>OZ012622.1:2705104-3905104 GCA_963942555.1 Aleiodes leptofemur
CTTCTGTTTTTTGAAGAATTTCAGGTTTTCGAGAATATCTCTGGTTCTATTGATCGTAGCGACCTGGGGTTGATCTTAAATGAAAGGTGAGCTCATTTCCCATCGATTTATGGGGTTTAAAAAAGAAAAATATCAATTTTTTCAAGTACTTATAGGGCAAAAACCTAATTTTCAGAAAATGACCTATAAATATTTGAAAAATTGATTTTAAAAAAATTTGAACCACATAAATCGATGAGAAATGAGCTCACCTTTCATTTGAGATGAACCCCAGATCGCTACGACCAACAGAACCGGAGATATCGCCGAAAAAGTGAATTTTTTCGATTTTCAAAAGGAAAACCCCTTCAAAACTTGGCCAAAAAAGTAAATTTTTCCAAAAATTGAAAAAAAAAATTTTGACACATGTTTTTAGCCTAAAATTTCCTCAGCTTTTCAATGGAATCATCAGAAAATTTCTATCTCGAACCGTTCAATTGCAGTGTCCATTTTACCCCACTTTCCCCTAAAAAAGGAAAGAACAGGAAAAAGAGTGAAAAATATACGAAGATGAATAAATTGGAGGATAAACTGAAGGGAGAAGTGCCTCGTGGGAGTTTGCCATTTTCTCTGTGTCATTCTCAGTGAAGAAATGGAGAATGAAAATATAATATATGAATAGGGCATAAAGTTGCTCGGCATTCATACTTTATAGGGTTTATCGTGCAAGAGAGAAAAAGAAAGAAAGAAAGAGAAAAACAGAGAAAAAGAGAGGAAAAAGGGGGGGGGGAGGAGAAACCGCAGATGGTTACGTATCACCTATCCAAGTGTATCCATCTATTCTCCTTTCGTCATTTTTTTCATTCCTTCCTTTTTCCTTTTTTCCTTTCTTTCTTTCGTTCTTTCTCATCGAGGAAATCCCAGCTATGCTGCACACGTGCGGCCAGATTTATACGCTTTATTTCGAGGCCTAGACACTAACCCAAGGCACACAGAACCGGGTTTTCTGGTCTCCAGATGTAATGGAAGAAAATTTTCTTAGGAATTCTATGAATAAGATTTTTTTTTTAAATTATTTTTTCTTTTTTTTTCTATTTTTTTTTAGGAATAATTGATTTTTTTGGAGGTATCTCGGAAAATAAAGGAGATAGAGAAATTTTGATAGAGACCTTTTTTGTGGGTCTTGTTGTGCTCTACAAAAAAGGTTTCTATAATAATTTTGTATCTCTATTATTTTAGGAGATATGCCAAAAAATTTAAAAGTGCTAAATTTTCGATTTTTCTGATTGAGGATTTTCAAAATTTTTGTCTTTTAAAGAAATCTTGGGAGGGAAGCGAGATACGAGGATTTTGGTGGTCACCTTTTTTGTAGAGGGAGACAAGAGCTACAAAAAACGTTTCTATGAAACTTTTGTGGCTCTATTATTTTAGGAGATGTGCCAAAAATTAACAAAGTGCTAAATTTCGAATTTCTTTTTTTTTTCGAATTTCTGATTGACGTTTATTTACAATTTGTTAACGTTAAATATCTCGGAATTGAAGCGAGATAAGATAATTTTTGTGGAAATCTCTTTTGCAGCGTGAAACAAGACGTACAAAAAACATTTCTATAAAAAAATTTTATCTCCATTATTTTAGGAGATATGCCAAAAAAATCAAATTAGCCAAATTTCGATGTTTTTTTTATCAAAATCAATTTTCTTGGAATATTTCCTAAAATAATAGAGCTGCAAAAATTTTCATGAAGACCTTTTCTGTACAGCGGAACAAGACCTCCAAAAAATGTTTCTATAAAAATCCTGTATCTCCATTATTCCAAAAGATATGCCAAAAAACCGCCAAATCCTCCAAAATTCCACATTTTCTTCCTTTTTTCCAAACTCTCTAAAAAAAAATTCGACTAGACTCTCCCAACCCTCCAATATCCTGCGGTCCAGCCACAAAATCGAATGGACCATCCCCAAATAAACTATCCACCACAAAACATCGAACCCTCCCCCCCCCCCCCCAAATAAAATTCATTCATCGGAATCAAGCCCGAAAATTCGATTGTGTATCCAAATACCCAACTAAACTCCTCACGAAATTCCAAGACCGTCAGGAATACGTCTGTTGTCAGTCACATTGGCCAATGCAGCTGAGATATTTCATGGCTGGACCACATGGGTCTTACGATCGGAATTAGTCGCGTGCCAGTACCCAGATGCCACGGATTCTCCACTGATCTCAGTATTAACAGGAGAGAGACAGAGATAGGAGGGAGAGAGAGAGAGAGATAGAAGGGAGGAAGAAAAAGGGGGGGAGTGAGAGATTAGTGATGTGAAACTAAAAACTGACCGGCAAGTTTACCGTCATTTTACCGGTAATTTACACGTAACTGACCAAACCTGAATTACTGACGGTTTTCGTCAGGAATAAACTGACCAAATCTTGCGTCAGGAAAAATGACCCATTATTCAAATTACAGTCAGTTTACATCTATATAGCTGAATTTAATTTTTTTTCTCTGTTACCTCATTTTGGAGAGGAAAATTCACACGAAATATTGGCGTTTACTCCATTGTATTACATAATACAAATTTCATTGAAATGTAATGCTCGATATTTTTCTTTTCTTTTGAAGCTTCATGCGTCTCAAAAAAAAAAAAAAAAAGTTAGACAAAAATGACCGAAAAAGTGACTGAAATAAAAAATTACCGTCAGTTTTCATCTATATAGATGATTTTCCAGCATAAAACATAATTACTGACGATAAAAAAAAATTAACGTCAGTTTCCAACGGGAATTACAGGTCAGGTCAGAAATCGTCAGAAAACCGTCATTTTACGAGTGACCTGAAACATCCAAAAAATGACGGTAATTTTACTTCTCTAGATAGAAAGATGGAAGAGAGAGGGAGAGGGGGGGGGGGTATCCAATGCTTGTCCAGAGACCTCAGAACACAGAGCCTTTCTCTCTCCATGTTTTTAACAAAGTTTAGCTTGTACATAGAAGGATAATATTCACATTTTCCTTGACTACTATTGTTTATGTGTTTCGTTGTTATACACGTGGGTCCACTCACTGTGACCCATTGGTACTAACGACACGAGGATTTGGCATTAACGAGGAGCCAGTGTCCATTTTACGATTTTCCCCATGGATCATAACTAGCTTACATATACATAGAAGTGGGGAGAGACCCTGTTATCGTTTACGATAGTCTCGTGTTCTTTTTAATGTAGGAAAAATTAGAGACGTGTAGGGGGAACTCCCGTGATGGAAGAAGCTTGTTGTGTTTGTAGGAAAATGGGTTTTGAGTGAATTAGCTGGTTTTGTTAATTCATTTTGAGAGGATCTCGGGAACTAGTGGGTTTTGGAGAATTTATAAAGAGACCTTTTTTGAAGGCCTTGAAATTCTGTACAAAAAAGGTCTCTTGCCTTTTTTTCGTAAACCCAATGGTTTTGGAAATATTCGCAATTAAATAAAATGAAAAACCTTGAGATTCGAATTTTTATTTTTTTTATTTATTATAAATTGAAGAAAAGAAGGGAAATGGCTTGAAAATAGATATTTCTGAGAGTTGAAGAGATTTCCAATGAAAATGACTGTGAAAAAACTTAATTAAACCGGAAGTGGATTAAACATCGAGCGGAAATGGATTAAAAATGGACTAAATCGGATTATGAACAGAATGTAGTCTTCATTATACTCGTTTCCAGCTCAAATTTCCCGCGCAATCGATTGCTGAGGTCCTCATCCCTCTCCCCTCATTATTTCTCAAGATACTATCACTCACCCCCACAAAATCCGACTAATTTATCTCCAAAACGAACGAAAATTTCTCTCCCGACATTTTCCCCTAAACCTACTCGTTTCCAAGACATTAGCAAACAAAAATGACTGTAAAAACCCCAATTAAACCGGAAGTGAACCGTGATTAAACCGGAAATGGATTAAAAATGGACTAAATTAAATTATAAACAGAATATAGCCTTCATTATACTCGTTTCCAGCTCAAATTTCCCCAGCAATCGATTGAAGAGGTCCTCATCCCTCTCCCCTCATTATTTCCCAAGATACTATCACTCACCCCCACAAAATCCTTCTACTTCATCTCCAAAACGAACGAAAATCTCTGTCCCGACATTTTCCCCTAAACCTACTCGGTACCAAGACATTAGTCACCAAAAATGACTGTAAAAACCCTAATTAAACCGGAAGTGAACCATGAATAAACCGGAAATGGACTAAAAATGGACTGAATTGAATTATAAACAGAATATAGTCTTCATTATACTCGTTTCCAGCTCAAATTTCCCCAGCAATCGATTGAAGAGGTCCTCATCCCCCTCCTCCAACTAGTTCTCGAGACACTATCACTCAACCCCCTACAAAATTAATTCAGCTCAACACCAAGACATAGTAAAATTTGTTTGAAGTCATACAAAGCCGAGGAAGAATGTTATTGGAACGTAATTCCCTTACGTCATTCACAAAAGGTATCCCCAAGATACGCAGACACACGAATCGATACTCGTCTCGAGGCAGTATCTATTATAACTGGTGAGGTGGGATATAGAGAGAATACAATGCTGTTTCGCATACACAAGAGCTTTTGGATATACCTCTCTCATCGTATACTATCGTTCTATATACGAAGAGCCTATTTGGCGATAATAGCCTTGGCGTACGATAATGGCTTTGGATATTATACAGCCAGGAGCAACGTGTATACGTTTACTTTATTTTTTTTTTCTATTATTTTTTTTTTTTAATCGCTAAATCGTCAGCAATGTATTTTCATTATTTCATTGTGATGGAATAAACGATAAGATGGGATGGAGGAAAGTTATGCAATCGTGGGTAATTATCAGTTGTTAGTCATTGAGTGCCTGTCACTTGTAATGAGATCAGATAAGACGTTTTTATTTTTCATGAGATGAGAATTTTTTTCCACGTAATTTAGGGGTCGAAGTTGTTTGGATAGTGATCTTCGAAATGAGTAGAGTTAGAAGAAAATGTGAAGAGACCTTTTTTGTAGAGAATTTCGAGAGCTACAAAAAAGGTCTCTTGTCATTTTCCACTAAACCCAATAGTGTAGGAGAGCACTTTAAAAGAGTGCGAAAGTTTAATACACCTATTTCTCACGTCAATGAAAAACATGATTTCGTCGGCTTTTGTCCTTCAATAAAAAAAAGGAAAAAAATTATAAGTGTGAATAGGCAAACACAATCACTGCGGCACTTTGTGCCAATTAAAATTTTCACCCATTCAATTCATTGGAAAGAGACGGAAGATTTAAATTCACTGGTGAATTCAATCGTTAGTACAGTTCATTAAATTCAGATGATTGTGTTACGTCAACGAATCCAATAATCATGATAAAACGTGGAAAATTAAAGGGATGGGCGGAGGAAGGTGTGATTGTTTGATAAAATCGAGTCTAGGGTTCTCCCCTTTTTTTAAATCACGAGAAGAGGTCTTCCAAGTAAAAAAATTCCCTAAAATCGTCTTTTTTTGGGAATATCTCGGAAAATTTTAGATTCAGAGGGGAAAGTTTTGGATTTTGAGGGATGAGGACATTTGCAATCGATTTCTGAGAAAATTTGCCCTGAAAATGAGTATAATGAAGCCTATATTCTGTTCATAATTCAATTTTGTCCATTTTCAATCCACTTCCGGTTCATTTACGGTCCATTTCCGGTTTAATTGAGTTTTTTCCAGTCATTTTCATCGGAAATTCCTTCAGTTTTTATTCTAAACTAATGAGGAGTCATGTCCCTTTATTTTTCAAGCTATAGAGCTCTAGTGAATTGAATTTCTTAGTGCAGTTCATTAAATTCAGATGATTGTGTTACGTCAACGAATCCAATAATCATGATAAAACGTGGAAATTTGAAGGGATGGGCGAAGGAAGGTGTGATTGTTTGATAAAAATCGAGTCTAGGGTTCTCCCTTTTTTTTAAATCACGAGGAGAGGTCTTCCAAGTAAAAAAATTCCCTAAAATCGTCTTTTTTTGGGAATATCTTGAAAAAATTTGGGTTTAGAGGGAAAAGTATTGGATTTAGAGGGATGGGGACATTTGCAATCGATTTCTGAGAAAATTTGACCTGAAAATGAGTATAATGAAGCCTATATTCTGTTCATAATTCAATTTAGTCCATTTTCAATCCACTTCCGGTTCATTTACGGTCCATTTCCGGTTTAATTGAGTTTTTTCCAGTCATTTTCATCGGAAGTTCCTTCAGTTTTTATTCTAAACTAATGAGGAGTCATGTCCCTTTATTTTTCAAGCTATAGAGCTCTAGTGAATTGAATTTCGTAGTGCAGTTCATTAAATTCGGATGATTGTGTTACGTCAACGAATCAAATAATGATGATAAAACGTGGAAAATTAAAGGGACGGGCGGAACGAAGTGTGATTGGTCGATAAAAAGCGAGACTTCTCCATTTTTTTTTTTTTTTTTTAATAATGAAGGGGAACATTGAAATGATATGCCATGAGTCGCCCTACGGTTTGATTCATAAAGATGCGTGGGAGTTGATAAAGTCATGGGCTTCGACCTCGTTCGTTTACAATACCGGTCGAAGTACCGTTAATACTCAGTATGATCCCACGATCGTAACAACGAGTTTTCCAACGCTATTACAATAGCCATTAGTGATTGAATTTCGAGGGGAAAAATTGCTGAAAATATTCACATTTTATCCTGTTGTTTCAATTATTTTTTTTTTGCATTCAGGAGTCTCTAAAAATTTTGAAAAAATTTGGAGAAGTGGGGGTTATGATGATGATTATTTCTGTATTTTTTTTTTATTGAAATTTGCGATTTTTTCGCCTTTAAAAAATGATTTTTTGGAAAAATAACGAGGTTGAAATTAGTTTTTCGGAAATAACTTGAAGAATAATGGAGATACGACTTTTTTTCACTGGACCATTTCTGTAGATCTTAATGAGAGCTACAAAAAAGGTCCTTTCAAAAAAAGTCGTATCACCATTACTTTCCGAGATATTCCCCAAAAACCCATAAAAAATATTTTTTTTTAATTAAAAAATTGATGAAAAAAATAATTTATTCATAAAAATTTATAACATTTTTAATTAAATCCTCCCAGTAACGTTAATTACCTCAATTATCGAATGAATAAGGAAAAACTTTTTCATTAAAATCCTCGAAATAATTTATTCTCAATGTTATTCTTTTTAATTCTATTAAAAAGAAGAAAAAAATGAGAAAAAAAAAGTAATAATTATAATATAATAATGAATAATCTTCAATGATTCATTGTGTTCCTTTTATTCAATGCCTTGAATATTCTTTTTACTCTTAAAAATTCAGTAAACGTTGGCAACTAACTCGCTGCCAACTGTGGAACTCATAAGAAAATCGCCGAGACATTAAACTTCTGGATGAAACTGTTGAGAATTAAAAAAAAAAAAAAATTATGAGAATGAGAAGAAAAAGAGAGGAAACGATTTTCCGAGCTCACTTCTGCACCGAATACCAGCCTTGAGGACGTAATTACTGGAGTTTCGAGTGCTCAATTCGTTTTTCAGGATTTCTGGACTTCGCTCTCATTCCTGGTCCACTTTTTTTTTTTTTTTTACCATTTTTTTGGCTCTTTCTCTTCAGTGAAATACTTCTTTGAAAAGGATTTCTGAAACTATTAGAGTTAGGAGAAAATATGAAGAGACCTTTTTTGTAGCTCTTGAAATTCTCCACAAAAAAGGTCTCTTCACATTTTTCCCTAAATCTAATAGTTTCCGAGATATCTATATCCCAAAATGACCCAAATTGATAAACGAATAATTTCTCCGATTAAATTCGTTAATTAATGACTATTACACTTGAGAATGTTACGCAATTGTGCGTGGGTTCAGTGTATCATCCGGTGGGATAAAAAAACGAGAGGATTTACATTACAGTGAGGAAGTTTGAGCGCGTGCCGCTATTGGCTTCGATATTACGCGAGAAATTCGTCTGATTTCAACCGAAAAATCATTGAGTATTGAAATTTTTTACTAAAAAAGGTTTTCTTGGCATTTTCTCTTAAACTCAATAGTTTCGGAGATAACTGCAAAAAGAATGTATTAAAAAAAAACCTTTAAATTCAAATTTTTCACATTTTTTCTTCCTTATAATTTGAAGAAATGAAAGGGAAATGGGTTAGAAATATATTTGCAATGAAGTCGAAGGTATTTCCCATGAAAATGACTGTAAAAAACTCGATTAAACCGGAAGTTGACCGTGAATGAACCGGAAATGGATCAAAAATGGACTAAATTTTACTATGAACAGAATATAGCCTTCATTATACTCGTTTCCAGCTCAAATTTCTCGAGGAATCGATTGCAGAGGTCCTCATTCCTCTCCATCCACTAGTTTCCAAGATACTATCACTTAACCCCACAAAATTAATCCAGATTAATACACAAAATGAACAAAAATTCATCTCTTTAGATTTTCTCCTGAACCCACTTTTTTCGAAGATATTAACAAAAAAATTCTTTAAAAAAAAAACATTTAAATCGGAAGTGAATCTGAAATTGACTAAATAAATAAATAAATAAATAAATAAAATAAATTGTCATCTTAGAGTTAAAGGGGCGTAAGTGCTATGAATAAGAGTAGCACTTACGCCCTTTTGTTTCCAAGGAGAAGAAATTATAAACAGTAAATTATAATAATTTTTTTAACATTTCAATGGACAAGATTTATTTTTTTTCCTGAATTTCACATTTAGTCGAATAATTATGAAAAAAAAAAGACAAAGTTTCGGCGAATTTCTCATAGGAAAACCATTTTAGGGTTAATGAAAAGCCTCACTCAATTTATTTTTTTTTTTTTTTTTTTTTGTGAATTTAGTCGATAAAAGCCGATGAAAAATTGTTTATCAAACACTTGTGTCAAGGCCCAAATTCAAACGAGTTTTACAGATGGCAAATCGGGTCGAGGTAAGAGGCACTCGTGGGGGCAGTCGAATAGAATCTGGTATTACCATTTTCCGCTTATCTATTTCGGTCGTAAGGCACTTTTTTTTTTTCAACATCACTAATGACCACATCATTAAATTGTCATTCTCCACTTTTCTACCTTTTTTTTTTTAGTTGACATTTTTTCAAATTTTCTTTCAATTTTAGGAAAACGGGTTTTAAGTTTCTTTTTTTGAGGATATCTCGGAAAATAAGGGAGATAAAGAAATTTTTGTAGAGACCTTTTTTGTAGCTCTTGAAATTATCTAGAAAAAAGGTTTTCATAAAATTTTCCTACCTTTTTTATTTTTCGGAATATTTAACGAAAACTGGGAAAAAATTCAAAAAATTCGTGTAAAATTGTTTTTTTTTTCTTTAATTTTTTTTTTTTTTTTTCAAATCTTGGAAAATAATAGAAATTGAAGAATTTTTGTGAAAACCTTTTTTATAGAGAATTTCAAGAGCTACAAAAAGATGATCATGAAATTTTATGATTTTTTAATTCAATAGAAACTGCAGAAAAGTGCAGAAAATAATTTCAATTGAATTTTTTTTTTTTTCAAAAAAAAAAATTGAAAAAATTCAATATCTGCTGAAAATATACAATTTCCATGATTTCATTACTCTTCATTGATTTCATGAAGAAAAAAAAATACGTTTTTCCCCACGAATATTGAAATCCCTTTTGCTATTGTTGGATGTACTGGTCGATGATGAATTCGTCGCCTCGAGCTAAATGAGTTTCAAACGTTTAAAACTAAATTTTCGTAAAATGCCCGATGTAAAACCTACATATATATATATCGACAATTTGAATTGTAAAATAGCTTTTAGAAAACGCTTCAAAAGCCCCGGTAGTGTCTACGATACATTTAAAAGCATTTAGGGAAGTTTTCAAGCGTTAAATTATGTTCACTATTTTCAGTGAAAAAAAAAAAAAATTGAAGATTAAAGTTGAAGGAGAGAAGTCAAGGGATTATTTCAAGAATATCTTTGAAGCGAGAGGAGTTAGCAAAAAATATCAAGAGACCGTTTTTGTAGAGAATTTCAAGAGCTACAAAAAAGGTCTCTTCACATTTTCCCTTAACTCCACTCGCATTAAAGATATTTATAAAAGAATCTGGAAAAAAAAAATTGATTGAGAAGAATTTTACAAAAATTTCTGCAATTCCCTTTAAAATATCTCGAAAACTATCGAGTTTATCGAAAAATTTCAAGGGACCTTTTTTCTAGCTCTCGAAATTCTCTTCAAAAAAGGTCTCTTCACATTTTCCCCTAACTCCACTAGCCTAAAAGATCCTTACCCTTTTTTCTTAAAAACAAAAATTTACTCAAGAATGAACTTGAATTTCAAGTTTCCAATGCACGATTACGTCATAATAATCGTGACGATTTACTCTATGTTCATACATCGAGACTTTCATCAAATCAAAAGTCTTTCCTTACAACTGCATCAATTTTCTGGAATCAATTGCCTTCTGAGATAACTTCTGCTAGTTCGACAGAACAATTTAAAAAACTGTGCTTCCAATTTTCAATGAATCAAGAGATCGTTGCTGTGATAAATAACTAATGAACAATTAATAGTTGCATTTATTGTGATTGCTAGTTATTTGTAAAAATTTGTAAAAATTGAACTTCAGTAATAGCTTTGATTAATGGTATTGATTTTATTTAACTAGGAACTACTTGATATTTCTGTGAAACCTCAAATTTTGATTATTTTTATTGCAATGCAAATATCAATTATTAATTATTTATATATTTTTCATGCACAATTCAATGTGATTACTTCTTGTATATTTTCAATCTTATTGGCTCCGATGGGCATTCTAGCCTGGAGCCTCTTAAATAAATAAACATTAAAAATTAAAAAAAAAAAAACAAAAATCCACGAATTTCACTGAAAATCCAACATTTCTCTGTTTTCAACAAAATGAAACAATTGTGGATTCAGTTCACAGATTCTCTCCGTTTTCTCTGATAATTTAACGTGAAATTCAATTCATATTCAATTCTCAAACTCTCGCAGGAACTTTTCCCCTGAATTATATCATTTTCCCCCTTTTCAATACAAGTTTAAACTTTGAATAACGTTAAGGCTAAGTCATGTGCAGTATCAATTTTCCACTCCCCCCCCCCCCCCCTCCTCTTTTTCCCCAACGATTCCTTTGGAGCCGCACAAATGCCTCTACTGTGTCGTAAAATTCACTGGCAAAAAGCACATGAGAGAGGAAGATGTTCTGCAATATAAGGAGAGAACTGCAGTTCCACTGAAAAGCCTTCTATTCCATTGAAAATGTGTCTGGATACACGTGAAATTTTCTGCCAGAGTCTATTAATGCAGAGATTCTGCTCGAGTGAATAGAGTTATTGATATCTGGGACACTTATGCGTTTAGTGGAAAATGGTTAATGGGGTTTAGCACGTGTTTAGGACTCTTGCCTATTGTTTCTGTGGTTTGAGGATATAACCAAGTAGCAGATCCAAATGATCTACTTTTGTTTTTTATTTTTCCAAGTTATAAATATTCTAATTATTCCGATTTTCTAACATTTTACCGGATATTAAAACAATGTTCACGATAATAAATTGTTATTAAATAATATTATAAATATCCAATATTGTTGGGAATTTGAGTGACGAGGCTGGAGCCAGAAAAAAATTCCTTAATTATTCTACATGTACGTTTTGTATACGAAGACTAGACAATTTTCCCTATTTTTTCCTCTCAAAAGAGAAATTTTAACTGCATTTGGATAATATTGGGTCTACGAGGATTTATCGAGAGACCTTTCTTGTGAATAATTTGATTGTCCACAAAAAAGGTCTCTTAACATTTTCCCCTAACTCCACTCATTTCAGAGATCTCTTCAAAAACACGATTTTTTTTATTTTTATTAAATATTTTCCTAATCGAAGGAATTTTTCCCATAAAATAATGAATATCTCTGAAACTATTGGCCTCACAAAAATTAATGAAGAGATCTTTTTTGTAGCTCTTGAAATTCTCTACAAAAAAGGTCTCTTAACATTTTTCCCTTACTCCCCTCATTTCGCAGATCCTTTTTAAAACAATACCAAAAACCCCAAATTCCGAGAAAAAAACGAAAAAAGTGTTAAAAAATTAAAAGCTCATTCTTTCTCTTCGTTTTCTTACTCTAAAAACATTAGACTCTAACTCGCAGACGTGACTAGGCTAGAGTCAGGGAAAAATTCCTCAATTATTCCACATGCACGTTTTACCGATATTAAAACAATGTCCACGTTAATAAATTGTTATTAAATATTATTATAAATATCCAATATTGTTGCGAATTTGACTGACGCTGTTCCAGCATCTAGGACTGGCATTGGAGGATCCTCGGATTTTAAATACCAATATTCCCGCCAATTGATGTTTTCATGTAATTAATTGGATTAATCGTCGCTATTTGTCCGGTAACAGGCATTTTTTTTATGATTTGAAAAATTAATAGACATTCTGACGAACAAGAATATATATAGTTATACAAGGAAAAAATAGATCTGTAACCATGAATTGTTGCAGTTAAACTGAAACTGAATCTTGCTTTTGGAGTTCTGATGTTAATTTAATTTTTTTCAAAAATTATTTTTGCCTCAATTTGTGAGTCCGGTAAAATGGTGTAAAGTAAATTTTAAAAAAATCTCCTCATTCTACTCTATCGAGCGTGACCAAAATTGAAAAGGAAAGATAGATTATCAAAACTACTTGAATATCCTCAATTAACCAACGAAAAAAAAAAAATTCCATTTTCTCTTAAAAGGCACTCCGAAACTATTGGAGTTATGAAAAAAAGTCAAGAAACCTTTTTTGTAGCTCTTAAAATTCCCTACAAAAAAGATATCTTGACATTTCCCCCTAACTCCAACAGTTTCGAATTGCCTTTCAATATCCGTTCCTAAAAACTTCTTAAATTAAAAAAAAAAAAAAAATCTCGCTTATAGAATCCTAATGTTAATTTAATTTTTTTCAAAAATTATTTTTGCCTCAATTTGTATGTCCGGTAGCATAATGTTATCCCCTCCCCCCTCTTATCACGCACCCTCCAAAAATCGTAACCGTCCCCCAAAAGGCCCTTTCCCCAACCGAAACTCAACCTCTGCAAAAAATCATTCATTCATAAAAAGACCCAGAATAAAGATGGAGTCGGTTGGAGATCCGTTGAGTATGATTCATTGAGAAAGAAAAGGGCGTAAGTCCTATATATAGGCAGAGGCACTTACGCCCCTTTCTTTCTCAGCTAAGTGCATTTATTCCCCCTTTTTATTGTGTGTTTATTCAATTAGAAAGAAAAGGACGTAAGTTCTGTGCTTAAAAATAAGGACTTACGCCCCTTTGTTCCTAAGCTGATGATGCCGTTTCCAGTATAAGAGACACGAGTAGGGTGGGGTCTCACTCTCTAACCCCTCGAGGTAGTTAGGGTGGTGGTTGTGTAGTTGTTTGTGTGTTTGTGTGTGTGTGTGTGTACTTTTCAAAACGACGAGAATGTACGTTAGTACCAGTCGATTCTTCGGAACACGTAACAACCGCAATTTGTTGCTCTTTACACAACTTTATTATCTCTCCTTCGGGCATTAAATCTCCAGTGCTCCAGACACGGTCTGTGTGTGTCGAGTGTTTTAGTGGAGGAATTGAGGAGGGGGGAGAAGTGTGTGATGTAATTGTGATTTTTTTTTATTGTTTTTTGGGGGGATTTTAATGAGAAATTGGGGAAAAAGGGAAAGTGAAGGTGATTTTTGTCGGTTTTTTTGGTTTTTTGGAGGGATCTTTTAGGCGAGTGAGTTTAGGGAAAAATGTGATGAGAGCTTTTTTGTAGAGAATTTAAAGAGCTACAAAAAAGGTGTCTTGAAATTTTTTGATAAAGTCAACGGTTCTCAAGATATTTGGGAAATTAGTGAGAAAGTTGGAATTTTTTAAAAATTTTGAGTTGAATGAGAGAATAAAAATTTCTTGGAGTTTCTTCTCTAAATATCTCGAAAATGAGTTGAGTTAGGGAAAAATGTGAGGAAACCTTTTTTGTCGAGAATTTCAAGAGCTAAAAAAAAGGTATCTTGACATTTTTCCCTAACTCCAACCGCTTCAAAGATCCTATCACTGCAATCCACATTCACCACAAAAGCAAAAAAATCCTAAAACAAAAACCCCAAAAAATTCCCATCACTTATTTCAAAGCGCCCTCCAAAACCGTTGCATCTATCAAAAAAACTCAAGACACCTTTTTTGTAGCCCTTGAAATTCCCCACAAAAAAGGTCTCTTCACATTTTCCCCTAGCTCCAACCGCCCAAAAAATATCCCCCAAAAACCAAAAAAAAAAACAAACTCAACTCAAAAAGAAAAAAAAACCCCTTATAAGAAAAAATTTAAACATTCATCTCCTCTCTCTCTCTCTCTCTCTCTCACATTATTAAACAAATAAAAAAATAAAAATACTGGACAATTGTGAAAATATTTCTCGTGACAGCCGCAAGTACTATTCTATTCCATTGCACTTTCACACTGGCAAATATTATACGCAACGGTATATTTACTCGCCTCTATCTCCACCCACTTCTCTATCTTTTCCATTAAAACATAGGTGTAGGGAGGAGGAGGGGGGGGGGGGGGGGAGGTTATTGTACGGATTATTTGTTTGAATTTTCTATTAGTGTTAGTAATAATAATAATAATAATAATAATAATAATAATAATAATAACTAGAAAAAACGTGGCGTAAGTGCTATATATAAGCATAGGACTTACGCCCCTTTAACTCTAATGTGACGTCATAATAATGATAATAATGATGATAATAATAATAATAAACGAGACAGAATGGTATGCGGGTCGAAGGGCGAGTTTAACCCGCCCACGTGCCTCAGAGGCTAGAAAGTGTACATATGGTTGTTATATTGTTGGAAATAAATGGGCTTAAGTGTAATGCTTATATACAGGACTTATGCCCTTTTGTTTCTAAGGTGACGAAGATTATTTTCTTTTTTTTTAATTTTTTTTTTTATTTCACTTCCTGTTTTTCTTGAGTGGATGAAAAATTGTGTCTCGCGCTTATGTGAATGGCTTCCATAATGCAAATGGGAATCCTTATGTGTTTGTTAGTGGTCATTGATTCTTAACGAGGTCGTTTGGATTAGATATGAAGGAGAGAAGGGTTAAAAAGATTAGGAAATAAAACAAGTGGATGATAGTGAGGACTATTTTGAGAGCTACAAAAAAGGTCTCCTGACTTTTTTTGATAAATTTAATAGTTTCTGAGATATCTTTAGGATAACAAAAGTAAAAAAATTGGGAAATTAAAATTTTTTTTAATCAATTTTTTGGTTTGCGGGATTCTTTCAATAATATCTTGGGAATGAGTGGGTTTAGGGGAGAATGTGAAGAAACCTTTTTTGTAGCTCTTGAAATTCTCCACAAAAAAGGTCTCTTTCTATTTTTCCCTAGCTCCACTCGCCTAAAAGATCACTTTGAAAGAATCTCCAAAAGATCGACTTTCACAAAAAAAAAACACAAGTGGATGATAGTTATTGCTTTCCAACTGATATAGCTTTTTCTGCTGATACTTTAGCAATATGCTTGCGAATGGAAGTGATACAACTTTTTTCAAATCATCATCAAAATATCAAATTTTGAAGAAATTCGTTAAAACGCCAATAACTCGAGAACTAATCATGCAAATAAGCTCAAAATTTACAGGCATTTAACTGATAAAACTCTCGAGATAATATATGAGTATAAATAACATCAGTTGAATAGTTTCCAGAAATTCCATTAAAAACTGATTTTCAAAAAATGGACATATCTCAAAAAGTATCGATCGAATTCTCTTCAAATTAAGCTTAAAAAATAGAGTTTGTCGAGAGGAAATTTTCCACAAAATATGAAATTTTTCTGTAAAACCGTTTTGCTGTAATTGAGACTTTTATGCACACACAGACATACACACACACACAGACATGCGCTGAAAATATCATTTTTTCTCTATTTGGATCATTTTAAGTATCTTTTATTTAAAAAATTACAATCGAAAATTCTGATGATTACATAGCTTCCATTCGGAATCAAAAAAATGAAAAAAATCGAGAAAAAAAAGACTTTTTAAGGAAATTATTGCGATTTTTTGGAGATATCTCGGAATTGAGGGGGGATAGGGGAATTTTTGTAGAGACCCTTTTTGTGGGTAATTTTGAGAGCTACAAAAAAGGTCATATGGATAATTTTGATGTCTCTTTTATTTGGGGAGATATCTTTTGAAAAGTGAGGAATTTAGGGAATTTTTGAAGTTTTTTGAAGATAACTTGGAGAGTAAGGGAGATAGAGCGATTTTTGTAATGACCTTTTTTAAGTCTTGACATTTTCTAGAAAAAAGGTATCTATAGAGTTTTTTCCATTTCACTTATTTTTCGAGATATTCTTAAAAAAGGTGGAATTTTTTTTATTGTCACCAAAATCGATAATTAAATCATGAAAATCGATTTTAAAAAATTGGAAAAAAAAAGTGGAGACGTCATATTTGCAAACTGGAGACTACCAGACACCAAGGCCGTTTATTTTCAACCTCTGCGTCTTTTTTTTTCGTAGAAATAAAGATATAAAATTGACTAATCGCTGCGTCACAAACTCGAGAGTTTAATTTTCAAGATTATAAATGAATAAAAAAAAGATGAATAAATAGGTTTTTTTTAAAGATGAAATGTGCTGGATTAGTCAAATTCAAAGAAAAAAAGGAAACAAACAATAACAAAATTACGTCACAAACTTATATAACAAACATACGTCCTTTTAACAGTGAAGAGTGTTTTTTAAAGGCATATCTACCTTTTTGATTCCAAAAAATGAAGAACGAATTTAAGATTTGCGTTTTTTTTATATTTTATATTGAATAACCGATAATTCAAGATTTGCACTTTTTTTAAATTCAGACTCAATTTAAAAAAAAAATATATGCACTTTTTTTGTTGAAAATTTTTATTTTTTTAGGGCAGGTACGTCCTTTTCATTTTTAGACGTAAAGAAATGATTTTTTTTTTCTTTCATTAAATAAAGAAATGATAAGTAAAAGGACTTACGTCCTTTTAATAATAAAAAGAGTTAACTCCAAAAAAGTGGACATACGCCCTTTTAATTATTATAAGGTGTTTTTACCGAAAAAAAAGACACGTACGCCTTTTTAATTTTAAAGAAATAATAAGTAAAAGGACATACGCCTTTTTAATTATTATAAGGTGTTTTTACCGGAAAAAAAGACATACGCCCTTTAAATTGCAAAAAAAACGAAAAGAAAAAGTACATACGCCTTTTCAATAATAGAAAGGGATTACTCCAAAAAAGTGGACATACGCCCTTTTAATTATTAAAAGGTGTTTTTACCAAAAAAAAGACACATACGCCTTTTTAATCTTAAAGAAATAATAAGTAAAAGGACATACGCCTTTTTAATAATAAAAAGGGATTACACCAAAAAAACATGCACATACGCCCTTTTAACTATAAATAGGGTTTACTAAAAAAAAAAGACACATACGCCCTTTTAATTATTATAAGGTGTTTTTACCGAAAAAAAGACACATACGCCCTTTTAATTGCAAAAAAAACTATCGAAAAAGGACATACGCCTGTTCAATAATGAAAAGGGATTACTCCAAAAAAAAATGCACATACGCCCTTTTAATTAGAAATAGGGTTTACTAAAGAAAAAAAGACACATACGCCTTTTTAATTATTATAAGGTGTTCTTACCGAAGAAAAGACACACATGCTCTTTCAATTGCAAAAAAAGAAAAGAAAAGGGACATACGCCCTTTTAATATTAAAACGCGATTACTCCAAAAATAACATGCACATACGCCCTTTTAATTAGAAATAGGGTTTACTAAAGAAAAAAAGACACATACGCCTTTTTAATTATTATAAGGTGTTTTTACCGAAAAAAAAGACACATACGCCCTTTTAATTGCAAAAAAAAGAAAAGAAAAAGTACATACGCCTTTTCAATAATGAAAAGGGATTACTCCAAAAAAAAATGCACATACGCTTTTTTAATTATATAAATAGGGTTTGTTCAAAGAAAAAAAGGTTTATACGCCTTTTTAATTATGAAGAAGGTTTATTCCAAAAAAAAGGCACATACGCCCTTTTAATAATGGAAAGAGATTACTCCAAAAAAAAATGCACATACGGCCTTTTTTATTCTGTCATTCTCAAGATTAAGCAAATAAAAAAGAAAATGAATGAATAAATTAGTCTTTTTTTTTTTTTTTTTGGAGTGGAAGTCGCTGGATTAGTTAACTGCGGATTCCCACGTGGCAGTAGACAGCCAACAGTCAAGAGAGAGAGTTACTCTCTCTCAGTTTTCTGTGTCCCACGTGTGTGTGCAAACCGTTTTTTTTATCGACTAACACAAAACGAATGAAAAAGGGGAGGAAACTCGTTTTTTTTTCTTTTTTGCTTTACTTTCTTTATCATTTTATTTCCATTGTGCTCTCGTGTTCATTTGTAGTTTGTGCGTGTTCTCCATTGTTCCGGAAGCAGTTATTTCACTCTGGTTTTTTTTTCTATCTTTTTTTTTTTTACTTTTTTTTCGAGTACGCTTTGTCACTGATTTTTCACAATTTTCCACAATTCTTTTTTTGTGTCGTTACTGTGAAGTGAGATGAGGGATGAAATTGGTGAATGAATAAACATTGGGATAGAAAAGAAGAAAAAAAAATTTTTTGGTTTTTTTTTGTAATAAATTTGATTTTTTTCAAAATTTAAAAAATAGAAAATTCCAATTTATTTTTGAAAAAGTTTGTTTTTTTGGGAATTTCTTGGAAAATGATAGGGATACGACTTTTTTTGAGGAAACCTTTTTCGTAGATCTTGATAAGAGCTACAAAAAAGGTCTCTTCAAAAAAAGTCGTATCTCCATTATTTTTCGAGATATTCTTTAAAAACTAGAATAAAATTAACTTTTTAATCAAAAAAATTGAGTTTTGATTTTTTTTTTGTTATTCTGAAGTTTCAGAAAATTTTGAAAAAATTTGGGGATGTCGGGGTTATGATGAAAATTATTGCTGTATTTTTTTTTGTTTAAATTTGCAGTTCATTGGTTTTTTTAAAAATAACTTAGTGAAGAAATAATAAATTGAAAATTCGTCTTTTCATAATAACTCGGAAAATAATGGAAATACGACACTTTCAGAGGAATCCTTTTTTGTATATTTCGACGAGATCTCCAAAAAAGGTCCTCTTCAAAAAAGTCGTATCTCCATTATTTCCCAAAATATGCACAAAAAACAAATTCAAACTTTGTTATCCCTCCACTAAATAATTTTTTTAATAACAAATAAACTGCAAATTTTCCATTAAAAAAATACAGCAATAATCTTCATGATTTTGTCGATCTTTCCAATTTTTTTCAGAATTTTCTAAAATTTGTGAATAATTAAAAAAAAATTGTTTAACACAATTTTCAAAATCGATAAAATAGAAAAATTTAATTTTCGTAATTTTCAAACAAAAATTATTAAATTTTTTTAATTCTGACCTCGCAGTGACCTCCCAAATCCGAAATAAACCGTCAGAAATGCACAAGGAAGAGTTCAAGGCCATTAATGACAAATTTCCAGACTCCCCCATTTTCTAAAAATCCCCCAAAAAAATAGAAGAAAAAGGAGATAAATAATTTTCGAGATAAAAGCGTTTGTGTTTTCTCTCTTCTCCTCGAAAAAAGAAGAGGAAAAAAAGAGAAATTGAAGTTGAGTGTGAGACGAGGATCAGTGTGAAATATGACACGAAACAGGCAACAGATTTTTCCCATTGGCCCCTTTGCCACCCTGGGACGTAGACTCCTCAGGGACAAGCTCGTCAGAAGGTAAAATAATTTTTTTTTCCCTTTTATTCTTATTTATTTATTTGTTTTTTTATCATTTTTGTACTCAAAAAAATTCGGATAAATAATAAGGACATACGCCTTTTTTATATTTAAACAATAACAATAATAATTCAGGACTTGCGCCTTTTTTTAACGCAAATTCAACAAAAAAAACGAGATAAACGTCCTTTTTATTGTAAAAAAAAAGTAAAAAAAAGGCACATACGCCCTTTTGATTTTAAATAATTGATAAATAAATAAAACATATGCCTTTTTATATTAAAACAATAATTTGAGACCTGCGCCTTTTTTGAACGCAAATTCAACAAAAAAACGAGATAAACGTCCTTTTTATTGTAAAAAAAAGTTTTAAAAAAAGCCTATACGCCCTAAGCACATACGCCCTTTTGATTTTAAATAATTGATAAATAATGAAAAATATGCCTTTTTTATATTAGAACGATAATTCAGGACTTGCGCCTTTTTTTAACGCAAATTCAACAAAAAAACGAGATAAACGTCCTTTTTATTGTAAAAAAAAGTTTAAAGAAAAGGGCCCTTTTCTTTAAAAAGATACGCCCTTTTGATTCCAAATAATTGATAAATATTAAAATATATGCCTTCTTTTATAATAAAGCGACAATTTAGGACTTGCGCCTTTTTTTTTACAAAAATTCAACAAAAAAACGAGACATACGCTCTTTTTATTGTAAAAAAAGTTCAATAAAAAGGCAGATACGCCCTTTTGATTCTAAATAATTGATAAATATTAAAATATATGCCTTTTGTATACTAAAACGATAATTTAGGACCTGCGCCTTTTTTTAACGAAAATTCAACAAAAAAACGAGATAAACGTCCTTTTTATTGTAAAAAAAAGTTTAAAAAAAAGGCACATACGCCCTTTTGATTTTAAATAATTGATAAATAATTAAAAATATGCCTTTTTTATATTAAAATGATAATTCAGGACTTGCGCCTTTTTTTACAAAAATTCTACAAAAAAACGAGATAAACGTCCTTTTCATTGTAAAAATTTTTTAAAAAAAGGCAGATACGCCCTTCTGATTTTAAATAATTGATAAATAATAAAAATATATGCCTTTTTTCTAATAAAACGATAATTTAGGATTTGCGCCTTTTTTTAACGCAAATTCAACAAAAAAACGAGATAAACGTCCTTTTTATTGTAAAAAAAAGTTTAAAAAAAAGGCAGATACGCTCTTTTAAATTTAAAGAATTGATAAATAATTAAAAAATATGCCTTTTTTATATTGGAACGATAATTCAGGACTTGCGCCTTTTTTTCACTCAAATTCAACGAAAAAATTTTTAATTATCTTTTAATTATCAAGAATGTTTTTTAAAAAAAATGCAGATAGGCCCTTTTGATTATAAAAAATTGATGAATAATAAAGACATTCGCCTCTTTTATATTAAAAAATAATTCACGACTTGCGCCTTTTTTTCCCTTTTATTTTCAATGAAAAAAGGGATATATGCCCTTTTGATGTTTAAAAATTTATAAATAAAGGAGACATATGCTTTTTTTATTATTAATAATAATTCGGGACTTGCGCCTTTTTATTACTCAAATTCAACAAGAAATCGAGACATACGCCCTTTTAATTGTCAAGAATGTATCTAAAAAAAAGGCAGATACGCCTTTTTGATTCTAAAGAATTCATAAATAAAGAAGACACACAATTTGTTTATATCCAATAATAATTTTGTTCTTGCGCCTTTTTTTTACTCAAATTTAACGAAAAAAAGGAAACATGAGCCCTTTTAATTGTGAAGAATATTCTCAAAAAAAAAGGCAAATACGCCCTTTTTATCTTAGAATAATAATTCCAATAATAATAATAATTCCGGACTTGTGCCTTTTTTTTACTCAGATTTTCCCCCATTTTTTTTCTCATTCTTATTTATTTCTATTTGTCTCTCCCCCCTCTTTTTTTTTATTTTTATTTTACACTGCAAAAAAAATTCAAATGTTCCCCAAAGACAAAATGGCGGCTATCTTCAGCCTCTCTCATGGTGAAGAGAGCTCGGGATATAAATTGCACGTAAAAATCTTATTCGATGGAAAAGCCAAACGTCGATCGTGACACAACGATTTATCGTCATTCGTTTTTAAAGGAAAGAAAAAAAAAAGAAAAAAATGAATAAAAAAAAAGAGAAAAATAAGTAAACGTTTGACCTGAATCCCCCTCGAGCGTGTTTGACGGAATAGAGAGGACACATTTTTTTCTATCAGATAATTCGTCGCTGAGATTTTCTCATCAATTTTTCCTTTTTTTTCTAATTTTTTTAAATAAAAACGCTGAAAAAAAAATAAAAAAAAAAATCTTAAAATCGCGTTAATTCGAGATTTATCAATGGACATTCGCCCTTTTTATTCTCTAAATTTTAATAATATTATGACACTTACGCCCCTTTTATTCTGCACAATAATTGGGACTTGCGCCTTTTTTTGAATCGAATATATCCAATAAGTTGATTAAAAAAAGGAAAAAAAATGATTTAAAAAAGCAGATACGCCTTTTTAACATTCAAAATCAAAATTGAGAGGAAAAGACATTTATTACATACGCCCTTTTGATTTTACACAATAAAATGAGGACTCGCGCCTTTTTTTCTCATAAATTAAACGGAAAAAGAAACATACGCCCTTTTAATTATAAAGAGCGTTTAAAAAAAAGGCAGATACACCTTTTTGATTTTGAAAAATTAAGAAATGAAAAAAACATACGTTTTTTTTATATTAATTGATAATTGAGGACTTGCGCTTTTTTTCGCTCAAATTAAACGAAAAATGAAACATACGCCCTTTTAATTATAAAGAGTGTCTTTAAAAAAAAGGCAGATGCGCCTTTTTAATTTGAAAAAATTGAGAAATGAAAAGAACATACGTTTTTCTTATATTAATTGATAATTTAGGACTTGCGCTTTTTTTCGCTCAAATTAAACGAAAAATGAAACATACGCCCTTTTAATTATAAAGAGTGTCTTAAAAAAAAGGCAGATATGCCTTTTTGATTTTAAAGAATTAAGAAATAACAAAGATATACGTCTTTTTTCATATTAATTGATAATTCAGGACTTGCGCCTTTTTTTCACTGAAATTCAATGAAAAAAGAAACATAAGCCCTTTTAATTATAAAGATTGTCTTTAAAAAAAAGGCAGATCTGCCTTTTTAATTTAAAAAAAATTAAGAGACGAAAAAAACATACGTTTTTCTTATATTAATTGATAATTTAGGACTTGCGCCTTTTTTTCACTGAAATTCAATGAAGAAAGAAACATAAGTCCTTTTGATTATAAAGAGCGTTTAAAAAAAAGGCAGATGCGTTTTTTTGATTTTAAAAAATTAAGAAACGAAAGAAACATACGTTTTTCTAATATTAATTAATAATTCAGGACTTGCGCCTTTTTTTACTCAGTTTCAACTTAAAAAAAAGGAATATACTCCCTTTTGATTGCAAAAAATTTTTTTTTTAAAAAAGGGCAAATCCGCCTTTTTTACACTAAAACCAATAATCCCGGACTTGCGCCCTTTTTTCACTTACAGTCCCCCCAAAAATTCAATTAAACCAACGGAAATGAACAAAAATACGCCCTTTTACCATTAACCCATAAATCTTCAAATTCCCAGTAAAATACATGCGCCCTTTTCATCCTCACCATCAAAAAGAGATAAACAAAAAGAAAAATAAATGATTTTTTCCGGACGATTTACTCGCGGATTTCCTTACGATCACGACTTCTGTATAATTTTCATTAAAAAAAAAAAAAAGGAAAAAAATTCCTCTCACATTTATATTTACTTACAATATCAGCCTTAGAGTCAAAAGGGCGTAAGTGCTATTTTTATTAACAGCACTTGCGCCCTTTTGCTTTTAAAATGATGATATATCAGTAGTGAAGAAGTAAAACAAGATAAGTCTATTTTTTTCTCATTTAGTTGTTTAAAAATACCTTAGAAAATAAGCGAAATAGAGCAATTTTGCCCGAAAAATCTTTTGATAGTCTTGAAATTCTCTACAAAAAAAGATAAATAATATCACCTTATCTCGCTTAGTTTCCGAGATATTTCCTTCCAAATGATCGCAAAGATAAGTCGATTTATCCTGTTTTACCTATTCACTACTGATATATTCGTAGAACAATTTAAAAGGTGTTGCCACAAAGCATTGAGTCATTTCTCATTGTGTGTCTGTGTATTTGTGTCTTTGAAAAACGCTTTTTTTTCCCCGTAAAATTATCCATGTGAGTCATAACTGAAATCGATAGAATCTCAGTTTCCGGATAATGCCTGAGATTAAGGAAAGAAGAGGAGAAAAGAGGGGCGAGGAAGGGGAGAAGGAGGGGGGAGGGGGGGTTTGGCCCTTTTAACATTTTTTTATGCCCGAGGGAATATCTCAGCGAGATGTGTCATGATAAAAAAAGAAAGGAGAGAGATAGGGAGAGAGTTTATAATGGGCTCAGAAAAACCGGAGACGGAAATTCCCATGCCTGACCTAAGTCACATCATCTAAAATGATGGCTATCCCCTCCCCTTCACTTCCCCACCCCTCCCCTCTTTCCCTACCCACATCGTAAAGAAATTTTAAAGTCAAAATCTATTCTTGCGATTTACATTGTTCGAGAAGAATGGAAAAGAGATGATAATGAATGCAATTGTTGAGAGTTTGGGAGAAAGTAAGGAGGGGGGAAAGAAAGGGGGGTGGGGAGGGAAGGGGGGAATATCGTGGAGGGATATTGAATGAAAATTGTGAGAGATGAGAGTTGATAAATATTTTTATTGTGGGATTTTTCTTCCTTTTTTTTCGTTTTTTGTTGGAAATTGTGGGATTTTTTAGGAATTGGTTGAATTTGGGATATTCTCTTGTGGATAGTTTTGAGGTGAGTGGTGGGGGAAAAATGTGAGGAGGTGTTTTTTGTGGGGAATTTCGAGAGCTACAAAAAAGGTGTCTTGGGATTTTTTGATAAATGTGATAGTTTCGGAGATATTTGGGAAATAATGAGGGAAAGTGGGGAAAAATGGGGGTTTTGGGGAAATGGTGGGAGATAGAGTTTTTTTAATGATTTCAATGGAAAGCTGAGGAAATTTTAGCTGGAAAACATGTGTCACAATGATTTTTGGATTTTTTTGACAAAATTTGAGTTTTTTTGAGTTTAATTTTGACTCAAAAAACGCAAATTTTGAGAAAAATTGATAAAATTGATGTGACGTATGCTTTCCAAGTCAAATTTTCTCAGCTTTTCAATGCAATCATCAGAAAAATCCTATCTCAATTATTTTTCTCAATTTTCCCCCGATTTCCATAATCTAAAACATAAAAACTACAATAAATAACTCTTTTCCCACTGATATCTCCCAAACCATCAATTTTAAGGAAAACTCTTAAGAGACCTTTTTTGTAGCTCTCGAAATTCCCCACAAAAAAGGTCTCTTCACATTTTCCCCCAACTCCACTCATTCCCCGAATATCCTCAAAAAACAATTCCACCCCTTCCTTAATCCACTTTTTCCTCCCCCAAACGTCAATTTTATCGTCCGCAAAAATCTGAAAGGCCCGTGAAAATCTTTTCTTTCAACTCGGAAGTGCGAAGAATAAAAGATCCAAAGAAGATCTAAAAAAAAAAAAATCACGTTCATCAAAAAAAAAAGAAAAAAAAATCCCTTTAAAATGGTTTCATACCGTCACACAACGCGATAGTCAACGTCGGCGAGTCTGAAGATTCCTTTGTGTTGTATCGAAAAAAAAAAAAAAAAAACTCGCGCACTTTTCGTAGCCTGATACTCGAGAGTACCGGACGACGTTCCGGGGTGGCTCTTTGGTGACAGTGCACTCGAGGTCAAACAGAATGAAATACCCATCTCCTCCTCCCCCCCCCCTTTTTTCCCCATACGTCTCGAGGAGCCGAGAAAGATAAGGCACACAAAGGTCTCCAAAAAGCTACAACCTGAGGACCCAGCCCATTTTCCCAAGCCCCCGGAGTGACAATACTCAATGCCAAGTATTTCGATGCCAATGTGTTGTGACGTCTAACTCGACCCACTTTTCTATTTGCGTCAGTGCCTTTTAATTTTTTTCGTTTAATTGATGAAGATGAAAAGGAAGCTTGAAGACTTCACGAGACTTCAGTGACACTTCAATAGATATTTCGGGAACTAGGTGACTTGAGAGAAAATTTCAAGTGACCTTTTTTGTAGAGAATTTGATTTAAAAGGAAAAAGGTCTCTTGAGATTTTTTGATAAATCCACTCGTTCCGGAGATATTTAGTGAAAACCAAAAAAACTCCTTTTCTTAATTCAAATTACGCGCCAAAACTAACCTCTATTGAGCGCTGCCCCTCCAACGCCTCCCCTACTCCACTGCGAAATCGAGAGTCGCCCGTTTATAGAGACTTCCACGTCTTTTTTTGCAGTAAAACCGAGAAAAATAATTTTTAAAAAATATCGTTGCCTTAGAAACAAAATGGCGTAAGTGCAACGAATTTTAATAAATTCTTTGTAATTTCTCCTATTGATATCTCTAAAACAAGAGAGTTTAGGAGAAAATATCAGGAGAGCTTTTTTGTAGAGAATTCAATTTCCTACAAAAAAGGTCTCTTCACATTTTCCCCTAAATCCACTCGTTTTTGTGATACTCTTCAAAAACCAAAAAAATCTCGTTTCCCAATTCAAAAAACGCGCCAAAACTAACCTTAACTGCGTGCCGCCCCTCCAACGCCTCTCCCCCTCCAGCGCCTCCCCTCCTCCATCGCAAGATAGAGAGTCGCCCGTTTTATAGAGACTCCCGCGTCTTCTCTAGCAGTAAAACCGAGAAAAATCATTTTAAAAAAATATTTAACATGACCTCCGTCATTAAAACGATTAAAAACAGTTGACCACGTCGTTAAATCCACTCCAGCGTGTCCTTCATTTGCACAGGATACTATGCGGATGCAGTAAACGATCCTGAAACTGTGTATTATACAACGAGAACGTGTCTCGAAATCGAGAGACTCTCTCTCTCTCTCTCTCTCTCTCTTTAACTGTAAATACAATCCCTTTTGTTACAACCAAGAGATGCAGGCAATGCATCGTTACTTTGGCAACAGGGGAAAATTTGCATTTTACGAGGGCACGTATTTTCCCTTCTCCTCCCCCCCTCCCCTCCCCCCTCCCCCTCTCATTTTCCACTTTCGGTGCAACCTTAGCCGAAAATGCCATTGGGGAAAATAACACAAAATGATACACAAAAGAGAGGGAATTTTTATTTTGCTTTATTACTCCACCGGTTGCGTTACGTTTACGATTGTTCAAACTATAATTCTCAAATTTTTATAGGTTGGGGTTTTTTTTTTAAGCACTTTCACAACCACATTCGCACTCGTAAAAAGCCTTTTATTTATTAAAAACCAGAGTTTTTTTTAATCTTCTTTTTTTTGGGGGAAAAGCCACTTTTATTTAGAGTTAGTTGTTTGGATTAGAGGATTTTTGGGATTGATGGAGGGAGGGAAATTTTTTTTTTGGACCTTTTTGTGGGTTGCGATGAGCTCTACAAAAAAGATTTCCTCCAAAATTTCTTTATCTCTATTATTTTCCGAGATATTCCCAAAAAAACTTCAATTAATCATATCCTTAATGTCCACTACCCCCTCCACTATTAAAAAATCCGGCCTTAAGGTAGTATCCCAGTGAACTCGAGTGCAGTTAAATCCTCATTTTTTTGATGCCACATCAAAGATGATATTTTTTTTACATTTTTCTGAATTTTTTCATAATTTTTGACCGTGCAGTTTATGAGATATGAATTATCAAAGTTACTGGAAATACCGGTGGTGGGGATGAAACGCCTTAAATCGGACGGAAATAACGAAATTACTAAAAAACCACACGATTGACCCATTATTTAAAAACAATTGGCGGAGAGAACAGCATTTTAACTAAATAATAGAAGAAAAAAATATTCAATTCACCGTATAGTTATTGAGAAATTTTAATTAGAAGGTAGTCGTAACTATTTGCCTCTCTCTCTATCTCATGCATGTGATCAAGAAAAATCTGGAAAAAAATTGAGAAAATACCCCAACGTGTCTGCATTATTTTTGAATTTTTTTCAGATTTTTTTCTGGAGGAACTTGTCTCTGGAAAAAATTCTGGGAAAAAATGAATTTAATAAAGAGAAGTTTTTGAAAAATGTATAAGAATTTTTTTCGAATCGAAGGACTTTATGAAAAAATCTGAAAAAAATTGAAGAAATGCTCTGGCATGTCTACATTGTTGGTGAATTTTTTCAGATTTTTTTGTAAACTTGCCTTTCTTCTAGAAATTCCATAAGATAATAGATTCAGCAAAATGATTTTCTCCAATTTTATACAAGATTATTAATGTAAAAAAAATTCGAGAAACAAAAAAAAATTATATTCACAAGCTAAAGATATAGCTTTCGAATAGTTCAATCCCTTTTTCGGGTAAATTAAACCCCATTTCCCGAATTATCAGTAATTAATTGGAAACTAACCTGAAAATCCTCATTTTTTCCTGTTTTATCGACCGTACTCTATCACACTCCCTTAACTTCAATCACTTTTTCCAAAATATCTCCGGAAATAATGAAGATAGGCGAATTTTTGTGGAGACCTTTTTTGTAGAGCTCATCGAAACCTACAAAAGATATTTCTATAAAAATCTCCTATCTCCACTATTCCTCGAGATATCCCACAAAATCCCCAATCAATCATAACTAGAGGTGTAAAATTACCGTCATTTTTTGGATGTGTCAAGTCTCTCGTAAAATGACGGTTTCCTGACCATTTCTGACCTGACCTGTAATTTCCGTTGGAAACTGACGGTAATTTTTCTTTATCATCACTAATTATGTTTTATGCTGGAAAATCATCTATATAGATGAAAACTGACGGTAATTTTTTATTTCAGTCACTTTTTCGGTCATTTTTGTCTAATTTTTCTTTTTTTTTTGAGACGCACGAAGCTTCAAAAGGAAAGAAAAATATCGAGCATTACATTTCAATGAAATTTGTATTATGTAATACAATGTAGTAAACGCCAATATTTCGTGTGAATTTTCCTCTCCAAAATGAGGTAACAGAGAAAAAAAATTAAATTCAGCTATATAGATGTAAAGTGACTGTAATTTGAATAATGGGTCATTTTCCTGACGCAAGATTTGGTCAGTTTATTCCTGACGAGAACCGTCAGTAATTCAGCTTTGGTCAGTTACGTGTAAATTACCGGTAAAATGACGGTAAACTTGCCGGTCAGTTTTTAGTTTCACATCACTAATCATAACCTCAACCTCCAACCCCTCCCCCTCCCCTCTCCACTTTCAAAAACTCCCGCCTTAATTCGCAGTAGGTCGAATTGCCTATATATATCCTCATCGATCCAATACTAGGCCACTACTCTCGTCTACAAAGGCCTTTCTACCCCTCAAGTAGGCGAAGTAGTGGCGCGCATGGCGACACCGTGACGGTGTTGCCGCTCCGATCTAATCCATCGTGACGCCCACTACAGAAAATACAGGGAGAGAAGAAGAAAGTCCACCCCCGGGCCGCATAATTCACTGTGTAACCCGACTTCGAGGTCTTCGCGTCAATTTCCTCATTAAAAAAAAAGAAAAAACCCCAATAAAAACCCTTAAATTATTGTGAAATCCGGATTTTTTAACCGATTTTAAGGTTATTTAACCTCAAAAAAAAGTGATCTAGTGTGTTTCCGGGGTTCCGGAAGTGGGTCAAGGGTCAGGCTCGTGTCGAGTGGATAAATTGGGGAAAATTGAAAGGTACGATGACGTCATCGCCGTTTTTTTAACGATTTTCTCTGGACGGCGCCTCTTTTAAAATTAATTAATTACGATTTTTACAGATTTTTTTTGTTTTTTTTGTGGATTGGGGCAGTTTTGCTTGCTTATCCTGGAAATTTTTGTGGTGGGGGTGGGGGGAGGGAGGGGGGTCGTGGGTGTAGTTACAGGTGGTGGGTTCAGAGGCCAGCTGGAAGGAAAAACCCGCGCTAACGCAGTTCTATGTGCGTTTGTGTGTTTCTGCGTTTGTATTGAGACGATTTCCCGCGCAGTTTTCATGCGCAAGTGGGGTTGAGGGGGGAGGGAGGGGGTAGGGGAAGGGGGGGGGGGTAAATATTATACTTTCCAGGGTCCTTCAAAGTTGGAATTCTTGGAGCAAATATTTATGACGACGTTGTGTTTTTTTTTCAATTTTTTGTTTTTTTTTTAGGATTTTTTAAAATTCATTTAGAACTTTGGTTTTTGGGAAATATCTCGATAAATAAGGGAGATAGGAAAGATTTTGTGGAGACCTTTTTTGTAGCTCTCGAAATTCTCTACAAAAAAGGTCATTATGAATATCGCTCTATCTCGCTTAATCTCTGAGATCCTTTTAAAAACCTGGAAATTCTCTAATTTCATGAGTAAATCGTGAATTTTTGTTTTTTGAAAAGATCTCCAAAACCGAAGGAAATACGAAAATTTGCATAGAGATCTTTTTTGTAGCTCTTGAAATTCTCTACAGAAAAGGTTCCCATGAAAAATTTTCTGCATCCATTATTTTGAAAGATATCCTCAAAGAAAAAAAAGAAAAACGAATTTAACAAATTTCAAAATTTTCACAAAAACTAATTTTAACAAAAATCTTAAGAAACTACTTTTTAATGAGATTCTTTAAAAAAAAGATCCCGTTAAAATTCCTCGCATAGTTCGAGCCTCATCTGCATATGACGTCAGTTCGCATTACGCACAGTAGAAAAATTCCACAACTAGAATAGAGAAGTAGAAGAGGAGAGAGAGAGAAAAAAGGGGAGGGGGGGGGGGTTGCTAGTGTAATGGAACGTTATCAGGTCATCCCATGCCTATTACACTTCCCTCTGTACTTTCGTGATTACCCATCCGTGCAATTTCCCTCGTGTCACATTGAGTTTCCGAAGTTTCTTAACACTGAATAGACGTCTAAAAAAGACGAAAAAAAACAGAATCCCAAGATATTCTCACTATTTTCCAAATATCTCTTAAACTACTAGACTTACGCCTTTTTATCCCGTATCTTTTTTTGTAGTTTTCTTTTCGTTCTACAAAAAAGGTCCCTACAAAAATTTCACTTTTTTTTTTCTTCTCCGAGATAATTGCAAAAAACTGAAAAATTATCAAAAAATTAAAAAAAAATTTTTTTTTTTTTAAATAAAAAAAAAAGATATTTTTGAAAATAAGTGAGATAGAGAAATTTTTGTGGAGACCTTTTCTTTAGAGCGGAACGAGCTCTAAAAAAAAGGTTGAAACAAAAAAAGTCGTATCTCCATTATTTCCCGAAAATTCACCAAAAAAATGGAAAAATTATGTTGAATTCTTTTTACTAAATTTTTTTTTTATCAGAAAAAAATTGAGCAAAATCCCCCCCAAAAAAGGGGGGAGGGGTGGGATGAGGTTTCTGTGTTTGTATAAGAAGTCCCGAAATATTCCCAAAAAACTGGAAAATTATTTTGAATTTTTTATTTATTTTTTTTAATGAAAAAAAAAATTTTTAGTAAAAAAAAAAAAATTTCGATGAAAAAAAATTTTTTTCATCGAAAAAAAATTGAAAAAGCCTCCAAAAAAAGGGAGGGGGCGAGGAGGGATGGGATGAGATCTCTCTGTGTTTGTGTTAACAAAAGTACGACAGGACCAAGTGGAAACAGAATGCTATTGTCAAGTGGCTGAAACCGCTCTGACCTCAACGTCAGTGGCACATGCTGAATCCTCTCGCATTATACGAAAACTAAGTCAAGAGTCCACACCCATTCCTCTCCTCCCTCTCCCTACCCCTCCTCCTCTCCATTCGAATCACCGAGAGGCCTTAATTAACGTGCTAATTCGAGTCACTTCAATTTCCTTCCAAATTATCATTCCACTTTTCCCAGAGCATTTTCCTTCACCCTTTTCTATTTACTCTCATCTGATGATGAATTAAGGATGATTGGGAGGTAAAATTTAAAAAAGTTGAATTTTTTGTATAAAATCGTTAATTACAATTTCTACAAGATGAAATTCTCAAATTTGATTCAGTGAATCTGTGAAAAATGTAATGAGGTATAAAATAAGCTGTAGAAACAAAAAATTAATTGAAAATTGAAAAACTTTCATCATTTTTTACATTTCTTTGAATCTTGAAAAATTTGGGTGGAGGTGGAGATCGTTTTAAGGATATCTTAAAGGGAATGGGGGAACGAGGAGAGTTAGGGGAAAATGTGAAGAAACCTTTTTCGTGGAGAATTTCAAGAGCTACAAAAAAGGTCTCTTGACTTTTTTTCTTAAATCCACTCGTTTCTGAGATATTCACGATTTAATTAAAAAAAACTTAATTCTCTAAAAAAGACGATTTTCTAATCGATTTTTCGATCAATTCACATTTTGTTGTATATCTGTGAAACCGTTGGGTTTAGAGGAAAATGTCAGTGAACCTTTTTTGTAGAGCAGAAAATTCTCTACAAAAAAGGTCTCTTGACGTTTTTCGCTAAAGCGAAGGCTTTCAGAGATATCTTTAGAATAAAATCTTGAAAAACTGATTAACTCCAATTTCTTATTTTTTTTTCTTTTTTCAAATTGCAGAGAAGTGCGTACAGTTCTTCTGAACAAAGGACAATCGGGACTTGGCTTCAATATAGTTGGTGGTGAGGATGGTGAAGGTATTTTCATCTCATTCATATTAGCAGGAGGACCAGCTGATCTCAGTGGTGAATTGAGAAGAGGCGATCAGATACTTAGTGTCAATGGAATTAATCTCAGGACAGCTACACACGAGGAGGCTGCGGCCGCTCTCAAGGTAATAATCATCTTTAAAATCAATCATTCACGAGAAAAAAAAATTACAATTTTTCCGGAATTTCCCACATTTTTCAGAAATTTTCCACATTTTTCAGAGATTTTCCACATTTTTCAGAGATTTTTCAAGAATAAATTTTCATCTCTGAAAGATGCTGGAGATGTGCCTTTATTTGTAGCTCTATTAAAATCATGCTTTACGATTTTCCCGAAATTTTCCAAATTTCTCTGGGATTTTCCAGATTTTCTAGGAATACATCTCCATTTCTAAAAACGGTTAAAGATCTATCTCCATCCGCAACTTTATTAAAATCTCAATTTTGGAATTTTCCAAAATTGTTGAATTTTCCAAAATTTTTGAATTTTCCAAGATTTTGGAATTTTCCAAAATTTTCAAATTTTTATAAAAACCACAATTTCGATTTTTTCTCGGATTTTTCAAGAGTTTTCCAGATTTTCCAGAAATACACCTTTATTTCCAGGAAATATAAAGATTCCTCTCAATTCATAACTCCATTAAAATTCCACCCTCCGAATTTTCCGAAAATTTTCCCAGAATTTTCCAATTTTCCAGAAAAATATTGTCATTTCTCAAAACTCCATGAAAACCCTGATTCACCATTTTTCCGAATTTTTCTAGAATTTTCCAGATTTTCCAGAAATACATCTTCACTTTCAGAAAATATTAAAGATTCATCTCAATTCATAACTTCATTAAAATCACAATTTCCAAATTTTCCGGAATTTTCCGATTTCTCAGAAACACATTTTCATTCCTCAAAACTCCATAAAAACCCTGATTCCCAATTTTTCTGATTTTTTCCCAGATTGTTTTAGAATTTTCCAGATTTTCCGGAAAACCCCTTCATTTCTAGAGAATATTAAAACTTTATTTCAATTTTTTTTTTCATTCAAATTTATTTCAATTCATAATTTCATTAAAATCTCAATTTCCGAATTTTCCGGAAAAATTTTCCAGAATTTTCCAATTTCCCACAAAAACATTTCCATTTCTCAAAACTCCAAAAAAACCCTAATTTCCAATTTCTTCTATTTTTTCCTGGATTTTTCTAGATTTTCCATGAAAACCCTAATTTACCATTTTTCCTATGTTTTCCTGAATTTTTCGAGAATTTTCCAGATTTTCCAGAAAACCCCTTCATTTCTAGAGAATATTAAAGCTTTATTTCAATTTTTTTTTCATTCAAATTTATTTCAATTCATAATTTCATTAAAATCTCAATTTCCGAATTTTCCGGAAATTTTCCAGAATTTTCCAATTTCCCACAAAAACATTTCCATTTCTCAAAACTCTAAAAAAACCCTAATTTCCAAATTTTCCGATTTTTTCCCCCAGGGAACCGGACAAACTGTCACAATAGTGGTCCAGTACAAGCCAGAGGATTACAACAGATTTGAGGCAAAGATCCATGATCTTAAACAACAGATATCCCAGCAGAATATGACAACAGGTACTCTAATGAGGACCTCACAGAAGAAATCCCTCTACGTAAGGTAAATAAAGTATTTTTTTTTTTTTTCATTAAAAAAAAAAATTTAATCAATGAAAATTGTCTTTCAGCTTAAAATTCAATCAAAACTTTTTGAATAAATATTTAACCAAATTAATTATTAATTATAATTTAATGTAAAATTTTCTTCAGGGCCCTGTTTGACTATGATCCAAACAAGGACGATGGTCTGCCGAGTCGTGGTCTTGCATTTCGTTACGGTGAAATATTACATGTAACTAATGCTAGTGACGATGAGTGGTGGCAAGCAAGAAGAGTTACACCACAGGGAGAGGAGGAGGGTCTTGGTATTATACCATCACGCAGAAGATGGGAGAGAAAACAAAGGGCTAGAGATCGTTCTGTTAAGTTCCAAGGACATATGCCAGTGATATTGGACAAGGTAAAGCGTTTTTTTCTTCTTAATTATGCATTTTATTTCGATAATATCTTGGGAATGAGTGGAGTTGGGGGAAAAATGTTGAGAGATGAATTTCCGTTCGTTTTGGTGTTGATTTGGATGAATTTCGTGGGGGTGAGTGATAGTATCTGGAAAAGGAGTGGAGTGGGAGGGATGAGGACCTTTGCAATCGATTGCGCGGAAAATTTGAGCTGGAAATGAGTATAATGAAGGCTATATTCTGTTCATAATTTAATTTAGTCCATTTTTAATCCATTTCCGGTTTATTCACGGTTTATTGCCGGTTTAATTCGGTTTCTTGCAGCAATTTTTTTGCGAATGTCTCTGAAAACAGCAGGTTTGGGGACAATGTCGAATGTCACAATTTCGTTCGTTTTGGTGTTGATCTGGATTAATTTTGTGGGGGTGAGTGATAGTATCTTGAAAAGGAGTGGAGTGAGGGGGATGAGGGCCTTTGCAATCGATTGCGCGGAAAATTTGAGCTGGAAATGAATATAATGAAGAGTATATTCTGTTTATAAATTAATTTAGTTCTTTTTTGATCCACTTCCGGTTTATTCATGGTTCATTATCGGTTTATTTGGGTTTCATACAGTAATTTTTTTAGCGAATGTCTCCGAAAAGAGTGGGTTCAGGGGAAAATATAAAGGGACAAATTTTCGTTCGTTTTGGTGTTGATCTGGATTAATTTTGTGGGGTTGAGTGATAGTATCTTGAAAAGTAGTGGAGTGAGAGGGATGACGACCTTTGCAATCGATTGCGCGGGGAATTTGAGCTGGAAACGAGTATAATGAAGGCTATCTTGTGTTTATGAATTAATTTCGTTCATTTTTGATCCACTTCCGGTTTAGTCATGGCTCATTACCGGTTTATTTGGGGTTTGTACAGTAATTCTTTTGCGAATGTCTCTGAAAAGAGTGGGTTTGGGGGAAAGTGTCAATAGGCACACTATTGATCGTTTTGGTGATGAAGTAGATGGATTTTGTGGGGGGCGAGTGATAGTATCTTGAAAAGGAGTGGAGTGAGGGGGATGACGACCTTTGCACTCGATTGCGCGGGAAATTTGAGCTGGAAATGAGTATAATGAAGGCTATATTCTGTTTATAAATTAGTTTAGTTCATTTTTAATCCACTTCCGGTTTCTTCTCGTTTCATTTCCGGTTTAATTGGGCTTCTTCCAGTAATTTTTTTGCGAATGTCTCTGAAAAGAGTGGTTTCAGGGGAAAATGATGAGAGATGAATTCTCGTTCGTTTTGGTATCGATCTAGATTAATTTTGTAGGGGTGAGTGATAATATCTTGAGAACCAATGGGGTGAGAGGGGTGCGGACCCCTGCAATCGATTGCGCGGGAAATTTGAGCTGGAAACGAGTATAATGAAGGCTATGTTCTGTTCATAATTTAATTTAGTCCATTTTTAATCCACTTCCGGTTCACTTTCAATCCATTTCCAGTTTAATTGAGTTATTCACGATCATTTCCACTTGAAATCTCTTCAGATCTTGAAGAAAATGATTTTCAAGCAATTTTCCCTTTTTTCTTTAGGTAATAAAGGAGAGAAAGAAACGAAAATGCAAATCTAAAGGTTTCTCATAGATTCTTTCGAGAATATCTCCGAAACCGTTGAGCTTAGGAGAAAATTCCAAGAGACCTTTTTTGTAGCCCTTGAAATTCTCTACAAAAATGGTCTGGAGGCACTTTTTTCTAGACTCAATACGTTCCTTTTCTTCACCATTATTTCCTAAAATATTGAAAAAAACTGAAATAATCAATTAATTACCTGTTTATTAATCATTTTAATTTAATTAATTCAACAGCAATCGACCTTGGACAGAAAGAAAAAGAACTTTTCATTCAGTAGAAAGTTCCCATTCATGAAAAGCAAAGACGACAAATCCGAGGATGGCTCTGATCAAGAACGTAATTATTTTAATAATAAATTATTTCTTATTATTATTCAAAAAAATACAAAAATTATTGTGCACGATACCTGCACGTTCGGTTAATCCAATTGTATATTACGTGTTACACATGTATCTGTGCAGTATTGTTTAATTTACAATTTATTCCCCATTTATTTTCAAAAAAATATGAGTTTATTAAATTGGAGAAAGCCATTCATCGAAAGGAAAATTTTTTTTTTAAAAAAAACCTCTAATCATTCTCGTTTTTCATTGATATCTCGTTAAATAATGGAGATACGCCCTTTTTGCCCGAATAACGTTTTTAAGATCAGAAAAAGATCTACAAAAAAGGTCTCCTGAAAAAAAGGCGTATCTCCATTATTCACCAAGATATTGAAAAAAATAAAATCATATTAATGAAAAAAAAAATATTTTTGATTTTTTTTTTTAATTTAATTAATTAGGATTCTTAATTAATTAATTTTATTTAATTTTTTTCCTTTCGATGTCAATGTGTGTGCGTTTTCTAACGTGAAACTCTGAGAATAGTCGACTTTTTTTTCAAAATTACAAATAATTAGAAAATTAATGTTAATTGTTATTCTTTTTTTTTTGTAATTTTTTTTTTTTACAAATTTTTTATATTAATCAACGTCTTTCCCCGAATGTGCTTTTTTGTCTATATTTTTTTTTCTCCCACCTGTGACATGTGAAAATGTGTTTTTGTTTATGCCTGCTTGTGTAGGGTCGCCCACCACACCTGAGAATGAAAACGATCCTACTCGTAAGTATTTTACCTTAAAAAAAAAGGAAAAAAAAATGAATTGTTATCCATTTCCATTGATCATTTACCTGTCTGCTTTTTTTTCCTCATTAAACACGTGTTATCAATATCCTCGATGTCCAGAATATCCTCTCAATATAATTCACCAGTAGTTGCATAATTATTATTATTATTATTATTATAATTATTATATTACATTAATTATTGAGGAAAATTTGTGGAAATATGAGAATTTTAATTTAAAAAAAAAAAATTGAATGAAATTGATGAAATTTTGGGAATTCAAAGGTTTCGAAGAATCATTATATTACATATATATATTTTTTTTTAAACAAAATTATCGAAATCCTAAATAATTCATCACGAAAATCGAAAAAAAAAATTGGAAAAAAATTGCGAATTTCTAGTGATTGAAAAAAATTAGAAAAAAATTATTAAAAAAAAAAGTTGCGAATTTTTTGGGATTGAAAAAAAAAATGTTATTTTTGAGATAATGAAATTGATGGAATTTCGTAAATTTGGAGAATTTGAAGAATTATTTATATTACGAACGTAATTTAAAATCGAAATAATTGGAATTTCGTTTTTTTTCCCTCGAAATAAATGGAAAAATCGAGAATTATTTAATTTGTTATGAAAATTTTGCGAATTTCTGGTAATTTTATTGGCAATTCTTCATTCAAAGAGAATTCAATCGAAAATCATCAAATATCCAATTAAATTTATTTTTTCAATGAAAAAAGAAGAAAAAAAATCATTTTATTCAACAGAAATAATCCAATTAAAATAATAATAAAATCCATTTGTGAAGAGTTTAATTGATTTTATTAATAGAAAATAACGTTATTTAAATGAATTTTTCAATGAAAAAATTATTTTGTTCTAGCATTCATGCTGTGCTACACTCAGGATGACACCAACACCGAAGGTAATTAAAATAAAAAAAAATACAGTAAATTTAATTGCAAAAATGAGGGAAAAAAAGTGGTAAAAGTGGGAAATTTTCATTTTTATTTTTTTTTTATCATGAAAATTGTGGGAAGTTGGTGGAAATAAATGAGATAGCTTTTTTCCGATGATTTCATTGAAAAGCTGAGAAAATTTGAGGTGAAAAACATATGTCGCATTAATTTTTGAGAATTTTTTCGAAATTTTCGAAAAATTGACTTTTTTTACAAAATCGAAAAATTTCAGTTTTTTGAGGATATTTTCGGTTCTATTGGTCGTAAACTAAAAATTCCGAATCGAGATGAAAGATGAGATGATTTTCCATTAATTTAAGTGGTTTTGAAAATAAAAATATCGATTTTTAAGGTTTTTTATGGGTCATTTAATGAAAAAATCTGTTTTTGAGCCATCAATCCCTTAAAAATCAATATTTTTTATTTCGAAACCCCATAAATCGATGGAAAATGATCTCACCTTTTATCTCGACTCAAAATTTCCACTCTACGACCAACAAAACCGAAGAAATCCTTAAAAAACTGAATTTTTCCAAAATCCAAAAAATCAAAAACCAAAAAAATTATAAAAAAAACATGTGATATATCTTTTTCACCCAAAATTTCCTCAGCTTTTCAATGAAATCATCAATAAAAATCAATTTCTCACCATTTCCGCAAAATTCCACATTTTTCCCTATTTTCCCCTTTTTATAACTCAAAAAATTATATAAAAAAATGAATTATTTTAATTTTTAATTAAAATAAATTTATTTTAATCTTTTTATCAAAATTAATTTTTTTAATTTTTAATTAAAATTAATTATTTTAATATTTTTATTGAAATTCAAATATTTTTCCTATAAAATAAGGAATTCAAGAAAAAATTTCTTTCTTCGAAAAATCGTCATTCTTAAAAAATTTTAATTAAAAAAATCAATTTATTTTTTATTCGTTACACAATATAGGAAGTAAAGAAATTTTATATCGCGTTGAACTGCCCTATATGGAAGAACTGACCTTAGTTTATCTGGAAAAGGAGGGAGATGAAAATAATGAGGATCTTAGTAAGTCCAGTGTGTTGAAAAATCGTCAATAAATCCAATAAAAACAGTGAAAATTCACGAAAAAAAAAAAAAAAAAAAAAACAATAGGAGTGGAGTGAATAGAATAAAAAAAACTAATGAGCTTTTTTGAGTTTATGACAAATTTATTTATTTTTTCATCAGTTTCTTCAGAATATCTCGGAAACTAAACGAGATAGCGCAATTTTGCAGGAATCCTTTCTTGTAGCCCTTAAAATTCTCTTGAAAATCGTATTAGGGCAAAAAGAGCGTATCTCCATTATTTACCGAGATATTGATAAAAAACAACTGGTAAAAAATGAAATTTGTCTAAACATGAAATTTTTTTTTTTAGTTAAATCGAAAATTTATTTGATTCTAAATCGTAAATTTATGATGAAGGCTTATTTCGTTTTGACGAGAGACGCTTTGCGCAATTGGGACAGTTGCAGCGTGTGCATGACTCGTATAATTTTAATTTAATGCTAAAAAAATTTGATGAATTATAACGATTGGAGGAATTAAATAGAAATTTTTTTTTAAAAGTGAATTCAGGAGGGAACGGTGAAAATTTTTAGTTTTTGTTGAATATCTCGGAAAATAATTGAAATTGGAAAATTTTTGTGGAAACCTTTTTTGTGGAGAATTTCGAGAGCTTTAAAAAAGGTCCCTACAAAAATTTCGATCACTCAATCGGTTTCCGAGATATTTATGGAAAACTGAGGATAAAACGGAATTTTGACTTTTTTGCCTTTTTTCCTGAATTCAATTAATTAATTAATTGATTAATTAATTAATTTTGAAAAGCTTAATTTCTCAATATAAATTTCTCTTCGGCAAAACAGGAGAAATGTGCTAACAGTTTTATTTTATTGTTAATATTTTTATAATAATTGAATTTCTAAAAATTAATTAATTTAAATTTTTTACAAAAATTCTAATAATTTTTCCTTTTTTTTTCAATTTTTAGGCAGCGAAGAAAATGTTTTGTCTTACGAGCCAGTTCAGCAGCTAACTATACAATATACTCGTCCAGTTATCATACTAGGACCATTGAAGGATCGCATCAATGACGATCTCATATCCGAGTTTCCTGATAAATTTGGCAGCTGTGTACCACGTAAGAATTTTATTAATTAATTAAAAAATTAAAAAAATCGCTCTCCAACTATTTTGAGGAGATCTCGAGAATCGTTGAATTTAGAGGAAAATGTCAAGAGACCTCTTTTGGAGAAAATTGAATTCTCTACAAAAAAGGTCTCTTCACATTTTTCTCTAAACCTACTCGCTTTAAAGATAATCACAAAATATTAAAAATTAGAATTATTTGAAAGTCACGAGAGAATATTTTGGGAAAATTTCTTGGAAATTTTTCTGTGATTTTCTTGCAGTGATAAACTATTGGGTTTATCGAAAAATATCAGAAGACCTTTTTTGTAGAGAATTTCAAGACCTACAAAAAAGGTATCTTGATATTTTCCTCTAAACTCACTCATTACGGAGATCCTTTTACTTAAACATTTTTTTAAAATTATTTCAGACACAACAAGAAGTAAAAGAGAATACGAAGTTGATGGCCGGGATTATCATTTTGTTGCATCGAGAGAACAAATGGAACGTGACATACAAAATCACTTGTTCATTGAGGCTGGACAATACAATGACAATCTCTATGGTACTTCAGTAGCGTCTGTACGAGAAGTTTCTGAAAAGGTAAATTAATTTTTCAAAAATCAGTAAAAAAAGTGAAATCTCGATTTTTCTTTTTTTTTCTCAATATCTCGGAAAATAAGCGAGATAGAGAATTTTTTATAGAAACCTTTTTTGTAACTTTTGAAATTTTCTACGAAAAAGAATTCCATGAAAAATTCTCTATCTCGCTTAGTTTCTAAAATACAAGCGAATTTGTATTTTTTGATCAGAAAAAATTGATAAAATTCAATTTAAAAAAGTGAAGCCTTGATTTTTTCTGGTTTTCTTCAAAATCTCGGAAACTAAACGAGATAGAGAATTTTTTGCAGAGACCTTTTTTGTAGGAAATTTCAAAACAAACAAAAAAGGTCCTCATGAAAAATTCTCTATCTCGCTTAGTTTCCGAAATACAATTAAATTCGTAAATTTTTATCGAAAAAAAATTAAAAAATAATAAAAATTCAATTTTTGCAATTTTTTTAGGGAAAACACTGTATACTTGACGTGAGCGGTAATGCAATAAAAAGGTTACAAGTTGCCCAGTTGTATCCCATCGCTATTTTCATAAAACCCAAGTCTGTGGAGTCAGTAATGTAAGTTTAAAGGAGAAAAAAAAACATTTAAAGTCTTTTTTTTTCATTTTTTAATTTTTAAATAACTTAATATTTCCCTCAATTTTAATTAAAATGCTAATGCACATTTTATGATTGTTTCAACAGGGAAATGAACAAGAGAATGACTGAGGAACAAGCTAAGAAAACGTACGAGCGTGCACTGAAAATGGAGCAAGAGTTTGGTGAATACTTTACTGGTGAGTAATTTAATTAAAATAACTTTTTTAATAAAAACGAAAAAAAAGGGGAATTTTTTCGTTTATTTATTTATTTTTTTTAATGTGGATCATTCCAATTAATGTTTTTTTGCAATTTCTTATTAAATAAGAGAAATCATAGATTTAGATAATGATGGAAAATTAATTGGATATGCCCTTTTAATTTCAAGATTATTTTCGAAAAAAATTGACGAAAAATCGAAATTTCTCTTCAATTTTTTTTTTTTTTTTTTTTAAGAATATCTTGGCAATTATGCAAGATAGGATGATTTTGTCCAAATCCTTTTTTTTTGGCCTTTAAATTCTCTACAGAGAAGGATTCAAGTGAATTTGAGCTATTATGTATTTATTTTCGAGATAATTTCGAAAAAAACACAAATTTCGAAAATTTTCGAAAAACAATTTCGAAAAAAAACAAAATTTTCAATGGAAAATTCGAAAAAAAAACGAAATTTCGAAAATGTTCGAAAGAAAAGTCGAAAAAAACAGAATTTCGAAAATGTTCAAGAAAAAATTTGAAAGAAAAACAAAATTTCGAAAATATTCGAATAAAAAATTGAAAAAAAAAACAAAATTTTCAAAGAAAAATTCGAAAAAAAAACAAAATTTCGAAAATGTTCGAAAAAAAAGTCGAAAAGAACAAAATTTGGAAAATTTCCAAGGAAAATTTCGAAAAAAACAAAATTTCGAAAATGTTCGAAAAAAAAAATCGAAAAAAGAACTAAATTTTGAAAATTTTCGACAAAAATTCGAAATAATCTCAGAATAATTTCGAAAATTCTCTGAACATTATTATGTATTTATTCTCAAGATAATTTCGAAAAAAACACCAATTTCAAAAATTTTCGAAAATAAATTTCGAAAAAAACCAAATTTTCAAAGAAAAATTCGAAAAAAACGAGAAAAAAAACAAAATTTCGAAAATTTTCGAAAAAAATCGAAAAAACAAAATTTCGAAAATTTTCGAAAAAAATCGAAAGAAAAACAAAATTTCGAAAATTTTCGAAAAAAAATCGAAAAAGAACAAAATTTCGAAAATTTTCGAAAAAATTTCGAAAAAAACGAAATTTCGAGAAAAATTTCGAAATAATTTCAGAAAAATTCCGAAAATTCTCTGAAAAATCTCAAAAATTGAAATAAAATTGACTTTTTAGTTTTTCGCTCAATTTCTAATATATTTCTCAAACAAACAGCAATTTAACAATTTTTTTCCTTTTTTCAGCTGTCGTTCAAGGCGATACACCGGAAGATATTTACGTTAAAGTCAAAGAAGTCATTGCCGAACAATCAGGCCCAACAATTTGGGTCCCATCACGTGATCAGCAACTGTGACGTCCTGCCCCCACTGGTCATCCAAGTCCAAACGCTTGGACACTGCCCCCAAGGCGTAATAATGAATAATAATTAACTAATCTCATTAAAACGAATGAAAAAAAAATCATGAAAAATTCTCAATTACGAAAAAAAATGAGAAAAAAATTGAAAAAATTGAGGAAAAAAATTAAAACTTCAGCTTTTTCGAAGTTTAATAAATTCTGCGCCTTCCCCCACCCTTTATCTACTAAAAAAAGAATTAGCACAATTTTTGATAGAGGCTCGTGCGATTTTTTTTGCTAATGTTGCCTCAAGGAAATTGAAAATGAAGTTAAAAGAGAAAAAAAAAATTAATAGAAATGAGAAAAAAAAACGAAATGAAAAGGATAAAAAAGACACGTTACGGTAATTTTACCATTAAAAAATCGTGTTCACTTGCAAAATAATAATAGACCTAATTAATCTCCATGAAGACCCAAGAATTAAATGAAAAAAAAAAGAAAAAATTCAAGAAATTCAAAAAAAAACATGAAAAAATTCCTGTACCTCGTTTTTCATCGATATCTCGAAAGCCGATCGATCTATCGAAATTTTCGTAGAGTCCTTTTTTGTAGCCCTTGAAATTCCCTACAAAATTGGTCTCTACAAAAATTGCCCTATCTCGCTTAGTTTCCGAGAGCCTATTAAAACTCACTTTTACCTAATTTGACAATTGAAAGAAAAAAAATTTCTTTTAATCAAGAAATTAATTTTTAAAAAAATGTATTTTTTAATGTACTTAATTTATCCTTTTTTAGACATCGAATTTTACGTTTTATCGTTAATTTTAATCAATGAAAAAATATATTAAAAAATGAAGGGAAAACCTGGAAAAATCGAGAGAAATTGATTGAATTTTATTGATTTTTTAAAATTTAATTTGAAAAAATAATTAATAAAGACGAAAAAAATCATGAAAAATCGTACAATTAATGAGGATTTAATCAGTTAATCATGATTAATTAATTAAAAAAAATGGAAAAAATGAAAATAATGAAGAAATGAAGAAATTAATGGAAAAATTCTCATTAAAAATTCGCGCAACCTCACGATCCTATCTGACCTCACAGGACAAATCGTTAGTTATTTAGGATTTTAGTGAATTATATAATGTTTTGTACAGAATAGTTATGAAATAAGCCAGTAAATGGGTTATGTGCAACATTATATAGTGAAAATGCATGAAAAGATTGAAGGAAGAAGCGAAAAAAAGCATAAAAATGTAATGAAAAATAAGAAAAATGAGGGAGAAACACAAAAAAGAGGAGAGAAAAAAGAGAAAATATTGTAATTTAAAAATACCACTAATAATTTATTATTAATAGTAGGTATGTATTATTGTAAATACCTATGCCTGTAACGGAGTGAAGATAAAAAAAAAATGATGTTCATGGTCGAGGAGAAAGTAATAAGAGTTGAGTGTTTTACTGTAGGCAGTATTTGATGAATTAATTAATTAATTTAATTAATTGAGGATTGAAAAATGAGAAAATGAGGACAAAAATCGGGATTTTTGGATGGTTTATTAAAGATATCTCGGAAAGTAAGAGAGATAGAGCGATTTTTGAAGAGACCTTTTTTGTAGAGAATTTTGAGAGCTACAAAAAAGGTTCTTACGAAAATGCTGTATCTCGCTTAGTTTCCGAGTGCGCTTTAAAAATAACCGAAAATTCCGGAAATTTTGAAGTTTTTTAAAGATATCTTGGAAGATAAAGGAGATAGAGCGTTTCTCAGAGGAGATTTTTTGTAGCTCTTGAAATTCTCTACAAAAAAGGTCTCTTCGAAAATTTCTTTATCTCCCTTAGTTTCCAAGATATTTTGAAAAAACCTGAAAAAATCGAGTAATCTCATTTTTCAAGTCTTCGAGAATTAAAGAAAATTAAAAAACTTTTATTGAGCTTTTTAATTAAAAATATTATTTTATCGATTCATTAATGAAATGAGCGTGAATTCATTGTTTAAACATTTTCCATTGAATATGCAGTTAAATTCCTTGATTTAATTAGAATTTTGAAGAAAAAAAATGATAAAAATCAATGAATTTACGTAAATTTTTTTGTTTTATAAATTAAATTAAATTGAATTAATCGAAAAAAAGTGAAGAAAAATATAGGAAAAATTTGATAATTGCGTCGAAATGTTCCCCTTCATGAGTCTCAACCCCCCCCCCCCCCCCCCACATCTTTCAATAAAAAGAGAAATAAAGAAAAATGAACGAAGAAGAAAAAAATCCATAAAATTAGTTGCCTTCGCAGAATTGTTGGAAGTGTAAATAATCCAATTAACATTGCGAGATAATTAAATGAATAAAAAATGAATTTAAAAAAGAAAAAAGCATGGAAATTAATTTTAAAAAATTAAAAAATGCAATTGTTGCATTTTTTTTCCATGAAAAAAACCTTGTACTTACGTTGAAAAATGTTTCCATAAAGAATTAAAAAAAAAATGCGAGAAAAAATGACGAAAAAAAATAGATTTTTAAAATGAATTGAAAGAATTAAAAAAGTGGTAATGAAAATTTAAAAAAAAAGGGAAAAAAATGATATTATGACAATTTTGTCAATTTAATTGTAATATACTACATTGCATAGTAATTATTAATTTAATTATTTTCCTTCGAATTATAAAAAGGGAAAAAAAAAGAGTAAAAAAAAAATTTTTTTCTTCTTTTTTTCGAATTAAAAATGAAAATTTTTTAATTAAAAAACGATTAATCATGTTTTTTTGATGTTTTTCAATCGAACTGAAATTAATTTTTACCTGCGAAGCTACGAATTTACGTATTAAATATCAAAAGAAGAAGAAGAAGAAGGGAAATGAGTGAAGATACGAATAAATAGAAGAAAAAAATTAATGAGAAGAAGGAAAAAAAGAGTTATAAAAGAGAATAATGAAGAGAAAATTTAATTAAGAATTAAATAAAAAAAAAAAATGCTCCTGTAATCCTGAATATTTGGTTGTGCCTGAATTAAGTAGTACTGGGGATTTTTTCAACGGAATTAAGGCATCTCAATGTTAAGAGGAGGTATAGAGATAGAAAAAAAAAAGAGAGAAAAAGAGAGAGAAAGAGAAGGTATAAGTGATGATTATGATTATGAGAAGTGAATAGATATTACGAAAACACTTATTATACATCTCTATAGTCTATTTAATAATATTACTTATTGAATTATCAATCTCATGTTCACCTTGTTTCATCGTTTTCAAATAGTTAATAAACGTTTTACCAATTTTAATCGTTTTTATTCAATTTTTTCCTCAAAAAAAAGGGGATATCTTCGAAATTAATGGAGATACGCCCTTTTTGCCCTAAGACCTTTTTTTTTGTAGAGAATTTTCTGAATTTTCTCATAATTTTTGACCGTCCAGTTTATGAGATATGAATTATCAGGTACTGAAAATACAGGTGGTGGGGATGAAACGCCCTAAATCGGACGGAAATAACGAAATTACTAAAAAACCACGCGATTGACCTATTATTTAAAAACAATTGGCGAAAAGAACAGCATTTTAACTAAATAATAGAAGAAAAAAATATTCAATTCACCGTATAGTTATTGAGAAATTTTAATTAGAAGGTAGTCGTAACTATTTGCCTCTCTCTCTCTCTATCTCATGCATGTGATCAAGAAAAATCTGGAAAAAAATTGAGATAATGCCCCAACGTGTCTGCATTATTTTTGAATTTTTTTCAGATTTTTTTCTGGAAGAACTTGTCTCTGGAAAAAATTCTGGGAAAAAATGAATTTAATAAAGAGAAGTTTTTGAAAAATGTATAAGGATTTTTTTCGAAGCGAAGGACTTTATGAAAAAATCTGAAAAAAATTGAAGAAATGCTCTGGCATGTCTACATTGTTGGTGAATTTTTTCAGATTTTTTTGTAAAGGTGCCTTTTCTCGAGAAATCCTGGAAGATAATAGATTCAGCAAAATGATTTTCTTCAATTCTAGATGAGATTAGTAATGTAAAAAAAAATTCGAGAAACAAAAAAAAATATTCACAAGCTGAAGATATGACTTACGAATAGTTTAATCACTTTTTTGGGTAAATTAAAGCACTTTTCCCCCGAATTATCAGCAATTAGTTGGGAACTAATCAACAAATCTTTATCTGGAAAATATTATTTTTTTCTTTTTAATTCCGAGGATCTTTTCCATTCTTGGAAAAAATGAAAAAAAATGAAAAAAATGATGGAAATAAAATTTTCTAAAGATCAAATTTTCAAAATGTTTCATTCTAATTCTCACCTGCCCATCTAACAAAATTAAATTCTGCTGTGAGAAAAAAAAATTCTAATAATTATCTATTATATCTTTGTGCAAACAAATTTATTCCAACTCCTCAATCTTCAGCTATGATTAATATTAGTCACGGTGAATAACCGTTCCCAATTCAACACGTGTCGAAAATACGTTTCATTTTTAGTAGCAGATAAGAGAAGTGTAAAGAAAAAAAAGGAATCATTGTGCCACAAAATCTCAAACCATTGAAACATACTTGTTTTGCTTTAACAAATTGATTATTATTTTTTTTCTATAATGAAATTAATAATTATCTCAGTAATAATCAGCCTTCTATCCAGTAAGTCTCTCACAAATGTACGAAAAAGTACTTTTCTGCACAAGGTGAACTTAGCAGCAGTGTCGAAATTAGTACATTACCTAACAAGTGCGGAAAAGTATTTTCTGACAAATGTGCGGTTGCAAAACGAGCCGAAGGCGAGTTTTGTAATCACACGAGTCTGAAAAATCTTTACCGCACGCGTAAGGTACAGTTTTTTTTACGCATTGACTGTTAACTTACGTACGGAAAGTCATCCATAAAAATTCTAAGTCATATATATATATGTATATATACTCGTGTATAAATACAAAAATTCATCATGCACCAGTGCACAACACAGTACTTTTTAACACAGTTATTACAGACGCAAACGAATGAACTTTACGAGCAGGTATTACAAAAAAATTTATCTTTACTACACGACAATTTTTTTTGTTCCTAAGTGGCAGAATGCGGTCCCTGTGGGCCATCTCATTTTGACACTGCTTCTGGATGTAAAAAGTGCTTCTGCAGTGGTGTAACTGATCAGTGCTATGCAGGGTCATTCGACACTGGACAATTAGCAGTAGACCTTAATACTGTTGAAGCCTTTATCAGTAGAACCGGGTATGGCGTTCGGTAAGTTTTCAAAAAAAAAAAGTTTCGCACTAAAAAATGGAAACAAGTGGATAATAGTATTGCTTTCCAACTGATATAGCTTTTTCTGCTGATACTTTAGCAATATGCTTCCGAATGGAAGTGATACAACATTTTTCAAATCATCATCAAAATATCAAATTTTGAAGAAATTCATTAAAACGCCAATAACTCGAGAACTAATCATGCAAATAAGCTCGAAATTTACAGGCATTTAACTGATAAAACTCTCGAGATAATATATGAGTATAAATAACATCAGCAGAGATCGGCAAAAAAAAATTTGCATTTTTAATTTGTTAATTTTTTTTATTTCTGTAATTTTCATCGAAAAAATTTTAATTACTTTCTCAATGAAAAATTTGGATTTTTAAATTTTTCATTAATTTTAAAATTAGTTTTTTTTTTTTTAACAATTTTGATTACTATTGTAATTTAAAATTTGACTGATGGAATTTCATAATTATTTTCTTTATTAAACTTATTAACATTTTTATTAGTTAAATTGAATTATAAATGTCATATAAGCGTCATTTAGATTGGATTAAATTATAAGTTCTTATTTGTGTTACATTTAGTTAACACTCTCAACTCAAAATTTTTGTCTTAAAGACAGTTATATTTGGGAAGATTAAACATAGTAGCGTTGATTTTATTATAAAATTAATTATTCCAATCAATTAATAAGTAAGAAAGAATCAAAATTTCGAATAAGAAAAAGAATTATAAAATTTCATCAGTCAAATTTTTAATTACAATAGTAATCAAAATTGTTAAAAAAAAAAATTAATTTTCAAACTAATGAAAAATTTGAAAATCCAAATTTTTCATCAAGAAAGTAATTAAAATTTTTTCGATGGAAATTACAGAAATACAAAAAATTAAAAAATTAAAAATGCGAATTTTTTTTTGCCGATCTCTGAACATCAGTTTAATAGTTTCCAGAAATTCCATTGAAAACTGATTTTCGAAAAATGGACATATCTCAAAAAGTATCGATCGAATTCTCTTCAAATGAAGCTTAAAAAATAGAGTTTGTCGAGAGGAAATTTCCCACAAAATATGAAATTTTTCTATAAAACCGTTTTGCTGTAATTGAGACTTTTATGCACACACAGACATAGACACACTCACAGACATGCGCAAAAAACATCATTTTCTCCCTTTTTAGACCATTTTAAGTATCTTCTATTAAAAAAATTACAATTGAAAATTCTGATGATTACATAGCTTCCATTCGAAAACAAAAAGAATTGAAAAGTTGAAAGAAACGTTTTTTTTCCATGATAGGGTAATAACTGACATGGAAGGTTCTGATTCGGAAGTTGAATTTATATTCAAGTATAGATATACTATTTTGGGCCAGTTGAAGTTGGGCCCTATACATGTATCTTTGCAAATAATATTTTAGGCTCATTTTAATGAGCACATTCGATAATAATAATAAATTTCCCATGGAAATGAGTATAAATATACTATTTTGGGCCAGTTAAAATTGGGCCTTATATCTATATCTTTACAAATAACATTTTAACTCAATTTCAATGAGCATATTCAAGAATAACGAGTAATTTTCCATGAAAATGAGTATAGACATGATATTTCGGGCTAATTAAAATTGGGCCTTATACCTGTATCTTTGCAAATCATATTTTAGGCTAATTTCAATGGGCACATTTGAAATTAATGACAAAATTTTCCATGAAAATCAGTATAGATATACTATTTTGGGCCAGTTGAAGTTGGGCCTTATATCTGTATTTCTGCAAATATTAGTTCGACCCAATTTTAGTGAGCATATTCGAAAAATAACCACAAATTTTCCATGAAAATGAGTATAGACATGATATTTTGGGCCAATTAAAATTGGGCCTTATACCTGTATCTTTGAAAATAATATGTTGAGCCAATTTTAATGAGCACATTCGGAAATAATGATAAATTATCCATTCTGATGATTACATAGCTTCCATTCGAAAACAAAAAGAATTGGAAAGTTGAAAGAAACGTTTTTTTTTTCCATTATAGGGTAATAACTGACATGAAAGGTTCTGATTCGGAAGTTGAATTTGTATTTGATGGCCATCCAGATAAGATGTTCTTTTGGCAATTCCCTTTACCCACCAACTTCTATGAAAAAAGGGCTAGAGCCTATGGTGGAAAGCTGAACCTGGCTATTCGAAATGAAGTATTTCCTGAGGAACCGTTCAGAAATAGGAACATTCGCGTGGATCTAATTAGTCCACTCGTGGGGATCTATGTCATTCAAAGACCGTTCGGCTCATATGGAAATTATTCGGTAAGATGTTACATTATAATATTTCTTACAGAGATGTAAGGGAGCATGGAAATTTTTATCATTGCCTTAGAAACAAAGTGGCGTAAGTGCTATGAATAAGCATGGCACTTATGCCTTTTTAAGGCCTTACATATACCTGATCGCGCGCAAAACACCTCGATTTTCGAGAATTATTTTACATATGAAGTAAGAAGAATATAATTTTTTTTTTTTTCAATGTTTCCAAAAAAATTTCGAAAAATTCAAAAAAATTCCAAAAAAATTCAAAATAATTTGAAAAATTTGAAAAAAAACGAAAAATCTCAAATATTAAAATAAAACTGATTTTTGTAATATATATTGGCAAAGGAAGGTTGCCGGAGGTTAATTTGAGAAAATTTCGAAAAAAAAAATTCCAAAAAAATTTGTAATAATTCAAAAAAATTCCAAAAAAATTTGTAAAAATTCAAAAAAATTCCAAAAAAATTGTAAAAATTCAAAAAAATTGTAAAAAATTGGAAAAAATGCTTAATAGCTCAATGTAAAACCCAAAAACCCATGTACAAGGGATTAAATACAACAAATGGAGAGACGAACAAAATGTAAAAGGTCGAGAGGCTATACATATATGTATATATACTGAATAAAACGAAATTTTTTTTCAGCTTTACAGTATCCCAATAATCGAATCACGTTGGCGTTCCCTCCAAGCTGGAAATCCATTCGCATTAAGATTTGATATGATGCGTGCTCTTATATCCTCAACAGCAATTAGAGTACGAGTCTTCCAGCCTAGAAAGAAGGCTACTTATATAAAGGACATTAGTCTAGACGTGGCTGTCGAAGATGGTCCTCTCGATTCACCTCGAATGGATTCCATTGAAATCTGCGAATGTCCAGAAGGAAATAGCGGTGAATCATGTCAATTATGCCCAAATGGCGATTATCGTCTTTTTGACAACAGAGGAAAGAATGTATTTGGTTCATGTGTCTAGTTTATCTTAAAACTGTGGTAATCAGTGAAAATCTGGAGGAAACGATGAATTTTTAAATTGTTTTTTTAGAGGTCAACGCACTCAAGAAAGTATAATCGTAGCTGAGAAAATCGTTGTATGAAGAAGATTATGATTAAACTAATAAAAGTTTACAAACTATCATTAACTGGCTTTTTATTGAATTAAAAAAATGAAAAACGACGAATTTACCATGAAAATGAGTATAAACATGCACTTTTAGGGCTGGTTGAAATTGGGCCTTATATCTATATCTCGGCAAATAATATTTTGAGTCAATTTTAATGAGTACATTTCGAAAAAAGTGGGAAATATCTCATGGAAACGAGTATAGACATGATATTTTGGACCAATTGAAATTGGGCCTTATGCCTAGGCCTTATATGTTTGCAAATAATATTTTGAACTAACTTTAATGAGTATGTTAAAAAAAAAAAAGAAATTTTGCACGGTAACGAGTATAGACACGCTATTTTAAGCGAATTCAAATTGGGCCTTATCTCTGTTGGGCCCTGTATCTTTGCGAATAATAACTTGAACTGATTCCAATGACCATATTTGAAAAGAACAGTCAATATGCCAGGAGAACGAGTATAAACATGCACTTTTGGGTTGGTTAAAACTGGGCCTTATATGTATATCTCGGCAAATAATATTTTGAGTCAATTTTAATGGGCACATTATGGAAAAAAAAGGAAAATTCCTCATGGAAATGCGTATAGACATGATATTTTGGACCAATTGAAATTGGGCCTTATGCCTGGGCCTTATATATTTGTAAATAATATTTTGAACTAACTTTAATGAGTATGTTAAAAAAGAAGAGGAAATTTCGCATGGTAACGAGTATAGACACGCTATTTTAAGTGAATTCAAATTGGGCCTTATCTCTGTTGGGCCCTGTATCTTTACGAATAATAACTTGAGCTGATTCAAAATGACCATATTTGAAAAGAACAGTCAATATGCCAGGAGAACGAGTATAAACATGCACTTTTGGTTTGGTTAAAATTGGGCCTTATATCTATATCTCAGGGAATAATTTTTTGAGTTAATTTTATTGAGTACATTTTGAAAAAAGTGAGAAATATCCCATGGAAACGAGTATAGACATGGTATTTTGGACCAATTCACATTGGGCCTTATACTTGTATCTTTGTAAATATCATTTTGACCCAATTTCAATGAACTTATTCGAGAATCACGACAAATTTCCCATGAGAATGGGTATAGACATGATATTTCGGGCCAGTTGAAGCTGGGCCCTACATCTGTATCTTTGCAAATATTATTTTGAACCAATTTTAATAAGCATATTCGAAAAATAACCACAAATTCCTCATGAAAATAAGTATAGACATGATTTTTGGGCTATTTAAAATAGGGCCTTATATCTGTATCTTTACAGATAACATTTTAACTCAATTTCAATGAGCATATTCAAGAATAACGGGGAATGTTCCATGAAAATGAATAGACTTGAATTTTGGGCCAATTAAAGTTGGGCCTTATATCTGTATCTTTGCAAATAATATTTCGACCCAATTTTAATAAGCATATTCGAAAAATAACCACAACTTTCTCATGAAAATGAGTATAGACATGATATTTTGGGCCAGTTCAAATTGGGCCTCATATCTGTATCTTTACAGATAACACTTTAACCATATTGCAATGAGCATATTTAAGAATAACTAGTAATTTTCTATGAAAATGAGTATAGACATGATATTTTGGGCCAATTAAAATTGGGCCTTATACCTGTATCTTTGCAAATAATATGTTGAGCCAATTTTAATGAGCACATTCGAAAATAATGATAAATTATCCATTGGAAATGAGTATAGATATACTATTTTGGGCCAGTTGAAGTTGGGCCTCATACATGTATCTTTGCAAATAATATTTTGAGGTTATTTTAATGAGCACATTCGAAAATAATGATAATTTTTCCATGGAAATGAGTATAGATATACTATTTTGGGCCAGTTGAAGTTGGGCCTTATATCTGTATCTCTGCAAATATTAGTTCGACCCAATTTTAGTGAGCATATTCGAAAAATAACCACAAATTTCCCATGAAAATGAGTATAGACATGGTATTTAGGGCCAATTAAAATTGGGCCTTATACCTGTATCTTTGCAAATGATATTTTCGGCTAATTTCAATGGGCACATTTGAAATTAATGACAAATTTTCCATGAAAATGAGTATAGACATACTATTTTGGGCCAGTTGAAGTTGGGCCTTATATCTGTATCTCTGCAAAAATTAGTTCGACCCAATTTTAGTGAGCATATTCGAAAAATAACCACAATTTTCCCATGAAAATGAGTATAGACATGATATTTTGGGCCAATTAAAATTGGGCCTTATACCTGTATCTTTGAAAATAATATATTGAGCCAATTTTAATGAGCACATTCGAAAATAATGATAAATTATCCATTGAAAATGAGTATAGATATACTATTTTGGGCCAGTTGAAATTGGGCCTTATATCTGTATCTTCACTAGTAACATTTTAAGCCAATTTTAATGAGCATATTCGAGAATAACGACGAATTTTCCATGAAAATGAGTATACACATGATATTTTGGGCAAATCCAATTTGGGCCTTATACCTGTATTGAAGAAAGTAACCATCCGGGCCCCAATCTGAACCATAGACCAACATATATCATCCGTTACCCCCCTCCCCCCCCTTTATCCCATCCTGCCCCTCTCCCAATGCCCAAAGGATTGAAATAAACAAATATCCAATTATTCTCATGATTTTATTTCGAGTAGACAGGAAAGTGAAAATGATAATTGCTTTACATTCCAATAATTTTTTTCATTCATTACTTCATTTTCTTTACAAATCACAGAGTATCTACTTCATAATCCTCCCAAATCGCCCTTTTTATTCCTCCAGAGCAAAAAATTACTCGAAAAAAAAGGAGCTGAAGATCGAAATCGACAATAAAATAATAATAAAAATTCAATTTATATATATATATCTAATTTTTCAATATATATATATATATGTCTATACATCTTCGTGAATCGTCTTCGTATTGCGTCATAAAGCAGCATTAACACATTTAAATGAAGTATTTTTATTTTTATTTTATTTTTTAATTTTTATTTCATTTCTTATTCTCAATTTTTTCTTAAACATTAATTCGTCCTCGAGTCTATAAATATCAGGAAAAAATTTACATCGACATTTTAACTATCAATTCTCTTTTTTTTTTTTTTTTTTCAATATTTCTTCTTTTTTTCTTGCATTTTTTCATAGTATAGTACATTAAAAAAGCGAATAATTGCAGTAATTAGCAGTAAATTTTCTTGTAATTTTTTTTTTTTTTTTTTTTTAGTTTTTTACTCTTTTATGTACATTTACAGAGCGACCTTTGTGTTTTTTTCTTTTTCAATGAAAATTACACTCAACTAAACAATTAAATTACACTTTTTTTTTATTAATTAAATTGTATTTTCATTTCTACGTACACTTTTTTTTTTTTTTTTTTATTCACTTAATTAATTACATTTAAGTTTAATTCATTGATTAATTCAATTTAATTACGTACATCAAATTTATTACAATAATTGTAAAATTATTGAGTTGGAACGTATCTCAAAAAATTAATTACTCCTTTTTTTTTTCTCTTTTAATTAATTTTTTTTCGCAATTTTTTACGCACTTTTTTTTTTCATTCATTGTAAAATAATTATTTACACTTATTTAATTTTTTTTTATTCCTTCATTTCATTTTCTTTAATTTCCATTTTTTTTTCCTTCTTTTTTTCACTTATTTAATTTGAATTATTTGTTTTTATTATTCATCCATGCAGAAAAGATGAAAACTACACATTTACAAGTTACATAAATTATGTTAATTTTTTTTAATTTTATCCAATTGGATAAAATCAATTTTATGTGAAATTTTTTCGCTTTTTTCTTCAACTTTTTTTTTTCTGTTTAATCGAGTTTACACGTAGATTTTTTTTATTTCCCTGAGACTGATTATATCGATTTTTTTTTCTTCTTTTTTTCAATATAATTTCATTTTTTATTTTATTCATTTTCTTTTTTTTTTTCTTGCTACGAGAAGAGCACAACTAACTACACATTTAGATGTTGGTTTAGAAGATGAGATTTAATTACAGTTTTTTTTTTTATTAATTAGACGAAGTTTGTTTTTTTTAACTATTTATTAATGAATTAAATTCATTTTGTAGTGGATTTCAAAGAAAAAAAATACGAAAAAGAGATTTTTTTGGAGTTTTTTAAAAGGATCTTCGAAAGTATTGGGTTTAGGGGAAAATGTGAAGAGACCTTTTTTGCGGGGAATTGAATTCTCTACAAAAAAGGTCTCTTGACAAATTCTCTTAAACTCAATATTTTTCGCGATATCTTTAAAATAAGACCCGATAATTTTTTTTAGATATTTAAAAAAAAATTCGTATTTTTTTTAGATTTTTTTATGAATATCTAAGAAGCCGTTGGGTTTAGGAAAAAATGACAAGAGACCTTTTTTGAGGAGAATTTTCCGTTCTTCAAAAAAGGTCTCCTGATATTTTTTCCTAATCTCAATAGTTTCCAAGATATTCGCAAAATAAGCTACGATCACACTCAATTTTTTTTCAAATCTTTTTTTTTCTGGAAAAAATAACGTAAGTACGTAATTTAATCAACAATTCTGTCGACGAAATATTTATCGACTCGTCAAATTAACTCTAAAACAATTTGTTCCTAATTCATCTCTCTCTCCCTCTCAAAAAAAAAAAACCTTTTTTAAAATTCTCAAATTTTCCTCGAATTTTCCTAATTTTTTGAGGAAATTAAACGAAAAAAAATTCACCGAAGCATTAATTATTGCACGGAGATGCACAGTCGTCTTTCAAATCCTCTTTCAATCGACTGTAATTATCGTAGTTAACAGTTTCCTCATGCTCCTTTTTTTTAAACTCTAAAGAGTATTTTTTCTCTCAAAAAAAAAAAATTCAACAAAAAGTTGCCTAAATTTCCTTTTTTTCGAAATATCTAAAGTGCGGTTGAAGATACGAAATTTTCATAAGAACGTTTTTTGTAGCTCTCGATCCCCCCTACAAAAAAGGTCCCATGAAAAAAAGTCGTATCTCCATTATTAACCGAGATATTCCAAAAAAACAAGAACCTCTCACAATTGCCAATTATTTAACTCAAAAATTCAATTAAATATCTAATAAATTCCATTTTTTTTTCATTGTCACTCAATAAAAAAGAAAGGAAAATCATAAAATAAACGTCAATTGCACTTGCCAACATTAAATGTAAATGCCTCACCGAATAATCAATAAATCAATATATATATATATACACTTTTTTTTTTTAATCCCAAATGAATTATTAATAAAATTCAAATTTCATTTATTTTCTCTGAATTAAACTTAAAACTGAATAATTAAATAATAATCGTGTGGTAACATTTCGTTAAGTCTACTTTAAAAAAAAGTGATAATAATAATAATAATTGGAATTTGAAAAAAAATGTGTTAAATTTGATAAATTTAATTATTGTAATAAACTATCCACAAAATATTCTTCATTTTTAACAAAATTCGCACTAATTTTCTTTTTTTTTCAACTAGAAAAAAAGAAAAATTTAACTAAAAAATAAAGAATTAACTAGAAACTTTTTTTTTTAATAAAAAAAAAAGATGGTCTTCTCATTTTATGAAGACAATTAACGCACATTCTATTGTCATAGCGGCAGTTTTTTTTTTTTCTATGTTAAAAAAGCGTAAATTTAAACATTTATCTCTTAATTTTCTAAGAAAAACCGAAAATTTTCAGTTTTTATTTCAATTATTATTTTTTTTTCTTCCCTTTTTTTTAATTAATAAAATATTATTTACGATTAAAAATTACGTTTAATTAGTCTAATGTAATGTCACAGGTCGCTGCTTATTTAATTACGTCAATTAATCGATCTATTGCATTTTTTTCTAGTTTAATCGATTTTTTATTGAATTTTTTTTTAAGGGAAAGGGAGAATTTTAGCGGTTTTTTGAGGATATCTCGGGGAATAAGCGAGATAGAGTATTTTTATAAATGACCTTTTTTCGAGAAAATTAAATGTTCTAAAAAAAAGGTCTCTTAACATTTTTTGATAACTCTAATAGTTTCAAAGATATCCACCAAAAAAAAAGTAATTTTCAAAAATTTCGGTTTTCATCAGAAAAATTGGAACTTTTTCAAATTTTCATGATTATCTCCAAAACCATCAGACTCACAAAAAAAACTCAAGACACCTTTTTTGTAGGAAATTAAATTTCCTACAAAAAAGGTCTCCTCATAAATTCCCCTAACTCCCATAGGTCCCTCGTGCACATCAAAAAGCCCCTCAAAATCCCTTTTTTCCTCAAAAAAATTAAAAAATTGCACAAATTCAATTAATTCAATCAACAAAAAGGATTAATTACAATTTTTTTAAATTTTTCTTTCTCAATCTTTCGCTTTTCGTTGATTTACCCAGAATTTTGTTCTCTCTCTTAATTTTACTATCATTAATTTTATTATCACTAACTGAAGTTGATGGCAACGACTGGAGAGTTATATTTTCTTTAATCATATTATTGTTATCATTATTATTTTTAATTAATGAACTCTCCAGTTGGGCCTCATGTCACCTCAAATTAATGACGACACGTTCGACATTGAGAAGTGATTTAACTTTTTCATTGTATTTAATTAGTGTTACCTTTGATGCACGTACATTAATTCGTTCGCCTGCACTCAATAAGTGGCAGCAACGCGATTGTTCAAGAAAATCGGGTAATTTTAATTCGCGCATGACGTCACGATGGGCGACTGTTGGTGGGCCTGATGGGGCCTTTGGGTTTATTTGACGGAGAAGTGCGTCACGTGACTTGACACGAACTGCGGACATGAGGTCTTGGAGGAGAAGCCACTTGTCTGGATCGTTTGTTAATGTGAATAAAACGGGGAGATTCGACTCGCTGACCTCGATCTCGATCTCTTCTAATTCGGGCTCTGGAGCTGAGGAGGAGGGGGGATCTGCGAGGGGATCGTAGCCAGTCTCTTCGGGATCTGTAAAAAAAATTTGAGTTTATTTAGTGTTTTTTCTTAATTTTTTTTTGATTTTTTATCATTTTTTGGAGCGAAATTTCTCTAATTTTTGGGGATAAAAGCATTTTTTGAGGGTTTTTTGGGGTTTTTTGGGAGTATAGAAGAGGCGCGGGGGGATGGGGGAAAATGCAAGGGGAGGGGTTTTGTGGGGAATTTTGAGGGCTACAAAAAAGGTAGAGGGGGATTTTTTGATAGAGTCACTGGTTTTTGAGATATTTGGGAAATTAAGAAAGTGGGAATTTTTTTTTGAGAAAATTGTGAGATTTTGTTTTCTTTTTAGGTTTTTTGGGGGTATGGAAGAGGTGCGGGGGGATGGGGGAAAATGCGGGGGGTGGGATTTTGTGGAAAATTTCGAGGGCTACAAAAAAGGTGGAGGGGATTTTTTTAATGGAGTTGATGGTTTTTGAGATATTTGGGAAATTAGGGAGATGGGAATTTTTTTTTGAGAAAATTGGGAGATTTTGTTTTATTTTTAGGTTTTTTGGGGGTATGGAAAAGGCGCGGGGGGCTGGGGGAAAATGCGGGGAGTGGGATTTTGTGGGGAATTTTGAGGGCTACAAAAAAGGTGGAGGGGGATTTTTTGATAGAGTCAATGGTTTTTGAGATATTTGGGAAATTAGGGAAATGGGAATTTTTTCTGGAGAAAATTGGGAGATTTTGTTTTCTTTTTAGGTTTTTTGGGGGTATGGAAGAGGCGCGGAGGGGTAGGGGAAAATGCGAGGGGAGGGGTTTTGTGGGGAATTTTGAGGGCTACAAAAAAGGTTTCTTGTAATTTTTTGATGCACTTAACGGTTTTTGGATATTTGAGAAGTTAGAGAGATGGAAATTGATTTTTTTTAGGAAATTGTGAGATTTTTCTTTTTTTTCAGGAGAGTGGAGGTTTTTTGGGGGATAGCGGAGAAGTAGGGGGGGATAGGGAAAAATGTGGGAGGGGAGGGATCTCATGGGGAATTTCAAGGGCTACAAAAAAGGTCTCTTGGGATTTTTCGATAAATTCAATGGTTTCAGAGATAATCATGAAAAGAATCTTTGTATTACTTTCTCTATTTTCGTAATTTTATAATTTTTTGATTTCACTCTTTTGCGATTATCTTCAAGGCGAGTGACGTTAGGAAAAAATGTCAAGAGACCTTTTTTGTAGGGAATTCCCAGAGCTACAAAAAAGATATCCACAAAAATTTCATTATCTCCCTTAGATTCCGAGATATCGAAGAAGAAATAGGTGCAAAACCTGATTTTTTTGCTTCAGGCACTAAAAATTAATTAAATCGATCGAATTCCTTTACTCACCAAATATGGAAGAGGGACCACCAAAACTCCATGGTATACTCGTGCGACCTTGAACATCGTCCAAATGTTGTTCAATAATTGGATAAGCTTCGGTATCAACCGCTAGCATTAGGGGCGTTTGCCCTGAATAAGTTGCCAGCACCGGATCAGCACCATATGATAATAGTAGTCTAACAAGTTCAGTAGCACCATTCTCAGCTGCTTCGTGAAGTGGCCTATATAAAGATAATTAGGATTTCTCATTAAAAAGTATGAAAAATTTCATTTAAATGTAGATTTCTCCAATTTTCTTAGATTATCTCGGAAATTAAGCGAGATAGCGAAATTTTCAATGACACCTTTTTTGTAGAGAATTTCAAGAACTGCAAAAAAGGTATATAGGAAAATTGCTCTATCTCGCTTACTTTCCGAGAAAAAAGTCTGGGAAAAAATAAATTTAATAAAAAGAAATTTTTGAAAAATGTATAAGGATTTTTTTCGAAGCGAAGGACTTTATGAAAAAATCTGAAAAAAATTGAAGAGATGCTCTGGCATGTCTACATTGTTGGTGAATTTTTTCAGATTTTTTTGTGATGCTGCCTTTCCTCGAGAAATTCTGCAAAATGATTTTCTCCAATTTTTTCGAGTAAATTAAAGTACTTTTCCCTGAATTATCAGCAATTACTTGGAAACAAACCCACAAATCCTCATTTTTTTTTCTTCTTGTTTTATCGATCGTACTCTGGGATAATACCTTAATTTCATTGAATTTGTCTTTAATTCTCACCTTATTCCACCATTAGCACTCTCACTGGGATTAGCTCCATACGCTAACAGAAGTTTGGCAATCTCTAAATGACCTCTTGAACAAGCTTCATGAAGTGGTGTATATCCTGCATTGTCCTTCGGACTTGGTGGACTGTTCAACTTCTCCAAACAGTAAGCAGTAACATCCTAACAACCAAAACAATTTCAAGAATTTACTAATCATTCTCAATTACTTAGAGACTCGATTTTTGTCCCTAAATTGTTGAGCTTAAACTTTGAGAATTTATTGGTGCACGAAATTGAGAGAATTCTTTAATTCTTTAATTCTTTAATTTTGAAAAACTCCAGGCTAATAAGCCCATCGGAGCTAATACATACATGTTTATTACATATTAGAATGACGTAATTGCAATATTTCCTCATTAATTAATCATCTCATTCAATATTATATTATTCTAATTTGTTATCTCACTAAAATTGCAGGTATATTTTTGATTCGATAATTTCTAATATTTAATATTTTCTCATATTTCAATTGCAACAATCCTATCAATATTGACAGTAAAAATAATAATTCGTAAGTCGGTATCACAGAATGGTTGATTTAAAAATTACAATAATGACTATTACGTTAACAACACATCACAAGTATCACAAACATTCCATTTATAAAATTTTTGATAGACATCGATTTAGCATTTTTATGCATTTTTCAGTTCATTTCTACATTAGTTGCTTATCTCATTGATTTCCTTAATCATCAAATAATCAAAGCATAGTCTTTTGAAACAATCAATTGATTCTGCAGAAGTTACATCAGCTGGTAGTTCGTTCCAAAATTGTACAGTAGTTGCGAGGAAAGACTTCTGATTTATTGCTGTTCTCGATGTTCGTTGAAATTATATTATTGTTCGTAGAATTCTCTCGCTTTTTGGAAAATATCTCGAGAACTATTGAGTTTATGAGAAAATGTCAGGAAACCTTTTTTGTGAAGAATTCTAAGAGCTACAAAAAAGGTTTCTTGATATTTTCTCACCAGCTCAATATTTTCCAAGATATCTTTAAGAGGATCTACTCATTTTTTTTAGGTTTTTCTTTTCATTTTTTAACTCTTTACTCCTCCATTACTCTTCTTTTGCAAATATCTCAAAAACTGTTAGGTTTATCAAAAAAGATCAGGAAACCTTTTTTGTAGCTCTGAAAATTCTCTACAAAAAAGGTTTCTTGACATTTTCCCCTAAACCCATTCGCTTCAAAGATATCCCCAAAAAATCCCCGTAAAACCCCAATTTTAGCATCAAAATCAAACTTACGGTATAACCCAGTCTTGCAGCACGATGGAGAATCGTTTCCCCCACTCCTTTCTTGATAACCCACGTTCTTATCTCCGACTGAATGTCCGAGACACATTCGGCGTTCGGTCTCGTAGGTGTCGGCTAAAAATTTCCCAAAAAAGTCATAAAAACCTTCAAAAATCCACTCCTCCAGATTTTTACCAAAAGAAATCTCGGAAACTAAGCGAGATACAGCAAATTTTACCGAAACCTTTTTTGTAGCTCTCTCTCCCCCCTACAAAAAAGGTCTCTTCCAAAATTTCTCTATCCCCCTTAGTTTCCGAGATAACTCATCTCAAGTCTCGAAACTCACCCTTTTCCGCTCTTTAGGCACGCCATCGTCCTTTTTCAGCGGTTTCTTCTTCTTCCTGATGTAATCGAATCCGCTCCGGAATTTTCTCCTTCCCGTTCTCAGTTTCAGCTTCTTCTTGCCCTGCGTCTCTTCGTTGTTGCCCTCCACGAAACTCGCCTCCTCCGCCAGATCCGCCATTGCCTCCTCCTTCTTGATGTCCTCGATCTTCTTTTCAGTCAAGGACTTCAAAAGGACCTTTCTCCTTTGAACCGTCAACAAATGGCGCTTGGAATTGGCGATCGCCTTGTGACTCCTCAGAATCCCCACGTTTCGCAACCGCGACACGACTTTTTGCTTCAGGGTTCGAGTCCGCCCCAGGAGCAGTTCCTTCGTTTCCGTCTGCGAGTCATCGTCCTGAGAAGTATCCCCTGAATGATTCTGCATCGGAGGTGCCGAAGCTGGTCGGTCCTCCCCGAAGACCTCCCTGATGGTCGTTTGCTTCTTGAGGACCCGCGTTTCCGTTCGCGTCCGGGACTTCAGGACAAAGGTCGAGAATTCGTTGGGCAGTGCATGGTTGTTCTTGAACGTGTCCCTGAAGTTGTTGACGGTTTCTTTCCGGAAATAGCCGAGAAGGAACGAGTCGGTGACGTTGATGGGTTTGCTCGCCTTGTTGTTCTTGGTCGGGGTCTTTCCTTTGGTCGGTTCGTCCATGAGCGGGGTTAGGTTGGGGGTCGGCAAGAGCTCGGGCTCGTTGCTGCCCTTGGGCAGGATCTTGCTGCTCGTTTTTTCGGCTTTGGCTTTCTTCCGGAGGTCCTTCTTGCCACCGCCCACTTTCCGCGCTAGGAGGTCGATGATCGAGTTTGACTCGGACCGGGTTTGGCGGGTGGTTTTAGGGGGATTGGAGATGGTGGTGGATGATGTGGCTTCCTCGTCGTCGATTTTTGAGCTGCTGAGGCCTGCGATGCTGAAAGAGCAGATGGACTCTACGTCACTGTCTACGCGTTTGGGGAGGCAGAGGTCGCTGCTGTCCATTGAGACGGACAGGGCGGGAGAGCCTGGGTCGAGGTCCGGGAGGGATGTTGAGAGACGGTGGAACCTTGAGGGCTTGGAGACGTTGATGAGACGCGTTGGCATACGCAGGGATTTCTTGTAGACGTAGACCTCTTCTTCCCAACCGGGTCGGAAGTCACTGCCGTCACCGAAGAGAGGCTTTGGTTTTGGTTTTTGAACGGAGTTGCTCTTTGCCGGTGATTTTCCGTCTTTCTTTTGGGGAAGTGTCTCGCGGGACCGGAGCTTCATGCCTTCGGCCTCAGTTGTACGCTTCCGGTTTCTCAGTCTGTCGGCCACTGACGTGGTTCCGAACTCGTCGCTTCCGTCACTCTCCTCGCCGCTTGACGAGGAGCTCTCGCTAGTGGATGCTAGTTTGATCCTGCTCCCTCGCCTCATCGACCGCTTCTTTGGAATAATGTCGTCGTCGTCGTCACTCTCCTCTGTTTTCTTCTTCTTCTTCTTCGCGCGTTTTATCAGCGGAAGCTCGTCCGAGTCGTCGTCCGAGTTGTTCTCTTCGTCTTGCTCCTGCTCTTGCTCCTCCTCCTCCTCCTCCTCCACTTCCTCCTCCTTTTTGATCGTGACCTCTTGCTTCAAGGGAATCTCAGGAACGATTTCCAATGGTTCAGTCTCTTTAACGTCTTTTGTACTAACTTCCTCGTCAACTTCTCTCTTAATATTCTCTGGTTTTATCTCTAGATCGGGCAGGCCTGATTTACTCTGTTCCTCAGACTCTTCGATCTTTTTCCGTCTTCCACGCTTCTTGATATCACCGTTTCTCAATTGCTCCATAAATTTATCACAGGTAGCCGTCCAGAATGGATCGATTTCCGTTATTTTGTCGTTCTCCTTCAGTTCTATCTTAACTAAGTCAGTTGATGACGCAATGCCCAGGGAGATTGCGTCGTTTAGTGGTACTGGGGGCTGGACTTTGGATAGTTGCTTGCGATCTCGTCGCATCTCCTCTAGTGTCTGCCTCTCGAGGACCGGCATCTCGCCTTCTGAGTCGCTTTCCCGAAAGTCGAAGACGGACGTCTCTGACGAACTGCGGAAGCCACTGGTTCTCGCAGAAACAACTGATGCTGCTGGTGCTATTGCGGCAGGTGCTGGTACCGTAGCTGCGACTGGTATATTGTCGTCATCGGAACGAGAGAAGAGTCTTCTACGGGGCGGAAGACATGGCGTCTTCTCACGCGTCAACTTCGGAGGACTTCCGGCCGAAGACGCGGCAGATTGCGGCGTCGACGTCGACGCAGCTCGTTCTAGATCGTTCTGATCAGCCAATGTAATCAGCACTGGCTTCGTCCCTTGTCCTGTACCAACCTGCTTCAACTCCGCTTTGGTCCGGATCTTCGCCGCTAAAATCGCTGCTAGACTGTCGTCCTTGTCCCGATGGATCTGGTTCTCCTCCCGAGGACCTAGGAGCGCTTCTTTACCAGCGGGCAATGATGCAGATGCGTTAACGCGGGACCCGTAAAGACTGCGAGGAGTCTCCTGGGTGATCGAGTCAACTGCTCGCGGCACATGGAACTTGTAGTGTGGTGGTGTATTGCTGTTCCTCTCGAGAAGACTAGCTGCTGTGAAGGGCGAGAGGTTGTGGCGACCGATGTTCGTTTTGGGCTCCACTGGGGCTACGACCTTGTTCTGGAAGCTTTGATGACTGTGGTTGACCAGGATTGGCTGCTGACTGTTCATCTGTTCCTCTCGTTGCTGCTTGTTCTCCAGGGAGTTCCGGAGAAGACTTAGAACCCGTTTATCAGCACCGGTGTTGCTGGGGATATCGACAGACTGCGTGTATGGTGATCGTTGACCTTGACGGTAGTTTGGAGGATAGGCAGCTTGGCTGACTGGTGACGGCTGGAGCGGTGGTTGAGAGCTTGAGGATTTTGGTGGGTAAGGAACTGTGGGGACTTTAGTTTCATAAGGGCGTTTATCACAGAATGGGTATTGATTCGAGTTCTCTTGACGCTGAGGGTAGGAGGGAGTCGTTAAGGTGCCGTTAGTCATCGAGGTTGATTGCGCGTTCTCTTGACGCTTCTGCTGGTCCCGGATGAGTTGCGCTGCGGCTAGTCGCTGCTGGATCTCCTTGTCGATCGCCAGCTTCCAGTGGTCCATTCGCGGGTGTTTTGCAGGAGTACTTCCACTGGCCATGTAGAGAGGCTCTCCTGATCGCTTCGTCGCGTACTTGGCCCTATTCTCATGGTAATACTTGTTGGAGTCCGAGGGATAGTCGTTCGGACCTGGTGGACGGGTTGGCTCGGCGGTCGGGTATCTCATTGATGGTCTCGCAGCTTCGTTCATTGATTGATAGGAAGTAACTCCTGTCTTGACCTCGTAGAGAGGTGTTGATGGGAGGGAGCTCTTCTTGAATGTCGACATGTGGGGCAGAGGCACATTCGACGGTACGTTTGAGTGTTGAGGAGGAACGTACAGTTGCTGTGACGAACTCCGTCTCAACTGATTGTCCGAATGGTTGGGCTGACTTGGGTGCTGATGTCTGAGCGGTGTTGAGTTGAAGTCGGGTAGAAAGTCAACTTTTGGTGCACATACAGGCATCTGCGGTGTTGAGGGTCTCAGAGATGGAACGGAACTCCGTCCGTTTGAGTTCCTGTCGTAGTTAGCGTATGCTGTACCTGGCTGGTTCGGTGGTAACATTCTTCTCGAGTTTATCAGACTCGAACTGCTGACTTGCTTATCTCCGGAAATATCAAAATCATCGCGTGCTGTCGAGTCCGCTGAGGTTTTTACTGTCTTAACCGATAAATCGAGCGGTGATTCCCGTTTTCTCATTGGTAGACCGTTCACCTGCGTTGGCGGAGGTGAAGAAACTCGGGTCACAGCCTGACTCACTGAGTTCGCGTACGTATAATCCTTGTAGCTGTAGTTCTCCATCCGCTGGTGAGGAGCTGATCGAGTGTCGGAAGACTGACGCGTGTGGACCGTTACTGGCTGAGCAGGTCTCGTGTCATTGACGATCGACGTAACAGTCGTATTGGAAGAACTTCCATGATGACTTGGAGCTACAGTTGTTCCATACCCCCGATAATTCCGTTGCCCCGTATACGGATAGTTTGGACTTGCGCTTGTGGCGACAGGCAGACGTTCGTTAACGGCACGCGTCATAGGATTGTATTCTTGTCCTCGTGGCGCAGGGGGAGCTGGCACAGATATAGAATTGGGAGCTCTCTGCCTGGGTAACGTTTGTACCTTGCCAACGGCGTCTCTAGAGTTCCGGTTGGAGTGGTACGACGAGACGGCTGTTATCGGGAGATTGTGCGTATTCGCGTTTCTAGATGAGCTGACCGGCATCCGATACGAGTTCCCTTGGCTCACTGTTGGTATACTGTGTTTGGGCTCGATGCCGTTGTACGTCAGCTTCGCCGGTGAGTTCAGGTAGCTACCGTTGACGTCCGGACTTGCAGGCAGTGGATTGAGCGTTGGCGACTGCGTCGGCGATGGACCGGACACTGGGAGCTGCGTGTAGGGTCTCGATGTCTGAGGATATCCGCTCTGCTTTTGGTAGGAATGATAAGAAGACTGAGGATATCCACTTTGGTACGTCGGACGGTGCTGCTGCGACGTCGAGAGACTGTAAGTGTTTGACGGCCTCGGGGGAAGTGGCGGTGGGGGATACGTTGGCGAGTGTGGCTGGAAGTTTGGGTTGTGAGGTGAAGACGTCTGGTGAGGGGACATTGCGTGGGGATTGTGCACTGCCATATGGGGCGATTGTCTCTGGGGAGAACCGTGATGACTCGATGAATCGTGAGGCAGTGGGTAGTTGGATGGTGACGGTGGTGGGAGCATCTGCTGATTCTGATTAGCACTGCTGAAGGGTATCGTTGTCACTCGATTCGTGTAAGGATTCTGAAGGGTTGGGGTCAGTCGACTAGTGTGCTGATGATTCTGGGGCAGTGAGTGGGATGAGGATGATGATGGTGGTATCACTGATGGTACCGGCAGATGTGGCGAGGGAATGTGACCAGGATGACTGTGGGGCGAAGGAATGTGGCTTGTTTGGGCATGACGGGGACTGCAGGGATTAGAATTTGAAGACGTTGATGATGAGGAGTGTAGGGGATCTGGATTGTTCGAGTTGGTACGATAATTTCCGGTTTGGTAAATCGATGGGTTTGATGAGTGGAGGGGGTAGGGGGATTGGTCTAGGTGCTGGGTGTTTCGGAGTGGATTATCTTGGTCCGTTGGGGTTGTACGGGTTGATGGTTGGGCAGCTGAGGGGGTTAGGTTGTTTGCTGGCGTTGGTGCCTGGTAGATGGAGTTCTGGGAGAATGGAGCTGGAGCACTCTTCGTTATGTCTGGATGGTGATAACGAGGGTAATACTGTGTCCTTTGGGCTATTGGGGCACTGGGCGGACGATCTGCTGGTTGATAGGCTGAGTGGGAATTTGAGTTCAACATCTCAGTTGTTGAACGGTATGAGGACGGCCGCGAGACGCTATTCAATTGCTGGTAAACGGGCGGTGGCGAATGCGATTTTGGAGGGTCCAAGGGTCCCTCTGATGGGTGACGTTGGCTTGTTGACTGAGGTCTATTTGGGGGCTGCATTTCCGTCAGGCTTGTTGGAGGACTTGCTGTACGCTCGCCACCCTCGTCCGGCCTCGTGTCCGGCACTTCAACGCGCGTTGGCTGCGGGGGGTAGGGCTCGATTGTACGTAACTCACCGCTCGTACTCCAGTATGACTCGTTGATTTGGGTATCACGATTCTCATCGAGTTTTGTACAATCATTGTATCTTGATTCACTGTGCGAGTCATTTGATGGGTTCTGGTTACTCTGATGTGATGGATCATCGTAGAGGCGATTCTCGGATGATGAAGATGGTGTTGCTGAAGTACTTGGTACAGGCAGTCCCCGAAAGTACTCGCGAGCCCTCTCCAACACGTTCGTGAAACTCACATCCATGTCACGCCGACTACTAATCTGGAACATAAAATGAGGATTGATTAAGATGATTGCTTTGCGGATATTTCGGAAACGAGTAGTTTCAACAGAAAATTTGAAGAGACCTTCCCTGAAACGCTCAAAACTCTCTACAAGAAAGGTCTCCTGATGTGTTTTTGAAGTGAAACTTCTTTACTGAGGGGGCAACAATTTTCGAGCGTCACGAAAAATAAGATCCGATGAGGGGAATAGTTGGGTACGTGGTGGGGGAGCTGGCAGAGGAGGAGAGTGCGTCACTGGCTCTACCCCTCTGACCCATGTTCTAGCGGTCGAGAGACAAGATGGTAACGGGGGCGGGGGAATAGCCACACAATATAGCATGCTCCTAGTGTAGTGGCCGAAAGGGGAGACGGCAGGGGAGAGGTAAAAACAACGCAGCAGTAAATTCAGTGAGTCAAATTTTTGTCAATAGTTTTCTTGGGAATATCTCGAAAACTAAGCGAGATAGAGTGAATGTGCTCGATTCCTATTTTGTAGCTTTATAAGTTTTCTACAAGAAGGCATCAGTGTAAAATTGCTCGATCTCGTTTATTCCGATATTCTCAAGAAACTGTTGACAAAAAAAATCCAATAAACAGGAGGAATAGATTTTTTTTGTGAATAGTTTATAAGAATATCTCGTAAATTACGTGAATGGAGCATTTCTACCTCAATCCTTTTGTGTAGATTTTGAAATTCTCTATAGAAAAATCTACACGTAAATTTCTTTATTTGGCCTAGTTCTCGGGATATGTGCGAAAAACTATTGATAGAAAAAATTCTACTTTTTCTGTATTTTTGATTTTTTCTTGTCACTAGTTTTTGAGAATACTCGGAAATTGAGGGAATTAACCGATTTTGCTCTGAACTTATTGTTGTTGAAAATTTCAAGAGCCACAACGAGAGATCAGGTGGAAATCGCTCTACCTCGTTTAGTTTCCTAGATATTCTCAGAAAGTCATCAGAATAAAGAGTCATTTTTTCCTGGAATTAGTGGATGCCTTGTTATTTTTTAAATAAATATCTCGGAGACTAAGCGAAATTGGATAATTCCACCACAATTTTTATTGTAGTAAATTTTGAGAACTATCCAAATTAACTGAAACAAAATCTCTCTATCCCCCGTAGTTTTCGAGAGATTCTTTGAAAAACTATTGGAAGAAAAATTGCATCTATAAGTCTATTTTTGCTAGTAGGATTGTTTCTGAATATCCTGAAATTAAGCGAAATAGCGTGAGTTTGCTCTAATCCTTCTTGGTAGAAAGTTTCTAAAACTAGAAATCGATGAAGGAAAATGGGCGTATCTCCATTAGATTTCAAAATATTCTTCAAAGATACCATTGAAACAGAGACTTCATCTCAAAGTCTCATTTTTGTCACGGAATTTTGATGAATATCTCGGAAACTAAATGAGATAATGCAATTCTGGTTGGAGCACTTTTTATAGTTTTTAAAATTCCTTATAAAAAAGGTCGATAGGAAACGTTCATTATCTCGCTCAGTTTCCGAGATATTTATAGAGAAAGCGGATGGCAAAAAAAATATAAAGTTTTCAAACAAGCTGATTTCATTTTGTCATCAATTTTTTTGAATATTTCGGAGTCTAAGCAAGATAAGACGATTTTGCACGAATGCTCTTTTTAAGAGAATTTCGAGAGCTACCAAAAGGAATTGAAAAAAAATCGTTTTCTCTCGATCAATTTCCAAGATATTCATGAAAAATTATGACTTTAAAAAATAAATTTGTCTGCATCCGTCATGATCATGGAAGAAATAATTTGCTAGTGAACGAACGACCTATACTATAACAAAAATATACTAGATGCAGGTATTCGGATTTTCGAAATATATCTCTGTTGAATGCATCGCTTAATGTGCGGAACTGATGAGGCTGTCTTCATTCAAGATCATACCTATATCCTTACTATTGTCAATTATTATCGCTTGTTCAATAAAAAATCCGATGAATTTTCATAAGTAGGAAGTTTCACTCCTGTCGCGCGTGGATTCCACGCACCCTCTTTTTTGATAAACCTAACTGTTTTGAAGATATTCATAATCCAAACAAGCTATAGTTCAAAAAGTTCTTCAAGCATAATACCCCATCTCAATTAAACTGTCCAACATCTCTTTAGCATTAGAATTAATGAAGCACCCGGAGTACTTGTCACTGCGAATAGTAGAAAGACGAAGAGACAGATAAATAAAAACTCCGAGAAGCATTGTTGTCTCAGTGGCAATAAATTCATGAAGGAGATAACGGAAAGAATTGAGAGGCGAGTGTGACGGAATCGATCCGTCCCCCCCCCCCCTCCCCAACTGGCTTTCAGAAAATCCAAGTGGGAGGCCGTGGCACAGAAATAGAGGTGCAGGAGAGAGACAGAATGTTACAGTGAGGATACAACCTAGTACTGGCGAAAGGCGGGTTGTGTTTCTCACGAGCAAGCGCGCAAACGGTCGCTTCGGCCAACATTAATCTTCATCCTCTTGTATTTGTCTTGTCGCATTCACGCAAGCTCCGGCCCTTCTTTCTTTTCTTTCATTTCTTCGGCCCTGTTATCTATCTCGCACCTTTTCTCTCTCTCTCTCTCTCTCTCTTTCTGCTTCTTTTTCTTGAAGAGAACCAAGCCTTATTAATCTCGTTGCTTGCAACACCCCGTACCATCAGGAGATAATATCATCTCCGGTGCTACGGATGTTCGGAATTGAGCTAACAAGAAAAAATCTGGGTGGGGAGGGGAGAGGGGAGGAAAGTTTTATCTCACCTCTTTCCGACAGACTCTCACTCTCTGTGTATCACGCTAAGTTAATTTCCAGTTATTTTCTCGTTGTTTTTTTTTCGTTGGAGGAAAGGGGGGGGGGGGGGGGGGAGATTATTTTATTTGTTGAGGAGAAAATGGATTTTCTGGAAGTTTAAACTTTTGGGGGTGGGGCAAGTTTATCTCTGAAGTTTTTTGAGAATTGGGGGATATCTTTGGAATGAGGGGGTTTAGAGGAAAATGTCAAGACACCTTTTTTGTAGGTCTTGAAATTTTCCACAAAAAAGGTTTTTTGATATTTTTTTCTGAACCCACTAATTTGAGGGATTTTCGTGATTTAATGAATTTGGTGTAATTAAATATTTTTAATATTTTAATTAGAATTCAATGAGTGAAAAAATTCTGAAAAAAAAAATCTTTCAATCACAGAGAAATTAATGAGCAGTAATTATATAATTTGTGTGTATCTCATGATTCACGGGGCTATTCACGTAAACATTCGAAAATAAAACCGAAAAAAAGGGGGAAATGAGGGAAAAAAAGTGGCAGAAGCGAGGATTAACGAGGTGAAAGCTCGAGCATCCCCCGAATGACCGAGGGGAAACACACACACACACATACACACATACACAGGATGACACAAAAGCCAACTGCGGTTTAACGAGACTTGTTTATTTTATTTTCATTTTTAAAAAAAGGCATATTCTGACATTCAGTAAATTTATTAAATGGGGAGAGCGAATGATATGGGTAATAAAACATTTCAGGGGGGGAAAAGTGAAATGAGATGAGGCTCATCTACTAATTCAATTAAAATATCTCGGGAGTTGACGAAAGAAAAAAAATATCTCTTTGAAGACTTTTTTCTTCTCGAAAACAAATTAAAATAATCTTTCGCGGTTTCTTTTGAGAATATCTTTGGAGCGAGGGGATTTATCGGAAAATGTCGGGAAAACTTTTTTGTAGCTCTTGAAATTCTCTACAAAAAAGGTTTCTTGACATTTTTTATTAAATTTACTCATTTCCGAGATATTAAGAAAAATGGAATTACAAATAATTAAGAAGTGAATTAATTCATTTTAATGAATCGATAAAACAGAAAAAAATGAGGATTTGTAGATTGATTTTCGATTAGTTGCTGATAATTCTTTAAAAAGTGCTTTAATTTATCCGAAAAAGTGATTAAACTATTCGAAACTCATATCTTCAGCCTGTAAATATAATTTTTTTTTGTTTCTCGAATTTTTTTTTACATTAATATTCTCTTCTAGAATTGGAGAGAATCATTTTGCTGAATCTATTATCTTCCAGAATTTCTCGAGAAAAGGCACCTCTACAAAAAAATCTGAAAAAATTCACCAACAATGTAGACATGCCAGAGCATTTCTTCAATTTTTTACAGATTTTTTCATAAAGTCCTTGGCTCCGAAAAAAATCCTTATACATTTTTCAAAAACTTCTCTTTATTAAATTCATTTTTTCCCAGAATTTTTTCCAGAGACAAGTTCTTCCAGAAAAAAATCTGAAAAAAATTCAAAAATAATGCAGACACGTTGGGGTATTTTCTCAATTTTTTTCCAGATTTTTCTTGATCACATGCATGAGATAGAGAGAGAGGGGCAAATAGTTACGACTACCTTCTAATTAAAATTTCTCAATAACTATACGGTGAATTGAATATTCTTTTCTTCTATTATTTAGTTAAAATGCTGTTCTCTTCGCCAATTGTTTTTAAATAATGGGTCAATCGTGTGGTTTTTTAGTAATTTCGTTATTTTCGTCCGATTTAGGGCGTTTCATCTCCAACACCGGTATTTTCAGTAACTTTGATAATTCATATCTCATAAACTGGACGGTCAAAAATTATGAAAAAATTCAGAAAAATGTAAAAAAATATCATCTTTGATGCGGCATTAAAAAAATAAGGATACTTAGGGATAAAAAAGGGATACTACCTTAATTTAAATATTTTTTTTTCTATTTCAAATACTTCCGCCCATTTTTCAAACGAATCATGATTGAAAAGGGGCTTTTAACGATTTTTGAACCCCAGATTTTATTGCAAATAAATTGAAAATGAGGAGGAAAGTGTTTCATTCAGGAAATAGACACATCGATTTATCTTCCATTTTCATTGTAGTGACTATCGAGAGCTGTCAATCGCATTGCGGTTCATTGAGATGTAGTTCAATGTTTGGGGAGAACCCATGGATGTTAACGTTTTTCAAGGATTGTGTGTATGTGTGTATGTGTGTGTGTTTGTAGAATTCGAAGTAGATTCGATACAGTGAAATGCGATCGAAAGAGTTGAGAATTTTATTGAGGAAAAAGAAAGAGAGAAAAATGAAGACTGAGAAAACGAAGAGTTATCGCTTTTTGCTATGTGACACGAGGATGTTGGAGACGTTGAGGAGCTCAACTTTTTCAATTTAATAATATCCGATGAATTATCAAATTTTTGAAATCAAATTTTGAAAAAAAAATTAAAAAAATCAAATTAAAAAAAAATTATTTAAAAATCAAATAAAAGAAAAAACATTTTAAAAAATTAGAAAAGTCAAATTAAAAAAAAAAAAATTTAAAAATCAAATAAAAGAAAAAAATTAAAAAAAAAATTGGAAAAATCAAATTTAAAAATCAAATAAAAGAAAAAAATTTTAAAAAAATTAATAAAATAAAAATTTTAAAAAATCGAAATTTTCTTCGAATTTTCCTAATAAAAATCCAAAATAATTTCTTCCATTGAAATCAGCGAGATCCTCCACCATTTTGTTTCTTCATCTAAAAAAGAATCCTTTTTTCCCCATTGAATAAATAGCCTTCAATAAAACATGCAAGAGCCATCAATAAAAATTGGATCAAAGCAAATCGCGAGACTCTGATTTTTTTTTTCTTCCGCCACTAGGGAAATCACAGGAAAATCAAATAATTCGCGGAAAATCATCGCTGAATGAGTACGTGGAAATTCAGTTATCTATTTTTTGCATAAAAAATTGAGTGAGACAAATGAATTACTTTGTTTTCAAGTAAATGAAAAACTACAAAATTTTTTTTTTTTTTATTTTACAAAATTTATTCATTCGTTTATTTTTGTTTGACAGACGAGAAAATGATATTTTTGCATCGTTTTTGTTGTGGAAAAGTGAATTACAGCGGAAATAAGGCGGTGAAGTAAAGCGAGAAAGAAGCGCCTCAGTCTACTGAGTAGCAAAGGAGGGTGGGGGGAGGAGGAGGAGGAGGGGAGGGGGGATTATCGTTTCCGTGTGTTTTTACTCGTCATTCACAGCTGACAAGCGCCCGTTGGGAATTTATTTTCTTCGGGGTTTGTAGTAGCTTTACGCGAGTACAATAGGGGTAGACAAGGGGAATTTATATGGATGGAAGGGGCGAGGGGAGGGGGAGGGCAAGAGAAGAGGGGGGGGGGGGCATTTTGTGAGTTTAATCATTTTTTTTCTGAAGTTGAACTTGTTTTTTAGGGAAAAAGTGAGTTTACTTTTTTTTTTACTTCAGTTTTTTGGGAATATCTTAGCGGCGAAGCGAGATAGGGCGATTTTGGTGGAATCCTTTTTTGAAGCTCTTGAAATTCTCTATAAAAAAGGATTTCAGCAAAATTGCGCTATCTCGTTTATTTTCCGAGATATTCTTGTGGAAATGAGTACAAAATTGATTTTTTTCAGTTTTAGGTCTTCACTAGAGTTTTGAAAACTTTTTCAAAAAAATATCTTGAAAATCGTTGGGTTTAGGGAAAAATGTCAAGATACCTTTTTTGTGGAGAATTTAATAAACTACAAAAAAGGTATCTACAAAAAATTCCATATCTCTCTTACTCTACGAGAAAATTAAAAAAAAACTCCAAAAACTTTTAGTTTTTCAAGTTTTCGCATGAAAGTTGTGATTTTTTTTCTCTTTTTTAATAAAAGTTTTTTTTTTTTTTTTTGGAAAAAGTGATACTAGAAACTTTTGGGATTCCTAGCATCGTATTATCGAAAATCCAGGGCAATTTAAGTTGAAAAGAGTCCCTGTGAAATATCCAATTGTTATTCATTATTTTTTTGAGATACAAAACTTTTTTCAAACTTTTTTATCCACAACTCGAAAAACTAATTGAATAAATGGAATTGCTCGTGGAATTTTATCTCCATTAAAAACTGGGGCATGCACGTGCTGTGGTGGCCGCATGAAAACATTAATTCTTGCCGAATAAACTTTGATTTTTACGATTGGACCCAGAGGAGAAAGGGGGAGAGGGGGTGAAGTGATGATGAGGGACAATTTAAAAAGTTTTATGGAGATTGTTTTGGGGATATCTTTGAAGCGAGTGGGTTTAGAGGAAAATGTCAAGAGACCTTTTTTATAGAGAATTCAATTTCCTACAAAAAAGGTCTCTTGTGATATTCTCGTAAACCCAGTGGCCTCTGAGATATTCGTGATATAATAGGTGTTGAAGTGGTTTGTTTAAAAATCAGTAGTTTAATGGTAGAAGTTTCTTGCAGATTCTTTTGCGAATATCTCTGAAACGAGTGATTTTAGGTGAAATTATCAAGAGACCTTTTTTGTAGAGAATTTAATGGGCTACAAAAAAAAGGTCTCTTGTGAATTTCTGCTAGAGCCACTAGTTTCGGAGATATTATCAAAAGAATGTGAAAGAAATTCTCCAACTTTTCACTCAATTCTCGAGACAATTCGCCTGATTTTTGTGATTATTCTCAATGAAATATCTCGGTAACTAAGGGAGACAGAGAAATTTTCCTGATGACCTTTTTTGTAGCTCTCTTTCTTCCGAACAAAAAAGGCCCTCACAAAAATTTCTCTGTCTCCCATAGATTCCGAGATATTCACGAAAAACGTAGTGAGTTTAATTCAATAGTGAATCAATGAAAAAAGACAATCCCCAAAATTTCCTATATCTTCATCTGCAAATATCTCCGAAACCCCTAGGTTTATCAAAAATTCCCAAGAAATCTTTTTTGTAGCCCTCAAAATTCTCAATAAAAAGGGTCTCTTTACATTTTCCCCTAACTTCAACAGCATCAAAGTTATCTTCAAAAAAATTACTCCAAAACAATCAAAAAAAAAATTCAATAAAAAAAGGCAATTCCCTAAAAAAAAAAGCCATTCATATAAACGTAAATAAAGTTATGATTCTTCACTCGACAAAATTGAATCAACATTAATCGCGTTCACTTAACCAAATTCCCCGTTTTTCGATGGCGATATGCATCGCGGGATATTGGATACAGCCATATATATACAACAAACACGTCAAAATGGACCTCCACCGCAAAAACATTCAGGAATTTTTTTCAAAATGAAGGACATCCCCAAAAATTCTGAAAAAATTCCAGAAACTACTCCAAAATATCCCCATTATTGCTGAATTTTTTTAAATTTTTACATGGAAGCATTCATCCCTAAAAAAAATTTCTCCATAATTTAGCTCTACAGGTCCATTTTGCCCCACTTTTCCCCAGTAAGTCAATAATATCAGGGTATAAAGGCAGTGGAGTTTGAAGCATCCTACACCACAATATGTTACCCACTCTCTCACTTACTCCCTCGACTCCCAGACGATCGATGTCCCAGGACACACACACACATATATATATCTATATATATATATGTACACACACACACACACACAATGATAAAAATAGGCAGATATCGAGTGGTTCTGTAGGTGTAGAGACTTTATTCCTTCATTTAATTTCCTGCACTTGAGCAAGAGAAAGAAGAAACACCCACACACACACACACACACACACACATTTGCCCAAACACGTGAGAGTGAGAGAGACAAGTATAAATGTTAATGTGTGTTGCAAAGTCACGACGCTTTCATCGAGAATAATTAGATCCAAGGCCGACACGGGACATTGCCTCACCTATATAAAACAGACGCAAAGCGATTTTCATGCATATACATATATACATACATATATACAGACGCCTACTGGCATTTCTCAATGATTACTTGTGAGGGATTTTTTAAATGGGGGGGGGGGGGGATTATTTATCCAATGTCTTTATTAGCGAGATTCAAGGTCATGGGAAATTGAGGATTTTTCGATGAATGAGGGGGGGGGGGTTTGGGGGGATGGGGGTGGATGGATTTTGGTGAATATGGAGAACAGGGTCCTTTTTTGGGTATTTCAGGTTCCCGTATGCTTCTCTAGTAATTCAATTAATAAATTACGAAAATTAATAATTTGGCGGAATTAATTGAATGAAAAGAGGATAAATTGATAAATCGGGAGTAGTTTATTCGATAATCGATATCTCGAAAAGTGTGATGTTTACGAGAATTTTGCAAGAGACCTTTTTTGTGGGAAATTGAATTCTCTACAAAAAAGGTCTCTTGACAATTTTTCCTAAACTTGATTGTTTTAGAGATATCTTTAACATAAGGGAAGAATGAATTTTATCAGAATTTCTTGGGAAATCATGTCACTTAAATTTTTATGGGAAACATTTAGAAGAAAATAAATGGAAATTAAATTTCTTTTATTGACAACTTGATTTAACCTCGATTAATCCCTTTTTCCTCTATGAAATGAATTTTTTTCCGCACAGATTGAGGTAAATTATTCTCACAGTTGTGAAGGACAAATTTATGCTAAAATAAACATGGGAGGGGGGGGGGGGGGAGGATGGGGGTGGATGGATTTTGGTAAATATGGAGAACAGGGCCCTTTTTTTATAAAATTTGAATAATTATCAAAGTCAAATCTTCGGAAAAAAATATGGAATGCGCAAGCAGGATTTGAACCCACGAACCTCTGATTACATGTCAGGTGCTCTGACCACTGAGCTATTGCGAGTTCCTATACTTTCCTTCAAATTTTTTGACCAAGATATATTACATCATTTTCGCCACCTTCTTTCCTGAGGTAATTTAAATTAATTTTGAATTAATTTTATTTGGAAAGGCCGCTATACTGCATATTTACGTGGATTTTGGTTAGAGAAGTAAAATTACCGTCATTTTTTGAATGTTTCAGGTCACTCGTAAAATGACGGTTTCCTGACGATTTCTGACCTGACCTGTAATTCCCGTTGGAAACTGACGGTAATTTTTTTTTATCGTCAGTAATTATGTTTTATGCTGGAAAATCATCTATATAGATGAAAACTGACGGTAATTTTTTATTTCAGTCACTTTTTCGGTCATTTTTGTCTAACTTTTCTTTTTTTTTTTGAGACGCATGAAGCTTCAAAAGGAAAGAAAAATATCGAGCATTACATTTCAATGAAATTTGTATTATTTAATACAATGGAGTAAACGCCAATATTTCGTGTGAATTTTCCTCTCCAAAATGAGGTAACAGAGAAAAAAAATTAAATTCAGCTATATAGATGTAAAGTGACTGTAATTTGAATAATGGGTCATTTTCCTGACGCAAGATTTGGTCAGTTTATTCCTGACGAAAACCGTCAGTAATTCAGCTTTGGTCAGTTACGTGTAAGTTACCGGTAAAATGACGGTAAACTTACTGGTCAATTTTTAGTTTTACATCACTAATGTTGATAGAGAGCTTTTTAAAAAAGGGGGGGGGGAATTTTGAGAGCTGCAAAGAAGGTGTTGGGACATTTTTCGTAGCTTGGATAATTTTGGAGATATTTACGAAAAAAAATTGAAGGTTTGATGGTAAAAATAGAGATTTTTCAAGATTTTTGAGGAATTTCTAGAAAAAAATAACGGAGATAGAGGAATTTTGATGATCAACTGTTTTATTAAGAATTTGAAAATTTTTCGAGAGAATTTTGATGAAGAATTGAAGCAAATTCCAATAAGACTTGGAGAAAATTTAAAAAATACTCAGAGAAGAATAAAATAAGACATGAGAGGGATATAAAAAATGCTTGGAAGAAATCTGGAGAAAGCTCAAAAAACACTCTTTGGGTCCAATGAAAAAAGGCATAATGAAGAGATTTTCATGAAATCTCAATTACGTCTTTTTTTTTCTCTTTTCCCTAAAGTATCTTTCCAATTACGAAAAAGTCAAGATTCAGATTATAAATATTTTTTTTTCTTGATCTTGGCTCACTCCATTATATTTCATCAAACCAGAACACTTTTTTTGGCACACATTACCAATTTAATCGTTCATAAATCAAATTTTAAGTGATACAAATGTAAATGACGAATTTTTGTATGAAATTCGTTTCGAAATATTTAAAAAAAAACCTAATTTGACCCAAAGTTTTTCCAAAAATATCCCAGAAACTAAGAGAGATAGAGCTATTTTCACACCCCCCCCCTTTTTTTTCGTAATTCTCGAAATCCTCCAAAAAACAGGCTCTTCCTCAAAAATACTCCTATCCCCCTCCTCCCCCCCTAATATTGCCCCAAAACCCTAAATAAATCCCCTCTCCATCAATAAAATCAATAATTTCTCATATTTCCCAATAAATCCATAAAAAATAAATCCCCTACAAAATAAATTTCATATCATCCGTGATTTGCGAGTGAGTCAATACAAGCTAACACATAAACCGTAAAATAGTGTAGTAGATATGCCCAGAGGCGTTATAGTGTGCCTGGCGATATATAAACGCGAGAGAAACACAAGAGGGAGAATATATATATATATATATATATAAACGCCCGGATTCGATCATGCAAATCGTCGACAAATATGCGCAGGTAGATATAACGCAAAGAAGGATGTGAAAGAGAAAGGAGTGAAGAGAGATAAAGGAAGAGGCTGAAGAAGGAAAAAAAATCGATTAAAAAAAAAATTAAATGTGTGTGTGAGAAGGACAAGAGAGAGAGAAAGAGAGGGGGAGGGAAAAGGCGAGAGAGAGAAAGGGGGGGGGGGGGAAATAGAGAGAATGTGTGCGAGGTTCGATAAAGAGAGTCGTCGACCTCTCCACTGACTACTACTCCTCCCCCCCCCCCCCCCCCCCCGACCGCTAGATGTATCTCCATCTCACTTTGCGAACGTCTTTTCTCTTCCCGTGGCTCTCAGTGTGTGTCTGCAGTACGGTTTTATTGCACGTCCGTTCTCCGTGGAACTCGGTCGGACGTGAGAAGCAACGGAAAAGAGAGAACAAACAGACAGAGAGAAAGCGAGAGAGAGAGAGAGAGACGCACTTACACACAGACACAATGCGGTTATGACGTAGGATAATGCCTGGGATCGAGAGAGATTCATCCGGTTGGCCTTGTCCTCGTTTATTAGGGAATTTTTATAATGAGAATTGACTTCTCTGATGGTGTTGGATTTCATTTGCTCCTTTTTTTGGAGGGAGTTCCTTTGTTTTGATGATGGGAAGGGCAAGAGGGGAAAGGGAGGGGAGCGACAGGTTTTGCGTCTCTCTAAGATTTCGGGAGAGGGGGGAGGAGAGCAGAAAATGGCGGGGAAATGATTTTTTAGAGGGTTTTGAGGAGAAGGGTGGCTTAGGGGAAAGTGGAGGGAGACCTCTTCTTTAGAGAATCCAATTTCCTACAAAAAAGGTCTCTTGCGATTTTTTGATAAAGCTAATAGTTTTCGAGATATTCGGGAATGAATGTTTTTGGAAATGGACGTAGTACCATAGCGTCCCTCCAGGCGGCGCTGCTAGTTCCGAATATTCAAAAAATTACACTATCATAGATATCTCGGAAACTATTGGGTTTATCAAAAAATCTCAAGATACCTTTTTTATAGAGAATTCAATTCTCTTCGAAAAAGGTCTCTTGACTTTTTTCTCTAATCCCAACTATTTCGAAGATCTCTTTGAAATTATGAAAAAAAGGGAATTTTAAGGAATGATTGAAAAATTAGGGATTTGTCCGAGTATTTCGAGGATATCTCGAAAACCATTGGGGCTTAGAGGAAATTGTCAAGGGATCTGTTCGGAACAGAGTGAATTCACCGCGAGAAATGTCACCAATTATAAAGCGTTAGTCTCAAGGTGTCCAGCGACACTTTAAACGCAGTAATGGCACGAATCCCCTCCCCCTCTCTCTCTCTTGGACCCACAGGAGTCCAAAAATTAGTTACGACTGAACTCTCAACAAGACATGTATTCTCGCTTGACCGGAGAATTAGACGATGGAGTCCAACAATAATTAGCGTGATCAAGAAGTGATAGACACTTAAAGTGACGAATTAAGTGCTATTGTTCGTGATTATATCAACTATTAGACATTGAACTATTAGTTTAATTAATTCAACTATATCTATTGTAAATCAACTACAAGCATGATTGTGAATATCAACTATAAAAAGCATATTGTGATCTGTAATTTTATATCTATCAACAAGCTGATTTTTCTCCGTTAATAAAGAATGGGTTTTCCATGTGCCTCTCAACTAGTCTCTCAACACCTCATTTCACATGCCTTTTCGCCACCCACAAACCAGTCAGGAAAATCAACTAAGCTTCAAGCAGACCTTTTTTGTAGCTCTTGAAATTCTCTACAAAAAAGGCTTTTATAAAGTTTCTCTATCTCTTTTTGATGATTTTAAAGGGCTCCAAATTCGTTTTTTCAGAACAGTTGTTAAAGTAATTCTGACAGAATGATATTCGGTTTACGGATTAAACAACATTGATGCCAGATTAATCTGCAATTCATCGAATTTCTGTGTGGTATCACTGAGCGAAAACAAGAAGGAATAATCGTACACACAGCCGCTTCGAGCGGTATCGTGTTTGTTTTACTGAAACAATAGAGAAGCCAGTTGCTCAACTGAGTTGGCCAAACTATAACATGAGTTTCGGGTATTTCAGGTTCTGTATGCTTCTCTAGTAATTCAATTAATAAATTACGAAAATTAATAATTTGGCGGAATTAATTGAGTGAAAAGAGGATAAATTGAGAAATTGGGAGTAGTTTATTCGATAATCGATATCTCGAAAAGTGTGAGGTTTACGAGAATTTTGCAGGAGACCTTTTTTGTGGGAAATTAAATTCTCTACAAAAAAGGTTTCTTGACAATTTTTCCTAAACTTAATTGTTTTAGAGATATCTTTAACATAAGGGAAGAATGAATTTTATCAGAATTTCTTGGGAAATCATGTCACTTGAATTTTTATGTGAAACTTTTAGAAAATAAATGGAAATTAAATTTATTTTATTGACAACTTGATTTAACCTCGATTAATCCCTTTTTCCTCTATGAAATGAATTTTTTTCCGCACAGATTGAGGTAAATTATTCTCACAGTTGTGAAGGACAAATTTATGCTAAAATAAACATGAAGCAGGAATTTTTTCCTCAGACCAGCAAAAAAAAAACTCGCAGTTTAAAAAAAATGCGAGAGAGAGAGGAGAATGGATTCTCTCTTGGCGTCACTGGATTAATGGCATTTCGATCGGATCGAGGCGATTATCCGGATTTCCGAGGTCGCCTGTGCGCGAGTTCCGTTGGGAGAAGAATTGCGGAAAAAAAGGGCATATTAAGGTAGTATTCCAGCGAACTCGAGTACAGTTAACGACTTATTTTTTTGATGCTCTATCAAAGATGATATATTTTTACGTTTTTCTGAATTTTTTCATAATTTTTGACCGTCCAGTTTATGAGATAAGAATTATCAAAGTTACTGAAAATACCGCTGGTGGGAATGAAACGCCCTAAATCGAACGAAAATAACGAAATTACTAAAAAACCACACGGTTGACCCATTATTTAAAAACAATTGGCGACGAGAACAGCATTTTAACTAAATGATAAAAGAAAAAAATATTCAATTCACCGTATAGTTATTGAGAAATTTTAATTAGAAGGTAGTCGTAACTATTTGCCTCTCTCTCTCTATCTCATGCATGTGATCAAGAAAAATCTGGAAAAAAATTGAGAAAATATCCCAACGTGTCTGCATTATTTTTGTATTTTTTTCAGATTTTTTTCTGGAAGAACTTGTCTCTGGAAAAAATTCTGGGAAAAAATGAATTTAATAAAGAGAAATTTTTGAAAAATGTATAAGGATTTTTTTTGAAGCGAAGGACTTTATGAAAAAATCTGAAAAAAATTGAAGAAATGCTCTGGCATGTCTACATTGTTGGTGAATTTTTTCAGATTTTTTTGTAAAGGTGCCTTTTCTCGAGAAATTCTGGAAGATGATAGATTCAGCAAAATGATTTTCTCTAATTCTAGATGGGGTAAGAAAGTAGCATAAGTGCTATGTATAAGCATAGCACTTATGCCCCTTTGTTTCTGAGATGACGATTTAATTTCTGATTTCGAGGTTTTTTTTTTGAGAGGAAAACGTCATTTTTTTTTTTTTTCTCGGAGACATTTTTATCCGGAGATTAATTCTTCTTTGGTGGAGGGGGTGTGTTTTGGTCGGTGGTAAAATCCGGACTCCCGGGATATGATGAACGGTCACTGGGGGTATTCTGTTTAATCCCTGCCTCTGAACGAGCAAAATCCATCGTTAGTAACTACGAAGTTGACCAAAATTCTGGATGAAATATTTAGGTGAAAATGGCGAAGAATTTTTGGATTAAAGTTCGAGAGAGTTGATGGAGGGTTTTTTTTTGGAGCACGTGGGTTTAGAGGAAAATTTCAAAAGACCTTTTTTTTGTAGAGAATTCAATTTTCTACAAAAAAGGTTTCTTGTGATATTCTCGTAAATCCAGTGGCCTGCCTCTGAGATATTCGTGATATAATAGGTGTTGAAGTGGATTGTTTAAAAATCAGTAGTTTAATGGTAGAAGTTTCTTGCAGATTCTTTTGCGAATATCTCTGAAACGAGTGGTTTTAGGTGAAATTATCAAGAGACCTTTTTTTGTAGAGAATTTAATGGGCTACAAAAAAAGGTCTCTTGTGAATTTCTGCTAGAGCCACTAGTTTCGGAGATATTATCAAAAGAATGTGAAAGAAATTCTCCAACTTTTCACTCAATTCTCGAGACAATTCGCCTGATTTTTGTGATTATTCTCAATGAAATATCTCGGTAACTAAGGGAGACAGAGAAATTTTCCTGATGACCTTTTTTGTAGCTCTCTTTCTTCCGAACAAAAAAGGTCCTCACAAAAATTTCTCTGTCTCCCATAGATTCCGAGATATTCAGGAAAAACGTAGTGAGTTTAATTCAATAGTGAATCAATGAAAAAAGACAATTCCCAAAATTCCCTATATCTTCATCTGCAAATATCTCCGAAACCCCTAGGTTTATCGAAAATTCCCAAGAAACCTTTTTTGTAGCCCTCGAAATTCTCTACAAAAAAGGTCTCCTGCAAAATCCTCGTAAACCTCACCGCCTCTAAGATACTATTCCCCAAAAAACCACATGATCTTTCAACTTCTCTTCCTCCACTTCACTCATTTTATTCACAAAGTTACGAACATCGACAGCTCTTTTCTCCCCTCAATCCATGAAAATCACTCTCACCAACTGAATAGAGTTATCCTCCCCCTCCTCCCCCCCCTCCTTCTTCCCCAACCCTCTATAATTCAATGCAATTCAACAATAATTCATTCTCATTTCACTTCGTCAATAAATTTCCTCTCCACTAATTCCCTCGGAATCTCTTTTCCATCGATAAAACCATAACATTATAAATTCATTTTCTACGAAGGGGGGCGTGGCCTGAGCAGCAGTTGAGTGTAAGACTGTTGTGTGCCTTTAATATTTCACTTTCGTAACAGTTCACTCGTAAATACAAAACGTGAATTGTAAAAAGCATTTTTGCTATCTGGAAATGAAAATAAAATAAAAAAGAGGAAAAATCATTTTTTTCCTGAAAATAAAATAAAAAATTCTAAAAATAAAAAAAAAAGGAAAAATCATATTTTTCCTGAAAATAAAATAAAAATTCAGAAATGAAAAAAAGAGGAAAAATCATTTTTTTTTTTTTTTTGAAAAAACGAATATTGCTATGAAAATTTCCATCAAATTGTCTATGAAATTTCCATTTTTTTCTAACAATAAATGTAAAAATCCGAAAAAATACACATTTGTTGGGCTAAACGAGCTCAACAATTGAATATTAAATAATAAATTGTTAAATTTAAATATAACTGAGATAATTTGCTAAAATTTGTCAAAAACTGGAGTCATGACGAAAGACAATGGCAAAATATTTCCACAAAATGATAAAAGACATGATTTTTCTCTCTATTTTATACAGTCACAAAAATGAAAACGATATTATAATAAAAATAATAATAATAATAAAAGTTGAGTACTTCTGAGGTTGAAGCGAGAAGTTTGAAATTGTGATTCTATGGAGGAATACAGAGTTCCTTCACGATTTAACGATACAGTTACTTCTTTTTTTTTCATTGCCACGGTAAATCTGAACATTCCGAAGGAGAAATGGATACATCGAAATTCTTTTTCCTCCTTCCGAGAGTAATAAATAATGAATTCCGAAGTAGAGAAGTGAAATGAGATGAGTTCATTTTTGAATTTAGAGAATGTGAGAATTACGTGTAGTTTATTTTTAGGGTATCTTAGAGGCGGTGAGGTTTACGAGGATTTTGCAAGAGGCCTTTTTTGTAGAGAATTTTGAGGGCTACAAAAAAGGTTTCTTGGGATTTTTTGATAAACCTAGGGGTTTCGGAGATATTTGCAGATGAAGATATAGGGAATTTTGGGAATTGTCTTTTTTCATTGATTCACTATTGAATTAAACTCACTACGTTTTTCGTGAATATCTCGGAATCTATGGGAGACAGAGAAATTTTTGTGAGGACCTTTTTTGTTCGGAAGAAAGAGAGCTACAAAAAAGGTCATTAGGAAAATTTCTCTGTCTCCCTTAGTTACCGAGATATTTCATTGAGAATAATCACAAAAATCAGGCGAATTGTCTCGAGAATTTAGTGAAAAGTTGGAGAATTTCTTTCACATTCTTTTGATAATATCTCCGAAACTAGTGGCTCTAGCAGAAATTCACAAGAGACCTTTTTTTGTAGCCCATTAAATTCTCTACAAAAAAGGTCTCTTGATAATTTCACCTAAAACCACTCGTTTCAGAGATATTCGCAAAAGAATCTGCAAGAAACTTCTACCATTAAACTACTGATTTTTAAACAATCCACTTCAACACCTATTATATCACGAATATCTCAGAGGCCACTGGGTTTACGAGAATATCACAAGAAACCTTTTTTGTAGGAAACTGAATTCTCTACAAAAAAGGTCTCCATAAAAATTGTGTTATTTCGCTCATATTCCGAGATATCTTTAAATAACTAAAAATAAATCACAATCAACTTATTTCATCTCAACTTCACATTAACTCAATCGACTCTTTTTCACAATAAATTGCTTTAAATTGTGTTGATATTGCTGTGTGTGTTTTTGTTAAACTCAACAAAATATTTTCCCAGAGAATTAAATGGGTCAGCAGTTATTTTTACTCAAACATCCAAGTTACATTCCAAAAGCCATTTACGTTCAAATACTCCTTTTTGGAAACATCAACTGGAACTACTGGACCGAAACGAATCGTCTTATATCATCTTCAGTCGGAAGTTTCTCCCTCTGTCCAATGCAATAATTCCAATCCCCCTTTTCCCCCCCTTTTCCCCTCCCCTTAAAAAAAAACATTAAAAATCCACAATTCTCTCATAATTTCCCCATTTCTCTCTACTTTTCCCTGACTATCTCGAAATCCATCGAAAATAGAGAAATTTTCATAGAAACCTTTTTTGTAGAGAATTTCAAGAGCTACAAAAAAGGTTTTCATTAAAATCGCTCTATCTCGCTTAGTCTCCAAAATATTCTCCAAAAACCTCAAAAAAAAACTCCTCACCCCAATTTTTTAATTTTTAATAAATAATAAAAACCACAAAAATTCCTTTAAAAAATCTCAGAATCGGCATTTCCGGTTAACTCACTCTGGACCACGCCCCCTCCCTCCCCTCCCCTCCATAACCAGTAATTATCCCAAGAGCCCAAGCCCTTCTGCGAATCCAAATCTTTGAAGAGACTCCGAATCCCCAAGAAATTCACAGTTGAACGTTTTTCATCCGTCCAATCCTCACACACATACACACACACACGTGCAAACACTCGCAGAAACGTGCAAACACACACAAACACACGCAGAACCACCCACACATCGAAAAAACCGTCAAAGACACTCTGACGCAGATAAATCGATCGAAAAAGAGTCGAAAAAAGAGCAAAACACGTTTTTTTTTCACGATTTTTTTTTCCTCACAGGTAATTTTTTTTTGAGGTTTTTTTGATGCTTTAAATGTATATGTATACCTGTGAAAGGCGAGTCGAGGCATTAACAAAAAGCACCATATGGTGAATCATGATGGGTCCAATACACATTGGGCATTACACACAGACGATAGGTTTATCGGCAGAACCGGTGTCTCATTGTGTTTTCGCATAATGTAGACACATATATATGTATACGAGGGATTTCAAATACACATTATGTTTGTGTGTGTGTGTGTGTATAAAAGGCGATGTGTTGTATTGTGTTTGGGGGCGACACAGTGTTGAAGTGCTGTTATCTCGCTCTTGCACCGGTTTCGATATGGCACTTTGTCGACCTATCGACCCGACACCGACACGGAATCGTAGGGTAATTAGTGGTAAGGGATGGGTGATTTGTGAAAAAAAGGTAGATCTTCAAAAAATGCTTTTTTTTTAAAATTGTGTCATTTTCGATAAGCGAGATTATTTTTTTTTTCAATTTTAGAAGTTTTTATTAACATTATTGAAAGGCAATTCGAAACTGTTGGAGTTAGGGGTAAATGTCAAGATATCTTTTTTGTAGGGAATTTTAAGAGCTACAAAAAAGGTTTCTTGACTTTTTTTCATAACTCCAATAGTTTCGGAGTGCCTTTTAAGAGAAAATGGAAATTTTTTTTTTCGTTAGTTACTTGAGGATATTCAAGTAGTTTTGATAATCTATCTTTCCTTTTCAATTTTGGTCACTCTCGATAGAGTAGAATGAGGAGATTTTTTTAAAATTCACTTTACACCATGTTACCGGACACACAAATTGAGGCAAAAATAATTATTGAAAAAAATTAAATTAACATTAGAACTCCATAAGCGAGATTCAGTTTCAGTTTTACTGCAACAATTCATGGTTACAGATCTATTTTTTCCTTGTATAACTATATATATTCTTGTTCGTCAGAATGTCTATTAATTTTTCAAATCATAAAAAAAACGCCTGTTACCGGACAAATAGCGACGATTAATCCAATTAATTACATGAAAACATCAATTAGCGGGATTATTGGTATTTAAAATCCGAGAATCCTCCAATGCCAGTCCTGGATGCTGGAACAGCGTCAGTCAAATTCGCAACAATATTGGATATTTATAATATTATTTAATAACAATTTATTATCGTGGACATTGTTTTAATATCGGTAAAATCTTACAAAATCGGAATAATCAGAATATTTATGATGATTTAGAAAAATGAAGAGAAAGTGGATCATTTGGACCTTCTACTTGGATTTCCCAAGATACTTTTTTGTATAGAATTTCAAGAGCTACAAAAAAGATCTCTTCAAAAATTTCACTATTCGCGTTAATTTTCGAGATATTTAAGTGTGAATGATCAAAAAGACAAGTTTTTCAAAATATTCATTTTATAATTTCCTCAAAATAACGAAAAAGTACTTTTTTTTATCATTTCACTCTATCATTTCTCCTCGAATTTTGTTTTTTTTTCCCCTTATTCTTTTAGAAGAGGAAAAAAGGTGAATTTTACGAGATAATTCATCATCTGAATAAAATACATGAAAATGTGTGTTTGTACCATCATCTCTCATCTAAATCTTTCATCCATCTCTCTTCATGTTTTCTTGGATAGACAGAGATGATCTGTGCTTGACTCGTAAGCCGAAACGGATGAGAGAGACCTTTCCGAAGACTCAGGCACAGGATAAAACGGTTAACCCACGTAGTTTCCACTGATGCAGAAGTTTTCGACTCTGTTGAACTAGTCTGTCTACGGATAATTCGGAGATCGGTTAATCCTGTTGACTGCAGTGCGACGAGGACAAAGGTAATACGTCAAATTTCACGCGCCTGTTTTGCTTTTCTTTAAGTTGAGGGAATAAAACTTGGGAACAAAATAAATTCTGAAGTTTTGGTTGATTTTGGTGGGGGGGATATTGAGGGGATGGGATTGAGGAAAGTAAGAGAGATAGGGGAAAATGTCAAGAGACCTTTTTTGTAGAGAATTCAATTTCCTGCAAAAAAGGTTTCTTGTGATATTCTCGTAAACCCAGTGGCCTCTGAGATATTCGTGATATAATAAGTGTTGAAGTGGATTGTTTAAAAATCAGTAGTTTAATGGTAGAAGTTTCTTGCAGATTCTTTTGCGAGTATCTCTGAAACGAGCGGTTTTAGGTGAAATTATCAAGAGACCTTTTTTGTAGAGAATTTAATGGGCTACAAAAAAAGGTCTCTTGTGAATTTCTGCTAGAGCCACTAGTTTCGGAGATATTATCAAAAGAATGTGAAAGAAATTCTCCAACTTTTCACTCAATTCTCGAGACAATTCGCCTGATTTTTGTGATTATTCTCAATGAAATATCTCGGTAACTAAGGGAGACAGAAAAATTTTCCTGATGACCTTTTTTTGTAGCTCTCTTTCTTCCGAACAAAAAAAGGTCCTCACAAAAATTTCTCTGTCTCCCATAGATTCCGAGATATTCACGAAAAACGTAGTGAGTTTAATTCAATAGTGCATCAATGAAAAAAGACAATTTCCAAAATTCCCTATATCTTCATCTGCAAATATCTCCGAAACCCCTAGGTTTATCAAAAATTCCCAAGAAACCTTTTTTGTAGCCCTCAAAATTCTCTACAAAAAAGGTATCTTGTAAAATCCTCGTAAACCCCACCGCCTCTAAAATACCTTTCAAAATTGAAGACTTCAAAAAAAAACCTTTTTCCTCAGAAAAAAAAATTCACTGTTTATTTATATTTCTACAAGTAGACTCTCGCGTGAAACTGTATAATTAGATCAGGGACCAGAAGCATTGGCGTGTGTATGTGTCATGCATATTCCATGAGGGTCCAGACGATGGAAATAGCGGAACCACACTGAACCAACTCCATCTCTCCCTATATATCTATTCCTAAAACCCAAAATGGTGAAACCTGATAAAACATATTGCTCCTTGACTCGAATTTAAATGCCCCATTTCAAGTTCTCAGTAAAAAGTCATGAAAAGAAAAATATTAAGGTAGTATCCCAGCAAACTCGAGTACAGTTAACCCGTTCTTTTTTTAATGCCGCTATCAAAAATGATATTTTTTTCACATTTTTCTGAATATTTTCATAATTTTAGACCGTGCAGTTTATGAGATATGAATTATCAAAGTTACTGGAAATACCGGTGGGGATGAAACGCCTTAAATCGGACGGAAATAACGAAATTACTAAAAAACCACACGATTGACCCATTATTTAAAAACAATTGGCGAAGAGAACAGCATGTTAACTAAATAATAGAAGAAAAAAATATTCAATTCACCGTATAGTTATTGAGAAATTTTAATTAGAAGGTAGTCGTAACTATTTGCCTCTCTCTCTCTATCTCATGCATGTGATCAAGAAAAATCTGGAAAAAAATTGAGAAAATGCCCCAACGTGTCTGCATTATTTTTGAATTTTTTTCAGATTTTTTTCTGGAAGAACTTGTCTCTGGAAAAAATTCTGGGAAAAAATGAATTTAATAAAGAGAAGTTTTTGAAAAATGTATAAGGATTTTTTTCGAAGCGAAGGACTTTATGAAAAAATCTGAAAAAAATTGAAGAGATGCTCTGGCATGTCTGCATTGTTGGTGAATTTTTTCAGATTTTTTTGTAGAGCTGCCTTTTCTCGAGAAATTCTGGAAGATAATAGACTCAGCAAAGTGATTTTCTCCAAATCTAAACGAGATTATTAATGTAAAAAAAAATTAGAGTAAATTAAAGCACTTTTCCCCGAATTTTTAACAATTAATTGAAAACTAACCTACGAATCCTCATTTTTTCTGTTTTATCGACCGTACTATGGTATACTACCTTAAATTCCTTTATATTCAAAACTTTTGGCATTTCAAGAAAAATCTTCTCTTCTTTTGTGAAGAGAGAAAGCACCGGGAGCATTTCAAAACACTAATAATCCACAGGCGTATTCCACTATTTTTCTTCTCCATTCTCTCCCCCCTTTTTTTCCCCTCTTTCTCTCTCTCTTTCTCTTTCTCGGTGCAACCAGGCGAATATAAGCTCCGGCAAAACGACGTCTGTCGCTCCCAGCAACATATTACGCCTCTATTTCTTTCCGCCTTTTTTCTCTTGGACAAGCCTTACTCAGCTTGTGTTTGTACGAGGGGCTATACACGAGTTACAGGGATCGATCTTCCCATATGTATACAAAGAATGTTGCGAATTTCATCTTTTCCAGTTTACTATTTTCTCAATTCCCAAAACAAAAAGGAAAATCGAAAAAAAAAAATAATTCGATTTTTTTGGGGAATTTTTGTTGAGAATATTTCGGAAAGTAATGAAGATAGGTTGTTTTTGATCTGGAGATGTTTTGTAGAGAATTTCAAAAGCTACAAAAAATAGGATTTATTGCAAAATTACGCTATTTCGCTTAGTTTCCAAGATATTCGCTAAGAAAATAGCGAATTACTGATTAATTCAATAGAAAAGGGAATTTCTCTTCTTTCATAAGGATATCCAAGTAGTTTCGATGATCTATTTTTCCTTAAGAAGATTTTTTTTAAATTTACTTTACACCATATTACCGGACACACAAATTGAGTCAAAAATAATTATTGAAAAAAATTAAATTAACATTAGAACTCCATAAGCGAGATTGAGTTTCAGTTTTACTGCAACAATTCATGGTTACAGATCTATTTTTTCCTTGTATAACTATATATATTCTTGTTCGTCAGAATGTCTGTTAATTTTTCAAATCATAAAAAAACGCCTGTTACCGGACAAATAGCGACGATTAATCCAATTAATTACATGAAAACATCAATTGGCGGGAATATTGGTATTTAAAATCCGAGGATCCTCCAATGCCAGTCCTGGATGCTGGAACAGCGTCAGTCGAATTCGCAACAATATTGGATATTTATAATATTATTCAATAACAATTTATTATCGTGGACATTGTTTTAATATCGGTAAAACGTGCATGTGGAATAATTGAGGAATTTTTTTCTGGCTCTAGCCTAGTCACGTCTGCGAGTTAGAGTCTAATGTTTCTAGAGTAAGAAAACGAAGAGAAAGAATGAGCTTTTAATTTTTAAGACTTTTTTCGTTTTTTTTTCTCGGAATTTGGAGTTTTTGGTATTGTTTTAAAAAGGATCTGCGAAATGAGGGGAGTTAGGGAAAAATGTTAAGAGACCTTTTTTGTAGAGAATTCCAAGAGCTACAAAAAAGATCTCTTCATTAATTTTTGTGAGGCCAATAGTTTCAGAGATATTCATTATTTTATGGAAAAAATTCCTTCGATTAGAAAAATATTTAATAAAAATTTTAAAAAATCGTGTTTTTGAAGAGATCTCTGAAATGAGTGGAGTTAGGGGAAAATGTTAAGGGACCTTTTTTGTGGAGAATTAAATTATTCACAAGAAAGATCTCTCGATAAATCCTCGTAAACTCAATATTTTCCGAATGCAGTTAAAATTTCTCTCTTGAGAGGAAAAAATAGATAAAATTTTCTAGTCTTCGTATACAAAACGTACATGTAGAATAATTGAAGAATTTCTTTCTGGCTCCAGCCTCGTCAGTCAAATTCACAACAATATTGGATATTTATAATATTATTTAATAACAATTTATTATCGTGGACATTGTTTTAATATCGGTAAAATGTTACAAAATCGGAATAATCAGAATATTTATGACTTAGAAAAATAAAGAAAAAGTAGATCATTTGGACCTGCTACTTGGATATCCTTAAGAAAAAAATGCGGAGACACTCATGAGATGACAGAATCGATTGCTCGAGCCCACTAAGTACCACAAACCACGTATCTACCACAGTGAAATGCCACCACCTTTGGGGTGGATGCATCGGTAACCGTCCGGTTGTCGCATGGCTAATTAATTTGCTACCGTAACGTAATTACTCTTTGTGTGTGTGTATATATATCCTCCGAAAGTCTTCTCTGTTTATGTACGTGCGTCACACACGATGTCCCCTCCAGCAATAGTCTCTTTCATACGCCTCCGAGACTCGTGGGAGACTACCTCAACTGTTTCTCATGGATTTTAACTCCCATTATAATTTTTTCTCTCTCTTTTGCTTTTTCCATATGTGTATATATATATATATATATATATATATATATATATACACGGACATACAGGGTATTTACGAGGCGAGTCCATGTGTGTTGAGATTTAACCGCAGAACCTTTGTTTTTCTGAGTATTACTAGGGACTTTTTTTTTTTCTTCTTTTTTAATCTTTTGTGTGTGTTTGTTGGGGATAATTTACTTGCAGGAGGTGGACAGACGTCAAATTAAAATGCTGACCCAATGACCTCGGGAATTATTTATTTCTTTTAATTAAAAGAGACTGGAAAAAATTGAAAATTTAATTTGGTGGAAATTTCTGGAAATTAATTAAGGAATTTAGGTTTTTTTATAGGGATTTTTTTTTCATAGCATTTTCTAGGAAATTTGTCCTTTTTAAGGGGTTTTCTCCAACAATTTACCCTTTTTTTATGTTTCCTATAGGGAATTCTGTTATTAAAAGCTTTTCCTAGGGAATTTTGTTATTTTTTCATGGGAATTTTGCCTTTTCAAGAGTTTTTTGGTAATTACTCCCTCTTTTCGAGGGTTTTTCTAGGAAATTTTGCAAGAGACTCTTGTAGAAGAGAATTTCGAGGGCTACAAAAAAGGTTTTTTGGGAATTTTTGATGAATCTAGTGATTTTAGAGATATTTGCAGATGAAGATATAGGGAATTTTGGGAATTGTCTTTTTTCATTGATTCACTATTGAATTAAACTCACTACGTTTTTCGTGAATATCTCAGAATCTATGGGAGACAGAGAAATTTTTGTAAGGACCTTTTTTTGTTCGGAAGAAAGAGAGCTACAAAAAAAGTTCATCAGGAAAATTTCTCTATCTCCCTTAGTTACCGAGATATTTCATTGAGAATAATCACAAAAATCAGGCGAATTGTCTCGAGAATTGAGTGAAAAGTTGGAGAATTTCTTTCACATTCTTTTGATAATATCTCCGAAACTAGTGGCTCTAGCAGAAATTCACAAGAGACCTTTTTTTGTAGCCCATTAAATTCTCTACAAAAAAGGTCTCTTGATAATTTCACCTAAAACCACTCGTTTCAGAGATATTCGCAAAAGAATCTGCAAGAAACTTCTACCATTAAACTACTGATTTTTAAACAATCCACTTCAACACCTATTATATCACGAATAACTCAGAGGCCACTGGATTTACGAGAATATCACAAGAAACCTTTTTTGCAGAAAATTGAATTCTCCACAAAGAAGGTCTCCTCCTCTTTCCCCTCTATCTCCCATATTTCCCGAGATATTCTGCCTCAAACGATCACAGAGATAACCCAACTCATCAACTTCTCCAATGAATTATTAAATAATTTAATTTTCCACTTCTGAATTTCCCCGTTAAATAAATACTTGGAACAGTTGTAATCGTCCGTAATCTATGTGCCCTAATCTCAGCCCCCCCCCCCCCCCCCCCCTCCCACCATCGTCTCCCTTTCGACCTGAATTGCGGCCTGGGCAATCCCCAACTACTACGAGTATTTGCGGTGCTCAGAATATCTCTCCCAATGTCTAGATACTCATGGGAGAAAGAGAGAGAGAGATAGATAGATAGATAGAGAAAGCAACTGTACAGTATTCTGGGATATCCTCCAATCTGATACCTTTACAATTCTAGGTTCAATGATTTCAAGGAAAAGCCAAAATATTCACTCGAATTGTTAGCACACTCATTATTAAAAGCCCGAGAGGAAAATAAAACGAGGAAAAATAATTCTTCGAAATCTGGAGCACTTGCTTGTTAAACTTTTCATTCGTTCGTAATAAAGAACCCCCCCCCCCCCCTTTTTTTCTCTTCCCCTCAATCTCGGAAAAATATCAAGAATAAATTGATAACTGCTTCTTTTTACCAAAAAATCTTCGACCTCCCAGAATTTTAGCAATTGTCTCATTTTAGAAGAAATTTTCGTGCAACAATGCTCATACACGCATATATATATAAATATATATACACACACAAGTTGAAAAGATCCTCGTTGGATAAAGTGCCTGATAGAAAGATTTCTCCTTTTATTTTTTTTTTCATCCTTTTGCGCGAAAGGAAAGTGATGAAACAGAGACTGAGGACGATTAAGCCCCGAGGAATGATCGATCGACGTCGACATTTCGCTGAGACAAATTCAGGAGTTTTTAAGAGAAAGAAAAAAGAGCTGGTAGATAAAATGAAGGAGAATAAAGCAATGCGAGGGATGAGAGAAGAAGTAAGTTTGAACATCGTAAAATCAACTTCTTCTTCTTCTCTCTCTCAAACACTTAGAGAGAAGACGAAGTGGAGGAGTAAAGGCAGATGACGGTACGTGATCCCTGTCTTTGGAGCTATATATAGAATAACTCGCTCTTACGAAAGTTGGGGGGGGGGGGGGGGGGGGGGGAAGTTTGTACTATCTGGCACTTCGTAAACATCGTTAAGTCGATCAGTGTGTTTGCCTCGATTACGTGTAGTTACGAGATACACGATATCAATTTTTTAGGATTTTTTTTTGAGTTTTTTTTTTGTGGAATTTCGATGAGTTTAGTGGAAGGGATGCGGAGGGTTTGGAGGGGTAGAAATTTTGGGGGAGGTAGGGGGGATGGTGAGGAGTGTGGGGGTAAGACGGTTTTTTGATTCATTGATAATTCGAGGAAGGGTTCATTGGTGTTGTGGGGAATGTTTTTGGTAGCAAAAACGAGGAATTTGGAAGGTTGCCTATTCAACAGTTTATCATTGGGAAATTTGGCGCTGGGAAAGAGCGGAGGACGATCTGGGTTGTTTCGATACTTTACGGAATTTTTGGAAGGGAATCCGCAGGATTTATGGCATTTTTTTTGAAGAATTTTAGGAAGATGGTTTGGCGCGGTTTTTGCAGCATTTTAGGGGTGAATTGGAAATAAGAAAATTGAAAGGATGTACAGGGATTAGGGGAACGGATCTTTTTGTAGGTGTTGGGGGACTTGGTGGAGATTGTTGGGGTAGAACACTTTTGCGATCCTTTGATAGTCGAGGAAGGGGATCTTGTTGTTGGGGGCAACGTTTTTGGTATCGAAAACGAAGAATTTGGGAGGATGCCTATCCACCATTTTATTGTTGAGAAATTTGGCGCTGGGAATGAGCAGAGGCAATATGATTTGTTCCGATAGTTTGCGAGAATTTTGGGAAAAATTCTGGGGATTTATTTGACCTTTTTTTGGAAATTTTAGAAAGCTGTTTTGGAGTGGTTTTTGAAGCTGTTTAAAGGTAAATTGGGACTGCGGAAATGGAAGGGAAGTACAGGGATTAGGCATGCGAAACTTTTGGAGATGTTGGAGGACTAGGTGGAGGTCATAGGGATAGATCCTTTTCTTGATTCGTTAAAAATTTGAGGAACGCGTCATTGCCGTTGCAGAAGGCGTTTTTGTCGAAAAAAATTAGAAGTTCAAAAAGTCGTTCATTCACATGCTTCACTGAAGAATCAGTAACATTTCTTCATTTCTCAAGGGGATACGACGGTTTCAATGATTGACGGTGGATTTTGAGGCGAAGCAAACGTGTACCAGGTGGAAATTATCGATGGAACTCGTGGGTTCTCCAGTGTAGTTGGTAAGTTAACTAACTTGGCAAGATTTCTCTCTCTCCCTCCTCCTCTCTCTCTCGCTCTTGATTCGCTTGTGTGCTGAGTGCATGTAGAGCCGAGCAGTGAAATTAGTTCTCTAGCCCCCATCCAATATATATACCCTCTTTCTTCCACTCCCTCTCATTCTCCCTCGTTCTTGTCTTTGTCTGATAGCTCAAGCACCAGAGGAGGTCTACTACTTTTTGCCTCAAACCCTCTCCCCCCCCCCTGCCTCTTTTCTGCACCCTCTAATCCTCTTCACTGCTATCAGGTCTCATGTCGAGTAGCGCAAACTTACCCAGCAAACTTTTACACAAAAGTTGGATCATTTGCCAGTGTCTGTCGTCCAAGCAATTTTCATCAATTTTGAATGTTAACATTTCCATTTCGATTCTCGTTACATCCGCAGTTTTACTTGGTTTAAGTTTAGAGGTAGATGAATTCATTGGATTTTTCTTGTAGGTTCTCTCTACTATTTTTCATGAGTTTTTTTGAAATTAGGGCAATGAAAAAAAGGCTCAAGTCCATTAGTTTATTGAAAAAATGGTTAAAATCATCAAAATTAGGTAAATTGGCCTGCGAATATTTTCGAAACTATTAGATTTAGGGAAAAATGTCAAGAATTCTCTTTTTTAGCTCTTGAAATTCTCCATCAAAAAGGTTTCCTGACATTTTCTCCCAAAACCACTGATTTCCGAGATCCTTCCAGAATAATTCATCCTCGATTATTCATTATTCTCCCAATCAAAGTATTTGCAAAAAACAAACAGGTTCAATTAATTCCACCGAATGAAATAACCAAAAGAATTTATTAATTAACCGCACAAACAATTCAATGCCAACCTGTTGATCATGAAATTGTTCGAACGTAGAAATATCCAATCCCCCCCCCCCCCCGCCAATTTTTCTCCCCCTCTTTCCATTTCCAAAAGAACAATGATCAAAATTGCAATGCAGTTAGATATCAATTTATATGTAAAAACGAGGGTCCACTATGCATTTTATAAACCAGAAAATCCGGCGCCGATGAGTCGTGATGCATTGAATAATCCAACAGTTGTATGTAGAGGATTGCGCTTGTGTTTCCAGTAAATTCGTGCAGAATAGAGTGCTTGATTAAAATAATAATTCGAGGGTAAAAGAGAGACAGAAATTTGCGCGCAGGCGCTTGATTTTACGTGAATATGCGAATTTTATGATGAAAAGGGGGAAAAAAATGCTGAAATAAAGTCTGGAACTGGTGAATCTGTTTTTTTTCGAGTTTTTTTTTCATCTCTATCGGATAGATCGGAAAATTCTAGCCCAAAAAGTGGTATAATGCAATGTTATTCGGACAAATAGTTTACGAGATGAATAAAAAATGGCTTTAGCGATGATTTTAGAAGAAAAAATTGTTATCTCGGGTAATAATGGGAGAAAATCTATTGCATTATAGTACTTTTCGGGGTAGAATTTTCCGACCTTTCCAATGGAATCATCAAAATTTGGAAATTCAGAACGAATTGACACTTTTGACGGGAATTTACGAATTTTACGATCAAAGCAAAAAAAAAATTGCTGAAGTGGAGAAGCAATTAAATTTTCTCTAGACCCTTCAATTCTTCAGTTTTTTTTTCTTTTGTTGAAATCTCTTCATGATTCTGTATACCTCTGGGACTGTTTCCGTTTTACTTCTGTAAATGAACGGATTCACGTGGGTGAGAGGGAGAAAAATTAAGTACTAAGGGCTTTGATGTATTATGCGGAGTTTTATAATGGAAATAGCAATCGTTAAGATGGGTTGAAGGGGGGGGGGGGGGGGATGAAGAGAGAAAAATGAGCTTTTAAAGGAAATTTGTGCTGTAAAAATGAAGTGAAAAAAGTATTTTTTTTCGTGTTTTTTTTAATCGGGGTTTGGAAAATATCTCGGAAACTAAAAGAGATAAAGCAATTTTGCAAGAATCCGTCTTTTCATAACTCTTCAAGTTCTCAACAAAAACGTGCTTTGGACAACAATTTGCAGCATTGGTATCTCCATTAGTTTTCGAGATATTCAGCATCCACCAGATATCACGAGAGTGCTCCTTCACTTCCAATTTTTCGCAAACTTTGCTTCGATATTATTTGATGGTTGGAGAGATAGCAGAAGTTTTTGTCTAGTGTTTTGGTGGTAGTGCTTTATCAATGATGGATTTTATTGACTTTTCTTTATTCTCTTTTTGTGTATTTTGTTTCTATGAAAAATTTTATTTACATTTTATTTATTTTCCAGTTGATTGGAGCAGTTTATGGGTAAATTGGAACTAAAAAAACTACTCTAATGTTTCTACTTGTGTCAACTTCTCAATTTTTAATTTTTGAATGTTGATACAAACTTGTTCCAATTTGCAGAAAAATTTATAAAGGAATTTAGTAATTTTCATACGAATCATGCAATTTTTTTTGGCATTTTTATAAAAGAACTTTGCTAATGCGAATCCCATTTTATTAATATACATTAGATCACGACTATATTTATGGATGACATATTTATGGATGTTGTCATGGATGTCATTTCTTTTTTTCTTTCTTTATTAATATATAGACTTCAGGTTCAAAAACCCATCGAAGCCCTTTTGAATAATATTACAGTGTCAACTCTGCCATGACCGTATATACAAAATAATAATACTAATAATAATAATAATCATAATGATAATAATCATAATCATAATCGATAAACATAATAATCACTTCTCTAATCAATTGAAAAAATGGACAAAAAGAACAATGAAAATAATTAGGGGTGTGCGAATAATTCGACTCCACGAATTATTCGTACCGAATCGAATATTAATATTCGATTCGAAACTCCAATCGGATAATTCGAATTTTCGAATAATTCGAACTTCTCAAATAATTCGGAAATTTTCAAATTATTCGAAAATATTCGAGTTATTCGGAAAATTTTGAGTTATTCGAAAATTTTCAAATCATTCGAAATTATTCAAAAATATTCGAAAATATCCAAATTCTCTAAGATATTCGAATTATCCAAAAATATTCTAATAATTCGAATATTTCCGAATAATTCGAATGTTTTCGAATATTTTCGAATAATCTGAGAATTCTCCAATTATTCGAAACTTTCAAATTTTCGAATTATTCGATTCCAATTTTCGAATTATTCGATTCGACTCGAACACTATTCGCACACCCCTAAAAATAATGTAAAATTTTTCATAAATTCGATAAACAATAGAATCAATAGCACCAATAAAATCAATAAAGTCCAGAATTGTTATCATTTCTCAAAAATAAAGAGGAAATTTTTCTTTTCTCGAATGATAAATGATTGCTTCTATTAATGGGGCGAAATGTAACATATTATGCAGAATATCTAATTTCAAAATATCATGTGATGAAGCCTATATTTTAACATCACATTCATTTTACTAGATATTCTGTCGTTCAATATTCAGTCATGAGATATTTTGAATTGAATTTTTAGACTTGTAACCATTATTTAAAGAAGGAAATTTGAAGTAAATACAGTAAATTTCATACATTTTATGTCAGAAATTTACTGTATTAGCTTTGATTGACTTATTAATCTGAAGTTTTTGAAGAATAAATCATAAACATGAATATGAACATAAAAACCGAATGAAGTCGTCTCATTTTGATGTTTTCCGCTATTGAATTGATATATCACGTGTTAACAGAATTTCGATTGAAATCAATGATTGTCATAAAATTGTAATTCAATGACCAGAATACTCACATTAATTATAAAATACATACAAATATATTGAATATTTTGTAATGTTTATATATTTTCTATCAACACGAACACAGATTTTTTCTGCTCTTTTGAATTCAATGAAACATTAAATAGAGAATGAAACACTCGTGTTCAGAGTAACGTGAATTAAAACAAAAACGATATTTGCTTTATTCCAACAATGAATTTGATGAAATAATATGCCATGGGCACATGAATATTGCATAATAAGTGGTTACGATATTAAATTCATATATTAAACGTTCGATAATCCCTTTCAATCCAATCGGAAAATTGTAAAATGTAAAGAGTATCGTGAAAGTTAACAGAACAAAAAAAAATACACGATTTATCGAGGATTTATTTATTCATGGATAAAAAGTGAATGGGTAAATTTGGCTTTTTCGATTTTTTTCTCACTTTTATTCAATTGATTGGGAAATTCTACCCTGAAAAGTGGTATAATGCAATGTTGTTTGGACCAATAGTTTACGAGATAAATAAAAAAATTAGCTTAGTGGTGATTAAAAAAAAAAAATGTTATCTCGCGTAATAATGGGAGGAAATCAATTGGATTATAGCACTATTCGGGGTCAAATTTTCCGATCTTTCTAATACACAGAGAAAAATGTTTTCTTGATTTAAGAATGCGCAGTAACTTAATTTACGAATGTGTAGGTCACTTATATTAGGAAAGAAAAAGTCACTTGATTTAAGTGCAAAACTCACTTGATTTAAGTGCAAAACTCACTTGATTTAAGTGCGAAAACTCACTTGATTTAAGTGCGAAAACTCACTTGAATTAAGTGCGAAAACTCACTTGATTTAAGTGAGTTTTACTTTCTTAAATTAAGAAAAGAAAAGTTACTTGATTCAAGTGAGAAAAGTCACTTGATTCAAGTGGAAAAACGCACTTGAGTTAAGTGAGAAAACGCACTTGATTTAAGTGAGTTTTACTTTCTTAAATCAAGAAAGGAAAAGTCCCTAGATTTAAGTGAGAAGAGTCACTTAATTTAAGTGACCTGCACATTCTCAATTTAAGAATGTGCAGTCACTTAATTTAAGAATGTGCAGGTCACTTAAATTAAGAAAGAAAGAGTCGCTTGATTCACGTGAGAAAACGCACTTGATTTAAGTGAGTTTTACTTTCTTCAATTAAGAAAAAAAAGTTACTTGATTTAAGTGAGAAAAGTCCCTTGATTTAAGTGAGAAGAGGCACTTAATTTAAGTGACCTGCACATTCTTAATTTAAGAATGTGCAGTCACTTAATTTAATAATGTGCAGGTCACTTAAATTAAGATAGAAAGAGTCGCTTGATTCACGTGAGAAAACGCACTTGATTTAAGTGAGTTTTACTTTTTTAAATTAAGAAAAAAAAGTTATTTGATTTAAGTGAGAAAAGTCCCTTGATTTAAGTGAGAAGAGTCACTTAATTTAAGTGACCTGCACATTCTTAATTTAAGAATGTGCAGTCACTTAATTTAAGAATGTGCAGGTCACTTAAATTAAGAAAGAAAAAGTCGCTTGATTCAAGTGAGGAAACGCACTTGATTCAAGTGAGTTTTACTTTCCTAAATTAAGAAAGAAAAAGTTACTTGATTCAAGTGAGAAAAGTCACTTGATTTAAGTGAGAAAACGCACTTGATTTAAGTGAAAAGAGTCACTTAATTTAAGTGACCTGCACACTCTTAATTTAAGAATGTGCAATCACTTAGTTTAAGAATGTGCAGGTCACTTAGATTAAGTGACTCTTCTCACTTAAATCAAGTAACTTTTTATTTCTCAATTTAAGAAAGTAAAACTCACTTAAATCAAGTGTGTTTTCTCACTTAAATCAAGTGACTTTTCTCACTTGAATCAAGTAACTTTTTCTTTCTTAATTTAAGAAAGAAAAAGTCACTTGATTTAAGTCAGGAAAGTCACTTAATTTAAGTGACTTTTACTTTCTTAAATTAAGAACGAAAAAGTTACTTGATTTAAGTGAGACCTGCACACTTAAATTAAGTGACTGCACATTCTTAAATTAAGAAAACATTTTTCTCTGTGTAGAATCATTAAAATTTGAGAATTAAGATTTTTGGCGAGAATTTTAAAAGATTTGATGTCATCATCAGAATTTTCCATTGTAATTTTTTTAATAGAAGATCCTTAAAATGATCTAAACAGAGAGAAAATGATATTTTTAGCGCATGTCTGTGTGTTTGTGTGTATGTCTGTGTGTGCATAAAAGTCTCAATTACAGCAAAACGGTTTTACAGAAAAATTTCATATTTTGTGGAAAACTTCCTCTCGACAAACTCTATTTTTTAAGCTTTATTTGAAGAGAATTCGATCGATACTTTTTGAGATATGTCCATTTTTCGAAAATCAGTTTTTAATGGAATTTCTGAAAACTATTCAACTGATGTTATTTATACTCATATATTATCTCGAGAGTTTTATCAGTTAAATGCCTGTAAATTTTGAGCTTATTTGCATGATTAGTTCTCGAGTTATTGGCGTTTTAATGAATTTCTTCAAAATTTGATATTTTGATGATGGTTTGAAAAAAGTTGTATCACTTCCATTCGGAAGCATATTGCTAAAGTATCAGCAGAAGAAGCTATATCAGTTGGAAAGCAATACTATTGCACTTGTTTTAAAGGTAATTGTTTCAATTTTTTTTTTTCATCTCTCTTCTCGACTTCTTCTGCATTTCCTGAATTCTCTACCTGTCGGGCCCATTCGGTCTATTTCAACCAGCAAATGTAAGGGATATAACGTAGCAACGCAGCACTTTATCAAACGTAGAACTTTCTGTTGAAGCCCCGTTTTATTCATAATTAACCGGTACCCAATGCTCGTTTCTCTCTCTCTCTCTCTCATCTTTCCACTCTTCTCTCTCTTTTCTCCACTCCTGAATCTCATATTGTCCGTGTAAATTGAGTAGGTAAACGTCGTTGAATATGCCAGTCTCGATAATTTTCCAGAATGGAAACCAATGGGTTTTTCGGAAAAAGTTTTACTTTTCGCGAGTGTTTGTGTGAGAAAATAATTCGTTGGCGAGTTTTAAAAAGTTTTGTCTGCTTTTTTGCAGCTTTAGGAACAAAAAAAAATTGAAATTTAGAAGAAAAAAAAAGGAAAAATCTTTTAAAAATCCCGCCAAAAATTGGTTTTCTGTAATTTTCGGATTTTCAGAATTTTAATGATTTCATCGGAAAGATGAGAAAATTTTACCCCGAAAAGTAGTATAATGCAATTGATTTTGTTCCATTATTCCCCGAGATACTAATTTTTTTATGAATCCCTACTAAATCGATTTTTTTTATTTATCTCATAAACTATTGGTCCAAATTGCATTGCATTATACTACTTTTCGGGGTAGAATTTTCCGTTCTCTCCATTGAAATCATGAAAACCCAAAAATTCCCTCAACTCCCTTATCTCGCTAATTACCCAAAAAAAAAAGGTCAAAAATTTTTTTTAATTGTCCAATAAAATCATAATTTCCTCCTAAAAAAAAAAAAATTAATTTCCTCAAGTGTCTCTATTGTTTCGTCGACACTAACTCAGTGTGGATACACTCAAAGTGCCAAACACCACATATATATGTATAATATACATGTTGCACCCGTTATGTACTGTCGGGTTATACTGAGTGAGATGCAAGATGGGTATTAAATTTCACCACAGTTTGCATGGTGAACTCGATACGGGAGTGCGCGCGTGCTTATCGCATCCGTTCGTATACATGTTTTGGTGGAGGGAGGGGGAGGGGGGATGGGTTGTATGTTCTGCTATACTGCCATATTGCCCTGTTGGTAAATTTGAAACGGCTTTGGCCATAGCATTCGAATGAAGTTTGGGACCTCAACTAAAATAAATAGTGAATGAAAATAAATGGAATTTTTTTTTTTTTTTTTTTTTTCTTCTTTTTTGGTGGAATGAATATGTTGAGTATGGAGAGTCATAAAAGGCTACTTTTAATGCACTGCCCGGGGAAATTCCATCATTTCCTATGAAAAGCGGAGATGAAATATGCAAAAAAAGGGGATTAAAGAGGATTTTTTTAAAAAAGAGATAATGAAATTGATGGAATTTTTGGATTTTTATGATTTTGTTGGAGAGATCGGAAAATTCTACCCTGAAAAGTAGTATAATACAACCCATTTTGCCCCATTATTCCTCGAGATAATCCAAAAAAACTGATTTTCAAAAATAAAAAAATAAAAAAATTATTTTCAAAATTTTGATGATTTCATCGAAAAGATCGGAAAATTCTACCCCGAAAAGTAGTATAATGCAACTCAATTAGGAGTTATAGTTAAGGAGATAATTAAAAAACATCTAAGAAAAAAAAAATTGTTAATTAACTTTTAATTATCTCCTAAACTATCGGTCTAAATTTAGTTGCATTATACTACTTTCCGGGGTAGAATTTTCCGATCTTTCGAATGAAATCATCAGAATTGCGAAATTCCAAAAAAAATTTGTTGAGAAAAAAAAATTGGAATTTCATGAATTTTTTTTTTTTTGGTATTGTGATTTTAATTACGAATGACAAACAGTTATTAGTTTTGATACTGAAACAGAAACAATGAAAACCACACTCGTTCACCACACACATTAACGATTTTTGCCATCTGACACTGTAGTAGCCACTGGCACATGGCGTTTTGGGGATTTACCTCGAAAAGTAGGACATACACGTGGTGCATTTTCATATATATATAGTAGAGTGTGGAAATATATCGCAGGCCTTGTCATTCTAAAACGAGCCAGAGTAGAGACACACATTTCTCTGATGTTTAATACTATTGATGCACATTTTGTGTTTCAAAACACATAATTTCCATGAAAACTCTGTCCCACTTTTTGCTTATTTTTATGGAAATTTTGGAAAATGAGTTAACGAAGTTCAAGAGATAGAATTTTTTTGATGGTTCCATTGGAAAGAACGGGAAATTTTACCCCGAAAAGTAGTATAATAAAGTCGATTTTGGTCCATTATTCAACGAGATGATTAAGATGCTGCGAAACAGCTGATCTTCGATTTTTTTAATTATCTCAGGGAATAATGGGGCAAAATGGACTGCATTATAGTACTTTTCGGGGTAGAATTTTCCGATCTTCTCAATGAAATCATCAAAATTTTGAAAATATTTTTTTTTTTTTTTTAATTTTGAAAATCATTTTTTTTTGGGTTATCTCGGGGAATAATGGGGCAAAATGGGCTGCATTATAGTACTTTTCGGGGTAGAATTTTCCGATCTTTTCAATGGAATCATCAAAATTTTGAAAATGATTGTTTTTTTTTTTTTTTTCTTTGAAAATCAATTTTTTTTCAATTATTTTAGTGAAATAACATTTTTAGATGGAAATTTTGATATATTTGTTGTGGGAGTAAGAAAGCTACGGATTTCAGATTATTATCCCTTTGTGAATGAGACTCCTATGTGCTTCAACACAAGTACATAAGTACCATTTGCTCATTAGCACAAATACTGAATGGATAATCTCAAGTTTTTGAGTTATTCATCAGTTTAAATTTCCATTTTCTACACTAATTGCTAATACTCTGGATATAAACCGAGAAACTAGTCGGTAATTTCATCGAATTGACGACCACTCGAATGGGTAATTAAGGAGTGGGGGTAATTGAGTCGTTTGCAGAAAGGGGAGAGAAAATAATTTCGTAATTTTGGAGGGAAAATCGGAATTTCTTACTTAGGAGGTTGAGATCTCGAAAACTATTGGATTTAGGGAAAAATGTGAGGAAACCTTTTTTGTAGCTCTAAAAATTCCCCACAAAAAAGGTCTCTTCAAAAAATTCCCTATCTCTTTTAATTTCCGAAATATTCTTCAAAACCTAAAAAAAATCAGAATTGAGTTAAAAAAAATCATGAAATTCCAATTTTTTGAATAATGAAATTCTCAGAATTTCGGGATTTCGATGATTTCATCGGAAAGATTGGGAAATTTTACCCCGAAAAATAGTATAATACAATTGATTTTGGTCCATTATTCAGCGAGATGATAAAGATGCTGCGAAACAGCTGATCTTCGATTTTTTTAATTATCTCCGGGAATAATGGGGCAAAGTGGGCTGCATTATAGTACTTTTCGGGGTAGAATTTCCCGATCTTTCCAATGGAATCACCAAAATTTAAAAATTCTTTAATTATAAACAATTAATTAGTCGAATAATGATTAAGTGACATTTTCCATTGTGTCTCATCAATATCTCTCTCTATTCTGGTATTGATTTGGAATTGCGGGTCATGCCCGGGTAATATACCTCACCCTCCTCCTGTCCCTTCAACTACCAGCCACCCCCCCCCCCCCCAATCCCACCCCCTTGCCAGTCTCCATGAACTACCGACCGTTGACGTGACTCCACGAACCATAGGCTAATTCGCATCCCACTGTATTTAGTTGCGTTAATGATCGATCATTCTCAACCAATCGGATTTACGCACAAATTCACCTATCCACTAGCCCAACATCATCGACAACATCATTCATCTATTAATTAATAATTTATTCTTAATTATAATTGCGTTGGGAAATTCTGTGATTAATGCGATTTCATAATTAATTGGGGGAGTGGGAAAAATTTGTGTTCTGGGGGGGTGAGTGATTTTTTTTGGGGGGGTTGGAGGGGGTGGAAAATTCTGAAAAAATTTGGGGAAGTGGGGGGGATAGGGGGGAGTTTGGGGGTATTTTTTTTGGAGGGGGATTTTAAGCTTGCCTATTGGTGAAAATTATTCATTTGGAGAGAGAAGAGGATTGATTAGAAATTCGTGTTTTGTGGGGGATTTTTTTTGGAGGGGTTGGAGAGGTTGGAAAATTCGGAAAAAATTTGGGGAAGTGGGGGGGATAGGGGGGAGTTTGGAGGTATTTTTTTTTGAGGGGGGTTTTAAGCTTGCCTATTTGTGAAAATTATTTAATTGGGGAGTGTGACCCCTCCATTCCCTAAAAAACAAATTTGTCATTGATGAGAGATCTGCGGTTTATTGGGGATTTTTTTTGAAGGGGTTGGAGGGGGTAGAAAAATTTGAAAAAATTCTGGAGGGTGGGGAAAATAGGGGGGATTTTCGTAGAATTTTTTCAGTAGGAGATTTTACTCTTGCCTATTGTTGAAAAATGATTTCTCTTGGGAAGCGAAGAAAATTGACAAAAAATTCGTGTTTTCGGATTTTTTTTTAAGGGTTTGAAAGAAGCGGAAAATTTCGAAAAAATTCTGAGAAGTGGGGGGGATGAGGGGGATTCTCGTGATATTTTTTTTGGATGCAATTTTGAGCTTGCCTATTGCTGAAAAATAATTTCTCTCAGGGAACAGATAGAATTGATGAAAAATTCATGTTTAAGGAATTTTTTTTGGAGGGGTTGGAGGGGGTGAAAAATTTCGGAAAAATTCTGGAAGGTGGGGGGGATAGGGGGGATTCTCGTGGTATTTTTTCAAAATGCAATTTTGAGTTTGCCTATTAATGAAAAATGATTTATTGAGAAGAGGAGGTGAGTATCAATGATTCTCTTACGATTATCTGTAAAATGAGGGGTTTAAGGGGAAAATGTCAAGAGACCTTTTTTTTACTCCTCAAAATTTCCCACAAAAAAGGTCTCCCGAGATTTTCCCCTAAACCCACTCCATTCAAAGATATTAACAATGTAATTTGCACGTGATTTTTTTTTCCTCTTTCACCACTTCACAGCGAGCTGTGTGAATTAATGCAAAACTTTGACACAAATAATTCAATTCTTTCTTTTCCCTCTGACTCTCGGGAATATTCATGAATTCTTCAATAGCAAAAACTCTCGGGGATTTTCAACGACTTCAAGTCACTGTGCGAGTATAAACTTTTTTTTCCTTTTTTTTTTCTCTCGTTTTTTTAACAATGAAAATTGAAGTTTATGAGAGTATTTTCGCGCTCGAGTTTCAATGTGACAGTTTCATACACATAGACTCTCATTTACAAAGGATAATGGTTTGAAATTCAAGCCTTTGTTATTTCTGTAGTAACAAACAACTTTTTACTTTGATCCTAAAAGAGAATATACGGAATTTCCATTCAAATACAAAGTATTATTCAAAGAAAATAGTAAAAAAATAAGAATAATGATGATAATTCTTGGATTTTCGAAATTTTGATGAGTTCATTGAAAAGATCGGAAAATTTTACCCCGAAAAGTACTATAATGCAATCGATTTTGGTCCATTATTCAACGAGATGATTGGGATGCTGCGAAACAGGTGATCTTTGATTTTTTCGATTATCTCGGGGAATAAAGGGGCAAAATGAGCTGCATTATAGTACTTTTCGGGGTAAAATTTTCCGTTCTATTCAATGGAATCATCGAAATTTCCCTAAACCCTCAAGAACATTAAATTTCCATCCAGAAATAATATTCAAATTTTTAAAAAATTGCTAAAAATAAATAATTCTTGGATTTTCGAAATTTTGATGAGTTTATCGGAAAGATCGGAAAATTCTACCCCAAAAAGTACTATAATGCAATCAATTTCCCTCGATTATTTCCCGAGAAAATTTAAAAAAATTTAAAAAAAGTGAAAATCTGACATTTGGCTGTATTTTTAATATCTCCCAAAATAATGGGGCAAAACGGATTGCATTATAGTACTTTTCAGGCTAAAATTTCCCGATCTATCCAATGAAACCCCCAAAATCCCTCCCAACTCCTCCCTTCTTCCTTAAAAGTCCTCAGTAAGCCCTCACAAAAAAATTAAAAATTCTAAAAAAATTAAAAATCCTAAAAAAATTAAAAATTTCATTAAACCTCAAAAATCTTCAAGAATGTTTTAATTCACTTCCACTTAATTACCTCCCAGCTTCAAAACCCAAAGAAATTTATCTGAAAACCTCCCCTCCCCTCTCCTCCTTCCCCTCCCCCTTCTGTACGTGGGGAATATTATCCATCGGATTTTTTGTCTCACCACTGAAACCCAACTACCGATTTTTTTCCTCCAATTAATCAACTTGCTGGCGTCGTGGTTGTCCGATGGTTCGCTATGCTCCTTTTTTTTATTCGCTTTACTGCTCTCTTTTTTTTTTTTATTGGTCAGAGGAGCCAACACACACTTGAAGAGGCTAGTGCAAGAGGAGCTTTATAACATAGAAATATATATATATATATAAAAAAAAGAGGGGGGATGTTCAGGGTGGTGATATTAATTAGCCACTTGGAGTTAATTACACGTAGCCACACGTGCGCTTTTTTTTAGGGGGGGAGGGGGGGAATTCCTCGCATAATTCTCTGCAAATCGGAATTTTAATTATTGGCATTCGATGAGATTAGCTGTTGTTTTATTTTAATAGGATCTCGAAAACCGTTGGAGTTAGGGGAAAATGTGAAGATACCTTTTTTGTAGAGAATTTTAAGAGCTTCAAAAAAGGTCTCCTGACATTTTTTGATAAAGCTCATAGTTTTAGAGATATTGGCAAAAACGAGGAGATGAAGATGAACAATTTAAAAAATTGGAAAATTTTGAAATTGTCAAAATTTGGGAATTTTTTGTTTTTTATGATTTCATCGAAAAGATCGGGAGATTTTCCCCCGAAAAGTAGTATAATACAACTCAATTTGGACCAATAGTTAACGAGATAATGAAAAAACAACTAAAAAAATTGTTAATCAACTTTTTAATTATCTCCTAAACTGCTGGTTCAAATTCAATTGTATTATACTACTTTTCGGGGTAGAATTTCCCGATCTTTCCAGTGGAATCGAAAAAAGTGCGATAATCGATTGTTTTCCGATTATCGATATTGTCTATTTTTTTAAAAATAAAGTAACATACTCGAAAAGTCTATCGGTAAATCGAGAGAGACACTTCGTAGTCAAGCCACCTCCCCCCCCCCCCCCCCCCCTACCCCTCACTCCCTAGTCTATTGGACGAGGCTTTATACATGTCGACAGGTATATATATTCACGGTCGAGACTGCGCGACCGTTGTTGGTTATCGATTAACCGGTGTATGCCACGTTTATAAACCGATACGCAGGTGTCGATTACAAGGCTCGTTTGTACTCCTAACTTGATGCAACTGGATATGACTTTGTCGAGACTATCTTGATATAGCACGATATCAAATTGATTTGATTATTACCAACAAATCATGGGTATTTACAATTTTATTTACATTCTTTAAATGTTTGCATTTTTTTTTCAGTTATTTTCGATTTTTAACGATATTTTTTTATTTAATGTTCATTTTTTTAAGAGGCTCCAGGCTAGAATGCCCATCGGAGCCAATAAGATTGAAAATATACAAGAAGTAATCACATTGAATTGTGCATGAAAAATATATAAATAATTAATAATTGATATTTGCATTGCAATAAAAATAATCAAATTTTGAGGTATCACAGAAATATCAAGTAGTTCCTAGTTAAATAAAATCAATACCATTAATCAAAGCTATTACTGAAGTTCAATTTTTACAAATTTTTACAAATAACTAGGAATCACAATAAATTGCAACTATTAATTGTTCATTAGTTATTTATCACAGCAACGATATCTTGATTCATTAAAAATTGGAAGCACAGTTTTTTAAATTGTTCTGTCGAACTAGCAGAAGTTATCTCAGAAGGCAATTGATTCCAGAAAATTGATGCAGTTGTAAGGAAAGACTTTTGATTTGATGAAAGTCTCGATTTATGAACATAGAGTAAATCGTCACAATTATTATGACGTAATCGTGCATTGAAAACGAAGAGTATCTTTGACGCCGTTGGAGTTAGGGGAAAATGTCAAGAGACCTTTTTTGTGGGGAATTTTGTGGTCTACAAAAAAGGTCTCTTGAGAAATTCTTGTAAAATTAACGGCCTTTAAGATATTTATGAAAATGTGGAAAAAGGAGTAAATTTTGAAAAAAAAGGATTTTTTGAGTTTTTTGGATTATTTTGATGGGACCTTTGGAGCGAGTGGGTTTAGGGGAAAATGGCAAGAAACCTTTTTTGTAGCTCTTGAAATTCACTACAAAAAGGGTCTCTTGACATTTTCCCTTAACTCGCATCATTTCAGAGATCCTTTTAATTAAACGGAAAATTTTCATCTTCATCAGTCAAATTTCATAAATTCAAACGTTTGATTTTGATGAAAAAAATTCAATTATCACTTTCACAAAATAATTCTACGATCTCTCGTGGACTATGAGGGTTTCAACAACGTTAATTGAATCAAAAAAAAAATTCTCTATTTTTAGAAAAAACATTTTCCGAGTAAACAAAGAATCAAATATCAATGCGATTGGTTTCACCCGAAAAAATAGAAAAAATAAAAGAATACATGAAAAAAAGCTGTGAATTTAATTTTCCTCTTTTGCTCTGGGATAAAAAAAAACATTTTTATGCAGTAAATGTTTTCGATCAGTGGAGAGCGATTCTGTTCGTGCTCAATCGCGTTAATATGATAAATTGGAAGGTTCGGTTGTAATTAAATAACAAAGAAAAATAAAAATAAAAATAAATTGGGGATTTTAGTGAATTGAAACAATTTATTACTGTCAAAATTTCAAAATTCTGAATTTTTGATGATTTCATTGAAAAAATCGGAAAATTCTACCCCGAAAAGTAGTATAATGCAACTTAATTTGAGCCAATAGTTTAGGAGATAATTAAAAAACAACTAAAAAAATTGTTAATTAACTTTTAGTTACCTCCTAAATTATTGCTCCATATTTAATTGCATTATACTACTTTTCAGGGTAGAATTTCCCGATCTTTCCATTGGAATCAAAAAAATTTCGATAATCGATCATTTTCGATAATAGATCATCAATATTATCTATTATTGGAAGAAAAAAAAATTAAAAAAAAAAAGGTTTAAACTAATGGGAAAAGCTTCGAAACTTTTAACGAAGTAATCAACGAAAATTTCTGGAATATTTGCCACGTAACAGAGCCCTTTGAGTATATCCATAAAAGGCTTTTGAAATCTGGGAGATTTCGTTTGTGTTTGTCTTGGTTAACGACGTAACCGTTTACTTCAATCTCTCTAAAATAAACCATCAACGTTTGTGAAAAGCCGTACAACATGAGTTAACCATTTGTTTCGGCAGTGTAATAATTGCGCCATTCATTATGCAATAACTGATGAAATACTTGTTATCCAATAATTGAAATAAAGATTCGAAGATTCGAAAAAGAAAGAATTTGTGGTGAGTTTTCGGAGATTATTATCTCGGAAACTATTGGATTTATGGGAAAATGTCAAGATACCTTTTTTGTAGAGAATTTCAAGAGCTACAAAAAAGGTTTCTTGACTTTTTTCGATCAAGGCACTCGCTTCTAAGATATTTTTGCAGAAGAATTTGAAAGAAAATTCACGTTTTTTAATGATTTTTTAATCATCAATTGCTACTATTTTCTTAGCAGATAGAGATCTCGGAAACTGTTGGAGTTAGGGAAAAATGTCAAGAGACCTTTTTTATAGAGAATTTCAAGAGCTACAAAAAAGGCTTCTTGACATTTCCCCCTAAATCCAATAGTTTCCGAGATCCCTTTAAAAGAATTTTCCCCTGCTCCTCCGACCTCGATAAATCCCAAAATGGGTGTGACGCGCACTAGTTCTGCGCAGAGGGGAAACGCGAGTAGTGGGGGGGCGTTGAGTTATCGAGGCAGCGAGCTAGAGAGGCACTCTACCACTTCTCGCTTTCTTTCCGCTTTTTCTTCGCCTGTATTCTATTTTATTATTATTATTAATGAAAAAAAAAATTATACAATCGCCTCAGAAACAAAATGGCGTAAGTGTCATGCATAACCATAGCACTTACGCCCCTTTATCACTGAGGCAATGAAATTTTTTATTATTAAAGAAAGAAATTAACGACTCACCTGGTGTCTGGCTGCGGGGTGTCGGGGGTGGGGCCTGGACTTTGCCGGTTCTATTAGCCGGCCGTGCTTATGGGGCGCATTTGCGCAACCTCCACCTCCGAACTGCCTCGGCTTCGTCTCTGCATTCTGTAACACATAGAGAAAAATATTTTTTCAGTTAAAGCACACACATTTTGTGATTACAATAAACCGCCATTTTCTCGCGCATTCATGGGGTTTTATGGGGGTAGAACACAATGGGGAGAAATGTGCGGATGAATTCATTAAATAGCCAGGGAAATTTCCGATGAAAAATGGTATAATGCAATCCATTTTGTCCCAATAGTTCAGGCGTTATTTTAAAAATGGGTTTCGTAGCGAAATTCATCCCCTATTTCACCCTCTCTCTTTCGCTTTCTGTATCTCCACTTCTAGTGGGGCAGAAGGGGTTGCATTATATAGGTTTTCGGGGTAGAATTTCCCTGGCTACCCGATAGAATCGATTTCCACATCGTTCGATTAATCGATCTCGGATAATTCGGGCGTTATTGAAAAAAAAACAAGTTTCGCAGCGAAATTCACCCCCTATTCCACCCTCTCTCTTTCGCTCCTTGTATCTCCGCTTCTAGTGGGGCAAAAAGGGTTGCATTATATATGTTTTAGGGGTAGAATTTCCCTGGCTATAAGATGGAATCGGTTTTAACCTCGTGCGATTAATCGATCTCGATATATCGATAGTACGAAAAAAAACACTCATTCGCGCTAATGCATTTCTTATTTCCCCTGATAAAAATATTATTCACACACACATACATATATGTATATACACACACACACAGGCTACTTCCAGTCTGGCGCCACACTCCTCGCATTGACATGCAAGCAGCGCGTTTGATTAAACGCCGATATGCATTTCTCCGACCAATCTCGAAGTGACTTATATTTACGGAAAAATAGCGATATCCACCATCTCTTGGATAGACGCTGAAAACTTAGAGGAGCACTTTTTTTCAACTCTCTCTCTCTCTCTTTCTTACTCACTCGAGTTTCTATCATGGCACGTACAATACGAAATACAGCAGCAGTGCCCAGGGAAAAGTTTATATTGGATTTCATATTTAATGCAATACATGCCAGTCCAACGGTCTCTCTCTCTCTCTTTCTCTCAGCTATGGGATAAATTATTTATATCCAAGGGCGCACTCTCGGGTTCTCTATTACTCAAGAATGCCGAAGTATATTGTTCACCAAGGCAGCCTCGAACTTTGCCTTTTGATTTAAGCTATTAATTGAGCATTTTCATAAATTATCAAAATTAACTATTGTCAAAATTTGAGAATTTTTTATTTCCGATGATTCCACTGGAAAGATCGGGAAATTCTACCCCGAAAAGTAGTATAATGCAACTAATTTTGAACCAATAGTTAACGAGATAATTAAAAAACAACTAAGAAAATCGTTAATTAACTTTTTAATATCTCCGAAACTATTGGTCCAAATTCAATTGTATTATACTACTTTTCGGGGTAGAATTTCCCGATCTTTCTGATGGAATCGAAAAAAAATCGATAATCGATCAATTTCGATTATCGATATTATCTACTTTGTCAAATAATCAGCGGAAGATTCTGCCTCATTAAATTCAGCTGACGTAACTTTTTTTTGTCCTCGCTATGTTAACATGTTTTTTTTTTCCACGTGATTTATGTAATGGGCTTGATGCTGAGGTTGAATGGAGGCAAAATAAATTCTTTTTTTTTTCTCTTTTTTGGGGAGAAATTTCCCACCATCCAAAGGAGCATTAAGGTCATTCCACAAAGGCTAAGGTCGTGCTTTATAATATCTGTTACATTTGAGACAGGTTTAAATGCTGGGTAGAGGGATAAGCTCTTTGGCCGTCTGAGAGGCTCGTTTGTGGGCTCCATACTACATGTATATACTGCCACGTATTTTCCTACTGATGGTTTCGGGAGAAATGAGAGAAAGAGGGAAAGAAGCAGAAATTTCCGAGGGAAAGAGGAAGAAGAGGGAGATCGATAGTTTCGAGGAAAAGGGCGGATGGGTCGAGGGTAATCGGGTCAGGGGTCACTATCATTTACTTTTTAGCTGTTTTATTGGATGGGAAATATTGCGATTATTATTTAATGGGGGCTGGAAGGGGGGGAAGGTAAAATGATCGATTATCGAAATTTTTTCGATTCCATCAGAAAGATCGGGAAATTCTACCCCGGAAAGTAGTATAATGCAACTAAATTTAGACCAATAGTTTAGGAGATAATTAAAAGTTAATTAACATTTTTTTTTTCTTAGATGTTTTTTAAATATCTCCTAAACTATTGGTCCAAAATGAGTTGTATTATACTACTTTTCGGGGTAGAATTTCCCGATCTTTTCGATGGAATCATCAAAAATTTGAATATCCCAAAAAAAATCCAAAATATCGAGAAAAAAATGAGAATTATATAACTTCAATTTATGCCTTATTGAATTTATAAATTTTTTAAAATGAATTCATTGAATCGAAATTTAATGAAGAGCATTTGGTGTTCCAGTAAGTTGCACACTGGGATACCTCTACTTGGGCAATAACTTTATGTCGGAGGGGTTATTCCACGATTTGAAAATGTGTTGGTAGTGGCAATTAGCACGGACTGGTACATGGCGAAAGAGAAAGAGAGAGAGAGAGAGAGAGAGAGAGAGAGAGAGAGAGAGAGAGAGAGAGAGAGAGATAGAGTATCCACGGTTCATTATCGGTGGGAGTTTCACTGAGTAAGTTTATACAGCCTCTGGATATAATGTCGTGCAGTTAACGTTCAATCGATTATTCTGAGGATGTTTTATCGATGCTCAGGAAATTCTGATTAACTCTCTCTCTCACTTGTTATTGGAGATGGGATTTTTTATTTTTTAATTAAGTTGAAGAAGTCGTCTGGGTTTTTTGTGCACTTAATTCTTGAGATTTTTTGATAATTGTTTTCTGTTTTTTTTATTGAAAAAACTAAAAAAATTGAGATTTTTTGACGATTTTATTCATTTTTTTTAATGGAAAAAAACAAAAAAATTGTAATTTTTTTTTGATTGAAAAAAAAATTTGGGATTTTTTGAGGATTTTTCGTGAATATCTCCGGAGATAATTGCCGCAGAAAAGTGCGGTTGTTCGCAAATGAAAGCTGAGAAAATTTTCCATCGATTTCACTAAAATCGAATCGATTTTTAATGATTTTTGAGGGAGTTATGACCGATTTTTGCGTGAAAATCGGTTTTTGACGATTTGTCGGTCCATTTCGGAGGATAGTTAATTTCTCGGTAATTTTTTGAGATAAATTGATTCGATTTTAGTGAAATTCATAGGAAATTTCCTCAGCTTTCATTTGCGACCACCCGCACTTTTCTGCGGCAATTATCTCCAGAGATATTCACGAAAAACCATTTTTTTTAATTAAAAACTAAAAAAAGTAAATTTGAACCTAACAAGATAGAAAGATTTTACTTAAAAATATCTCGAAATCTATTGAGTTTATCGAAAAATCTCAAGAAACCTTTTTTGTAGCCCTCAAAATTCTCTACAAAAAAGGTCTCTTCACATTTTTCCCCAACTCCCCTCGCCTAAAAGATATCCGTAATACAATCTAAAACCAAAATTTTCTCGGACTTCTCCAATTAATTCTATTCCACGAACATATATATTTATCAGTAGATCTGCAGAACTCATTAATTACAATTAAAATATGAATGAGCAACGGAGAGACTAGACACGTGAGACACGATGAGAATCATTGAAGCGAATAAAATATTGGGTAGAGGTCGTCACGGCAAAACGTAGGACGAGTGGAGTATAATAACGACTTTCCGGGAGAGAGAGAAAGGAAAATACACACACACAGCCTCTTCCAACGACGACTGGGTGTTTCTCTGGAGCCAACTCTAGTGGAGGCAGAAGCAAAGAGAGAGAGAGAGAGAGACCAGAGAGTGGAAACTTAGTTTTCATCGTTATGCTCTACTCGTTTACCACTTTTTCTTCTTCTTCTTCTTCTGTTGAGCTTGAAGATCTGATGGAGATAATCTTTGGTGAATTTTCAAGAAGATTTCGAGTGTGATAGAATTTTTCGGTTAGTTGTTTGAGATTTCTCTTATTTCTCTGTTGAATTGAATTAATTTTTTTTCCAGAATTTCTCGAGGAAAGGCGGCTTCACAAAAAAATCTGAAAAAATTCACCAACAATGCAGACATGCCAGAGCATCTCTTCAATTTTTTTCAGATTTTTTCATAAAGTCCTTGGCTCCGAAAAAAAATCCTTATACATTTTTCAAAAATTTCTCTTTATTAAATTCATTTTTTCCCAGAATTTTTTCCAGAGACAAGTTCTTCCAGATAAAAATCTGAAAAAAATACAAAAATAATGCAGACACGTTGGGGTATTTTCTCAATTTTTTTCCAGATTTTTCTTGATCACATGCATGAGATAGAGGGAGAGAGGCAAATAGTTACGACTACCTTCTAATTAAAATTTCTCAATAATTATACGGTGAATTGAATATTTTTTTCTTCTATTATTTAGTTAAAATGCTGTTCTCTTCGCCAATTGTTTTTAAATAATGGGTCAATCGTGTGGTTTTTTAGTAATTTCGTTATTTTCGTCTGATTTAGGGCGTTTCATCCCCAACACCGGTATTTTCAGTAACTTTGATAATTCATATCTCATAAACTGGACGGTCAAAAATTATGAAAAAATTCAGAAAAACGTAAAAAAATATCATCTTTGATGTGGCATCAAAAAAATGAGGCTTTAACCATACTCAAATCCACTCAAATACCCCCTATGCCCCCCCCCTCCAAAAAAAATTCTCTCATCATCACAAACTCACGATTTCTCCAATTTTTTTTGTTTCCACCAGAAAATGAAATTCCTCAGCAAAACTATTTATTCTTTAATTGAGACATCAATTGTAGCATGAAATGAAATAATAATAATTAAGAATAAGGAAACGATCTTAATTGCAGTTTGTGAGTTGGAAGAGAAGGCTGCCATCATTGAGTGAAGAGAAAGCTGTCCTCTTTTTTTTTTTTTCATCTTTTTCTTTTTCTTCACTCGAATGGAGATATCGAAAGGCACGAAAGAGAGAGAGAAAGAGAGGTCGACTCGGTTGATTCAAGTGAATATTCACTCCATATTTACTTTCAATAAAAAAAAAATTTATTTTATGTTTTTTTTGTATTCAATTAATTTCATCACTTCTCGATAAATTATCGACAATTCACTAATTGACATTGTCCCTTGATAAAAAGCCAAACAATTCTATTTTAATTATGCAATTAGCGAGATGATCAACGAGTGGATAGATTGTTGATATCGAATTAATTTTATTACATATATATATATACATATATATATGTGTAAAATGTAGTGTAATTAATTAGAGTTGATTGTAATTCATTAACTTGTTGGTGAAGTAGATTTTTTTGTTCGTAAAATAAATAGATAAATGTTTATTGTTACTGTAGCCTTAAAAGGCTATATATATAGCCAACAAAAAAAAATAATACTTTTTTATTATATATATATATTATATTATAATAATTTAAAAAAATAAAAATATAGTGATATATGTGTCTCTGAAAGCAAAAAAACTGTAATTTATTGATAGTAATAATTGATTTTAAGATGTGTTGAGTTGTTTTTAGAGATAACTTTGACGCGGTTGGGAGTAGGAAAAAATGTGAAGATACCTTTTTCGTGGAGAATTTCGAGAGCTGCAAAAAAGGTTACTTGATATTTTTCTCTAAACCCAATAGTTTATGAGATATCTTTAAAATGAAATTTAAGAAAAAAATTAAAAATTCAGTAGTGAAATAACAGAAATTTTTTTTTTATAAATTTGATTAAAAGGATCTCAGAAAATATTAGGTTTAGAGAAAAATACCAAGAGACCTTTTTTGTAGAGAATTTCAAGAGCTACAAAAAAGGTCTCTCCACATTTTTCCGTAACTCCACTTGCCTAAAAGATATCCACAAAAACAATCTCCAATTGCCACTTTTCATTTTTAATCACGAGAAAAAAAAAATCCCTCAACAATTGAATTGAAAATGACAAAACACAATTTCTCAATTACTCAACAATGGAATAAAGACAATAACACAGTTTCAACACTAATTTCAGCATGTTCACGTCTGTTCATGTATACATATATATGTTTCCTCTGAAATGGGTGAATTTTAATGTGTATATCCAGTTTTCGTTATGAGGGGGATGAGGAAAGTTAGCCATGCCTGGAATCACTGGCAGATTTAATGTCTGACCATAAACGTATTATGGAGGGACAAAGAGGAAGAGAAAGAGAGAGAGAGAGAGAGATGGTTTGTGTCCGAAAGGGCTCTTCGATAGTGCCAGCAATAAAAGCACACACACGTTGCATCGTCGTGGTGTATCGTAAAGAGCCTCAAACTCTTCTGTATCTATATATATATATATGCATATATATATCGTTGCCTTAGAAGTAAAGAGGCGTAAGTCCTATGTATAAACTTAGCACTTACGCCTCTTTTATTCTAAGACAACGACATATACATATATATATATCTTTTTCTCTTCTTTTGCTCCTCTTTCTCTCTCTCTCTCTTGCCCCTGGGTAAAATATAGAGAACGTGTTCTGCTCGTTGAGAAGTCGATTTTCATTCGGCAAAATTTTATGTTTCATGCGCGCATAAAATGATGATAGTAAATGTTTCGCGAAAAGGAAAAGTTGTTGTTTTTTGTTTTTTTTCAATTTTGAGAGGTCAAAGAGTTAGGATTAAAAGGATCTCGAAAACTATTGGAGTTAGGGGAAAATGTGAAGAGAGCTTTTTTGTAGGGAATTTCAAGAGCTACAAAAAAGGTTTCGTGGAATTTTTCGATAAATCCAATAGTTTTCAAGATATTTTTAAAATAAAATTTAAGAAAATAATTGAAATTTCAGTAGTGAAATGAAAATCAATAAATAAATAAATCTTGAAAAATTGGAAAAAATGTAAAAAAAATGAGGAAATTTTCTTTAATTTTCAATTAATTTTTCAGTTCTAAGGCTCATTTTATTTGTTATTAATTTAATAATAGATTTATTGAATTAAATTTGAGAATTTCATCTTTTTTCCCCGATTTTACCTTCAAATTATTCAAAATTCAATGCATTTATTGATGTTAGTAAGGAGTTTTTTTTTCACGCAGATAATCTTCATTGAAATAATAAAATCGGCAAAAGTTTAACGAGAATGTGACGAGCTTGCAGCACACACACACACACAAACACACACCAGCTGTGTTATCGCTGAATCAGATAGACGATTATGGAATAACATCGATGCTTCCAACTGCAGTGAGAGTACAACCAGGTCGTAAAGCTCAATCTCTCTCTCTCTTCCTCTCTCTCTCTCTTCTGGAGTTTGACTCTGATTTATCGATACAGGTCTCCCCCCCCCCTTTCCCCTTTTCCCCCTTTTTTCCCTTCTTTTTTCTCCCTTTTTTTTCTCTTTTTTCTCCTTTTTTTTTCGATGGATCTCTTCGTCTCTCCATTAATTCGCTTATAAATAAAATCGATGTGTTTGTGTGTGTGTATCGATGGATAACGCACACGGGGCTCAAATCACTCGGTTGTTCGGAATTAATGCGCATTTTTATCTAATGAATCATTAAAAAAAATAAATAAAGGGCGATTCTCGATTTATTGTGAAATATTGAATTTATTGAGGGAAAAAAAGAGAGTGAGATGATGAGGAGATTGTAATGAGCGTATCTTTTAGGCGAGTGGGGTTAGGAGAAAATGTGAAGGGACCTTTTTTGTAGAGAATTTTGAGGGCTACAAAAAAGGTTACCTGAGATTTTTTGATAAATCCAATGGTTTCCGAGATATCTTTAGGGAAAACAAAAAAAAAGGAATCATTGACTTAAAAATATTTAAAAATTTTGAAAAATAGGTAAAAATCCCTCTTTTCCTAAATTTAAAAAAATATTATTTCACAACTCGATATTGATCCACTTTGCACCCACCCACCCACCTCCCCCCGTATTCACTCAAGCGTTTTACCTCTTTTTCCTATGTATTTGCCATTCCGAAAGCCGATACTACATGAAACTACGCGTTACTCTGTAAACTCTCGTGGAGAATATCTCGGGCCATGGAATAAACTCAGCAATTTCCTTTGTTCTCGGTTTCCCTCAATTTTTTATTATTATTATTTATTATCATTACAAGTCTTTTGTATTCACTCTAATCAATTGGAGATTGGTCTAGTATTTTTATTGGTGTGTTTAGTGTTTTGACGAAAATCTGAATTTCGGTGGTTGGATTTTTTTTTTTGATGCTGCATCAAAGATGATATTTTTTTACGTTTTTCTGAATTTTTTCATAATTTTTGACCGTCCAGTTTATGAGATATGAATTATCAAATTTACTGAAAATACCGTGGTGGAGATGAAACGCCCTAAATCAGACGAAAATAACGAAATTACTAAAAAACCACACGATTGACCCATTATTTAAAAACAATTGGCGAAGAGAACAGCATTTTAACTAAATAATAGAAGAAAAAAATATTCAATTCACCGTATAGTTATTGAGAAATTTTAATTAGAAGGTAGTCGTAACTATTTGCCTCTCTCTCTCTATCTCATGCATGTGATCAAGAAAAATCTGGAAAAAAATTGAGAAAATACCCCAACGTGTCTGCATTATTTTTGTATTTTTTTCAGATTTTTATCTGGAAGAATTTGTCTCTGGAAAAAATTCTGGAAAAAAATGAATTTAATAAAGAGAAATTTTTGAAGAATGTATAAGGATTTTTTTTGGAGCCAAGGACTTTATGAAAAAATCTGAAAAAAATTGAAGAGATGCTCTGGCATGTCTGCATTGTTGGTGAATTTTTTCAGATTTTTTTGTAAAGCCGCCTTTTCTTGAGAAATTCTGGAAGATTTCTCTCGTCATTTCACTACTGATTCCATTTTTTTTCTCTATTCACTCCAATCAATTGGGGATTCTTCAATATTTTTATTGGATTCTTTTGTGTTTGTGTGTGTATGTCTTGAGAAAAGCCATAGAGACTTGGAGGATTTCATTTCGTTGAATTTTCCTTCTTTATTGCCTCTTTTTTCCTCTTTGAATTCTCGTGTTTCGTAATTTTTCAGAGAAAAATGAGAGGATTGGGAAAAAAAAGATGTGTCATAAATTGGACCCTTTGCTGTCGCAAACGGGAAATTTGTATTGGTGCCATCGAGACTATTCCCCAGGCTATAGAGAACATATTTATGTCTGTGTGTATTCACTACGCCGTGATATTTGCTTCTCGATACGAAAAGAAAAAGAAAAAAAAGACGAAAAAATCGAGTTTTTCGGTGGAAACCGATTTTTTTTTGTGTTTGAGTAAAGATATCTTTTAGGCGAGTGGGTCTAGGGGAAAATGACAGGAGACCTTTTTTATGGGGAATTTCGCGTTCTACAAAAAAGGTCTCCTGACATTTTCCCCTAAACCCAATGGTTTCTGAGATAAGTTTATCAAATCGGTGACAAAATTGAAATTAATCGCTTTTGACATAATTTAATTAAAAATATCTCGGAAACTAAGCGAGATAGAGCAATTTTTATTGAAACCTCTTTTCTGCAGAGAAAAAAAATCTACAAAAAAGGATTGAAACAAAAAAACTCTATCTCCACTGGTTCTCGAGAAATTCAAGAAAATGTGATTAGACTCAAGTTTCCACTCAACTAATGGATTTCCCCTCCACTGAAATTTCCCCTCAATCAATTATTTGCATAGTGAATAATTCTCTCGTCCCTTTGCAAATCAATATCCAATGTTTTTTTCATTCTCCATCAACAGATACAGAAAGAGAGATAGAGAGAGAGAGAGAAAACTCGGGGATTTGTTCTTGAAATGGGCCGAGAAGCAAAAGAAAGAAAGAAAGAGCAAAAGAAAATGGGAAAAAAGGGGAGGGGATGAGGGGAAGTATGGATTCAACAGGGATACATGAATAGAGAAAGGGGGGAGAGGGGAGGGAGGAGGGAGGGGGTGCGAAATGAGCCCTGGCACGCGGCGAGAATAATATTAATCTTCTCTACCCAGCAAATGCCAGATATCCAACGGGTCTATTCTCCAAAGTCTCTCGCTTCTCCACCCTCCCCCTCTTCTTCTCCTTCATCCCTCCCCCCTACCACCACCTTCACGGTGGAACAAGGGAAACAGTGAAGACGATCGCTCACTGTCTCTCGCGTGAATTCAGTTGATAAGTCGTTGCGCATAGTACGTTCAACATTATGAAATGAGGGATCTACCATGAACGATTGCAAATTTTTCTTGCAGTTGTGACATTGGAGCATAAACACATGGGCAAGTGTCATGGGGATTGGGAGGAAGGGATTTTTTTGATGGAAAAGTGATTTTTTTGATGGAAAACTTCGATTTTCTGGGATTTAATGGGAAAAAAACTATTTTTTGGAGTTTTCTGGTGATTATAATAAGAGTATCTTTTAAGCGAGTGAATTTAGAGAAAAATGTCAAGAGACCTTTTTTGTAGCTCTTGAAATTCCCTACAAAAAAGGTTTCCTGATATTTTTTCCTAAACCTAATAGGTTTCGAGATCCTCTTAAGAGAATAAAAAAAGTCAAAATTTATCACACTTTAGAACTTGAAATGATCTTTTTTCATTTCTCCATAAGGATCTTGAAAACTATGGGATTTAGAGAAAAATGTCAAGAGACCTTTTTTGTAGCCCTTCGAATTCTGTAGGAAAAAGGTATCCTGACTTTTTACTCTAAATTCAATAGTTTCCGAGATATTTATAGGAATATCTCCCCTCAACTCCCAAAAACTGATAAACTCATAAAAAAAACCCTGTCAGAAACATTCTTCCTGCACAATCACGAATATTTGATGAGTAAAAGGTCTTTGGGATCTTCGTTAGACTGATTACGAATGTTTTATTGAGGCCAAAGTGTGCGAGATCCTCTGAAAGTACGTTTATATAGAGGTACGGTCATAAAAGGGGAGAAAGGGTCGTCCCTCGAGGGGTTTTTTTTTTACGACGAGCCTCCAGAAATCCTCAAATTCCTTGCTGAATTTTAAAGCTATATGGCAAACTTTATTGTGGAGGTCAGGGTATTTTCGTGAATTGGACATAAAAAAAGAATTGACGAAAATCCCTCAACTATTTATGGTCCCAATTTAAATTCCCCAAATTCGTCACAAATGATTAATTTTATACATCATTGGATATAGAAAAGGCCGTTGGAGATACGACTTTTTTCATTCAGACCTTTTTTCTGGCTCTTTTTATTCTCTACAAAAAAGGTCTCTACGAAAATTTTCGTATCTCCATTATTTTCTGAGATACGCTTAAAAAAAAATTAAAATTTTACATGAATCGAATTTTAATCGCTTCGTCCTCTTTGTTCGGTTCTTCGTACCTTCCCCCACTCTCGCCCCACTGCACGCCAGTGCGCCTAGCTCGACCGTGCCTCTCTTTACTCACTCTTACTCTTTAAAAGTCAATTATCATTTTCCTGAGTCTATTATCTTCCAGAATTTCTCGAGGAAAGGCAGCTTTACAAAAAAATCTGAAAAAATTCACCAACAATGTAGACATGCCAGAGCATCTCTTCAATTTTTTTCAGATTTTTTCATAAAGTCCTTGGCTCCGAAAAAAATCCTTATACATTTTTCAAAAACTTCTCTCTATTAAATTCATTTTTTCCCAGAATTTTTTCCAGAGACAAGTTCTTCCAGAAAAAAATCTGCAAAAAATTCAAAAATAATGCAGACACGTTGGGGCATTTTCTCAATTTTTTTCCAGATTTTTCTTGATCACATGCATGAGATAGAGAGAGAGAGGCAAATAGTTACGACTACCTTCTAATTAAAATTTCTCAATAACTATACGGTGAATTGAATATTTTTTTCTTCTATTATTTAGTTAAAATGCTGTTCTCTTCGCCAATTGTTTTTAAATAATGGGTCAACCGTGTGGTTTTTAGTAATTTCGTTATTTCCGTCTGATTAAGGGCGTTTCATCCCCGCCACCGGTATTTTCAGTAACTTTGATAATTCATATCTCATAAACTGGACGGTCAAAAATTATGAAAAAATTCAGAAAAACGTAAAAAAAACATCATCTTTGATGAGGCATCAAAAAAATAAGGGGTCAACCACACTCGAGTTCACTCGGATACTACCTTAAAAGTCAATTATCATCATTTAAATAATTCGCAGCAATTAGTCGCCTCAATATGTAGAAGACTCCAACGATAATCGAATTAGCCGGTTGACGTAGTTGGAAAGTCAGCAGAGGCAAAAGCCGCTTCTCACTTACTAATCAAACTCTAGTTTTTCCCTGACCTGGCACAGATAGAGAGAGAAAAAGAGAGAGAGAGAGACAGATAGATAGAGAGAGGCCAGCCAACACAACTTGCTTCACGAGTTTTATTTCCGGGTCAGGGAATTCAAGGGCGATTCTGCTATTCCCCCAAATCTCTGCACACACACACAGAGAAACGATGGAGCCTCAAGCTCTTGCCTTTATTCGCAGTTGGCTGGTTATCGAGATATACTTGGGTAGGAGTTTGGCAGTGGGTAAATTCAGTGGAACACACGGAATTTTAACTGACAAAATAAGCCTCTCTGCACATAATTTTCTGGGGAAAATAAAGTTTTTTGGGGAAATTTATTTTAAATTTGAACTCATTTTATTGGTTTTTGAGGGATGGGATTATGTTTTTAAAGGGATCTCGGAAACGAGTGGGGATAGGAGAAAATGTGAAGAGACATTTTTTGTAGAGAATTTTGAGAGCTACGAAAAAGATTTCTTGACATTTTTCGATAAAGCTAATAGTTTTCGAGATCCTTTTAAAAGAAGATAAAACCAATTTTTTCGGTTTTGAATAAAAAAAAAATTTTTTGCCCATTCTTTTATGAGTATCTCGAAAACTACTAGGTTTATCGAAAAATGTCAGGAAACCTTTTTTGTAGCTCTTGAAATTCTCTACAAAAAAGGTGTCCTCACATTTTCCCCTAAACTCACTCATTTCCGAGATCCCTTTCATCCAATCCTCCAACCCCCCAAAATCACGTCTTTTCACCTCTCAAAAATTCAAATTTCCCCACAAAAACTATAACCTCAACCATAAAAACCCTTCTCCCCTCTTCCCACCCCCGTAAATTTGGGGAAAACTTAATTTCCCTTTTTTTCCCCATTCCTTTCTCCTCAGAAGCCCTAAACTCCCCTTTATTGCACTGCACGTTTATTCAACCAGACGTTCGCCTCTTCCGGAAGTTTCAGCGTCATAAATTTAATGTCCTCACTTCTTCCATCCCTCCCCCCTCCCCTCTTCGCTGACCGCCCCCCCCCCCTCCCTCTGACAATCCCCAAAAACCCGAAAATTCCCTTCGCCTTTTCCCCAACAAAAATTAGACAAAAAAAAAAGGCAAACTTTTTTTCTTTTCAATGAAAAAATCTCGTTTTTTTTCTCCTTTTTTCACTCATTTCATATTCATCTCTGTTTGCCAGATGCATCACCACTGCAAATTGACCCATGAACTTTTCCACCAACCGGAAATGATCTCCGTTTGCCTCTATCCAGTGCCATACCAGTACCACATGTTCAGTTGAGCAAAAAAAAGGGGAAAATGATAAAAAATGGAGTGAAAAGTGTCAAACCCGTTGGAATAAAGTTCCAGGGGAAAATTGAGAGAATTAATTGAACTCTCGTTACGAATTGATTTTTAATGGACTTATGAATTCATTTGAGGATATAATCAAGTAGCAGGTTCTAAATGATCTACTTTTTCTTTATTTGTCTAAGTCATCATGAATATTCTGATTATTCCGATTTTGTAACATTTCACCGATATTAAAACAATGTCCACGATAATAAATTGTTATTAAGTAAAATTATAAATATCCAATATTGTTGCGAATTTGACTGACGAGGCTGGAGCCAGAAAGAAATTCCTCAATTATTCTACATGCACGTTTTGTATACGAAGACTAGAAAATCTTCCCTATTTTTTTCTCTCAAGAGAGAAATTTTAACTGCATTCGGAAAATATTGAGTCTACGAGGATTTATCGGGAGACCTTTCTTGTGAATAATTTGATTCTCCACAAAAAAGGTCTCTTAACATTTTCCCCTAACTCAACTCATTTCAGAGATCTCTTCAAAAACACGATTTTTTAAAATTTTTATTAAATATTTTTCTAATCGAAGGAATTTTTCCCATAAAATAATGAATATCTCTGAAACTATTGGCCTCACAAAAATTAATGAAGAGATCTTTTTTGTAGCTCTTGGAATTGTCTACAAAAAAGGTCTCTCAACATTTGTCCCTAACTCCCCTCATTTCGCAGATCCTTTTTAAAACAATACCAAAAACCCCAAATTCCGAGAAAAAAACGAAAAAAGTCTTAAAAAATTAAAAGCTCATTCTTTCTCTTCGTTTTCTTACTCTAAAAACATTAGACTCTAACTCGCAGACGTGACTAGGCTAGAGCCAGGAAAAAATTCCTCAATTATTCCACATGCACGTTTTACCGATATTAAAACAATGTCCACGATAATAAATTGTTATTAAATAATATTGTAAATATCCAATATTGTTGCGAATTTGACTGACGCTGTTCCAGCATCCAGGACTGGCATTGGAGGATCCTCGGATTTTAAATACCAATATTCCCGCCAATTGATGTTTTCATGTAATTAATTGGATTAATCGTCGCTATTTGTCCGGTAACAGGCGTTTTTTTATGATTTGAAAAATTAATAGACATTCTGACGAACAAGAATATATATAGTTATACAAGGAAAAAATAGATCTGTAACCCTGAATTGTTGCAGTAAAACTGAAACTGAATCTCGCTTATGGAGTTCTAATGTTAATTTAATTTTTTTCAAAAATTATTTTTGGCGCAATTTGTGTGCCCGGTAACATGATGTAAAGTGAATTTTAAAAAAATCTCCTCATTCTACTCTATCGAGAGTGACCAAAATTGAAAAGGAAAGATAGATTATCAAAACTACTTGAATATCCTCAATTAACTAACGAAAAAAAAAAATTTCCATTTTCTCTTAAAAGGCACTCCAAAACTATTAGAGTTATGAAAAAAAGTCAAGGAACCTTTTTTGTAGCTCTTAAATTTTCCTACAAAAAAGATATCTTGACATTCACCCCTAACTCCAACAGTTTCGAATTGCCTTTCAATATATGTTAATAAAAACGTCTAAAATTAAAAAAAAAAAAAATCTCGCTTATGGAGTTCTGATGTTAATTTATTTTTTTTCAAAAATTATTTTTGCCTCAATTTGTGTGTCCGGTACCATGGTGTAAAGTGAATTTTAAAAAAATCTCCTCATTCTACTCTATCGAGAGTGACCAAAATTGAAAAGGAAAAATAGATTATCGGAATTTTCTTGGATATCCCCTTAATATCAGAAGAATTTCCGGTGCGCCAATTTTGGAGGCGAAGCGAAGACAGAAGTTTGCACGAGAGTCCAGTGTGACGTCAGGGACAAGAGAAAAGGAGGTATTTCTCCTGGGGAATTTCTCTTGCCCTAGGATAATTGGCGATTCCCCTGGGTTTTAGCCAGTTACTAGACAAGTCCAAGTTATCATCCGCTTCTGTGTCGTGGCAAAGTCGACGTTCCAATGACCCAATTCCAAACTTTTTTATTTTCTTCTTCATTGTAAAAAAAAAACGTCATTTTAGGGGTTTCGAGAATTAAAGTAAAAGGATCTCCGAAAATAATCATATTATGGAAAAATGTCAAGACACCTTTTTTGTAGCTCTCAAAATTCTCTACAAAAAAGGTCTCTTGACATTTTTCCCTAACTCCAATAGTTTCTGAGATCCCTTTAATTCAATCTCCCCCAATTTTCAAACTCATCGAAAAAAAAACAAATAACCGCGAAAAAATCATTTAACCAATCAGAAGACGTCTAAAATTCAATAAAGAGTCGTCCATTTCATTGTTCATCTACATTCCAAAAAAAATACCCGATACCCAACGTTATTTTCATCAAAAAATTTTTTTATTGATACACACACGCGTTCCGCGTGTTTTCGAGCAGTCAAAAGCGACAAAGGGAGTATTTCCCCGCCTCTAAAGCGATCGTACGGAACAATCGGCCCGTTAGTCTCCTCAAACACCGATACTAACCTCTCTCACATACAGATGCAGAGAGAGAGGCTGCCCGATACACTGGTATTCTGTGTGTTCACATGCTCACAAAAGAGCCTCCCCCGGAAAAGAGTGCAGCGATGTACGATGCATAGATGTGCAGTTCGTCTGCCAAGTGCATTCTAGTTATTCTGAATAAAGGGGAAAGTGGGGTAAAACGAGTATTTCAATAAAACCGGTGTGAGATAGAGTTTTCCTGATGATTCCATTGAAAAGCTGAGGAAATTTCACATAGAAAAGACGTGTCGCAATCATTTTTTAAAGAATTTTTTGGAAATTCGAGAGTTATCGACTGATAACTTGATACTTTTCCAGTTTTTTGGGAATATCAGCGTTTCTATTGGTTTTGGAGAGTTGAGGGTGGTCGCAAAGGAAAGCTGAGGAAATTCTGCATCGATTTCACTTAAATCGAATTGATTTTAGACGAAAATTGACAGAGTTATCGTCAGAAAAAGATTTTAGTGAAATCGTCGATATTTTTGAGATTTTTTGATGGAAATTCAGTCGATTGAAGGGAAATTGATGGGAAATTCGAGGAGATTCGATTTTTTATTGCCCCCGATCCTCTACGACAGTTATAACTAGAGATAACCGCGGAAAATGGGGCGAAAGTTGATGGAGTTATCGTCAGAAAACGATTTCTACTAAATTAACGATAACTGTCGATTTTGGCGGGAAATCAATTCAGTTTAAGAGAAATTGATAATAAATTTGCTAAGTTCTCACTTGTCGTCAATTCCAACATAAAACAGTCGACAAAAATAAATAGAGTTATCGTCAGAAAAACAATTTTTCTAAAATTCTTGATAACTTCATCAATTTTTAGCGTAAATCACTCCAATTTATCTGGAATATATTCAAAACTTCCTCAGTTTTCATTTGCCATTGACCCCCAACCGAAAAAAAAGATCAAAAATGCATCGAGTTATCGTCAGAAAACAATTTCCCCAAAATGGCTAATAACTCCTCCAATTTTAGTCGAAAATCACTTAAATTTAGCCCAAATTCACTCAAAATTTCCTCAGCTTTCATTTGCAATCATCCCCAAATCTCTAAAACCCCTCAAAATCTCCCGAAAAATCATCGAGTTATCGACATGAACCAATTTACCCTAAAATCCCCGATAACTCCCCCAATTTTCATCGTAAATCACTCAAATTCACCCCAAATCCTCCTAAAATTTCCTCAGCTTTCATTTGCAATCATCACCAAATCTATGAAATCCTTCAAAATCTCCCAAAATATCATCGAGTTATCGTCATAAATCAATTTTCCTTCAAATCCCCGATACTTCCCCCAATTTTCATCGTAAATCACTCCAATTTACTCCGAATTCACTAAAAATTTCCACAGCTTTCATTTGCTATTATCCCCAAATCTCTAAAATCCTTCAAAATCCCCCCAAAAAATCATGGAGTTATCGTCATAAACCAATTCACCCTAAAATCCCCCATAACTCCTCCAATTTCCATCATAAATCCCTCAAATTTAACCCAAATTCATTCGAAATTTCCTCATCTTCCATTTGCGATCACTCCCAAATCCCTAAAAACCCCCAATAAATCCCCAAAACCCCTCGAAACCCCAAAAATCCCCTAATCACTAGAATTTCCACCGATTTTCATCTCCAGTACTTGACACTATTGTTCTCTCTTTTCCTCGACGTTAATACGATGACAGTCAAAGAGTGTCGAGACAGGCCACTCACTCATATTGCTATTGCCCCCCCCCCCCCTTTCCCCCAATGTTCCCATCCATTCTACGTTGAAAATGCGTTTCTCACCGCGCCACTGTTGGCAACCCTCATGAATATTCCAGTGTCGATTACCGCCCTGCCTCTCTACCATTGTTGTTTACTGGGTGTACGCCCTTGCTAGTAACTAGCCCAGTGTACTAGCTAGTAGGATAACCCATGCTCATCTACACACACACAAACACATATACACACATGGCCAAAGGAGAGAAACCATCATTCCACCTTGTCTCACATTCTCGAACCTGACGCCCTCTGCTCTTGCTTCTTCCGGGGGAAAAGGGATGTATCGTAATACGGTTTAATGCAGGTGTATGTGTGTTAGGGGTGGGAATGGGGCGGGAGGGGGGGGGGTGTTAAGGCTCCCCGGGTAGTCGGGGAGCTGTGCAAAACGGATATGGGCTTTCTTCCTGCGTTGGAAAAGAGCTTTTTTCCATTTTTTTTTGAGAATTTTAGATTTAATGTGCAATGTTTATTTTTTTAAGAGGCTCCAGGCTAGAATGCCCATCGGAGCCAATAAGATTGAAAATACACAAGAAGTAATCACATTGAATTGTGCATGAAAAATATATAAATAATTAATAATTGATATTTGCATTGCAATAAAAATAATCAAACTTTGAGGCATCACAGAAATTTCAAGTAGTTCCTAGTTAAATAAAATCAATACCATTAATCAAAGCTATTACTGAAGTTCAATTTTTACAAATTTTTACAAATAACTAGCAATCACAATAAATGCAACTATTAATTGTTCATTAGTTATTTATCACAGCAACGATCTCTTGATTCATTAAAAATTGGAAGCACAGTTTTTTAAATTGTTCTGTCGAACTAGCAGAAGTTATCTCAGAAGGCAATTGATTCCAGAAAAATTGATGCATTTGTAAGGAAAGACTTTTGATTTGATGAAAGTCTCGATTTATGAACATAGAGTAAATCGTCACGATTATTATGACGTAATCGTGCATTGATAACTTGAAATTCAAGTTCATTCATACATTATTCTGTTTTTTCAATAGGATCTCGGAAACTAAACGAGATACGAAGATTTTTGAAGAGACCTTTTTTGTAGAGGAGAAAAAGAGCTACAAAAAAGGTAACTGCAAAAATTGCGCTATCTCGCTTAGTTTCCGAGATCCTTTTATGTTGTTGTCCTGATAATCGGAAAATTGAGGAAAAATTGCTTCAATTGAAAAAAAATGATAAAAATTGATAATAGACTACATATTTGAAGGTGTATTGAAGCATTGAATTTCAAATTTTCCCATCTGAAGTTCAAGTGAACGAAACAGAGAAACTTTTATCTGCCCTGGGGGAAAATTTTCATTTTCGAGAAAACGCACAATGTATATTCAATTTTGTCGAGTTCACTGGTTGTGTGTTCGGTTTCTCTCCTTTCTCCATCTCTCTCTCTCTCTTTCTCTCTCGTTTTCTCTTGTTCGCTATTATCGTTTTGGTTATGCAAAGTCATGCGCACAGTTCGATCGATTCCCATCTCTTTTACCCATTTATTTCGTAGTAAAATAGAACGAGAGAAAAAAAAATATTGTTTGGATATTCTGTGTAATGAAAAAGCCTTGAAATTAGTGAAAGTAGTTGATATGAAATTTTTCCAATAATTCCATTGAAAATCCGATGAAAACTTCCAATAAAAACCACTTGTTACAGAATTTCCCGCGTTTTATCCCTCAATTAAAAAATTCCAAATTCCCCAAACATAAAAATTCGAATAATTCCCAAATTTTCTCAATTCCATCAAAAAGATCGGAAAATTTGACCCCGAAAAGTACTATAATCCAATCGATTTTGCTCCATTATCCCCCAATTCATCATAATCCCCAAGAATCACAAAAATTTTCAAATTTTCTTCATAACTCGGTAAATAATTGACCGAAACTACTTGCATTATACTACTTTTCGGGGTAGTTTTTCCCGATCTTTCCAATGAAACCAAAAAAAAATCCCATATCTCAAATTTTCCAATCAAAATCAATCAATTTCCATCAAATTCGTTCACAAGAAGAGGTAAAATGCGCATCATCGCTAATTGTTTTGCTACAACGACTTCGTAATGACCTCCTCTCTCCTGTAATTACTCCCCCCCCTCCCATCCCCCCCCCCCCCCCTCTTCCCTTTATCTACTGTATATCCATTAAAAACTAGCCCTTTAACAAGCAATACTCCAGGACTTGAGGAAAATGAAGGGGAGGAGGGGAAGAGGGAGGGGAGGGGGGAGGGGAGTCGCCAACAAAACAGACTAACGAGTTTATGTACAGTTATATATATATACATATATATATATATGTATACCTGTACGGAATAGGGAATTTCCATTGAATATAGATATTTATGTATATATATATATATATGTATGTATATACATTCAATGAAAATTCCCTTCTTTCCTATCCCCCCCCCCCCTTCTTCTCTTTTGCCCCCTACCACCCCTCAATTCTGGAGCATTATGAATAGAAGCGCTTCAAAGTTGTTTGCAAGCAGCTTGAGACTGTCATATACCTTTAATTTTCGAAAATAACATATAGCAAGTAGAGTTTCGCTTCTGCGCTATTTTCCCTTGAGCTGACACACACACACAAACACCAATGAGAGAACTTTGGAGCAAAGGCAAAATTAGATTAATTAGATGGACGATGACAAAGTGCATGAGCTACTAAAGCATTGCTCTCATTGTTTTGTGTTGGGTGAAAATTCGTTGGAAATATGAATAGATTATTTTGAGATAAAAAAAAAAAGAAGGGAAAAAATTGGATTTTTTTTTTGTGAATTTTTAATGAAATTAGGAGGAAAATCTGTCTTTTTTTGATGATATCTTGGAAAGTAGTGGAGATACGCCCTTTTTGCACGAGAGCTTTTTTGTAGCTTTTAAAATTCTCTACAAAAAAGAGTTCATGTGAAAAGAGCGTATCTCGCTTATTTTCCGAGATATTCAACATGAAGTAATTAATTTTTTGGAGAATTGAGATTTTTATAAATAATTTTTCAATAATTCTTTTTTTTTATAGCTTTTGGGATTTATTATTAAACATTTTTAGGGGAAAAAAGGCGTATCTACATTATTTACTGCGTTATTCGTTTAAATAAAAAGCATAAAATTAAAAAATTTATAATAAAATTCTTTTCATGAATGAATAAAAAAACTTGAAAAATTTCTTATTGCATAAATTTCATAAATCGAATAATATTCATGAATACACGTATTCCATGGTCTTGCATAACACCACTTTTTTCACTCGCAGTATCTCACAATCATCGTTAAACCGCATACACACACACACACACATTGAAATCCAGTGGCCTTGTGCATTTTTCCCGAGAGAATAAAGACGTCGTATCTCATAAAAAAAAAAAAAAAAAAAGAATTTAACTCATTTTTTTCTCTTCAATTTTTTAAAAATTCTTTTCTAGTTTTCATTTTTTTTCATTTTTGCTTCCAAATGGAAGCTATGCAATCAGAATTTTCGATTGTAATTTTTTTAATAGAAGATACTTAAAATGATCGAATTAGAGAGAAAATGATATTTTTAGCGCATGTCTGTGTGTGTGTGTATGTCTGTGTGTGCATAAAAGTCTCAATTATAGCAAAACGGTTTTATAGAAAAATTTCATATTTTGTGGAAAATTTCCTCTCGACAAACTCTATTTTTAAGCTTTATTTGAAGAGAATTCGATCGATACTTTTTGAGATGTGTCCATTTTTCGAAAATCAGTTTTTAATGGAATTTCTGGAAACTATTCAACTGATGTTATTTATACTCATATATTATCTCGAGAGTTTTATCAGTTAAATGCCTGTAAATTTTGAGCTTATTTGCATGATTAGTTCTCGAGTTATTGGCGTTTTGATGAATTTCTTCAAAATTTGATATTTTGATGATGGTTTGAAAAAAGTTGTATCACTTCCATTCGGAAGCATATTGCTAAAGTACACAGAGAAGAGTGTTTTCTTAATTTAAGAATGTGCAGTCACTTAATTTAAGAATGTGCAGGTCACTTAAATTAAGTGCGTTTTCTCACTTAAATCAAGTGACTTTTTCTTTCTTAATTTAAGAAAGTAAAAGTCACTTAAATCAAGTGCGTTTTCTCACTTAAATCAAGTGTCTTTTTCTTTCTTAATTTAAGAAAGTGAAAGTCACTTAAATTAAGTGACTCTTCTCACCTAAATCAAGTGACTCTTCTCACTTAAATCAAGTGACTTTTTCTTTCTTAATTTAAGAAAGTAAAAGTCACTTAAATCAAGTGACTTTTTTCACTTAAATTAAGTAACTTTTTCTTTCTTAATTTAAGAAAGTAAAACTCACTAAAATTAAGTGCGTTTTCTCACTTAAATCAAGTGCCTTTTTCATTCTAAATTTAGGAAAGTGAAAGTCACTTAAATTAAGTGACTCTTCTCACTTAAATCAAGTGAATTTTTCTTTCTTAATTTAAGAAAGTAAAAGACACTTAAATCAAGTGACTTTTTTCACTTAAATTAAGTAACTTTTTCTTTCTTAATTTTAGAAAGTGAAAGTCACTTAAATGAAGTGACTTTGTCTTTCTTAATTTAAGAATGTGCAGGTCACTTAAATTAAGTGACTCTTCTCACTTAAATTAAGTAACTTTTTCTTTCTTAATTTAAGAAAGTAAAAGTCACTTAAATCAAGTGACTTTTCTCACTCAAATCAAGTGACTTTGTCTTTCTTAATTTAAGAAAGTGAAAGTCACTTAAATTAAGTGACTTTTCTCACTTAAATCAAGTGACTTTTTCTTTATTAATTTAAGTGACCTGCACATTCTTAAATTAAGTGACTACACATTCTTAAATTAAGAAAACGTTTTTCTCTGTGTATCAGCAGAAAAAGCTATATCAGTTGGAAAGCAATACTATCATCCACTCGTTTTCTTTTCTAAAAATGCGGTCCAAAGCCATGAAAAATCACAAAATTTCTGGAAAGAAAAAAAAAATTCGAAAAAAAAATGTTTCGTATTTATATAGACAGAGTCTGGTTTACTGCGTGTTTTGAGGTCGTACGACTGAAACAGACGGCAGAGAAAGGAGTGGAGGGGTAATACGAAGAGTAGGGAGAGACGAATAGACAGAAGACGGTGAGTTGTGTGTTTGGCAAAGTATATAAATGCAATACATACAAATTTTGCAGTGTAGAGCTGAGGCGAGAGAAACGAGCACGAGTAATCTTGTATACGTCTATCGGCATCGTTGGATACCTAACCCTGATCCGAATAGAGACACAAGGTCGTGGACACACAAACACACACACACAAACAGAAACACTGAGTGATCAGTTTTGCTGTCAATATTCTGTTGCAGAAAGCGAATGCCTGAGTCAGCGCTTTTTCAGTTATAATTAATCACATTTGTTTCGTCATTATTCCCAAGTGAATGTGAATTTTTTTCATATTTTTAAAGGGATCTCAGTATCCTTAAGGTTAAGGAAAAAAAGTCAAGAGACCTTATTTGTAGCTCTTGAAATTCCCTACAAAAAAGGTCTCTTGACATTTTCCCCTATCTCCAATAGTTTCCGAGATCCCTTTAAGAGAAACTGCCCAAACGTTTTAACCTCTCCTTTCACTCCCAAAAATTCAAATAAAAACGCGCGAAAAAAGGGGTCTCCCCATTGGCTGATTTTCCTGCGCTTCAATGAGTCACCGCTAGACGCAAATAATCCTCCGATTTTTCTCAGGCGAATAAGTTATCGATCGCCTCAAATTCGAGGACGAGGCGCAGAATATTTTAGAGAAACTCCCCCCCCCCCCTTTCCGACCCCATCGATTCGCCTTTCTCCATTGTGTGTCGCTGTGTATGAATCGAGGCTTCCGCGTCATTTCCAACGATAGTGCGAGCCAGCACGCAAGGAGAAAGCGAAAGCGAAGGCGTGACTGACACGTAACAGAGAGTTGGAGGCCCAAGTTTATTGACTGTTGTACTGTTACAAACTAACGCTTGTAAACTCAAGTAAAACAAGGGTTATTCAATGTTTATGTATCAACTTCTCTACGCGGCTTCCTTACATCAGTTAACTGCTCTTAACTTCAAAGACACATTGTTACAGTACTTCTTGGGAAAAATTTGCTCGCTCCCCTTCAACTTCCATTTTCCGCCATTTTTTTTCTCAATAAAACCCAAGTTATTTTCATTTTTGCAAATATTTCGGAATTGAAGGAAAAAAGAGATATTTTTGTAGAGACCTTTTTTGTAGTTCTTCTCTCACTCTACAAAACGGCCATGGAGACAAAATTCGTATCTCCAACGGTTTCCAAGATATTCCAAAAAACTGAATTTTAACGTCAATTTCGCTCACCTCGCGTTTTTTTTCTTAAATATCTTGAGAACCGTTGGAGATACGTTTTTTTTCGTGATAACCTTTTTTGTAGAAAAAAATGGCAGCCACAAAAAAGGTTCCTTCAAAAATTTCCCTATCTTCCTTATTTTCTGAGATATTCTTAAAAAACTGGAGAGTCAATCTGAAATTAACCTAAAAAGTGATTTTTCTTGCGCTATTTCAGTTTTTCTCGAGTGGAATCCCCCCCCCCCCCTCCCTCCTAACAGATGAGATGCACTCATTCACTTTAATTCGCGGAAGAATAAAATTAGTTTGTTACGTAGCAATTGAAGTAACAACAGTTTAAAAATGTAGAAGAGACTTTTATGAGAGATCGTAATACCGAGATGCACGTACGAGAAGAGAAAAAAGAAGAACTCAGTACTCAATTTTGTGTTTTTTATTTTATTTTAATCCTCTTCTTTTCTCTCTTTCCTCACTCCCTCAGCTAGTCTGATAAACGGCTCTGGCAATACGACAGTGAGGAACGACTTAAATACCGTTATACGCTATCGTTGAGATCCGCTTCCGGCGACTTTGCGGGCGATCCTCTGCAAAGTCCGTTCTCTCCACCGTTTAATTAACCACTACAAACCGGCGTTCATTTAAAAAAATGTTTCACTCTCAAAGAAATTCTCAAGTTTCTTTTTTATATACAGGATTTAAAAAAAAGTTTAGAGAAAATCGCTTTTCTTTGACTGAATGTTGCGTTTTTTTTTAGGTTAAGGATGATTCAATTAGGTTAATTTACATTAAGAGGATCTCGTAAACGAGTGCCTGTATCGAAAAAAGTCAAGAGATCTTTTTTGTAGAGAATTAAATTCTCTAAAAAAAAGGTTCCTTGACATTTCTTCATAAATTCAATAGTTTTGGAGTGCCTTTTAAGAGAAAATGTAAATTTAAAATCGGAATAATTAGAATATTTATGATGACTTAGAAAAATAAATTAGATCATTTAGACTTGCTGATCAGATTTCCTCAATTTTCGAAAATTCCCAGACAGACAAGAACCGGAAAATTACAAGGAATGTTTATGCATCAGCTTTGATTATGCTAAACGGAATCCGGTCGTTGGCCGTTTCGTCGCGCGCGCGTTTCACAGAAATTGGCTTGTCGTGTGCTCTCGCGTACACAAGCCGTAAATGAGACAATACACGAGAGTTAGAGAGAGGGACGGAAATAACATAGAAACAGGGAACTAATCGATTTGCTAAGTCGAGGACGTAACACTGACGCATCGTTTGACGGATTTCGCATTGCCAGAAGCTCCGGTGTGACGATTAAATCAACAATTCCATCGATTTCTCATAGTCATCACTTTGTCCATTGTACGTAAGCGTTTGTTTGACGTCTTGGCATTAATAAGGGGAGCAAAAATTGTGTGGAAAAATCATCATTACGTCTTTGTGAATGAAGTTGAAGAGAAAAAAAGAAAAAAAAAGAGCAATTTTTGTGTTTGCTCATTGTCCCGCAAATTTATTGTATTCTACTGCACGACCCAGATAAGGAGATAAATTGTGGAATTTCCGACGTTCAAATGTTGGCGAAGGAGAATAGTTTTTTCGGATAGGAGAAGGAATTGGGGCAAAACGGGATTTTTTTTTTCTTTTGAAGTATTTCAACTCATTTTTCTTTAGAAATTCATCTAATTTGTGATTTTTGGGGAATTTAAGTCGAAGAAAACGAGCAATTTTCCGGAATGGATGGACTATAGAGCTTTTTTGATGATTTCATTGGAAAGCTGAGGAAATTTTGGCCGGAAAACATGGGTCGCAAGATTTTTGGAGATTTTTCTCGAAAATTCAACATTTTTAGCCGAAATCTTGAGGTGAAATTTCGATTTTTCGGAGGTTTTTGGGGATATCTCAGGTTCTAATTGTCAGAAAAGCTCGGGATGTATCGCAGATGAGAGCTGAGATGATTTTCTATGGATTTCGGTTGAATACAATTGAATTCAGATCAAAATTATCCAAGTTATGGTCAATTTGATAAAAATCAGCTATTGAGCTATAACTTTTGGAATTTGCATCCAAAATCAATTGGATTGAAGTCACTGTTCGAAACTCAGTAGATTTTGCCCCGTAAGCAAGTGAACTGGATTAGTTGGGAGTTGAATTCAATTTGGAAGGAAATGAACATTGTTCATGACACTGTTGAGATTCTGTCAATTATGATTCTTTATTTCGTTGATAAGCCAAGTCGATACATAAAATATAGTAATAATTTTTTTTTTTTTAATTTAATGCATTTTGAACTTTTGAGGTTCATTCTGCTGATATCGTAATAATCGGATTCATTTCCATGTAGTAATTAATTAAATGAGTGTCGTGGGAGATTGAAACGTTATGAATTCAATACTAGAATATTGTCAATTTGCGATGAATGTATTTAAGTGTAATTTGACAAAATGCTAAGAAATGTCAAGATAATTTGATCAAATTTCGAGTATTATAATCATAATTTATGAGACTTATTTTTGTAGTGTATTAAGAGTGAGGTTAAACTCAGAGGTTCTAATGTTTTTATTATTCGTTTTTATTTATTATTTTGGAAAAAATGAATAATTTGTCATTTTTGTCTTTCAGAGCCTGATGAAGCTCAAATTATAAGCGAAACGTCGCGAATTGACAATATTTTAGAAGTGAATTCATAACCTTCCAATCTCTCATGACACTTATATTTAATAAAATATAGTGTTATTGGTGTTTTAAACGGGGGAAACAAAAAATTAATTGACTGTTGGTGTACTGTTGGAGTTGGTAATTTCCCGCACTGTTGGGCAACTGTGAATTTCTAGAATTGATTGACTGCACAGATTCTAGTTGAAGAAATTCCGTATTGATAGCATTTTTACACTGTAGTAATTAATCATGGATGAATTAGATAATCAATAGAAAACCGTAGATGTAGCCATAAAACAGGCAAAAGAAAAGTCGTTGAGAGCGCAATTAATGGCGGGAATCTTGAAAGACCGTTGAGAAATCTGCGGAGATGTAGCCGTGATGCGGATTCACGTTGAAGCTAACATAGTTGAACCACCGATAAGCAACTGAGTATTATAAGAATACATTCGATTAAAAAAAACCATGAATTAACAAAAGGTTGAATTAGTTGAATATCGTTGATTGTTGGATAACCTCGAAGTGTTGAACGATCTCATAATTGAGATCCCGATGAGTACGTCTCCAAAACGAGGTGTTATTTCGTTGATCGACTGACGCGTACTGACTAATTGGAGTAAAAACTAAAAACTGACCGGTAAGTTTACCGTCATTTTGCCGGTAACTTACACGTAACTGACCAAACCTGAATTACTGACGGTTTTCGTCAGGAATAAACTGACCAAATCTCGCGTCAGGAAAATGACCCATTATATAAATTACAGTCAGTTTACATCTATATAGCTGAATTTAATTTTTTTTCTCTGTTACCTCATTTTGGAGAGGAAAATTCACACGAAATATTGGCGTTTACTCCATTGTATTACATAATACAAATTTCATTGAAATGTAATGCTCGATATTTTTCTTACCTTTTGAAGCTTCATGCGTCTCAAAAAAAAAAAGAAAAGTTAGACAAAAATGACCGAAAAAGTGACTGAAATAAAAAATTACCGTCTGTTTTCATCTATATAGATGATTTTCCATCATAAAACATAATTACTGACGATAAAAACAAATTACCGTCAGTTTCCAACAGGAATTACAGGTCAGGTCAGGAATAGTCGGGAAACCGTCATTTTACGACTGACCTGACACATTCAAAAAATGACGGTAATTTTACATCTCTACCCAAAATCCCCAGATTTCTCCCAAATCTCGCCCGATCGCTAGAGACTTTAGTGCCAATTTTCAACAGTCAAATCGATGGGAAATGATTCCAGCTTCAATTTACAAAAAATCGCAGCTTTTTACGAAGAATAGAACCCGAGATATTCTCAAAATAGTAAAAATTGCCGGAAATCAAAATTTAACCTTCAAATTTCGGCTAAAAAGATGGAATTTTTGAAAAATCTCCAAACATGACTTTCGAAAGATGTTTTCCGGCTAAAATTTCCTCAGCTTTTGAATGGAATCATCAGAAAAATTCTATCTCAAATATTTTTCCCAATTTCACGTGTTTTTCATCACCAGAAACCCCAAATTTTAACTCAATTTCACCCCACCCCATTTTCCCTCATTAAATCCACTATTTTTCCTCTCTAAACCAGTTTTCATATCAACTATTTACAAGCAGTTAAAAGTAATATAATACAGCCACTTTAACTTCATGAATAAATGCATGTTAAAAGGAATTTCATTCTCTTCATAATTTCATTAAAAAGAAGAGAATTTTTTCTTCGTGTAAAGAGAAAATTGAGTGTTTTTTTTTCTCATTTTTCGGACGAGAAGGCTAAAAGGATCGGATGAAGAGGGGGGGGGGGGGGGAGGGGGAAACCTCAGATGTGTGCTTCCTCCGTTGTCTAACGTATTGCGTCATCGAGCAACGGTGCAAATTAGGTCAACTCTGGAGTGTTGAGGCGAGACGAGAAAACACACAAGTCCCTTCAAAGTGTGGGAAAAGATAAGAAAGTTTTTTTCATGGTTCTTCTTAGAAAATTTCTATCTGTTTTAGTTGAGAAACTAATATTGTTATAACGTGTTGTGGATTTAGGAATTATCTATTGAAGTAAATTTGAAATTTTAGGAAATACGAGGTTTTTGGGCGGAATGGAGCGATTCGGTTATTTTCGGATACCTTCGACAATTTTCGGGAATCTTCGACTATTTTCGCATATCTGCGATTCTTTCGGGATATGTGGAATGAATTTGAGAATTTCTATTCTATCCCTTTTCTTGACGGAATTGAGAGTTTCGGTTCTTTTCGGATGTCTTCGGTAATTTTCGGGTATCTTCGGCTATTCCCGTATATCTTCGGTTCTCCCCGGATACCAATTGAAAGAGGTAAGACTGAGACAATTCGATTGTTTCGGATGAAATAGAGAATTTCGGTGATTTCCGGACGTCTTCGGTTATTTTCGACTATCTCCGGATATTATCGTCTATCTTCGGTTCTTTCCGGATATCTATCGAAATGAATTTGAGATTTTTAAAAATCCTATTTTCGACAAGATCGAGAGCTTTGGATATTTCCGGATGACTTCGGTTCTTTTCGGGTATCTTCGGGTATTCTCGCATATCTTCGGTTCTATTCAACCAAAAGACTCGTAAATCATCGGAAAATGTCTTCGGTTCTTTTCAGATATTTCCGAATGAAATTTGAGAGTTCAGAAAATCCTATTTTTAACGAAATTGAGAGTTTCGTTTATCTCCGGATGTCATCGGCTTTTTTCGGATATTTTCGGCTATTTCCGCACATATTCGGCCCTATCCATCCAAAAGACTCGTAAATCATCGTAAAATTAAAGAAAAGAAAATTCCCACATAAAAATCCGTAATACACTTATTTATAGAAATACTTTCTCCTCAATTACAGTAATAAAATAACATAATTCCTATAATAATAATTAATTCAACCCTCAATCAGAACGAAAGTCAATGTAACGCTTCAATTAAAATGCAATAAAGTGAATGAAGAATTACCCGGAGCTTTCATTCCCCCTCGATTACGACTTCAATCGCAGTCGGGATTCAGGTACACAAAATAAACCAAGAGAAAGAGAGAAAGAGAAGAGGAAAAGAGATGGCGCGTGCACGACACAACAGACTGACCTCTCCATCTCTCTCTCTTTATCTCTTTCTCTCTCTTCCCTCTTTCGTGTGCATACACCTGCACGTGTACACGAAAAAAAATATAAAAATAAAACACCACGAATTCGACCTTTTACTCGCGTCAGCAACTACAGACAAATATTAGTGCTGAAACACTGAGAATAACTAAATCGTTGTTTATCGACTGAAAGTCAGAGGAAAAAAAAAATTGAGAGAAAACCGAATAATTCAATTTTTTTTCGGGATATTTTCAAGTAGCAGGTCGAATAATCTACTTTTTCTTCATTTTTCTAAGTCATCATGAATATTCTAATTATTCCGATTTTGTAACATTTTACCGATATTAGAACAATGTCCACGATAATAAATTGTTGTTAAATAATATTATAAATATCCAATATTGTTGCGAATTTGACTGATGCTGTTCCAGCATCCAGGACTGGCATTGGAGGATCCTTGGATTTTAAATACCAATATTCCCGCCAATTGATGTTTTCATGTAATTAATTGGATTAATCGTCGCTATTTGTCCGGTAACACGCGTTTTTTTTATGATTTGAAAAATTAATAGACATTCTGACGAACAAGAATATATATAGTTATACAAGGAAAAAATAGATCTGTAACCATGAATTGTTGCAGTAAAACTGAAACTGAATCTCGCTTATGGAGTTTTAATGTTAATTTAATTTTTTTTCAATAATTATTTTTGGCTCAATTTGTGTGTCCGGTAACATGGTGTAAAGTGAATTTTAAAAAAATCTCCTCATTCTACTCCATCGAGAGTGACCAAAATTGAAAAGGAAAGATAGATTATCAAAACTACTTGAATATCCTCAATTAACTAACGAAAAAAAAAAATTTCCATTTTCTCTTAAAACGCACTCCGAAACTATTGGAGTTATGAAAAAAAGTCAAGAAACCTTTTTTGTAGCTCTTAAAATTCCCTACAAAAAAGATATCTTGACATTTACCCCTAACTCCAACAGTTTCGAATTGCCTTTCAATATATGTTAATAAAAACCTCTAAAATTAAAAAAAAAAAAAAAATCTCGCTTATGGAGTTCTAACGTTAATTTAATTTTTTTCAAAAATTTTAAAAAGAATCTCCGCATGCTACTCTATCGAAAGTGTCCAAAATATCACAAGAATTACTTCTGCTATGGAATTAATCAGTAATTCGCTTCTTTTCGTGCGAATATCTTGGAAACTAAGCGAGATAGCGCAATTTTACAAAAATTCTATTAAATAGCCCTTGAAATTCTCTACAAAAGAGACCTTAGTACAAAAAGGACGTATCTCCATTAATCTATTTCCTTAAAGGATCAGACGAAAAAAATCAATATATCCTCGATTTTTTTTTACTATTTCGCTACTGAACTTTCATTCATTCATTAAAAAAAAAAAGACTTCGACAGACTGAAGAGTTTATTACTGTTTGAATGAACAAAGGAAAATTCATACGGACGTGTGTAGCAAGAGAGCTGTAAGTGTGTGTGTCTGTGTGTGTATATGTGGAAATAATCGAGTATAAAATATATAGAGATACAGGCCTCGACCGAAAACAAGGACAGAGCCATGGGCAAATGCTTACAGGCTGTTTGTTGAGCGTGTTGCTCACCTTGATGCATTATCGTGTGATAATTACTCTTCCTTCGTTTGGATTACAGTAATGTCTGTACGAGTTTATATTGCCATTTATGCTCGCAACAATGGACGTGCCGTAGTGGTGGAGATGAAGAGGGAGGGAGGGGGAGAGGGGGATTATTTATGAGTGCCGATACGGGTCCAAGGCTGCACGCGGATGTGGATTAAATTGATTTTCATCGGTCTCATTGAGATTTCCTGGAGTTTCTTGAATAGGATTTCGTTAAGTATTGGAGTTAGGAAAAAATATGAAGAAACCTTTTTTGTGGGGATTTTCAAGAGCTACAAAAAAGGTCTCTTGATGTTTTTCGATAAACCCACTAGTTTTCGAGATCCTTTTGGAAGAATGAGGAGAAAAATTGTTCTTTTTTCACTAATGATTTCTGAATTTTTTATTTTTATTTTTCATATTTCGTATTGTATGAGGATCTCGGAAATTATAGGAGTTAGGGAAAAATGTGAAGAAACCTTTTTTCTGGGGATTTTTAAGAGCTACAAAAAAGGTTTCTTGACATTTTCTCCCCACTCCAATAGTTTCCGAGATCCCTTTAGAAGAAAGCGGCAAAACCTTTTTTTTCGATTAAATTCCAAAAATATCGGTTTTTTCTTCTTTTAGAAGTATCTCAAGAACTATCAAATTTATCGAAAAAACCCAGGATACCTTTTTTGTAGCTCTCAAAATTTCCTCCAAAAAAGGTCTCCTCACCTTTCCCCCTACCTCCAACCGCCTAAAAGATATTCGCGCTCAAACATTCCCAAGATGACTTAACCCCATTTTTTTTATCACTCAACTCAAAATTTGAATAATCCCACTATTCCCCCCCCCCCCCCTCGCCCCATAAAAATGAACCCAAGTCATCCTCCCCCCCCCCCCCCTCTCTTCCTCCCTGAGAATGAAGTAATAAAGGCAGAATGAGAGGAATAAAAACACTGGCGAAAGAAATAATCAGATTTATGTAAATTGTGAAAAGCTCCTGAATTTAAATTTTTTTTTCGCAAAATGAAAAAAAAAGGGAAAAAAGGAGAAAAAAAGGGGAAAAAAAGGGGAAAGCTGGAGCTTCATCTCTTTCTCTGTGTATCGGCGTTATGAAGTGCACGTAAATGCCCACTGGGACAGAAGATGATGAAGTAAGAGGAGAAAAGAGGAGAAAAGAGGGGGAAAAGGAGGAGAAGAAGAAAATACTTGAAGATGGAAGAGGAAAGACGTCGTTTATGGACACACGGGTGTATGCAAATAGATCTCGTTTTCTATTCAGCCGCATCTTCTTCTTCTTCTTCTCGACCCATTGACTTGTTGATCCCGTTCACTGAGAAAAAGAAGCTGCCGCGTGTCTCTCACACAGATATATACTAATACTATACACGAAAAGACGCTTTTATGATTGCATGGCAGTCAGTCTCTGGATGAGAGTCACTTCAAAAGGCGCCTACACACGTAATAAAGTCACTTTAATGTGAATGAAGAAAAAAAGGAAACAAATTCAGCATAAATAGTGAAAATTTGATGAAATATCGATGATTTTGGGGGTTTTGGGATCTTTTTCATGGGAATATATCCGAAAATAATGGAGATACGTCCTTTTTCAGGATTTAAGTTTCCTTTTTCTAGTCATCGAGTGTGTTGTAAAAAACGAACGTAAAAAAAAACCACCCAAAAATTAATATTCACGATTAAAAACCTATTTCCTCGTATTAAAAGCGAATTCAAAGAAGAATTATTGAATTATATTAATTATTTGTCATTTATTACTTGACCAATAGTCATTCCATTTGACTAGTGTATTCACGTATTTCCCAATTGCAACAACAACAATTATTTATTACAAATTTATCAGACAATCAATAATTTTCATATTGAATCGTAAATTTTTGTTTTTTTATTTTTCCTTTTTTTTTCAAGACATTTTCCAGATTTTAATCTTTTTGCCTGACCTTAAAAAAAAAAGGGCAAAATCTTGCATTTTGCCCGTAAGACAACGTGTTATTTTTATTTCTTGTCTATTTGATTTTTGACAATACAGAAAAAAAACGGTCAATCAACTTGAAATTTCACGAGATCATTCAGATTTGTGTAAACTTTTATTTAAATATTTATCTCATATTTTAATCGTTAAGGTCGTGCAGAGATAACCAAAAAAAATTAATAAAAAACTAGTTTAATTAAAGTTCGATGACTGTGTTCGTGTGTATTTCTACTATTTGGAAAGAGAAAGAGAGAGAGAGAGACTTTTTGTTTTTGTTGTTTTCCGCTCTTTCTGTATCAACAATCGTGAAAACGACGTCAGTGCGTGGGCGAGGACGTTGTGGAAGAGATTAAATACAAGAGCTGTGTTTTGTTTTCAACGGGTTGAAGAACTTTATCGTACATTCACCAAAGGTGGTTTCGTGAGCGCCTGGGAATGGCACACACAGACACACTGGTTTTGTGTGTTTGAGAAGGGCAGAAAAAGAGGAGGGGAATCGATATATCGCTGTTTGTAAATGGACTCTGATAACGCTTAAAGAAAAAGGAAGAATGAATTTATATTATTTTCAGACGGAAATTCACAATTTTAGGACATTCGATGTTTAATGTTTATTTATTTGAGAGGCTCCAGGCTAGAATGCCCATCGGAGCCAATAAGATTGAAAATACACAAGAAGTAATCACATTGAATTGTGCATGAAAAATATATAAATAATTAATAATTGATATTTGCATTGCAATAAAAATAATCAAACTTTGAGGTTTCACAGAAATTTCAAGTAGTTCCTAGTTAAATAAAATCAATACCATTAATCAAAGCTATTACTGAAGTTCAATTTTTACAAATTTTTACAAATAACTAGCAATCACAATAAATGCTACTATTAATTGTTAATTAGTTATTTATCACAGCAACGATCTCTTGATTCATTAAAAATTGGAAGCACAGTTTTTTAAATTGTTCTGTCGAACTAGCAGAAGTTATCTCAGAAGGCAATTGATTCCAGAAAATTGATGCAGTTGTAAGGAAAGACTTTTGATTTGATGAAAGTCTCGATTTATGAACATTGAGTAAATCGTCACGATTATTATGACGTAATCGTGCATTGAAAACTTGAAATTCAAGTTCACTCGTAAATAAAATTTTGCAAGTGTAAGCGTTTGATTTCGAAATTTGAGTTATAAGATGATTATCTTTTAGGCGAGTGGAGTTAGGGGAAAATATGAAGAAACCTTTTTTGTAGAGAATTTTAAGAGCTAAAAAAAAGGATTCTTACAAAATTGCTCTATCCCGCTTACTTTCCGAGATACTCTCCAAAAACTGCAGAGAAAAAATCCCCTAATTTCGTTATTTCCTCAAGAAAAAAGAAAAAAAAATCTAAAATCTCATAAATTTACTGTAATCACATTAATTAACTAAATTACCCCCAAAAAAAATCACTCCCTCATTTTCCCACTCAACAATTCCCCAATTAACCCCGTAAATTCATTAAATTCCCCTCGTAAACAAATTGAATCAATCAATTATAAACACATATCACCTTAAACTTCGAAACAACACGTTTAAATCAATTTTCCCATTAATATTTAAACACTCTGGATATACATATATATATAGTATATAGTATTTAGCATTTATTATCGTGTCAATTAAGTCTGAAAACAATACAGATACCAAAAAAAAAAAAAGACTCGCGCCTTTTTTTTTAAGGCGAATAAAGAGAAAAGAGAATTTAAAATGAAGAGAAAATTAATTCATTTTCTCGTGTTTGAAGGCATATATACATATATATATGGTTGCCTTAGAGTCAAAAGGGCGCAGGTCCTGTGCATAACCATAGCACTTACGCCCCCTTGTTTCTAAGGAGACAATATAGTGGATTGGAAGCTGAATATGATGTTCGTTGGGGAAACAGACACACACACATATATATATATATAGAGGTACATATGGAGAGGGATAATTTAAATTCAATGTTACTAACAACGAGCCAGCCGTTGTCCTAGTGTGGACACACATTGACTGGCAGAGAAAATCACTATCTCTCTGTATATTTGTGTGGAGGTATTTTGAAAACCACTGTGATACGTCACGCACGACACGAGCAGGGTGGAGATCCATCATTTATTCATTCAGAGAGTCGTCCAACCCTTCCCCCCCCCCCCCCCTCATCCTTCATGGACCGGTGAGGCTTGATAAACGCATCTCCCATATTGTCGAGAGGATTAGGGTTTTATTCGAGGATTCTTTTAAATTTTTTTTCTAATTTTTTATTTTTTTTTCGTTTTTTGGAGGTTTTTTTTAAAGTGGAACCCGGGTAATTTTAGAGTTAGGGAAAAATGTCAAGGAACCTTTTTTGTAGAGAATTTCAAGATCTAGAAAAAACGTTTCTTGACATTTTTCAATAAGTTCAATAGTTTCTGAGATATTGTAGTTTCTTTACATTTTGGGACTTGTGGCGCCGCCTGAAGAGACGCTATGGTACTAATTCCCATTTTTCAACATTCTTTCGTGAATATCTCGGAAACCGTTGGGTTTAGGGGAAAATAGCAAGACACCTGTTTTCTGGAGAATTGAATTCTCTACAAAAAAGGTCACTCCACATTTTTCCCTAGATTTAACCGCATCTAAGATATTATTCAAATAAAAATACATGGAAGTAGGTAATTAAAAAATCAGTAAAAACCATTCTTTTGACATTTTTTTTTGTTTTACCAATAGTTTAGAAATCATTCGGTTTAGAAAAAATTGTCAAGAGACCGCTTTTTGTGCGGAGTTCAATTGTCTCCAAAAAAAAAATTCTCCTAATATTTTCCCCTAAATCCACTCGCTTCAAAGATATCTTTTCCCAAAGAAAAGATGTACAAAAAAAAAATCACGAATATCTTGAAAAAGCGTTAAAGTTATTTTCGAATATAAAAATTTCCTCTTCAAAAATTCAATAAACTCAAGAATTTTATGAAGCAAAACCTCCCCACATATTTTTTCCTCCATTTTTACTCAAACAAATAGACGTCATTCAAATTGAATACGAACTGAGGAAAGATAGGAGAAAGAGAAGGAAAAAAAAGAAGAGGCAAAAGGAGGAAAAGAGGAAGAGGTAAAATAAGGTGATTCTCTTGAAAGGAATGTATGTTATTGCAATAGTACATATCTATACGTGCACGTATAGCTTTTGCCCGTAGTTCTGCAGTTTCTCCTTTTTCATGCCAGTATTTCCCACTTATTGCCCCCTTTTTCTACGATAATTTTATTTATTTTTTTTCAAAATTTGAGATTTTCGGAATTTCGATGATTCCATCAGATAGATCGGTAAATTCTACCCCAAAAAGTGGTATAATGCAAGTCAATTTAGACCAATAGTTTGGGAGATAATTAAGAGATGAGTTAATTAGTCGTTTTTTGCCGGTTAATTATCTCGTGAAGTATTGGTCCAAATTGACTTGCATTATACTACTTTTCAGGGTAAAATCTTCCGATCAATCCGATGAAATCATCAAAACTTCGAAATTCTATGAATTTTTGAAAATTACTGTGGTTACAGTTGAACCAACTGGAGATACCCGCATAATGTTTGTGCAGACAAGATTCTGTTGGAGATTTTCGAAATTTCGATGAGTCCATTGGATAGATCGGGAAATTCTACCCTGAAAAGTGGTATAATGCAAGTCAATTAGGATCAATACTTTGGGAGATAATTAAGCGATGAAAAACGACTCATCAACTCACCCCTTAATTATCTCCCAAAGTATTGGTCCAAATTGACTTGCATTATACTACTTTTTGGGGTAGAATTTCCCGATCTATCCGATGGAATCATCAAAACTCCAAAATTCTATGAATTACAAAAGAAACTACTCTCCTCGAACCCACCAGAGATACACACATAATGTTTGTATGTGCAGATGAAGCTGTGAGCAAAAAAAAAGGGGCAAGAGGGGAAAATAAAAAATAAGGTGATTCTCTTGAAAGGAATGGATGTTATTGCAATGGTACATATATCTATATGTAAACATATAGCTTTTGCCCGTAGTTCTGTAGTTTCTACTTCTTCTTGCCTGTATATTCCCACCCCCCCCCCTCCTCCCTTTTTTTTTTGACGATAGCACCAGACTCTGTACCTCGTGGCATCAATAATTCCCCTCTATCTTCTATTTACGCAAGAAAAGCAATGGGAGTAGTACGAGAGTAAGAAAAAAAAAAAAAAAAAGTTTATACAGAGGAGAAAGAAGATAAAAGTATATAAATGAAGGAGAAGTATCTCTTCGATATACACAGAAAACAGAAAAAAAAAAGTGCAATAAAGTATCGCACAAATGTTTTGTGCATGAGCAAATTTTTCTCAGATTATTTTTCCTTTTTTTTTGTTAAATTTAAATTTTGAAATAAAAAATTTAAAAAAATCGGGATTTTTTATTTTTTTGGTAATTAATGGGTATTTTGGGGTTTAAGGGAGTTTCGACTTTTTATTGCTTTGGACCTTTTTTGTGGAGAATTTCAAAAGCTACAAGAAAGATTTCTGTGGAAATCGCTCTATCTCGTTTAAATTCCGAGATATTTTTGAGAAAACTGATTTTTATGGAGTTTTTGGAGAATTCCTTGGAAACTAAGCAAGATAGCGAAAAATTCCATATGACCTTTATTGTAGCCCTTGAAATTTTCTACAAAAAAGGTCTCTTCAAAAAAACTCGTATCTCCAACCGCCTTTAAAATATCCCTCAAAAACTACAAGAATCCACAAAATTAAAAAAAAAATCCAATTCTAACATTGTATTTTCCACCCACACGACATTTACTCCCCTAACCTTTGACATTTTCTTCACGTTCGTATTCTTCAATGACTTTATATTCAAGTTATTTTTAAAGGTCTCGTGAATTTTTGCCCCGTTTGCATAGCAAAGTTTTCTCAATTGGAATAAAACAATTTCCAACATTTTTTTTTTTTGTACTTTTTTTTTTCTCTAAAGAAACACTGAAAATCATACGAGAATCTCAAACTCCCCTTCCCCCGTCTTTTTACACTCGAGTAAATCGTGAATTTATAAACTCGCGGAATTACACGTTTTACATTGGAAGAGAGTAACATTGTTATTATTAACGTTTTTTCATTGCTTCCGAAGGAAAGCTATGTAATCATCAGAATTTTCGATTGTAATTTTTTTTAATAGAAGATACTTAAAATGATCTAAATAGAGAGAAAATGATATTTTTAGCGCATGTCTGTGTGTGTGTGTATGTCTGTGTGTGCATAAAAGTCTCAATTACAGCAAAACGGTTTTATAGAAAAATTTCATATTTTGTGGAAAATTTCCTCTCGACAAACTCTATTTTTTAAGCTTTATTTGAAGAGAATTCGATCGATACTTTTTGAGATTTGTCCATTTTTCGAAAATCAGTTTTTAATGGAATTTCTGGAAACTATTCAACTGATGTTATTTATACTCATATATTATCTCGAGAGTTTTATCAGTTAAATGCCTGTAAATTTTGAGCTTATTTGCATGATTAGTTCTCGAGTTATTGGCGTTTCAATGAATTTCTTCAAATTTTGATATTTTGATGATGATTTGAAAAAAGTTGTATCACTTCCATTCGGAAGCATATTGCTAAAGTATCAGCAGAAAAAGCTATATCAGTTGGAAAGCAATACTATTATCCACTTGTTATTTTTTTGTAAATTGGCCCATAAATTGGGGAAATTGGGGGTAGAATGGACATTATAATTAAACAGTGGGAGTTAAATTTTTTTTTGGTGATTCTATTGAAAAGCTGAGGAAATTTTAGACAGATAACGAGTGCTAGAATTATTTTTTTTTAATTTTTGGAGAATTTTGATTTTTTTGAGCATTTTTGAGGGATAAAAGTCGCGATTTTTGAAAAAATTCGGTTTTCTTTTCAATATCTCCGATTCTATTGATTGTAGCGATATGGGATCAATCCCAAATGAAAGCTGAGATGATTTGCCATTGTTTTTTATACAAATCAATCATATATATATAGATTTAAATATTAAAATATCGATTTTTCAGATAATTATGGGAATTTTTGTAAAAAATTATGATCATCCGATTTTTCCCTATAACTATGAGAAAAATCGATATTTTTGAATTCCAAACCTCACAAATCGATGAAAAATGATCTCACCTTTCATTTGAACTCAACCTCAGGCTACTACGTCCAATAGAACCAAAAATATTCCCAAAAAAGTGAATTTTCCCAAAAAATCGAAAAAGTTAACCTCAAAATTTCGGCTAAAAATTCCGAAACATCCCAAAAACTACCAAAAATAACCTGCGACCCATGTTTTCCACCTAAAATTTCCTCAGCTTTTCAATAGAATCATCTAGAACATTCCATCTCGTTTATCTTCCCAGCTATTAACCAAAAAAAAATAGAAAAAACCTCATTTTTCTTAAATTTCACAATTTTAAGGATAAAATAAGTCAATTATTTCAAATTAAAACAATTTCCATTTTTTTTCTTCTCTAAAAAAACACTGAAAATCATACGAGCTTCTCAAACACTCCCCCCCCCCCCTCCCCTCTCTTTTAACACTCGAGTAAATCGTGAATCCATAAACTCGCGGAATTACACGTTTTACGGAAGAAAGACACATTGTTATTATTAATTTTTTTTTTTTTTTTTTTTGTAATTATTAGAAACTTGAAAAAAAAGAAGGAAAAAAAGTTGATGAAGATGATGACTAGTGCAGCAATAATAACTTCTAACTTCAGTGAGCGCATATCCCAATGGTTTATGCGCTCGTAGCAGCAGCAAAGTGCCTGAGTAGAAAGCGACCTACTTGTGGCAACGGTAATTATAATCCTTGAACCGAGTAAAACGACTGTAGTAGTACAGTTGAACCCCACTGGGAGGGGGAAGAAGATACCCGCATAATGTTTGTGCAGATGAAACTTTTGGTGAAAATTTAAGCCAAGAAGAATGAGTAAGAAACATAGAAACAGACAGACACACGAAATGTACTGGAAAAATTAATTTTTTAGGGAAATTTTTGAATTTTGATGATTCCATTGGATAGATCGGGAAATTCTACCCCGAAAAGTGGTATAATGCAAGTCAATTTGGACCAATAGTTTGGGAGATAATTAAGAGATAAGTTACTTAGTCGTTTTTTGCCGGTTAATTATCTCCTGAAGTATTGGTCCAAATTGACTTGCATTATACTACTTTTCAGGGTAAAATCTTCCGATCAATCCGATGAAATCATCAAAACTTCGAAATTCTATGAATTTTGGAAAAATTACTGTGGTTACAGTTGAACCAACTGGAGATACCCGCATAATGTTTGTGCAGACAAGACTCTGTTGGAGATTTTCGAAATTTCGATGAGTCCATTGGATAGATCGGGAAATTCTACCCTGGAAAGTGGTATAATGCAAGTCAATTAGGATCAATACTTTGGGAGATAATTAAGCGATAAAAAACGACTCATCACCTCATCCCTAAATTATCTCCCAAAGTATTGGTCCAAATTCACTTGCATTATACTACTTTTCGGGGTAGAATTTCCCGATCTATCCGATGAAATCATCAAAACTCCAAAATTCTATGATTTAAAAAAAAAACTCCACTTGATGTGATTTTAATTGATCAAAACAAGTTGTGTTACTTTCAACGTGAAAATCCTCTGGGCTTCTGGATGCTAGCCAGAAAATCGCTGAATCCAATCTGGTGGATTTAAGCATTTACCCTTGGACCTCACCAGTTTCCCCCCTTCTTTCTCTCTCTCTATCCTTCTTTATCAACTGTATATATAGTTAAGTGCTGAACGTGTAAATGTACGGGTTTTCTCCCTCGAAAAGAGCCACCACAGTGTGTAGATGTGTTTCGCCCCGAAAAAAGAGGGGGGAGAGAGGGGAAAAGAGGGGAAAGGCTTACGGTTTTCCCTGGGTGTATGTACGAGAGTCGGAAGTTAATTCGGAGTGAAGTAGAAATCGTCGACTCCTCGCTCTACCACCTCACAACGAGGATTTTATACTACCACATGTAAGTATTAAATTTTTTTTTTTTTTTAGAATTTTCTTATATCAGTTTTTAATGAATATCCCGGAAACTTAGGGAGATAGAGACATTTTTGTAGAGACCTTTTTTGTGGAGAATTTTGAGAGCTAAAAAAAAGGTTATTGGGAAAATTTCGATATTTTGATTGGTTTTCGAGATCTTTTATGAAAACTGGAATTATCTTGGTTTTTTAATTTTTTTATGTTATGAAAATTGAAGGAAATGAGGGGAAATATTTGAGATAGATTTTTTCTGATGATTCCATTGAAAAGCTGAGAAAATTTGAGGCAGAAAACATGGGTCGCACGTAATTTTTGAGAGTTTTCTGGAAAATCGAAATTTTTAGCCGAAATGTGAAGTCGAAATTTCGATTTTTGGGAGAAATTACTTTTTTGGGGATATCTCACGTTCTATTGGTCGTAGCGACTTTAAACCGATTTTAAATGAGAGCTGAGATGATTTCCCACAAATTCATGTGATTTTCCTTCTTTTAATCTCAATTTTTCAGGTATTTATATGGCAAAATATTGTATTTCGTAAATTAGCCCATAAATATAATAAAAAATTGATAATTTTTTTCAAACTACTCAAATCAATGGCAAATGGTCTCACCGTTCATTTAAGACCAACCCCAGGTCACTACGTCCAATAGAACCAGAGATATTATCAAAAAAGTGAATTTTCCCAAAAATCGAAAAAGTTAACCTCCAAATTTCAGCTAAAAATTTCGAATTTCCAACAAACTCCTAAAAATAACTTGTGACCTATGTTTTCCGGCTAAAATTTCCTCAGCTTTCCAACGGAATCATCTAAAAAACTCCATCTCTTTTATTTTCCATGATAATCATCAAAAACTGTCGAAAAACCTCTATTTTCTCAAATTTCACGACTTTAAGAGTAAAATAAATCAATAATCTTCGCAAAATAAATTAACCTGTGCTTTTATATGACTCATAGTACACGATAAAATCATAAAATTTCAAAATAAATTAATAGAAATCATTAAAAATCACGTTGAAGTTGAGTAAAAAATGAGTGCGAGTGGTTCGTGGCTGGGCATTTACATTTATTAACGTAATTTAGCGCACTTACGTGCCTTACAAGAGTGTATTTATGACCAAACGCGTAGGCCCCAGCACAGCACGTAACGATATATATATAATATATATATATATATATACACCCAGGGGGAGAAACTCGCGTGTGTGCTTATTCAAGAGTCATCCCCCCACTCTGGCAAAAATTTTGCATACTTCCATATCTCTACCAACGTCAAATACACTGCTTGCACATTGAAATCATCGTGATTTTCATTTTAAACTCGGCTATTTTACTATCAATGCACGAAACACTTTATCAAAAAATAAGAGAAATATTAATGAAACATGTCGCCACAAGTGAAGTGAAAGAATTCTTTTTTTTTCATAAATTTATTTGAGTGGAGAAAAACTTGAGGCTTTATTGTTCTTTAAAGAGATCTCGAAAAGTATTGACTTTAAGTGAAAATGTCAAGAAACCTTTTTTTTAGCTCTTGAAATTTCCTACAAAAAAGGTCTCTTGACATTTTTTCCTAAACTCACTCGCATCAAAGATCTCTATCAAAACGTAAATTAGAGCCTTAAAAATGGGTTTTTCTCAAAATATAAGAGTTTTTTCATTAAATTGTTAATATTTAAGACGCGAGTGGAGTACGCCCTTTTTCCTCATGACCTTTTTTGTAGAGAATTAAATTCTCCACAAAAAAGGTCTCCTGAGCTTTTTCTCTAAATTCACTCGCCTAAAAGATATCGACATGAGAAAGTCCCTACAAAATTTCCTGATTTCTTTATTTACAAAAATAATTAATTCAACCTAATCAAAATTAATTAAAAACTCCTCTAACAACTTTTTTCTAATTGAGATTGATTGGTTAATGCCAAGACACACGAGAAGCTTGATGTTTGTTGTTATGTACCTTATGTGCATATGCTAATGTTATACGACCTTGACACCGTCACATCGTATCAACACGCGTTTCATTTGTGTATACACATATATATACACTCAAATGAGATGTTTTATTAGCTATTTGCATCACCTTATACAAAGATGAAACGAAAAATTTTCCATTATTCAACAATAAATTTAATTCAATTATTCTCCTCAATTTCCCCTCAAAACACTCAATTACCTCCCCTCCCCACCCCACTCCCTATTTAATTAGGAAAAAAAAATGAAACTTTTCTCTTTAAACTAACAAGACTTTTTAATACTGAGAATGTATATTTAGATACATTTGTAGAACGGATGCTGCACTTGGCGATGCTCCAGTAGTTGAAATTACGATTTTTTTTTTATTTCGCCTCGTTTAAAAGAGCTCGCGTATATTGAAGTTAAGAAGCGTAAAGCACTTTTCATTAAAAATTTCAAAAAGCCATGAACTTCTTGACGACAAGAACTTTCTAATATCAAATTAATCGTGCGATTTCAGGATTATTAATCGATTAATCGAAATGGAAATTTTAGATTTTTTTTCTCGATAATTTACGTCTTTTTAGGGATGAGAAGAGAAATCAAAATTTTGATGTTAAAAATCGATTTATCGATATATCGATTGATCGATGTCTCGATTAATCGATGTATCGATATGTCGATTAATCCATTATTTTCGATGTAATTGGTTAAACCTTCAAATATGAAGGAAAAATATTTTCTCTTGATAATATCGATATATCGAAACATCGATATCGAGTAGCGATTAATCGATTCCTTTCGATACATCGAAATATTGACATCGAGTATCGACCAATCCATCGACTTTCGATACATCGAAATATCAATATCCAGCATCGAGTATCGATTAATCGATTTCTTTCGATCTATCGAAATATCGATATCAAGTATCGATTATCAACTAATTGATTACATTCGATATAATTATTAAATCTTGTTTTTTTTCAAATAGAAAGGAGATATATTTTATGTTGAAAAATCGATATACCGAAATATCGATATATCGATATCGAGTATCGATTATCAATTAATCGATTACATTCGATATAATTATTAAATCTTGTTTTTTTTTCAAATAGAAAGGAGGTATATTTTTTTGTTGAAAAATCAATATATCGATTATCGACTATCGATTAATCGAAATATTCAAAAAAAAATTGTTTGATTATGCGTTTTATACAGGGTGAAATACCAATCGCAACCAGGCAAGTCGTTGTGCTCCAATTCCATGCCATGAATAAGCTATTAATATCACAGGCCAGTCGCAAATCAAGCCGGACGTAAAGTATGTCTGGAATGGCTGCGCTTCTCTTCTCTTCCATCTCTATCTCTCTCTCAAACTACTCTTTCCCCCCCGTTTCCCCTATTCTCAGCGTTATCCCCACTTCTCTGTGTCTGTGCGACTAGCCATCGCTGAGAGTTACAGGCTTATGACGCCCATTACCTTCGGTCATAGCCACTAGTTTCCCGCTACTTCTCCCCCTTTTTTGGAGTCTCGGCTTGGGTCGTACCTTCGAGGGGACTCTTCTGCTTCGTCGTGATTTTAGGGGCGATGTGATGAAGTGGAAGTGGTTCTTACCTGAAACAAAATTAAATTGGTGAATATTTTAGTGGGTCAATATTTGGGGGGAAAATGGGGATTTTGGGGAAGGAGTGAGAGATGGAATTTTTTTGATGATTCCATTGGAAAGCTGAGGAAATTTTAGGCGGAAAACATGTGTCGCAAGTTTTTTTTGGGAGTTTTTTGAAAATTTGCAAATTTTAGCCGAAATTTTGAGGTTAACTTTTTCGATTTTTGGGAAAATTCACTTTTTTGGGAATATCTTCGGTTCTATTGGTCGGAATGACTTGGGGTTGATCTTGAATGAAAGGTGAGATCATTTGCCATCGAATTATGAAGTTAGAGAGAAAAAAAATATCAATTTTTGATATTTTTTTGGGCCATTTTACGAAAATGAGATTTTGTGCTATAAAAAACTCAAAAATCGAGATTAAGAAAGGAAAACCATGTGAATTTATGGCAAATCGTCTCAGCTTTCATTTGGAATTGGTCTCAACTCGCTACGACCAATAGGATTGAAGATATTCCCAAAAAAGTGAATTTTCCCAAAAATCGAATAAGTTTACTTTCAAATTTCGGCTAAAAATTTCGATTTTTCAAAAAACTCTCAAAAATTACATGCGACCCATGTTTTCCGGCTAAAATTTCCCCAGCTTTCCAATGGAATCGTCGAAAAGAACCTATCTCGAACATTTCCCCTCATTTCCTTCAATTTTCATAATAAATCAAATTTTAAAAACATCAAAAAGCTAAAAATAATTCAGTTTTTTCAAAATATCTCGAAAACCAAGCAAAATATCAAAATTTCCCTGGTAACCTTTTTTGTAGCTCTCAAAATTCTCCACAGAAAAGTTACCCTCAAAATCCCCCCTCCCCCTTCCCCTCCCCTATCTCGCTCACTTTCCAAAATATTCCCCAAAAAACAACAAATTTCAACTAAATTCCTCAATTTTTTTAACTTCAAGGAAATAAAGTCGCTATTAAATCTTCAGATAATACAATCTCCCCATAAAATAAGATGAAAAAATCTTTTCAAATTTCCTGCAACAGCATCAGGAAACTAGAAAATACACTTTAAAATGTTTAAAAGAGTGGAGAAGAAAATCACAAAAAAAAAAAAAACTTCAGGAATTTTTTTTTACTTTTTTTTCTTTTTTTTTTTTTCAGAGGAAATATTTGCATCCGGTAATTGGGCAGATATGCATCCAAGTGTGTATGTATGTGTGTGTGTGTGCATGAGGAGAAGAAAAAAAAGTGCAGTCCTTACTACCAGAGAAATGCGATAGAAACTGAGTGAAGAAACTGGAGCACACGTGTATTTATTATTCATCCTTATTTATTTCAAACATCTTCGGGATTTCTGTATTTACTCTAAAAACTATATTCCAGTGAGGAAAGGGAATTTTTTCCCAGTCTTTTCAATGTTCGCAATTCAATTTCAATGATGGATATGAAGATTTTTATTTTTATTACAATTTTCCATGAATTTTATTGAAAAAAAAAATTTTAAAAAATTAAAGTTCAATTTTAAAAATTCAATTTTATTAATTTTTATTTGCATATATCTCAAAGAATGAAAAAAAATATGAAATTTTAATTTTTTGTCTCTAAAAATAGATATATAACACTGATAAGTTTCTCACGATGAGAAAGATAATTAAATTAACATTAAAAACGTAGTTTCAAAGCACAAAAAAAAAAAGAAAAAAAACTTGAAAAAATTCAATGTTTTTCTTCAACTGATTTCAGAATTGATAAAAGTTTTCAAGGACTTTTTTTTATTCCGGGTTTTTTAGGTGGAAAAACACATTTCAGAACTAATTGTCTGGGATGTTTGACACCGATTCAAAAACTCAAGTTTTCCTGCAATTTGCGAAGTAGAAGAAGCAAGAAGAAGATGGAGGTAAAAAAAAAAAAGTGGAGGGGATAAATCAAGAGAGAATATATATATAACAAACTCGACACTTCTCATTGTTCTTTTCTTGTTCCACTTCTCGCTCGACCAAACTTTTATGATTAATGTTGCGGATCACCGACAAGCGCCATCTTGCCATGTGGAAATATAAACCCATGGACCGAAAAAAAAAAGAACTTTTGCGTATCTGTCTTGTGTGTGTCGCTTGTCATTTCTGGACAAATGAAGTCCAGATGAATTGAGTGAAAAACAAGTGGATAATATTGCTTTCCAACTGATATAGCTTTTTCTGCTGATACTTTAGCAATATGCTTTCCGAATGGAAGTGATACAACTTTTTTCAAACCATCATCGAAATATCAAATTTTGAGGAAATTCATTGAAACGCCGATAACTCGAGAACTAATCATGCAAATAAGCTCAAAATTTACAGGCATTTAACTGATAAAACTCTCGAGATAATATATGAGTATAAATAACATCAGTTGAATAGTTTCCAGAAATTCCATTAAAAACTGATTTTCGAAAAATGGACAAATCTCAAAAAGTATCGATCGAATTCTCTTCAAATGAAGCTTAAAAAATAGAGTTTGTCGAGAGGAAATTTTCCACAAAATATGAAATTTTTCTATAAAATCGTTTTGCTGTAATTGAGACTTTTATGCACACACAGACATACACACACACACAGACATGCGCTAAAAATATCATTTTCTCTCTATTTAGATCATTTTAAGTATCTTCTATTTAAAAAAATTACAATTGAAAATTCTGATGATTACATAGCTTTCATTCGGAAGCAAAAGGAGAATTTAATTGAGAAAATAGGGGGTTTTTTGGACTTGGATGGTCATAACTTTTCGGCGAATTATCGGAGACAAATTTTCCGGAAAGGACTGTCTTCGTTATTAAATTTGGAAGATGATGCTTTTTTTTTTATTTTTCTACGACCTTTCGCCGATGAGATATGGTCGTTTGAACATTCAGCTGGAAATCTAGGGGAATTTATTGGAAATTCTCCAAATTTTCGGGGATTCGCGGAGGATGGGGGAGGTAATTGTCGTGAGGGAGGGGGAGGGGGGGGGGATTTATAAATGAGAACTGAGAGGGTTTTTGGGGAGATTTGATCTGTAAATCATCCGATTTTTGAAAATTTAAGGAAATATTGGGGAAATAAATTTTTTGGAACGTTTGGAAAATGGAAGAGTTAATGATTTGTGTTTTTTTTAATAGGATTTTCAGCTTTGGATGGCTGTATCTTTGCGGCAAATTGTCGTAGAGGATTTTTGGAAAAAGGGGTGGATTCGTCATGAATTTCTCGATATGCTGATTTTTTTTTTATTTTTCTGGGATGATTTGCCGAAAAGTTACAGCTATTCAAAGATTTTCAAAAAGCAATAATTCGATTTTTTCGGAAAATTCTTCTTATTTTCACGTTTTTGGTTGTATCTTTTCGGCAAATTGTCGTAGAATATTTTTTAAAAAAGTCTTTTCTTCGTCATGAAATCTCAAATACACTCATTTTTTTTTATTTCTCTCCGACAATTTGCCGAAAAGTTACGACTATTCAAAGATCCTCAAAAAATTTATTTTCCCAATTTTTCACAAATTTCCTAAATTTTTTATAATTCCACAATTTTTAATCATTATCTCCAGTTCTAATAGCTTCCAAAATTTGCGCACCCTCAAAAATGAAATCCTCTTCAAATCTCCCCGAAAAAATTGAGTAAGCTACAATAACCGATAAAATAAATCTCGAATCATTTCCAAAAAAAAAACGAATAAAAAAGTCACAAGTGTAAAATATTGAAAAAGTACAAAATCCTCTGGTATTTCTGTTGAAACCAGAACTTGATCGAACACCGGATTTATCGTTTCAACGGATGAGAGACATCCGCAGACGTCTTGTCTCATTTCTGTCGTTCCCGTAAAACGATGACAGGATAAAAATAAAATAGAAAAAGAAAAAGAGAAAAGAGTAAAAAAAAAATTGAGAGATTATTCCTTTTTTTTTCCACAAAATGAAAAAAAATAGTGAAAAAAATGGAATAAAATAAAATTGAAAAATGGAAAATGAAAAATTGGAAAATGTTAAAGTGTTTGCAGTAGAGTTTAATGTTTTCCTCTTTTATCTCGTAAATTAATTGAAAAATATTGCAGATGTAGCGAATTCCATTTCTTCTGCTTTAAGGTAAAATCCTAATAAGTCAGGAAAAAATGAGGATTTGTGGGTTTGTTTCCAATTAATTGCTGATAATTCGGGAAAAAAGTGCTTTAATTTATCCGAAAAAGTGATTAAACTATTTCGTAAGTCATATCTTCAGCTTGTAAATATAATTTTTTTTTGTTTCTCGAATTTTTTTTACATTAATAATTTTGTCTAAAATTGGAGAAAATCATTTTGCTGAATCTATTATTTTCCAAAATTTCTCGAGGAAAGGCGCCTCTACAAAAAAATCTGAAAAAATTCACCAACAATGTAGACATGCCAGAGCATCTCTTCAATTTTTTTCAGATTTTTTCATAAAGTCCTTGGCTCTGAAAAAAATCCTTATACATTTTTCAAAAACTTCTCTTTATTAAATTCATTTTTTCCCAGAATTTTTTCCAGAGACAAGTTCTTCAAGAAAAAAATCTGAAAAAAATTCAAAAATAATGCAGACACGTTGGGGCATTTTCTCAATTTTTTTCCAGATTTTTCTTGATCACATGCATGAGATAGAGAGAGAGGCAAATAGTTACGACTACCTTCTAATTAAAATTTCTCAATAACTTTACGGTGAATTGAATATTTTTTTCTTCTATTATTTAGTTAAAATGCTGTTCTCTTCGTCAATTGTTTTTAAATAATGGGTCAACCGTGTGGTTTTTTAGTAATTTCGTTATTTTCATCCGATTTAGGGCGTTTCATCCCCACCACCGGTATTTTCAGTAACTTTGATAATTCATATCTCATAAACTGGACGGTCAAAAATTATGAAAAAATTCAGAAAAATGTAAAAAAAATATCATCTTTGATACGCCATAAAAAAAAATAAGGCGTTAACTGTACTCGAGTTCACTGGGATACTACCTTAACCTAGTAGAAACACTGTAATACATACAGCTAACAATAAAACCCGAGAGAATGGCCGCCACCCATAGCGTGGGCTCGTATCATTTTCATTGTACGCCCTTACGGTCGATCGCTCTGGAGGATACTCAAGTGCAAATCGGAAAATCCAGTCTCTCGTGTATTCATTATTTTCTTCAATTTAAATTAAGTAGATTAAATGAATTTTCACGTAAAATTGTCGATTAAATTGTTAATTTTTTGTTTTTGGAGATAAGGATCTTTGACGCGAGTGGATTTAAGGGAAAATATCAAGAGACCTTTTTTGTAGAGAATTTCAAGGCCTACAAAAAAGGTTCCTTCACATTTTCCCCTAAATTTAACCGCCTTTTAAATATAGACGAAAAACCCAAAAATTTCCTTTTTTTCAATATTTTTGTATTTTTTAAATTCTTTTTCTAATAAATTCGAGTAAAATCCTCTTCAAAATCAATTTTTCCCCCACTCCACAAAATCCGCGAATGCCCATCCCCCCTCCCCCACCCTCCTACACAAATTTCCGCGTTTAATAAGTGCCCGCCCTTTTTTTTTCCTTTAAATTCCAAAAAAATCCCTCTTTTTTATGCTTTTTTTTCTTTGCATTTAATTTTTTTCGCTTCAATTTTTTTCCCATTTGTTTCATTTTATGGTTTCATTGGGAATATACCATCGTCTAACGGGTCACTTCCAGTCTACTGGCTATACTCTCTCTTAAAACTCCGTTCATTTATGTGTGTGTCCAATAAATGTTGTAGTAGTACGGTAAAAGCCATTTACCAACTATCGCTAATGATTCGATGGAAACATTGAAAAATTAATAATTATGTTAGCCAATATATACTGTTAGTTAATGATACGCTGGGGTAGCGTTAGATACTCGGCTTTTGAACAACTCGATTCGCCACCGTTCCTCCCACCCACCCACACATACATACATACATATATACACATGTATATCTATGTATATGGAAGAGACTCTGGCAACGTTATCGACCTCTCTCAATTCTAGCGTAATAATCTCTGGTGAAAATTAAATTGTAATTAACACACTGTGTTACTGTGTTTTTCACGGGTTAATGCTAATTTCTTAATGAATTAGGGGGATGAGATGAGTATTGTCGATTTTAATGGGTTAGGGGGGGTCCATTGGAGGGGGAGGGGGTGGGGGTAAGTGGAGGGTTCAATTAGGGAGATGCGCCTTTTTTTGGGGGAGAAAAAAAGGGGTTTTTTGAGGAATTTTTGGGTTTTCTAAATATTTTTTTTTGAGAATTCTAAAGGGATTTCGAAAATGGTTGGGGATAGGGAAAAATGTGAAGAAACCTTTTTTGTAGAGAATTTCAAGAGCTACAAAAAAGGTCTCCTGACATTTTCCCCTAAACCCAATACTTTCAAAGATCGTTTATCAAACCTCAACTCAAAAACCAGAAAAACGATTATTCCAGTAAAACCAGAAATTTCCAATAAAATCATAAGGATCTCTTCAACCGTTAAGTTAACCCAAAAATCCCAAGAGACCATTTTCATGAGAAATCAAATTCTCTAAAAAAACGCTCTCTTGACATTTTCCCCTAACCCCACTCGCCTCAAAGATATCCATCAAAATCCCAAAAAATCCCCTTAAAATTAAATCTCAATTAAAATCAATTGTTTTATTATTCAATTGATAAAATAATTCCCTCATTTCTAAATTTAATCCGCATTCTTTAACCCAATAAAATGAAATCATGGGAACAGAGGTTACATATACATATATATATATATATATATTACATATATATATGGCAAGTATTATCGATCCCAGGGTATATCGTCATGCCAGACACTATCGCATGCTTGCGGTGCACGTGTGACGTTACCCACCCCCCCCCCCCTCCCCCTCTTTCGACCAACTCGAACAACTACTCCGTCCCGTTCTCCCAGAACAGTGTGTGTATGTACCCTCTCTCGCCTCTTCCATTGCTCTCCTCTCTCCTCTCTCTCTCTTCCTCTCGAATAACTCGCCCATCCATATTCGAGCCCGCGCACAAACCGTTTCACAGAGGGGAAAACAAGAGAGGAGTGTAAACGCACATATGCACTGCACGTAATCTCGAACGTACAGAGGAGAGAGATAGGATATGTATTTCATCGAAGCCGGATGGTACGCGATTGTTTTAAAGAATCATTTAAACGATATTTTTCCTTTTTTTTTTGTTAATAGTGGTTATTTTGATTGAATTTAAATTGGGGATTTTAATGATTACGAGGAAAAATTGTGATTTTTTTTCATTTTTTGAAGGGATCTTTGAGGCGAGTGGGTTTAGGGGGAAATGTCAGGAGACCTTTTTTGTGGAGAATTGAATTGTCTATAAAAAAGAGTTCCTCAGATTTTTCGATAAATCTAGTAGTTTCGGAGATATTCATAGTTTTTTTTTACTTTATGTAAAAATAGTTTTTTAGTTTATTTACGAATGAACTTGAATTTCAAGTTTTCAATGCACGATTACGTCATGATAATCGTGACGATTTACTCTATGTTCATAAATCGAGACTTTCATCAAATCAAAAGTCTTTCCTTACAACTGCATCAATTTTCTGGAATCAATTGCCTTCTGAGATAACTTCTGCTAGTTCGACAGAACAATTTAAAAAACTGTGCTTCCAATTTTTAATGAATCAAGAGATCGGTGCTGTGATAAATAACTAATGAACAATTAATAGTTGCATTTATTGTGATTGCTAGTTATTTGTAAAAATTTGTAAAAATTGAACTTCAGTAATAGCTTTGATTAATGGTATTGATTTTATTTAACTAGGAACTACTTGATATTTCTGTGATACCTCAAAGTTTGATTATTTTTATTGCAATGCAAATATCAATTATTAATTATTTATATATTTTTCATGCACAATTCAATGTGATTACTTCTTGTATATTTTCAATCTTATTGGCTCCGATGGGCATTCTAGCCTGGACCCTCTTAAATAAATAAACATTAAACATGAAAAAATCGTTTTCCTATTTTTCAATTCACGTTTCAATAGATATCTCCGAAACCATCGCATTAATCAAAAAATCCCAGGAGACCTTTTTTGTGGAGAATTGATTTCTCTACAAAAAAGGTATTTTCACATTTTCCCCTATCTCCTCTCGCCTCAAAGATATCCACAAAAAAGGACATTTTTGCTTCAATTCGTGAGCAAAAATCCCCCAAAAAATCTCGGATTTAAGTGAAATAAAATGGCTGCAGGTGCAGAGGAATGTGTTTCACGAATCACGGGTATTACATGGGGTAACATGTATGTGGTACAGGCTAGTTTTCCTCTCTGTACATCGGTAGGATCGTGCAACGTGCCATGGCAAAAGGTTCGCTTCCAGAAGAGACACCAAGCACTGGTGTTTTGAGAGTAGTTGAACCGTTGGCTTCAGCATTTGTACAAACGCGATCGATGCCCCCATGTTGTCAACTATATATCTATATATATATATATATATACAATAACTACAACGAAAGTTTGTTTCACTCGGTTTATTAAAGAAATAAAGAATGAAAAAAAAAGGGGGATGAATTGGGTCAGTAACATCAATGATAAATATTTCATTGCTTTCCTCTTCTCGACACATTTTTACGATTTTTTTTCAGCCATGAATGGAAATTCTTTCTTATTAAAGTAGTTTGATCTGACGCACTAGTCGTTAAGTGTGTTGTAAAAAACGAACGTAAAAAAAACCACCCAAAAATTAATATTCACGATTAAAAACCTATTTCCACGTATTAAAAGCGAATTCAAAGAAGAATTATTGAATTATATTAATTATTTGTCATTTATTACTTGACCAATAGTCATTCCATTTGACTAGTGTATTCACGTATTTCCCTATTGCAACAACAACAATTATTTATTACAAATTTATCAGACAATCAATAATTTTCATATTGAATCGTAAATTTTTATTTTTTTATTTTTCCTTTTTTTTTCAAGACATTTTCCAGATTTTAATCTTTTTGCCTGACTTTAAAAAAAAAAAAGGGCAAAATCTTGCATTTGGCCCGTAAGACAACGTGTTATTTTTATTTCTTGTCTATTTGATTTTTGACAATACAGAAAAAAAAAACGGTCAATCAATTTGAAATTTTCACGAGATCATTCAGATTCATGTAAACTTTTATTTAAATATTTATCTCATATTTTAATCATTAAATTCGTGCAGTGATACTCGAACTACGTTAAAAGAATGAGAGAGAAAAAAAGGGGGGGGGGGGAAATTGGGTCAGTAACATTCATGGTAAATATTTCATTGTTTTTTTTTTTTCTTCACTTCTTGACATTCTTATAATTTCTTTTGCCATGAAATTCATTCTTATTAAATTCTCATTGTCTTCCTTTTCCTTCTTGGCTAAGTGAGTATTTCTCAACGGATATAAACACGAAGGAGAATCCCTCACGTCAATTATTTTTAATGGAAACGAGTATCTAGTGACGAAACAAGATTATCTCAGTCATTAAAAAAACATTAAATTTTTTTCTTCATTTTTACGAGGAGAAATAACGGATTTTTTCTTTTTTTAAAGAATATGTCAGAAGATAATGGAGATACGGAAATTTTGGTGGATACCTTTGTTGGAGCTCTTGAAATTCTCCACAAAAAAGATTTTCATGAAATTCTTCGTATCTCGCTTAATTTCCGAGATATTAAACGAAGAAGAAATCTGGTAGTAAAAACGTGAAAAACCACGATTTAATTCTTTTTTTTCCAGTTTTCGAAAGGAATCTCCGAAAATAATGGAGATACGACTTTTTTTATTCGAACCTTTTTGTTAGAGAATTTCAAGAGCTACAAAAAAGGTCTGAAGTGAAAAAGGCGTATCTCCATTATTTTCGGAGATTTTTTAAAAAAACTGATGTTGAATCGAATTTTTGTAATTTTACTGTTTTATTAATTCATTTTTCAGTAATTTTAGTGAAGAGGCTTGGCTAGCGCCAGACTGAGCAGGCTAGCCAGGGGCTAGGCTGGGGAAACATCAAAATAACACGATCGAACAACATAATCGACTGCAAGAATCGATTAAAATCGAAAGAATCTATTAATCGATTGTAAAAATCTGTTAAAATCGGAATTAATCGACTAATTGATTACGAAAATCGCTTAAAATCGATATAATCGATTTATTGATTACAAGAATCGATTAATCGACTGTAAGAATCGATTATAATTGGAATAATCGATTAATCGACTACGAAAATCACTTAAAATAAAAATAATCGATTTATTGACTACGAGAATCGATTAATTGACTGTGAGAATCGATTATAATCGAAATGATCGATTAATCGAATACAATCATCTATCAAAATCAAAAGAATCGATTAATCGACATTAACGATCGATTAAAAACCATTTTTCTAATTTTATTGCCCTTTTAATTCATTTTTTTTCAATTTATTTCCAAGAATTCCACCGAAGAAACCTGTCTAGTGCCAGACTAGGCGTGCTAGCCAGGCGCTAGGCTGGGGAAACAGTGCAATGACACGATCAAACAGATAAATTCCTACTCTCGGGGCTTAAACGGGAATCGCCAATGTATTTTTACCGTATAAACCACCAAAATTGGATTCCACCAAATGATCTTGTGGCTCTCTTTCCCCTCCCTCCCCCCCCCCCCCTCTCTCGGTCGCTCTTTCAAAGGCAATAACATTTCTTGCGCGCGTCTGCTTTTCAACACACAACCACATTGATCGTAAACTTGGAAAAGCGTCGATATAACGACAAAGTGGAATAGTGAAACACACAAGGCGAACTCACTTGTGCACGCATTAACGATTGAAACAATCCGAGAAATGTCTTTTCACCATTTACAGCTATAAAAACACGAAATGAGACGTTTTTAGAAGGTTTTATTTTTAGGAGAGGGGGAAATGAGGGGAAATTTAATTCTTTTTTTTAACAGGTGAAAAAAATGAGGAATCGGAGTTTTCTTTGTTGTTTTTAAAGGGATCTCGGAAATTAAGGAAGATAGAAAAAAATGTGAAGAGTCCTTTTTTGTGGGAAATTGAATTCTCTACAAAAAAGGTCTCTCCAAATTTCCCCTCAAACCCAATAGTTTCAGAGTTCCTTTTAAAAGAATCTAAGAATACCTCTTTTTCCTTGAAATCTTCAAATTTTCCCTTTTTTTTCACTACTTCAAAAGGATCTCAGAAGCCATCAAGTTTATCGAAAAATCGCAAGAAACCTTTTTTGTAGCTCTCAAAATTCCCCACAAAAAAGCTCTCCTCACATTTTCCCCTAACTCCACTCATTTCCTCAATAATCATCATGTAACTCCACAAATTCATGTAACTCCACAAATGCATGTAACTTGAATTTCAAGTTTTCAATGCACGATTACGTCATAATAATCGTGATGATTAACTCTATGTTCATACATCGAGACTTTCATCAAATCAAAAGTCTTTCCTTACAACTGCATCAATTTTCTGGAATCAATTGCCTTCTGAGATAACTTCTGCTAGTTCGACAGAACAATTTAAAAAACTGTGCTTCCAATTTTTAATGAATCAAGAGATCGATGCAGTGATAAATAACTAATGAACAATTAATAGTTGCATTTATTGTGATTGCTAGTTATTTGTAAAAATTTGTAAAAATTGAACTTCAGTAATAGCTTTGATTAATGGTATTGATTTTATTTAACTAGGAACTACTTGATATTTCTGTGATACCTCAAAATTTGATTATTTTTATTGCAATGCAAATATCAATTATTAATTATTTATATATTTTTCATGCACAATTCAATGTGATTACTTCTTGTATATTTTCAATCTTATTGGCTCCGATGGGCATTCTAGCCTGGAGCCTCTTAAATAAATAAAATAAAAATTTTAAAAATCCCCTCATAAATCCCAGACACTAAAAATAATCATGACAACTCAATTCGATCATTCAACCATGCTTTAAAAATTCCCTGAAAGTATAATCACATGTTTTACATTCATTGCTTCTTCCCCCTCCCCTTCGAATTCCCCCCTTCGAAACGTAAAAAAAAAAAATCTCGGCTTTATTCACATGCAAAGTGTTATTGATTTTGTGGTAATTTCACTTTCACCTTTGAAGTTTGAGGAAAGAAGAGAAAAAGGAAGAAGAAAAAAAAGGGATTGGAATATTGGACTGAACTCTGTCCTTGATTCGATTATTCCTCCCTCACCCCCCTTCCCCTCCCCCTACTTCGGTTTCTTTGGCATTACTCACAATGAATCTGTAAAACGTATAAATCTCCGTTTGAATTCCATAAAATTAAGGAAAAAAAGAAGAATTCATTGGATTCTCTAGAAACTCTAGAGTCTTTAAATGGTATCTCGGTAATTAAAGGAGATACGCTTTTTTTTATAAAAACGTTTTTTGTAGCTTTTTTTGTACTCTTCAAAAAAGGTCTCTTGATAAATCTTCGTAAACTCAAGAGTTTGTGAGATATTTATGATTTAATTGAAGAATTCTGTTTTTTATTGAAAAAATCGACATTTTGGTGTTCGATTTATGTTTTAATGAATATCTTGAGAACTATGAGGTTTAGGAAAAAACGTCTGGAAACCATTTTTCTAGCTCTTGAAATTCTCAATGAAAAAGGTCTCTTGATATTTTCCCATAAACCCAATAGTTTCTGAGATACTTATAGTTTTCTATAAAAAAAAGTTGATTTTCATGGAAAAAATACGTTTTCGAGGTTTTATTTTACATTTTGCTAAATATCTTCGAAACGAGTGAGTTTATCGAGAAATCTGAAGAAACCTTATTTGTAGAGAAATTAATTCTCCACAAAAAAGGACACTTGACATTTTTCTCTAAATCTAACCGCCTCTAAGATACCAAAAAATTAGCGAAATTCTTGAAAAAAATCACTCAAAATCCCCTCAAAAAAGTTCTATTTTTTTTAAAGTTTTAATAAAGGAAGAAAAAAGAAAAGGGATTGGAATATTAGACTGAACTCTGTTGTCCTTGATTCGATTATTCCTCCTCCCTCATTCTCTCAATTCTTCGGCATTACTCACAATGAATCTCCAAGACGGTATAAATCTCCGTTTGAATTCCATGAAATTCTCCCCAAGAGAGAGAGACAGTCTTCCCAATGATATTGCCCACCAGTTTGTGGATCAATTTGGCACGTGCGTGCCATGCATAATTATCATTATTGAGGAAATTGTTAGACATAGGAAGAAAACTGTTACATTCACAGTGCCAATTGATTCTTGATTCCCATGAATATAAGATTGAATTTTTCCCATAAAAATAAAAAAAATCTCCACTTTTTTTTGACGATTTATCTCCTCAAAAAATGGAGATACGTCTTTTTTTCACTAAGACCTTTAATTTTTGAGAATTTCAAAAGCTTAAAAAAAAGGTCTGAATTTAAAAAGAGGCGTATCTCCATTATTTTCAGAAATATTCCCAAAAAATTAATGTCGAATCAAATTTTTCTATTTTTTTCCCAAAATATTTCGAAAAAAACTCTAATTTCAATCGAAATCACTCAATTCCGAGTTTTTCCTCGATATCTCGAAATCCAAGCGATATATCGAAATGATCATGATGACCTTTTTTCTAGCTCTTGAAATTCTGTACAAAAAAGGTCTCTTCACATTTTCCCCTAACTCCACTCGCCTGAAAGATATCAATTAAAACGTCAATGAAAGCCGAAAAACCCTTTTTTTCCTCCAAAAAACGAAATTTCTCATTCAACCCTCCATATCTCGGAAACCATCCAATTTATAAAAAATTCCCAAGAAACCTTTTTTGTAGCCCTCGAAATTCCCCAGAAAAAAGGTCCCTTTACATTTTCTCCTAAACTCACTCGCCTAAAAGATACTCTCAATCCAATAAACCATCGTCTCATTCTCCCGAAAAAAAATAAAAATTCCCATTTTTTCACGAAATTCTGAAAACTCACGACCACCGGGTGGAGAACCCCCCCCCCCCCCCCCCTCTCCCTCTTCAACCTACGCTTCCCCTCATTCTCCTCATTTTTTCCTCCTATTTCACGTTGGTCACAGGCAGCTCAGAAAATGCCGGAGCCAAAGAAAGAGTCGATGACCTTACCGCTATGTTGCTGAGAAAGAGAAAGAGAGAGAGAGAGAGAGCCCTCTTCTCTCGGTATCGTGCAAGTGCATCGTGTGTTCTCACTATAATACGTTCCGTCTTTACGACTACACTAACCGCTCTCGGTTTTTCGAGTGCATTCAAACACACACACAAACTTTCCTCCAAACGCGAGAAAGAGAGAGAGAGAGAGAGAGAGAGGAGAAGAAGAAAAAAATAAGGGAATAAACTCGACGAGAATGAGTCTCGTGAAAAGAAAAAAAGGCGGACACAGATGGAACAAGTGAAAAGTAGTGATGGTTAAAATTCATTGAAGAATCGATTGTCGATTCTCATTTTTTTTTCTTGCACATTTAGATTGGTGGAGTCGATTAATCGACTGTAAGATTCGATTAAAATCGAAAGAATTAATTAATCGGCTGTAGCAATCGATAAAAATTGAATCAATCGATTAATCGATTGTAAGAATCGATGAAAATCAAATGAATCGATTAGTCGATTGTAAGAATCGATTAATCGATTAGTAAGAATCGATTATAATCGAAAGAATTCATTAATCGACTTTAAGAATCGATAAAGCGATTGTAAGAATCGATTAATTGATTGTAAGAATCGATTAATCGATTGTAAGAATCTATTATTCCATTGTAATAATCGATTAATCGAATGTGAGAATCAATTAAACGTGAAATTATCGAGCAATTGACTACGAGAATCGATTAATCGATTGTAAGAATTGATTTAAATCGAAAGAGTTAATTAATCGACTGAGAGAATCGATTAAAATCGGATGAATCCAATAATCGATTGTAAGAATCGATGAATCGACTGTAAAAATCAATTAAAATCGAAATTATTGAGCAATCGATTACGAGAATCGATTAATGAGACTTTAAAAATCGATTGAAATTGAAAGGATTGATTAATCGATTCATAAGAATCGATAAAAATTGAAAGGATCGATTAAATAACTGCAAGAATACATTCAAATTTCAAATTTCCCCAAAAATTCAATTTTCATCTAAAAAAAATGCGGTTTTCCTCTTTTACATCAAATTTTCCCCTATATCTCCGAAAGTACTAGTTTTATCGAAAAAACTCAAGAAACCTTTTTTGTAGCTTTCGAAATTCCCCACAAAAAAGCCCTCTTGACATTTTCTCCTCGATCCAACGGTTTCCAAGTGCTCCTTCATTATTTCCCAAGACAAACCCAAAAAAAAAAAAAGAACTAAAAATTCACAAATTTTTCATGAATTTATTCTCACGAAAGACATAATAAAGGAAAATTGAACAAATTCGTCTTTAATTTATTTTCATCCCTCCATTATTACCCCAGTGATACAACAACCAATGACCTTTCCCTTCTCATACAATAGCCCCAACATTCTTTTTTTATCTGTAAAAGACCTTTGGATCCCTTTGCAGGTACTTTATTCTACTCGATGAGTATCTCTGATCGAAGGTCATCTCTTTTATTCCCACAGTGGCTCTCACACTTTGACAAACAGGAAAAAATCCTAGAAACTTTTTCACTAGAAATGGAAAAATAGATATTTCAATTTGAGAATCAATTTTTTTTAGTACAATAATCGATTATGAAAAGAATCGATTTATAATTTTCGATTTTTATGAAAAATCGATTCTCGATCGAGATATCGAATCGATTAATCGATGTTTGAAAAATGATCGATAATTGTTATTTTTAGTAAGAAGAAATATCGATTAATCGATTCTTTCGATTTTAATCGATTCTTAAAGTCGATTAATCGATTATTTCGATTTTAATGCATTTTCACAGTCGATTAGTTGATTCTTTCAATTTTAATCGATTCTTACCATCGATTAATCGATTTTGGTAATCAATTAGTTGATTATTTCGATTTAAATCGATTCTTAAAGTCGATTAGTCGATTATTTCGATTTTAATGCATTTTCGCAGTCGATTAATTGATTCTATCAATTTTAATCGATTCTTACCATCGATTAATCGATTTTGGTAATCAAATAGTTGATCCTTTCGATTTTAATCGATTCTTAAAGTCGATTAGTCGATTATTTCGATTATTTCGATTTTAATGCATTTTCACAGTCGATTAGTTGATTTTTTCAATTTTAATCGATTCTTACCATCGATTAATCGATGTTGGTAATCAAATAGTTGATCCTTCCGATTTTAATCGATTCTTAAAGTCGATTAGTCGATTATTTCGATTTTAATGCATTTTCACAGTCGATTAGTTGATTTTTTCAATTTTAATCGATTCTCACCATCGATTAATCGATTTTGACAATCAAATAGTTGATTATTTCGATTTAAATCGATTCTTGTAGTCGGAATAGTCATTGAGTGTGTTGTAAGAAACGAACGTAAAAAAAAACCACCCAAAAATTAATATTCACGATTAAAAACCTATTTCCTCGTATTAAAAGTGAATTCAAAGAAGAATTATTGAATTATATTAATTATTTGTCATTTATTACTTGACCAATAGTCATTCCATTTGACTAGTGTATTCACGTATTTCCCTATTGCAACAACAACAATTATTTATTACAAATTTATCAGACAATCAATAATTTTCATATTGAATCGTAAATTTTTGTTTTTTTTATTTTTCCTTTTTTTTCCAAGACATTTTCCAGATTTTAATCTTTTTGCCTGACCTTAAAAAAAAAAAGGGCAAAATCTTGCATTTGGCCCGTAAGACAACGTGTTATTTTTATTTCTTGTCTATTTGATTTTTGACAATACAGAAAAAAAAAACGGTCAATCAACTTGAAATTTTCACGAGATCATTCAGATGCATGTAAACTTTTATTTAAATATTTATCTCATATTTTAATCGTTAAGGTCGTGCAGTCATGACAAACTACCTTAAGAGAATGAAAAAAACAAATTCCCAGTCGATCCTAAAAAAAAAACCCCAATTCTCCTCAAGGTGAAGGCCATTCGGACCGTCACCCAATTAATCATCAACCCAAAGACAACCCCCCCCCCCCCCCCCCCCCCCCCCCCACGCCCTACCATCACCCCCCTCCCCTCTTTTCCCTTTTCCCTCAAGAAAATTCACCAAAAAAAAAAAAGAAAAAAAATGACAAAAAAAAAAGGAAAAACCGTAAAGTGTTTATCTTTGTTTCCAGTTTTTCCCATCTATTCTCCTCTTCCTCTCCTCCACTCGTTCAGTGGCACGCATCAGTGGCCCTCTGCACATGCGCAATAAAACGGTAGATGTGCGCGCCTGCGTGCCACATGGCCGCCACCTTGGCAATGCGTTGACCCTAAAGTGGCGCGTCGAGTGCACGATAGTCTCCACCCCTCCCCTCTTTTTTTTCTCCCCTCCCTTACCACCCTTCCCCCTGATCCGGGTGTGTGTATATATATAATACACAGAAGATTGGACAGTGGAATGAGAGAGGAAACTGTGTGTATCGAATTTACTGACACAGGGTTTTGTGTTTACAGTATCGAGAGTGATTGATAAAAAAAAAAAAAAAAAAAAAAGGAGAGGGAGGAAATAACGGAAAAGAGAAATGGATATAAAACTATGAATTTGTCAATTTTACTGTCGTATAAAATTCGAAGATTAAAAAAATAGAAAAAAAAAAAAAAAAATAGAAAAAAAAATTGCTATAAATTTTTTGATAATTACATAAATTTTTTTTTTAATAGAAAAAATAGATTTTTTCCTTCTTTTTATTAATTGAATAAAACATTCCCTATTATTATTATTATTTATTAATTTTGTGAAATCTTTCAGTTCTTTACATAGAAAAAAATAATAATTAATTAAAAAAAAGATTTTTTATTGAAAAAATTTTTTTTTTTCTTTTTTTTTTCTTTTGAAAAGGGAAAATTGTTTTTTCTTTTCCTTCAAAAAATAAAAATCGTAATGATTTTTTAGTTAACGAGGTTAAGAACAAATAAATTTTCGGAGATTCTCTGACTTATCTATTGACTCAGTTAAAATATATATATGAAATTAGAAGAAAAAAAAAAAATCTTATCAAAATCATATCTTTATCTTTATTTTTAAATTCATTTGCCAATAGCTGATAAGATATGGGATTTTTTTTTTACGTGGCATTAAAAATTTTAGGTGATTTCTTTTTTTTTTTTTTTTTTTTTTTTTGTGAAGATATATAATTGAGGACGATTTTTTAATTAATTCGATTTCCAATAATTAATGACTGCGGACTTGAAATTCAAGAGAACATATATATATATATATACATATATATAAATTGCGTTATTTCGGTAGATTTATCGTCACTTTTATTTTTGAGAATGATAGCGTCTGGAGGAACTCGAGAAATTGGCCAAAGAGAGCACGTCATTCCCCCGCAGCTGATCCCACCCACGTAATCGAATACTCCTTTTCTTTTCCCTTTTTTTTTTGCAATAAAAAAGAAAAGAAGAGAACAATTCACTTCCATCTGTTCTTTTTCATCTTCTTCGAAAATTAATCAAGATAAATGTTTTTTGAGAAATAACAAGAAATTAAAATCATCATTTTTATCATTATTTTTTTTTAGAAAAAATTCAGTTTTTCTTCAATATCTTAAAAGCCATTGGGTTTAGAGGAAAATTTCAAGAGACATGTTTTATGGGGAATTCGATTTTCTACAAAAAAGGTCTTCTGACATTTTCTTCTAATTCCAATAGTTTCTGAGATGCACGTTAAAACGTAAATTTAAATTTAAAAAGACTTGTTTTTTTTTTTTTTTTTGATTAAGAGGATTTTTTTCATTCAATGGTAAATATCTCGGAAATTATTGGGTTTAGGGGAAAATGTTAAGAGGCCTTTTTTGTAGAGAATTAGAATTTCTAAAAAAAAGGCTTCTTGACATTTTCTTCTAAACCCACTTGCTTCTAAGATATCCTTAAAAGAAAATTCTTGACATTTTTGTCGTTTTTTTGGCATTTTTCCTTTTTTTTAAATTTTTTCGTGTTTGCGAATTCTCGTGTTTTTATTATTTTGATGGTTATTTTCTGCTTTTAATTATCATTGCAGGGAAAACCTGTTGATTTTTTTGGGTAATTGAATGAGGAAAATTTGAGAATTTCTGGGAATTAATTGTGTTTATTTGGGGGATTATTAAATCTGGGGAATTAGCGAATTGATTAATTGGGCGAGGGTCAATTGGGGATTTTGGGGCAGTGTGGTGTTTATTAAATCGTCGATTTTTGAGGGAAAACTGCCTTTTTTTCTAGGGGAGGGGAAAAAAATTGGCAAAATTAGAGAAAGGGGAGCATTTGATGATTTTTTTGGGAATTGGATTAAAAATATCTTTGAAGCGAGTGAGTGGAGAGAAAAATATCAAGATACCTTTTTTGAAGAGAATTTCAAGAGCTAAAAAAAATGTCTCTTAACATTTTTCGATAAACCCAGTAGTTTTCAAAATATTGATGATTAAATAAAAAAAAACACATTTTTTATTGAAAAAAAGAGGTTTTTTTCAATTTTTCTTTACGTTTCAATAAATATCTCAAAAACAACTGCTTTTAAGAGAAAATGTCAAGAAACCTTTTTTGAAGAGAATTAAATTCCCCACAAAAAAGGTCTCTTCACATTTTCCCCAATCTCCAATAATTCCCAAGATCTCATTGAAATCCTCTCAATTTAATCCCAAAACATCTCATTAACATTTCCCCTCCTTCTCCCCAGCTTCCCCTCTCATCAAAATTCATCATTAATTATTCCTTCCATTTCTCGCAACAAGAAAACACCGAAAATTCCTCAATAACTCTCGCCATAAAAAAATTCCCCCGACAAAAAAAACAAGAATCCTAAAAAACTTTCATTCTCATTTCATCAGAAATATTCTTCGCACCCCCCCCCCCCGCCCCACCCTCCTCCCTCACACATTTCACTCTTTTTTCTCCTTCAATCTCTTGCCGTTGACCTTTCCCATCTCATTTTTCTCTCCCACTGCCGCCATCGCCGAAACCGTCTAAGAATTGACTCAGCTTGAGGCAAGAAGAAAAAAAAAAAGTGCCAGTGTGTAAAGTCAATAGCCAGTTTCAGATTTCTTTTTCATCTACAAACACACACACCCACACAAAGTGACACACAGAGACATGTAATACACACATATGTGTGTACACAATTTTTGCAATCTATTCTGTTATCTCGTACGCATTTTTATAACGCGATAATATCCGTCTTTCAACGAAAATTCAAGAGTTTATTAATTTATCATTCACGCGAGCAAGTGTTTCATCATTTTTTTGGTAAAAAAAAAAATGAAAAAAAAAAAGAATTTGCTGAATTATTTTGGGAATTTACAGTTTTTCACTTAGATGAAAAAGGAACAATTTTTTAATGAAAATAAAAAAATAATGATAATGAATGGAAAATCATTTTTTTTAGAGGGAAAAAATTAGATTTTTAGAAAAAAATTAGGTTTTTCAAGTGAAAGTGTCAAAAAACCCTTTTTTTTTGAAAATTCAATTCTCTACGAAAATGATTTCCTGACCATTTTCCCCTAAACTGAATAATTTTCGAGATATCTTTTAAAAAATCCACAAAAACCTTTTTTTTCCTCCAAAACCGAAAAAAAACGATTGTTCATGTTTAATGTTTAATGTTTATTTATTTAAGAGGCTCAAGGCTAGAATGCCTATTGGAGCCAATAAGATTGAAAATATACAAGAAGTAATCACATTGAATTGTGCATGAAAAATATATAAATAATTAATAATTGATATTTGCATTGCAATAAAAATAATCAAATTTTGAGGTATCACAGAAATATCAAGTAGTTCCTAGTTAAATAAAATCAATACCATTAATCAAAGCTATTACTGAAGTTCAATTTTTACAAATTTTTACAAATAACTAGCAATCACAATAAATGCAACTATTAATTGTTCATTAGTTATTTATCACAGCACCGATCTCTTGATTCATTAAAAATTGGAAGCACAGTTTTTTAAATTGTTCTGTCGAACTAGCAGAAGTTATCTCAGAAGGCAATTGATTCCAGAAAATTGATGCAGTTGTAAGGAAAGACTTTTGATTTGATGAAAGTCTCGATTTATGAACATAGAGTAAATCGTCACGATTATTATAACGTAATCGTGCATTGAAAACTTGAAATTCAAGTTCATTCGTAAATGAACTTTTGTGATTCAATTTGATTGCTTTATAAATGAAGGTTACCACAAGCAATTCCATCTTCTTCAAATATCTCCAAAACAACTGCCTCTATCAAAAAAGCCCAAGAGACCTTTATTGTAGTCCTCAAAATTTCCCACAAAAAAGCTCTCTTCACATTTTCCCCTAACTCCCCTTGCCTCAAAGATATCCCCAAAAGAATCTTCTCAAAACCTTCCTCACCTCAAAAAAACGAAAAAATCTACAAAAAAACTTCATTAAAAAAAAAACGATTAAAATCCAAATAAAAAAAAGATTATTAATACAATTAATTAATTCAATGAACAATGAAAACAATGTGGGCCTCTTTACGATAACGCGCGCCAGTGGCTCTTTACCAGTGTACTCCCAAGAGTGAACAGAATCGATTACGAGTTGACCTACTTTTACAACGTTAACCATGAAGACGTGACCCGACCGAGAAAAAAAAAAGAACACGAGGCACATGCAATTTTTATTATTGTTGCCATTATCCCCATATTTACGAAGGATCGTCTTTTCTCATCTCCCCCCCCCCCCTCTCCACTCTTCTTCCCATCCCCACTAAATAAAATGAACAAGAAATCCTTAGTTGAGATCAATTTTCAAAAAATTCGAATTTTCATAAATAATTAAGAATGATTGGGAGATACAATCGGAAAAAATCGTTAATAACAATGAAAAATGAAATCTGATATAGCTTTTTCTGCTGATACTTTAGCAATATGCTTTCCGAATGGAAGTGATACAACTTTTTTCAAATCATCATGAAAATATCAAATTTTGAAGAAATTCATTAAAACGCCAATAACTCGAGAACTAATCATGCAAATAAGCTCAAAATTTACAGGCATTTAACTGATAAAGCTCTCGAGATAATATATGAGTATAAATAACATCAGTTGAATAGTTTCCAGAAATTCCATTAAAAACTGATTTTCGAAAAATGGACAAATCTCAAAAAGTTACGATCGAATTCTCTTCAAATAAAGCTTAAAAAATAGAGTTTGTCGAGAGGAAATTTTCCACAAAATATGAAATTTTTCTATAAAATCGTTTTGCTGTAATTGAGACTTTTATGCACACACAGACATACACACACACACAGACATGCGCTAAAAATATCATTTTCTCTCTATTTAGATCATTTTAAGTATCTTCTATTAAAAAAAATTACAATCAAAAATTCTGATGATTACATAGTTTCCATTCGGTAGCAAAAAATGGGGGAGAAATAACAGAAGAATGTTGAAGTCTCTATTAATAGAGTCCTTTCTCGGCTGTGAACGCAAACATACAATCGGGCGCGAGCAGTTAACTTTACTTGCCAGACGCGAAAAAAGCGTCCCAGCGTGTTTGTATACGCGGAACACACGTACAGACACAAACATAGATAAAGAGCATCTTCTATTCATTGCTATTTGTACCGTCAGTTTAGAACATCGAGAAAGCATTAATTGTTTATTTTTTTTTTTTTTATTACATCACTTTTATTCAATGACGTGAATCTCGTCTATTTTTAGGGGTTTTCAGTTTTTTTTGGAGCTTTTCGAGAATAGCGAAGAGGGGGAGGGGGATAGGGGGATTTTTGTAGGGACCTTTTTTGTGGGAAATTTCGAGAGCTACAAAAAAGGTTTCTGTGGAAATTCTGAAATTCCGAATGGTTTTCGAGATTTTTTGAGGAATGTGAAAAAAAAATTTGAGGTTTGGAAAAAGAGAATTTTTGGAGTTTTCAAGGTTTTTTTTGGGGATAATTCAGAAAATAATTGAGATAGGGCAATTTTTTGGTGGAATCCTTCTTTCTAGAGAATTCCAAGAGCTCCAAAATAAGCTCTGAATCAAAACTTCCCTTATCTCTATTATTTCTTCAAAAATCTTCTCAAAAATCAAGGAAAAAAAAATCATAAATTCCTATAGAAAATAAAAAAAAATCATTAAAAATCTCTAAAAAAATTCCGAGAATTCCATAAATTTATGCCTAAATTCCCCAGTTCACGATGAACCCCACGAAACCGCTGAATTTTAATTAAATTAATGAAAAAATATTTCACCAAAAGTATCTCTTCATAATCCCTTCATTTAACCAGCGAAAAAATGAAAAATAAAAAAATTTGACGAGGCAAGAAAAAAAACGAAGAAAAAAGGAAAAATTCCGTTGAAATTCCAGTGAAGAGAAAGCGTCCCGTTCATCAGAAAGTCCCCTGATGAGGCGAGAGAGAAAGAAACAAAAGAGTTTTACACGCCAGTAAAGTCCAGTGGAAAATATCTCAACTGTCCATTAAAAAAGGAGGGAGGGAAGAGGGGGAGGAGAAGAAGAGGAGGGGGGAGGGGGGAATAGGGTCCCTAGACACTGCGGTGCCAGTATTTTCTCGAATCAGGAGAACTCAAAGGAGAAAAGGAGGAAAAATAAAAAAAAAGTCCTTTAAAAAAAAAAAAGTCGTTTCCTCGATTTTCCTCAGAGTTTTTTATACTTCACTTCATAGATTTCCTCGCAGTCTACACTGACTTCTGCACTCCCACATTCACCTTAGCTTCCTTCATTTCGCAAAGTCGACGAGAATAGAGAACGAATGGGGAAAAGGGGGAGGGGGAGGAGGAGGAGGAGGGGGGATCTCTCAGGCGAATCGTATGTACTGGTTTAAGCCAGGCAAACCCTATTTATAACACTGAGAACTAGTGTGCGAGTGAGGTGAGAATAGTGGGTAAATGCACTACTATTTGGGGATAGACTGATGATTTTTTTTGTTTTTTTTTTGGAAGGGGGGAGGGGGAGTTTCTGGGGTTAAATGGAGTTTTATTGGGAGTTGTGAAGATTTTCTCGGTTTTTTGGGGGTATTTTCTTTGGTATCTTAGAGGCGAATGGAGTTAGGGGAAAATGTGAAGAGACCTTTTTTGTAGGGAATTTTGAAAGCTACAAAAAAGGTTTCTTGACTTTTTTTGATAGGGCTACGCGTTTTGGAGATACTTTTAAGAGAATCTGCAGAGGAATTTTTGGATTTTTTTACGAGAAAAAAATCGGGTCCATCTTCTCTTAATAAGATCTCGGAAACTATTGGGTTTAGAAGAAAATGTCAAGATACCTTTTTTTTAGAGAATTTAAAAATCTACAAAAAAGATCTCTTCACATTTTTCTCTCAACTCAATAGTTTCCGAGATCCCTTCAAAATAATAAAAATATTTCTATTTTTTTACTCTAATTTCTCTTCAAATTCTCTTTTTTTCATGAAAATTTTGTCTTTTTAAATTTTTTAGCAATTTCTAATGATAAATGAGATAAACGGTAAAGTTCGATGACTCCAGTAGAATTGAATCAATGAAGAGCCACAAATATTCACGACTCAATATTAATTTTTAACCATTCTTTTTTCGTCCATTGGCTCAGACCCGAGGACATGAATTCTCGTGTGTTAATAAAAAGTTCAGCCATTGTGTATGTTGTATATTTTGGTACAAAGTTTCTTCTTGATAAGCGAAAACTTTTCGTAGCATTCGATGAGTTCGTTTTTGATATTCCTTCCCCCATAATTTTTCTCTTCCAAATATTTCCAGAAGTATCAAAAACTCCAGTGGAGCATGTAACAGTGAATAATTCACAAGTATTTTTCATTTTCTCCGCAAAAAAGAGAATATCATTTGCTTCATGCTTCATTAGACTTCGATTGAGTTCCTGAGATTGAGAATAAACCGATAGAATGTCTGTGGGGATTGATTATCCATTTAATGAGTCTAATAAAGCCATTAGTCATTAAGGAAGTCCAAGTAGCAGGTCCAAATAATCTAATTTTTCTTTATTTTTCCAAGTCATCATAAATATTCTAATTATTCCTTTCTTTTAAAAGGCACTCCGAAACTATTGGACTTATGAAAAAATGTCAAGAACCCTTTTTTGTAGCTCTCAAAATTCCCCACAAAAAAGGTCTCTTGACATTTTCCCCTAACTCCAATAGTTTCGAATTGCCCATCAAAATAACAACTCGATTCCTCATCATAACCAATAAATCCTCATTTCCAACTTCACCAATTCCGCCAAACCTCCACAAAGAATTCGAAACGGAGATACTCTTCGTCCCCCATCCGTAAACAAACAAAAAAAAAGAAGAGAAAAACTCGCCAGAGACGTGAAATAGTGAGCGGGAAAGGCTCATAAGTTTATCCCGGTTTACGTCTTTCGTTTACACGTGAAAATGAATTGAGGGGAAAGAGCCCGAAGGAGGCGCACAAGAGAGGGAGAGAGAAGATGGCGATACCGTGAGAGAGGGGGGGGGGGGGAGCTGCGAATCGATATTACCATCGCCATCGGCACGACCTCGTGCCCGTCAGCCGTCTCCCCCCCCCCCCCCCCCCCCTCCTCTCTACAAGAAAATCTCTCCGCTCTCGCGTACACAGCTGAACCCAGACCTTCGAAGGTAGTTTGCCGTTTTCTGTGGCAAGAAGAGTAGTTTGCTGACGTCACCGATTATCATCAATAGCGTCAAAAGTTTGTACATAAATATCTCGACGATTTTATCGATTTTATTGTTCAGAAATTTGTTGAATAAATTTGCGAGAAAATTGGAGTTTTTTTTACTTTCTCATTGGTTTTGTTGCAGGGGAAGAGAATGAGAGGGTTTTTTCTTACGCTGCTTTGACGAATGGGGAGAAGTTGGGGAGAAAAGCGGTTTTTGATGATTTCGTTGAAAAGCTGAGAAAATTTTAGCTGGAAAACATGGGTCGCAAGTGTTTTTAGGGTTTTTTTTGGAAAATTAGGACTTTTAGCCGAAAGTTTTAGCCGATTTTTTTAGGGGAATTATTGGGGATAGGGTGATTTTGATGATTCCATTGAAAAGCTGAGAAAATTCTAGCTGGAAAACATGGGTCGCAAGTGTTTTTGGGATTTTTTGGAAAATTAGGACTTTTAGCCGATAATTTTAGCCGATTTTTGGGCAGAGAATATTGGGAATTGGGTGTTTTTGATGATTCCATTGAAAAGCTGAGAAAATTTTAGCTGGAAAACATGGGTCGCAAGTGTTTTTAGGATTCTTAGGAAAATTAGGACTTTTAGCCGAAAATTTAAGTTGATTTTTTGGGGAAAATATTGGGAATTGGGTGTTTTGGATGTTTTCAATGGAAAGCTGAGAAAATTTTAGCTGGAAAACATGGGTCGCACATGTTTTTGGGATTTTTTGGAAAATTAGGACTTTTAGCCGAAAATTTAAGCCGATTTTTTGGGAAAAATATTGGGGACAGAGTAATTTTGATGTTTTCAATGGAAAGCTGGGGAAATTTTAGCCGAAAAACATGGGTCGCACATGTTTTTGGGATTTTAGGGAAAATTAGGACTTTTAGCCGAAAATTTAATCCAACGGTTTGGCTAAAATATTATGAATAAGGTTTTTTTTAATGATGCCATTGGAAATTTGGGGAAATTTCAAGATGGAAAATGTAGATCGCGGATGGTGTAGGGCTCTTATTGAAAATTAGAACTCTCAGCTGAGAATTTAATTTGAATCGCAAGTGTTTGTACGTTTTTTTCCGGGAAATTAGGACTTTTAGCCGAAGATTGAAGGAAACTTTTTCAATTTTGGGAAATTTTAGTTTTTTGAGGATATCTCTGGTTCTAAATGTCATAACAAATTGAAGGCGCTCTCAAATGATAGGTGAGATCATTGGCCATTGAGTTATGGAGTTTCAAATTGATTTTTATAGTTATTTTTGTTAAATTATGGGCGAAAAAACGATATTATGAAAAAAGCCCTATAACCAGGTACGAAATTGATAAAAATTGATCTAAAACTACAAGAATCGATGGGAAGTGATCCCATCTTTCATTTAGCATCGGTCTCAAGTCGTCGCAACAATTAAAACCGAAAATATTTCAAAAAAACAAAATTTTCCCAAAATTGAAAGAAAAAATCCTCCAATTTCGGCTAAAAAGCTCAAATTCCCCCAAAAAAATGAAACATCACTTCCGACATATGTTTTCCAGCTAAAATTTCCCCAGCTTTCCAATGAAATCATCAGAAAACCTCTATCTCGAACCCCTCCTCACCAATAACATCATTTCATCGATATGATCGTAAACAAATTTCTTCAATAAATTCCGAGCAAAACTGCCGTATTTTTTCTCCTCATTTTTACGTCTCAGGGGTAAAGAGAATGAGATTTTTTTCTTCTTCTTTCCATCGCTCTCACGAACAGCAGAAAGTTGAGTAGAATAAGGTTTTGCTGGGAAGAATCCCCGGGAATGGAGAAGAGACGGAAATTTATAGCGTTGAGAAATGTGTGTCCTTGTGAAACAATACCTCAGATACTGGAGCGGAGTTAAATGAGAGGCGGAGGAGGGGCGGGAGGGGGGGCGGGGGGATTTACGTAAGAGTTGTAACGGGTGAATCGTGTCGTCGAGGATAAAGAGGGGGGATGGGCTCAGATGGAGATTTTATCGATAATTTAATTGGGGGGAGGAAAAAGTTTCTGCGTTTACTTGAGGGGAAAATAATTTCTTTTTTTTTTAGTCAAAGATCGATTCAGTACTTTCCACTAAAGAGATCTCGGAAAGTATTGGGTTTAGGGGAAAAAGTCAAGAGACCTTTTTTTTAGAGAATTAAATTTTCTACAAAAAAGGTCTCTTGCAAAATTCTCAGAAACTCAATAGTTTCCGAGTGCATATCAAAAATATAAAAAAATTTTATTCAAAAAAAAAATCATCTAATACTTAGAAAAAAGTGTGAGAAATCTCGAGATTCCAGTTAGAATTCATAGCATATCCCTGAGATTACCGTAAGCGACTTAACCGATTCACGTGACTCACACACACAATTCTAATTCTCATCGTTCACAATCCATTCGTCTCGCCCTCATTCGTCGAATTGCCGCCAACAGTGAAAAAGAGAAGAAAAAAAAGAGAGAGAGACTCGACATTTCCCCATCGAATGAATATTTCCTTGGCATCGACCCGCGTCAAAATTCCCCATGTACCCTCATGAGGCAGATAACAGAGAGTAAAAAAAAGAAGAAAAAAAAATATATGGTGTGAAAAGAACGAAGGAAAAAGAAGAATAAGCAACGTGAGCCGGGCGCACAATGTTGGGTTTTAGCAGCCTGCTAGAAGAGAGGGGCTCTCTTCTCCTCTCGCCCACTGGCTCTGGGTTATATTGGGCGCAAAACTGTGGGTCTCGTGTGCGAGAGACACGGAAACCCGGGGGTTCACACAACTGCAGCCGCACCCTCTGGGCCTGAGTTTCCATTTCTCTCCCCCTCCCCTCCCCCATCCCCCTCGTTTTCCATTCGTACTGGCTCTCTCTACGTGTCCCTTGGTATGTTGTGAGGAGTGAGAAGAGGACGTCGACCCTAGTACAGTATGACAGGGGAAAATAATCGGTACAAAGTGATAGGGGAAGAGGGGAAGTTTTTTTTTTGTTGAAAAATGATTTTTGTGAGGAGAATTTTGGGGTTTTGGGGATAGTATTGGGGATAGAGTGTTTTTGATGGGATTATCGAAAAGCTGGGGAAATTTTAGGCGGAAAACATGGGTCACAAGTGTTTTTTGGATTTTTTTTGAAAATTAAGACTTTTAGCCGAAAATTTGATTTAATTTTGAAGAGGGGAGGGGGGGGGGGAAGAGTATTGGGGATAGTTTTTTCGATGAGATTATTGAAAAGCTGGGGAAATTTCAGACGGAAAACATGGGTCACGAGTGTTTTTTTTATTTTTTTTGAAAATTAAGACTTTTAGCCGAAAATTTGATTTAATTTTGAAGAGGGGAGGGGGGGGGGGGGGAAGAGTATTGGGGATAGTTTTTTCGATGAGATTATTGAAAAGCTGGGGAAATTTCAGACGGAAAACATGGGTCACAAATGTTTTTTGGATTTTTTTTTTAAATTAGGACTTTTAGCCAAAAATTCAATTCAATTTTTTGGGGGGAGTATTGGAGATAGGATGTTTTGAATTATTTCATTGGAAAGCTGGGGAAATTTTAGGTGAAAAACGTGGGTCGTACGTTTTTTAGAGGCTTTTTTTGAAAATTAGGACTTTTAGCCGAAAATTTAGTCCAATTTTTAGGGGGAAGTATTGAGCATAGGGTTTTTTTGATGAGATTATTGAAAAGCTGGGGAAATTTTAGGCGGAAAACATGGGTCACGTGTTTTAGAAATTTTTTTGCAAATTAGGACTTTTAGCCGAAAATTTAATCCAATTTTTAGGGTGAAGTATTGGAGATAGGGTGTTTTTGATGATTTCATTGAAAAGTTGGGGAAATTTTGGGTGAAAAACGTGGGTCGCAAGTGTTTTTGAGTTTTTTTTTGAAAATTAGGACTTTTAGCCGAAAATTTAATCCAATTTTTTGAGGATGTAGTAGAAATAGGGTGTTTTCAATGAATTTATTGAAGAGCTGGGAAAATTTTAGGTTGAAAACGTGGGTCGCAAGTGTTTTTAGAATTGTTTTTTAAATTTAAGACTTTTAGCCGGAAATTGAAGAAAACTTTTTCGATTTTGGGAAATTTCAGGTTTTTACGGAATTCTTTGGTTCCGATTATCATAGCGAATTGAGGACAGTCTTGAATAAAAGGTGGGATCTCTATTGAAATATTTGCTGTCGAGTCATGGAGTTTCAAATTGATTTTTATATCATTTTCGACGAATTATGTCTATAATCCATTATTAGTAAAAAAAAAAACGTCTTATGATTAGGTGGAAAATTGACCTAAAATCAATTGAAAACTACATGAATCTATGGAAAGTGATCTCACCTCTAATTCAAGACCTGTCTCAAGTCGCTGAGACAATAGGAATTGGAAATATCTCAAAACCCCGAAATTTTCCCAAAAATCGAAGGAAATTTCTTAAATTTTCGGCTAAAAGTCTTAATTTTCCAAAAAATCCAAAAAACACTTGCGACCTATGTTTTCCACCTAAAATTCTCCCAACTTTTCACCAAAATCATCAAAAAAATTCCACTCCTCACCCTTTTTTCCTAGCCTCCATTTTCCCAAAATCCTCCAAACGAAAATTTCCCATTCCCCTCCAGGATATCTCGAAAACCATCACCCCTACAAAAAAAAACCAGGAAACCTTTATTCTCTAAAATTCAATTCCCCACAAAAAAGCTCTCTTGACATTTTCCCCTAACTCCACTCCTTCTCCCGATCCCTTTAAAAACCTATCCACAAAAAAAAAAAAAATTCCAATAATTTCAATAAATTTTCATTTCCTCATAAATTATGCAAACCAAATGATAATTATTCCATCACTGAAAGTATTCAATAATTCTCGAGCAGTATTAATGGAAAGAATTAGATTCACTCACGACTATTAGTAAGAAAAAATTTTAACGAATGAATAGATTCATAAAATGGTAATTATCCCAGGAATTCACTCAGGTATTAATGATTGAATTCCATTTTCATCGTTATTGTTATCACAGAGGCTTTATTCACCGCACACGAGTGACAAGTGCTCTCTTGTGGCATTTGCCTCCCCCCTCCTCCTTCCATTTCGCTCTGTTTCCCCTCTTCTCATTCCAACCCCTTCCCCTAATGCTTTAGTCTCGCAATCTTCTCATAGACGTACTGACTTCATCACTCGCACATTATCATTATTATTATTATTATTATTATTATTATTACTGTCACGCGCAATGCATTCGGCTGGTGTTATTCCTCAAGATACGCAGTTAACTATTGCCTGACCGTTGTGTGTGTCGTGGCATCACGTGACAGAGATTAATGAATACATAATCAGTAATTATTAATTACCGCGAGAAAAACCGCGGAAATTTCGCGTTTGTCGCGAGTGTAGTAAAAGATAAAATTGACGAGATAGAAAAATGCGGATGATTCCATTGGAAAGATCGGTAAATTCTACCCCGAAAAGTGGTATAATGCAATCGATTTTAATCGATTATTCCGCGAGATATCGAACCGCAAAGAAATTAGCGGAAATCGATTTTTTTTAATTACTCGCGGATTAATTGATGGAAGTTAGTTGCATTATAGTACTTTTCGGGGTAGAATTTCCCGATCTATCGAATGACGTCATCGAAATTTTGAAAATCAAAGATTTTTGCGATTTTTAAGGGTAAATATCGATTTTTTCATGTTTTTTGGTGGAAAATAAACGATTTCTTTTTTTAATCATCAGATACAAATTTAGTGCAATCTTTATGTGTGTGTGTATATATAACCGGTCCATCCGGGACACACCCGGGGCACGCGAGAACTTCTCTCTGTCGTCTCCGATATCCGGTGAAACGGGTTTTACCCATCGAAGATAGAGTTCAAAACCGCTTTGTCTCTCTATGCTCGTGCGCGCATCACACTCTCTCATTTCATTTATCTCCCCCCTCCCCCTCCCTCATTTTATCCTTCTTCTACACGATCCCCCCCCCCCCCCCCCCTCTGCAGTGATCGTGGTATCGGATAGTAAAGAGAAGAGAGGAGTTACCGGTGTGTCCCGTATTTCTCGGGGGATAATTACGCCCGTGAGCACAAAGGCCCGCTAATCGAACAACTTTGTCGGTCGACCGATCCACTCCTTTCACTTCTCATCGCTTTTTTTTTACTTTTTTTTTGGCTCTAGTTTTATAACACTGGGTTTTATTGCGAGGAAATCGAAACCGTGTTTTTTATTTTTTTTTTAAATTAATTTGGTGGAAGGAGGGACGGGGGAGGGGTTGTGGGGGTGGATAATGGGATTTTTTTCTTTGATTGATAGGCACTCGGAGAGGATTGGAGATAGGGGAAAATGTCAGATGGGCTTTTTTGTGGAGAATTTCGAGAGCTACAAAAAAGGTCTCTTGGGATTTTTTGATAAAACGAAGGGTTCCGGAGATATTGACAAGTGAATTCACGAAATAGTTTTGTAAGGTTTAAAATTTTCGAGAATTTTATAATTGAAGTTGTTAAATATCGATTAGTCGATCTGAAGTCTCGTATCGAATTCAAAGATATCGCAAATCATTCGATAGTTCAGTATCGAATGATATGCGACCTGTTTTAGTTTAAAGGAGATCAACTACCAATCGATAAATTCCAAAATATCGATTAATCGATGTAAAAGTTCGACTAATCGAAAGTTCAACTTCGAATCGATTAATTCCAGAATATCGATTAATCAATGGCAAAAAATTCGACTAAGCAAAGGATCAATATCCAATCGATTACTTCCAAAATATTCGATTAATCGATATAAAAATTCGACTAATCGAAAGATCAACTTTCAATCGATCAATTCCAGATTATCGATTGATCAATGGAAAAAATTCGACTAAGCAAAGGATCAATATTCAATCGATTAATTTCAAAATATTCGATTAATCGATGTCGAAATTCGACTAATCGAACTTTGTATCGATCGATAATTCGATTGTCCTTAGCTTATTCCTAAATTAAGAAGAAAAACAAAAATAATCACATCAGTTCCCAATCGATCAGTTTTCACAAATTTCGATTAATCGATGCGAAATCTCGCATTTAAATTCGATATATCTCGCATTTAGTATATTGGGGGAAAAAAATGATTATCGAATTTCCCGCAAATAAATAAATCAAAAAGTTTTTCATCGACTTTGATAATTACGAATCGATTTTTAATAATCGATTATTAAAAAAAAATCGATTTTCCAGTAAAAATGGAATCGAAATCATTCTGACAGAATTTCTCCTCACCTGCTCGAAGGACTCGACTCCTCGTTACCCCCCCCCTTTTTTCCCTCCCCTTAAACCCCTCAGTGAATTGCTTTCAATATTCTCCTCTCCTCAACTCCTTTTTTTTCCCCTCCTCTGTACTATCTCAATCTTCTCTCTTTTTTTTTTTCAATTATTTTTACACCTCTCGCAGAATCTCTGAGAATTGATGCAACTGAGGATAGTCAAGGCCACGTACCTCAACAATTTCCTGTAGTTGGTAGCACGCGCGCCACTCCTTTCCTCGTGATGCACATTACCGTCTACTTTTGTCTGTATATGACAAGGTGAAAAAAAAGGGGGGGGGGAGAGGATTATATCCAAGGACAATATACTCTGACGTAATCACTTGCTCGACAATGTGGAGATGAATTTCAGGGATTTTTTTTTGCTTTCATGTCCATTCACATTCGCAACAAATAATTAACTGGTGAAACATTTTATTTTTACTCCAGGAGTTTTTAGGAGAGGGGGAAGAGGGGAAAAGGGGTTACGTATTGAATAGAAAGTAGAGGATTTTTTTCAATTTTATGTCCTTTTACATTCGCTAATAAATTAGCTGATGAAAGTTAGTTTTCGTGGGTTTTCTCGGTGATTGTTGGGAGGGAGGGGAGGGGAGGGGGGAGATGAGGGGAAGCAAGGTTTTGTATTGGAGAAAATAGAGGATTTTTTTTTTTTAATGTTCAAAGTGGACTTTTTTTTGATCGATTACGTCATTATTGAAAATTGAGGGGAAAAAATGGGGAAATTTTTTTGGGGAAGGGGAAATTAAAATAAGGGGGACAAGGATTTTTGGGGGAGGGGTGGGGGATGTTGGGGAATAATGATTTTTGGGGTTGCGGGGAAATAATAATTTTCTTGAAGGTATTAGAAGAATTTTTTGGGGGAAATTTAGAAAAATTGTGGGTTTTTTTGGAAATTGGAGTATTGAAGAAGGTAATTTTGAGAATATCTATGAAATGGTGGAGTTTATGTTGGAACTAGCAATAATACCGAGTTGATTCGTACACACATACACAGTCACACTTACACACACACATTCAATGTATACACTTGACCACAGGTATTGCCCAAATATCGTCAGTTCGTCTTAATAAACCGTACTCGGCAGACGTGCCTTAAACGTAGAATCATCTCTATATTCACTTCCAACCCATCGTATCCAACAGTTTAGGGGATTTTGTGAAGAAATCTTTTTTGTCGAGAATTCAATTCTCTACAAAAAAGGTCTCTTGACATTTTTCGATAAACCCAGTAATTTTCAAGATCGCTTTACAATAATAAATGAAAAAAAAAATAATTTCAGAAATTATAACAAAAAATAACTAAATTTTTGTTAAATTTTCATGAATATCTCAGAAACTATTAAACTTAGGAAAAAATGTCAGGAAACCTTTTTTGTAGCTCTCAAAATTCCCCAGAAAACCCCTTCTCCCCCCATTTCCCCCTAAATCCACCCACTTCCCCCACATTTCCAACGAAAAAATTCTCCAAAAATTGTCTTCCAATCCACAATCTCAACAAAAAAAGCCCTCCTTCACCTTCTTTCAAAAATATCTCAAAAACCACCCCACTTATCAAAAAATCCCAAGACACCTTTCTTGTAGCTCTCGAAATTCCCCACAAAAAAGCTCTCCCCCCATTTTCCCCTATCCCCCCTCGCCTAAAAGATATCCTCCCCCAAAGTCCCCAAGTCCAAAAAAATTTTAATTTCCCTAAAAAAAAATAAAAATTGGAAGATCGATGAAGAATGTCTCTTTTTCCTCAACTAAATCCTCAAATATCTCTCTAAGGGTTAGGGGCAAAGACAGAATAAAGGCTGAAACGGCAGGGCCACCGGTTGTTGGCTAAGTTATTTCCAACGATGGTAGAAAACGAGTTCTCAGGCGTTTGGTCGCATTTCAACACAGCAGACAGGTTCTGCCCCAATGTACACTAGTTTTCATGGAGAAACCATCTTCCCTCTCTTTTTCTCCCTCTACCTTCTACGTTCCTCAGTGTTTCCGTATGGATAAAAATGCGAGGGTAGAAACTGGGGTGGAGTAAAAGAAGAAGGGAAAAGAAGAGAAGAAAAAAAAATGAGAGGGAGTCTTGTGTGTTTGTGAATTGTGTACTTCTCTCCCCACTGTGTGTTGTAAACGAGGCAGTGAGTCGACCGGAAAAGCACGAGGCAGTGGAAAATGAAAAGGGCTTTGCACTCACAAACTCAACATTTTCTATCGTCAGTCATACACAACTTTACTGTAGCATCATTTTTTTTTTCAAAGATCTTGATTGTTCTTTTTTACTTTTCTATTCTTTGGTTTAATTAAACTTTTTTTTTTATTAAGTACTCTATTATGATAAATGAAAAATGGGAAATTAAATTGAAGAGTTAGAAAAAGGCGGATGATTCCATTGGAAAGATCGGTAAATTCTACCCCGAAAAGTGCTATAATGCAATCGATTTTAATCGATTATCCCGCGAGATATCGAACCGCGAAGAAATCACGCGAAATCGTATTTTTTCAATTACTCGGGGAATAATCGATTAAAATTAATTGCATTATACTACTTTTCGGGGTAGAATTTCCCGATCTATCGAATGGAATCGTCAAAATTTTGAAAATCCCAAATTTTTTTCAAAGTTAAAAAAAAAAATGTGCAAAATTTGTAAAAAAAATTTAGAAAAGAAGAGAAAAAAAAGTGAAATCGATATTTGTTGGAAAATTACAGTTTCAACACTCGGATAATTCATATCTCCATTAAATTAATTATCAATTCAATTTTTAATCACTTTCAAAACAATCAATTTCCCAATCTTTTTGAAACTCTAAATAAAACCCGTTGAATTACCAGAAGCATTAAAAACGACACGAATCAGAGTTAAAGAGAGAGAGGAAGAAAAAAAATACCAACAAATTATCACATTTCATTTAATTCACCATGAAATACGTTATCAATACGATAAAATCAATTTGATAAACCGCAAAAAGTCAGTACACAATGTATCTCGTATTTACCATAATTGCATGAATAATTGCCTTCGTGAATATTACAATAAAGCATAAAAAAGATAAATTTATTATTTATTTCTTTTTTTATTTGGAAAAATGTCGGTTTTTTAATGTCACGCAATGAATAAAGTGAATAAACTGAATTAAGTGAATGAAAAACTTCAATGAAGCCTTGATAAATAAAAAGGAGGGGAAGGAGAAGGGGAAGAGGGGGGGGGGAGGAATATATGAGACAAAAGTGGAAGAAAAATTACGGAAATTCATAAAGAATGGAAATTTGAAGAAAAGAAAAAACAATTTTTTTTAGAATTTTTAAAGATTCTTGAAATTTTTCACTCGTTCTTTCAAAGAGCATTCGGAAACTATTGGGTTTTGGGGAAAATGTGAGAAAACCTTTTTTGTAGAGAATTTTGAGAGCTAAAAAAAAGGTTTCTTGACATTTTCTCTTAAATCCAATAGTCTTGAAGATATCTATAAAAATGTGAATAAACAATTCAAAATTCTCAATTTAAAAAATTGTGTTTCGAGTATTTGATGAATAAGGAAATTACTGAGGCGAATAACTGAACTATGAACTCTTTGCAAAGTGCTTATTACGATGCTGTCAATATATTATAATAACGTTTGACGATTTTAATAGCAGTATTTAAGATGCAATTTTAAAACTAATTCTGTGATACCAGATTATATCAATTTACTTTTATTTTTGTATATATCTCAATTTTTGAATCTGAATTTAATTTCCGTATATTGTGATGTTTGTAATAGCGATTTTAAAGAAGCAATTTTATAACAAATTCTGTGATATCATTTCACGTTAATTTACTTTTACTTTTATTTTTGTATGTATCTCAATTTTTTGATGTCGATTAATTTATGGAAGTTTATATAATTTGTGATTTTTTTATGAAAGAAATTTTTTTAATGCGACTTCTGAAGTATGTATATATAATTTACTGTATTAGCTCCGATGGGCTCACTAGCCTGGAGTTTTAACGAATAAACATTAAACATTAAACATTAAACATCAATTTTTTGATTAAAAAATGATTTTTTTCAGAAAAATTTGTGTTTTTCGAAAGGATCTCGACAACTATCGAGTTTATCGAAAAATGTCAAGAATCATTTTTTGTAGCTCTTGAAATTCTCCATAAAAAAGGTATCCTCATATTTTTCCTTAACTCCACTCATTCCCAAGATCCTTTTACTAAAACTCCCACAAAGTCCAAAATCTTCAAAACATCAAAATAAAACATGAAAAAAATGAATTTATTTGTTTTAAAGTGAATAAAGTGAATGAAAAATTCAGGAAAAGCCTTGAGAAATGAAAAAGAAGAGGTGGAAAGGGAAAAATATATGAGGCAAAAGAGGGAAGAAGAATTACGACGATTCATAGAAAATGGAAATTACAAAAAAAAACGATTTTTGAGAATTCTTAAGAAATCTAAAAAAAAATCCATCATTATTTGAAAGATAACTCGGAAACGATTGAATTTAGGGGAAAATGTGAAGAAACCTTATTTGTGGAGAATTTCAACACCTACAAAAAAGGTTTCCTCACATTTTTCCCTAACTCCACTCATTTCCAAGATCCTATCACTTAAACTCTCACAAAACTCCCAAATCTTTAAAAAAAATCCCAACAAACCATAAAAAAAAAATTAATTAATTCTATTTAGAAAAATGTCAGTGTTTTTAATGTCATGCAATGAATAAAGTGGACAAAGTGAATAAAGTGAATGAAAAACTCAGGCAAAGCCTTGGGAAATAAAAGAAAAAAAAAAAAGAAAAAAAAAAGAGAAAGAAAAATATGAGGCAAAAGAGGGAAGAATGAGTGGAGCAGAGGGAATTGAGAAAACGGCCAATGTCGGAGGTCGCCATTGAAAAACGCGGGGACAAACGTTTCACCCTCGGGCACTTCTCCTCCTCCTCCTCTCCCCATATGCCCAAGCCTCTTCTGTTCCAGCCTTTTTTTTTCCTTTTTTCTAACTCTGTCAATTGTACTAGAGTCACGTACCTCGAAAACTACTTGAGTGAATAATTGTTTCGTGTTAAAATCATTGGAAAATAATTTTTTCACGTTAAAGTTTTAATGAGATTTTTTTGCTGATGGAAAAAAAAGTGTTGAAGTGATGGTTTTTTTTAAATTAAATTCTTTTGGAAATGCGCGGCGAGAGGAGGGGGGTCGGAGGGAAAGGCGAGGGGTGGGGTTTTGAGGGGAATTTCGAGGGCTACAAAAAAGGTCTCTTGACATTTTTAGATGAAGACAATAGTTTTAGAGATATTTAAGAAAATCTGTCAACAAATCAACAATTTTTGGAATTTTTTGGAAAAATTTCTGAAATTAATTTTTTTGTTGTCATTTTTTTTACGATTTTTTTACAGAACTGTTGGAGTGGGGGAAAAAGTGAAGAAATTTTATTTTTAGAGAATATTCGATGATTTTTGATCAATTCAATAGTTTTTGAGATATTTTCGAAGGAGAATGAAAGGGATTTTTTAATTTTTAATGAAAAATAGATTTTTTTGTGGATTCATTTGAAAGGATCTCGGAAATTATTGGAGTTAGGGAAAAATGTTAAGAGGCCTTTTTTGTAGAAAATTTTCAGAGCTACAAAAAAGGATTCTTGACATTTTCCTCTCAACTCAATAGATTCTGAGATATCCACAAAAATCTATCAACAAATTCAATTATTTTTCCTAAAAATTTCTAAAATTAATTTTTTTTTCATCATTTTTTTATAAATATCACGAAAATGACTTATTTTATTGAAAAATATCAAGAGCCCTTTTTTCTAGAGAATCCCAAAACCTCCAAAAAGAGGCCTTTCGCCATTTTCCCCAAACCCCAAAATTTTCCAAGATCTTTTCTCAAAAAAAAAAAAATCAATTTCCCATAAAATTCCTAAACTCCAAAATTTCCTCACATTCCCTCAAAAAAATCTCCAAAACCATCAAATTAATCAAAAAATCCCAATACACCTTTTTTGTAGCTCTAAAAATTCTCCACAAAAAAGCCCTCCCCCCCTTTTCCCCTAGCCCCCCTCGCCTAAAAGTTACCCCCAAAAAACCCCCAAAAATCCACTAATTCACTCTCCATAACTCCCAAAAATTAATTTAAATTCAAAAAAAAAAATATATCCACTAAAAAAATAATTAAATTTCAATAAAATAAAGTAATAAAATACTTCATGAATAGGATGAAAATATAAATTCCACTTGGTAATTTAAAATCTCCATTGGACACAAGATTTATGGTGCGAGATGGAGTGGAGTCTGTGTGTGGAGAGTTAAAGCAGTGGAAGAGTGAGTGAGAGAGAGAGAGTGAATGAAAAAAAGAGAGAAAAAAAGAGGGAAAAAGAGAGAGAGTGTGCCTTTGAGGATAAACGGATCCTTGGAACCCAGCCGGGACCTCTTCAAATAAATACGTCGTCGAAGACCAACTAGAAAATCGAGATTTCTTCGTACTGAAAGCAGCAGCAGCCATCGAGGCTGAACACAAATGAAGGTCTTTGTTTTATTTAAAGAAATAAAATAAAATAAAATAAAATGTAATAAAATAAAAGGAATGAAGGAAAAAAAAAGAGTCGAATGATGGAAAAAAAGGCGAAAATACCAAATAAATAAATGAAATAAATAAAATTCATGTCCAGTGGTGCTGAAGAAGTTTGTCTGAGGTCATTTAAAAAAAACGATGGATCTTACGAAATAAATTACAAAATCGAGGAGAAAGAGGGGAAGAGAGAGAGAGAGAAGAAAAAAAAGTGAAGGCTAAAAATTTGTAAATTTAAGTTTAAATTTGTTAATGTTAATGGAAGTTTATCTCGAGTATTTTGGCATTGAGTCTTTTTTTTTCTTGTGGAGTGCATTTTTTTTTATTGACTTGTTATGGACTTTGTTTTGATGTTGAGGTGGTGATCATAATAATAATAATAATAATAATAATAATAATAATAATAATAATAATAATAATAAAGTTAGGAGCAGAAATTTTTGATGACTCTGGAAATGAGGAGAAGACACAATTTGGGAATTTTGGAGATTTCTTGGCAGTTATCTTTAAGGCGAGGAAAAATAGGGGAAAATGTGAAGAGAGCTTTTTTGTAGGGAATTTCGAGGACTACAAAAAAGGTTTCTTGGTATTTTTTGATTAATCCAATGGTTTTGGAGATATTTGGGAAAATGTAAATGAAAACTAAAAAAAACGTTTTCTTTTCAGTGAAAATTGCATTTTTTGGGGGAATTTTGGGTATTTTTGGAGCGAGTGAGTTTAGGAGAAAATGTCAAGAGACCTTTTTTGAAGAGAATTTTGAGAGCTACAAAAAAGGTTTCTTGACATTTTTTGCTAAACCCACTTGCTCCAAAGATATCTATAATTTCTTTGAAAAATCAATTTTCATCAAAAAAACCAACGTTTTTTCAGGTTTTTTATGTATAAGTATCTCGAAAACCATCAAATTTATCGAAAAATGTCAAGAGCCCTTTTTTGAAGCTCTCAGAATTCCCCATAAAAAAGGTCTCTTCACATTTTCCCCTAACTCCACCCGCACCAAAGATATCCGCAATTCAATTCCCACGAAACTCCTAAAATAATTTCATTTCATTAAAAAAATCATAAAAACTCCAATTCTTTTCATTCAAAAAAAGTTAAAAAAAATTCACTTCACATTAGAGCCACTGAATTAAACATGAAGTTTCCTCTCCATAATCCACAGAAAGTACTGATACATTTAAGATCAAAAATAAACCGTTCAGAATTACCGCAAAAAACAAAATTTAAAAAAAAGAGAAAAAAACAACAAAAAAAGAAAAAAATTTGAGTTAAAAAAGATTTTAAACGCCAGAAATGAAATTTAATTTTTTTTTGATTAAACTCCAAAAAAATGAATTATCCAAGGTATCATTCAAATTCAGGGAATGAAGTTTTTCCATGAAATTGGAAGTGAAAGAAGAGTTATATTGAGGGAGTGAAAAACTGTTCGTGAAAAGTCCAGGAAAAAAAAGAGAGAAGAAAAAAAAAAAAAGAAAAAGAGAAGTAATGAAAGAGACACGACGTGACTCAGTATCTTCGTTGGCAAACCGACCGAGATAGAGGTTATAGAAAGCTCTGGTTAAAGTATATATAACCAGTGAATCGTTCCCAAAGAGTCGAAGAGACACCGAAAAGAACAGGAAACAAAAAAAAGAAAAAAAGATTTGAGGAGAAAAAAAAAAAAGTTTATCTCGAAACTTTGGGACTTTTGGGTTTGGCCTTTAGACTGATGACTGACTGAGATCATGCAGCACTTGTTACGAGACAGAACGTGGATTCTGAAGAGCGGATGAAGATAAAATTCTGAGATAAAGATGATGAAAAACACGAATTTTCGATGATTTTGTGAAACGAGATAATTCGGGATTCGAGATTTTTAAGAATATCTCCGGAAATAATGGAGATACGACTTTTTTACATCAGACCTTTTTTGTAGCTCTTGAAATTTCCTACAAAAAGTGTTTCAGTAAAAAAAGTCGTATCTCCATTATTTTAAGAGAAACTCTTTATTTTTCACTTGACTCACAAAAAAAAAATTCAGTTTTTTTCGAAATATTTTGAAAAATGATGAAAATACGACTTTTTTTTACTAATTATTTTTCTGTGGCTCTTGAAATTTGTTATAAAAAGTGTCGAAATGAAAAAGACGTATCTCCAATGGATTCCAATATATTAAAAAAAAAAATTCGATTAAAATTTTTTTAATTTCTAAAAAAAATTTTTTTTAAAAACGATGAATTTTTTTTTTTTTTAATTTAAGAAAAACAGAGAAATTGGGATTGAAACGTTTAATACAATATTCGGATAATTGACAAGATATGAAAGAGCATCAGGTACAACATCAGAGAGACGAGTGAGTAACGAGGTTAGTGGAACGACTAGTGGATTAATTCAGTCGCTACTGGCGGTTTGCTTTCTCGTATTAAATAAAAAAAAATTACAAAAAATATTTATTCTTCCACAGAAATTCCCTCGTAATAATACACAAACTACTTCGAATATTACAATTCGAAAACAATTATTATTATTATTATTCAGCTACATGAATGACTTTTTAGTCTTTTTCTTAGTCTCCCCCCCCCCCCTTTTTGCATTTACAATTTTCCTCAATAAACATACTTTGGTTTACATTCTTGTAATGTATTCAAATTTTAAAAAAATAACTGAATTTTTAATAATGATTTATGATCCTGAAAATAGCAGACATCTGTCAATTTTTATTTTTTATTTTTTTAACAAAATAAAAATATTGTAAAAAAAAGAAAAAAAAATATGCAATTGTGGAAAATTGAAAAAAATATAAGTGCAAATTTTTTGAACATTTTTTTTTTCAATAAAAAAGTGTTTTTTTTTTCAAATTTGTTTAAAAAAAATTTTAAAATAGTCAATTTTGTGATAATTTCATTGTTATCAATAATTAGAGTTTAGTGTATGACATGTGTGATTAGAAAAAAGTTGTTCACGTCTATTTTACACTTAAGTTAATACTATATCGATAACAAAATCATTACATTAACTCGAAAACAGTTAAATGTCTTTTGCTTCCGAATTGAAGCTATGCAATCATCAGAATTTTCGATTGTAATTTTTTTTAATAGAAGATCCTTAAAATGATTTAAATAGAGAGAAAATGATATTTTTAGCGCATGTCTGTGTGTGTGTGTATGTCTGTGTGTGCATAAAAGTCTCAATTACAGCAAAACAGTTTTATAGAAAAATTTCATATTTTGTGGAAAATTTCCTCTCGACAAACTCTATTTTTTAAGCTTTATTTGAAGAGAATTCGATCGATACTTTTTGAGATTTGTCCATTTTTCGAAAATCGGTTTTTAATGGAATTTCTGGAAACTATTCAACTGATGTTATTTATACTCATATATTATCTCGAGAGTTTCATCAGTTAAATGCCTGTAAATTTTGAGCTTATTTGCATGATTAGTTCTCGAGTTATTGGCGTTTTAATGAATTTCTTCAAAATATCAAATTTTTTTGTCATTTTTTTACGATTTTTTCACGAAACTGTTGGAGTGGGGGAAAAAGTGGAGAAATTTTATTTTTAGAGAATATTCGATGTTTTTTGATAAATTCAATAGTTTTTGAGATATTTCTGAAAGAGAATGAAAGAGATTTTTTTAATTTCGAATGAAAAAAATGTTTTTTTGCGGATTCATTTAAAAAGGATCTCGGAAATTATTGAAGTTAGGGAAAAATGTTAAGAGGCCTTTTTTGTAGAGGATTTTCAGAGCTACAAAAAAGGATTCTTGACATTTTCCCCTCAACTCAATAGATTCTGAGATATCTACAAAAATCTATCAACAAATTCAATTATTTTTCCTATTAATTTCTGAAATTATTTTTTTTTTCATCATTTTTTTATAAATATCACGAAAATGACTTATTTTATTGAAAAATATCAAGAGCCCTTTTTTCTAGAGAATCCCAAAACCTCCAAAAAGAGGCCTTTCGCCACTTTCCCCTAACCCCAAAATTTCCAAAATCTTCTTTCAAAAAAGCAACAAAACCCAATTTCCCAAAAAAATTCAGAAACTCCAAAATTTCCAAAATTTGATATTTTGATGATGATTTGAAGAAAGTTGCATCACTTGCATTCGGAAGCATATTGCTAAAGTATCAGCAGAAAAAGCTATATCAATTGGAAAGCAATACTTCCACTTGTTTATTTTCATTTTAATTTTTCAAAGTGAAAATGATAAAATAAAAGTTGAAAGAGACTTGATTATCTCGACTCTTTCGAGGATTTATAGTTGGCTGTAACATCAGTGGATTTAGTGTTACCTGCCAGAATTAGAGACACGAAGAAAACTTGACCCTTTGCATTAACCCATAACCAATTGAATTTTCCTCGTAAAAGTAACAATTCATAAAGCGAAATGAGTTGATAATAAATGATCCTTTAAATTATTGAAAAGATCTCTGTAAATAATGGAGATACGACTTTTTTACTTCAGACCATTTTTGTGGAGAGGAAAAAGAGGTACAAAAGGGCTCTGAGATAAAAAGGGCGTATCTCCATTATTTTTAGAGATTTCGAAGGAGTAAAAAGAGAAAAAATTGAGTTTTCAGTTGAAATAAGGAGAAAGATTTGAGTTTTTTTGGAGTAAGTCGGAAAATAATGGAGATACGATGATTTTTGAAGAAACGTTTTTTGAAGCTCTTTTTCTGCTCTAAAAAAAAAGTCATTATGAAAAAAGTTGTATTTTCATTATTTTCTGAGATATCGAGGAAATAATCTTGAAAAATCCGATTTTTAACCCAAAAAATTGTGAAAAATTCGTTTCTTTTTTAATAATTCGGAAAATAATGGAGATTCGATTTTTTTCAATCAGACCTTTTTTGAAGCTCTTTTTCTGCTCTACAAAAAATGTCTCTACAAAAAACCTCCTATCTCCCTTATTTTCTGAGATATTCCTCAAAATACTCCAAATTCTTCCCAAATTCTCATTTTCTCCCATTCAAATCCCCTCACTTCCCTTCCCCGCCCCTCCCCCTCCCCCTCTTAATCCCCTCATCGTCTCAAGAACCTCACAAAACTGCAAACGATCAACTACGTCGTGACAATAACAACAAGATGGCAGCCAATCGGTGATAATGCTGCTTCAGCGCATTTTCAATTTCAACAAAAACAAATAATTTCACAAAATCAGAAAAAAAAAAAGAAATGAATTAAATTCAATAATTGAATGAAAATTAAAAAAATGAAAAAATAAAAATAAATTAAATTAAATAGTTAAAAAAATCACAAATTAAGTTAAATAATTAAATAAATAAATTTAAAAAAAATAAATTTAATTAAATAATTAAATAAATAAATAAATTTTAAAAAAACGAATTTAATTAAATAATCAAATAAATAAATTAGAAAAAATGAATTAAATCAAATAATTCAAAAAATCATTCAAAAAAAAGGAATTAAATCGAATAATTAAATAAATCATTTAAAAAAAAACTCACCTAAATTCTGGAACTGTGTGAAAATAATCCACCCAAAGACACCCAGAATTCCAAAAAGTGCTTGTATGTGTGTATGTATATATCCAAAAAGAAATAAATCCAAAAATTCCGTCAAATTGGCACAACTCACAAAAAAATTCTCCGAAATACGAAAAAAAATGCACAAATCCACAAAATCACACAGAATCACCAGAAAAAAAAGAAACTTCAGCAAAGAATTTTTCCCCAAAAAAAAGGAGAAACAATTAATTTCACATCACCATCACCACATTATCCCAAAAAAGGTAACTGCACTAAAAGCCACAATTTTCAATTTTTTTAACTAAAAAAATCGTCTTTTTACTTTTTTTCCTTTAATCTCAATCGGACGAAACTTTCTCCTCACTTATCCATGAAAAAAAAATGTGAACCAGAGAGAGAGACAGATATACTATATATATTGGACCCTGACTGAGTGAGAGCCTCGTATAAACCGATAAACTACACATAACACTTCGTGAAACTTCGGTTTTTTTTTTCCTTTTTTTTTTGCTCGGTTACAACTTGAACTAAATGGGAGAGAGCAGCCACACGTCTCTCGTTATAACTCACACACAGACACAGAGAAGGGGAGGAGGGGGGGAAGAGGACTATACCCAATATTTCCCCAAAAAAAGAGAATCAAGCAAGTCAACAAAAGAAATTGACTCCAAAATAAGAAATAACACTAATAAAAGGACTTTTTGCTGCACTTTTCGTCGAAAAAGAACATTTCCCCCTTTTTTTACAAGAAAAAACTCCAAATTTAATCAATTTTTTTTTTTTTTTCTTTGATTTATCTCATTTTAATTGGGTGGATGTGTGTTTATGTGTGTTTATATATATATATATCATTACGTAAAAGAGTGTCGGTTTAACTGGGCCGTCCAAAGCAGTTAATGCCTGTGTGTGTGTATCAGGCACTCACCAAGGACACGCACTAGGGGGGTAACCTACTTTTTCCCCAACAAACGCACACACACACACACACACACACACACGTAAAATTCGGACCTCCAACTTTGATGTTTTCCTCCTTTTTTTTGGTCTTAAAGAAAACTAATTTAAAGAAATGACTTAAAAAAAAAGGGGGGGGGGGTGAAAATAATTCACTTCACTTTCAATTGCACTTACTCCCAAATTTCCACGAAATTCCCCCTTTTTCCTGAAATTCTCGATAAAATGTGGGTTTTCACTTTATTTATGTCGTTACACTTCAACACTGAATTTTCGTTGACTGGGATTATCACACAGACAGCTACACACACACGATTCCGGTTTTTTAAATTTATTTTTTCTTTTTAATTCACTTTTTTAAAGAGAATAGAAGTTTAAATGTTGGATTTTTTGGAGACGAGGAAAAAAAAATTTTTAGAGACGGACGCAGGTTTAATGAGGACGACGACACGATCCTTCTTCTGTGGAGGTCCGACTCGAACTGAAGCGCTTCGGGGGCTCCGTACAGTGAGACACACGTAGGCGCAGGCGGGGGAGGGGAAGTGCAGGGGATAGGAGGGAGGGGGAACGCCTTCGGCCTCACTCGACGAACGACGATATAGCTTTCAGTGTGCGAAAGAGAGAGAGGGGAAGGGTGAGGGAGGGGGGAGGGAGGGCGAGAGGGGGGGGGGAGGATGAGCATACACCAATACATTGAAGTCAGCGGGGGAGGGGAAGGGAGAGAGGGGAAGCGGGGAGCCCCGCACTCACTCTCGCGTGTGTGTGTGTGTGTGTTTGGGGATTTCACAGGCACATACACACACATGTACATGTATATGCTGTGTGTGTGTTAGTGCCAGGAAACTTTCCGTATAACTACGTGCTACGGTCATTTATCGGAAATCGCAAACGCGCATGCATCATTGTTGGAGTCATATTAATAGATAAATATTGAAGTTCAAGTGAATAAGGAATTTAATTTTTTTTTGTTGGAAAGAGGGGGGTCGGGCAAGTTTTTTTTCTGCGAGGAGTGGAGGGAGGGGGGGGGGGGGGAGGTAGTTTTCTTTTGGGAGGAGGGGGGATCATTTTTTTCAAGAATAATCATAGGTAAATATTGAAGTTCAAGTGAATGAGGAATTTAATTTTTCTTGTTGGGAAGAGGGGGAGGGGAGAAGGAGGGGGGGAGGAGGAACTTTTCTTTTGGGAGGAGGGGGGATCATTTTTTTCAATCATATTGATAGATAAATATTGAAGTTCAAGTGAATGGGGAATTTTATTTTTTCTGTGGGGGAGGGGGGAGAAGTTTTTTTTTTGCGAGGGGAGTGGAGGGGGGGATTATTTTTAGTTTTGGAGGGGGGGGGAAGTCATTTTATTGCGGGAGTTGAGCGTTCTTGCTGTTTTTTTTGGAGTAGGGGTTTCTGTTATTCTTTTAAGTGATCTAGGGATGTAGGGGGAAGAGGGGAAGGGAGATGCGTTGGAGGAGAGGGGCGAGAAGAAGAGTCAAGGTTATTTTTAAGTTTTTTTTAGATATCTCGGGAAATAAGGAAAATAGCAGAATTTTTGTAGAGACCTTTTTTGTAGAGAAGAAAAAAAGGGATGAAATGGGTTTCCTGTAAAAAAAGCGTATCTTCATTATTTAAGGAGATATTTCGAAAAAACTGAATTTGGAGTGGAGGTGAAGGGATTTGAGGAATCTAGGGGTTATTTATTGGTTGATATCTCGGAAACTAAGCGAGATAGCACAATTTTTGAAGAGACCTTTTTTGCAAAGAATTCCAAGAGCTGCAGAAAGGTTTGGAGTAAAAAAGTCGTATCTCCATTGTTTTTGGAGATTTTAAAAAAAAACTGAATTTGAGGGGGAGGGAGGGGAGAGTCAATGATCAGAGAATGAGTCGACGTTTGGGTTACTTTTCGCTCGATATCTCGGAAACTAAGCGAGATAGCGAATTTTTTGTAGAGATCTTTTTTATAGAACTTGCGATTGTCCACTAAATAGATTGACAAAAATTGCGCTATTTCCCTTATTTCCCGAGAGTCTTCAAAAGAAACATTTTTCATTTCAGAAAAATGAAGAAGGGAGGAGAGAGAAGTCCCTCTACAACTTCTCGCCCAAACAAAAGATCAACCTCAACTCAACCACTTTCCTCGATTGAATCCGCAGATTCCATGAAGAATTCCTCCCCCACAAAAGAAAAAACAAAGAAGCAAATAAACAAAAATAAAGATACGGTAAGTCATTGTACCGTTTTCTGGCGTCCTTTCACTTCGCTCCAAGCGTGGCAATAAATATTTCTTCCCCTGCCCCTCTCCCCCCTCCCTCCTTTCTCTCGCTTTCTTTCGGATACTTGCACACGTGTTCTCTCCACCAAAAAAAAAAAAAATCCCGAGTTTTTCAACCAAAAAATAATTCTCATGTTTAAAGACTATTTTCACTGCACTCTACAATGTAGCCATTGTCTAAAAAAAAAAAAAAAAAATAATCACGCATTTTTCGAGTTTCTCTTTCATCTGTGTCCTCCATTATTATTTTTAAAAAATTGAGAAAAAAAAAACGAAGTGAGAGAATTTTAAGGCCATATGGGTTTCGCACGCGACGAAAAGTTCGCACGATTCACTCAACCGCAATCACCTATTTGGCAACCCCCCTCCCCCTCTTGCCCCTTTTTTCTCCATGGCCCCCCTACCCCTTCCCCCTCTGACGCCATGCAACTTTGGTGCCAATGTCCAACAAGTTGTCGTCGTCGTTGCGCTCACCAGTTCGTGTGTTTCGTGAAAGCGACAGAGAATATAACGCCCCGAGAAACGTAGGAAGCTTTGCCACACACACACACACACACACACACACAAAATAGACACACACACACGCAAAACAGACACACACACACAATAGACACACACACATACACACACAATAGACACACACACAAACACACACATATATACACACATACACACAACAGCTACACATAGAGAAAAGAGACACACACACACACATATATATATACAGGCGAAGCGGCTGGTCGTGCGCGTTAATCCTCAGCTCCCGTAACTAATTCTTCAGCCTCTTCCCCCTCCCTTCCCCTTCCTCTCTCCTCCTTCTCTTTCATGTCTCTTGTTTTCTCGGTTATTTCATTACAACATTCACGTGTGTGATGCGTTGATGAAAAAAAAAAGAGATGACGATTCTATCGTACCGTTAAATCGGTGAGTATTATATGAGTCGAGGGAAAATTGTTGTTTCGGCGTTGAGGGGGGGGAGGGGGGTCGTTAGTGTTGGTGTTTGTGCTTTGTGTTTTATCTGATTGGGGAAAATGCGCGGGAAATTGGGGAAATGAGGGTCGGGGCGTGTTTCTAAGGCGGATATCTTTGGAGCGGGGGGAGATAGGGGGAGAGGGGTAGAGAGCTTTTTTGTGGGGAATTTTGAGAGCTACAAAAAAGGAGTCTAGGGATTTTTTGATAAACTCAGTAGTTTTCGAGAGATTTTTCGAAAAAAGATTGAATTGTTAACAATTGTCAGAAATTCTCAACAATGCACTTTGACAATAAGATCGTTGCTTGTGTTTTTTTCTTTCAATCTCTCTTTTTTTTATTGCTTGGTATTATTTTTATTTTTCATTCTGAACTGATTGAATGAATGGATTTTTTCGGATTTCTGTAACCTGATACAGTTCATTGGGGAAATTTTTTTTTTTGTGGATATTCTTATAATTTCATGTCATGGACTTACTTCATAACCTCTTCAATAGCTCCATCAGCATGGTATTTAATTACTTGAATTAAAATTATGTAGCGTATTCCCCTTCCATATTAAAAGTAGAGAGAGAAGTAGCACACATATCCTCATGAAAACTGAGATCTGTTGTTTAACAACAAGAAGACTTTACTTTCCTTTGGGATTTGCCACAAGAAACATCAATTGTCATCGATTAAATGATGAAACGCCCATTTTCTTTAAACTGGACTATTTTATTATTTCAAAAGGATAACAATATTTATTAAGGTACTTCCGCAGTAAGTAAAGGGGAATAGATCCGAATATGCCACAGATTTGAAACTTTAAGGATATATTCTTCTCATAAGTAGAAATAGATCTTGACAATTTCATAACGATCGACCACGTAGTTTTTTTTTATTACTTATCAAAAATCAAAATAATTAATTTACACAGGCCCTAATGACACGTACTTATTTTTAAAAATCGTCGACAATGTGCTGCAGTCTTACCCGCGTGCGAAATCACTTCCCATATTATTTATAAATATAACTTGATAATTTTTTTGATATTTTACCAGGTAATTATTGAGAAATATCAATTAATCCGTGTGTCACCACCATTTTACCATATCCTCATAATTATTTTATGGATTAATTGATATTTCTCAATAATTACGTGGTGAAATATCAAAAAAATTAGCAAGTTATATTTATAAATAATATGGGAAGTACTTCACTTACTGCGGAAGTACCTTAAATGACTTTCATCACTATATGATAGTAAAAAATTTGTTTAACATCCTGATGAGGATTTTAATCAGGATCGAAACGTTGACGTCATGAACTAATTTCTTCTTTTTTTGTCATTTACCTGACTGCAAGGCCAAATAACTAAAATTTATTGAATTTTAGAATTTTACGGTCAGTCAGCACTACCCAGGTAAAAAAATTTCATAGAGGAAAGATTTTTTGAAGGTCGTGAAAAAGTTTTCTATCGACGTCGCCCAAATGGGACTGAATTCGACATTCACGAGATTTGTTTTGCGAGGGAATGTGGAGTGAATTTTTGTAGAAAAAAAGTCGACAGAGTTTTCATAAATGAGAAAGATAAAAACTACCTTTGCGAATCTTAATTGACGTTATTGAGGTGACTTTAAGTAGAGAGACTGGCGATGTTTTATGATTATCGAACTAAAAAAAATCGCCACTTTTTCTATTTTTGCCCAAATTGTTCACGCTATTATTTCTAATATTGTGTACTTAACTTGAAGGAGAAAAAAACGGCCGAGTGACTCACTGTTGTCAGAGTCAAAAAAAAGAAGAATGAAAGGGAGAAAAAAAGTCGAGTTTTCTTGTATCATGCACTTTCCGTTACTTGTTCTTGATCCATAGTGATGATCCTGGAGAGAAAAGAAACATTGAGAAGAAGAATGGACAGTATTGACGTGCAAACAAAATTTCACTTTCATTTTATTTATTTTGGTAGAACTCTTCAGCACTTTTACATATAACTCCGTACGTAACATTGGATCAAGAAATTTATTTTAATAGTTAGTACCGCTACGCTTCGTAGAAAAATTTTAACAAACAATGTCTCTGACGATGAATTTAGAAGGCAATGAATATGGAATAAAGAATGGAAGAAAAGAGCGAGCGGGAACAAATTCTTAATTTTGACTTCTCTTGTAATAGTAGTCATCGTGATTAAATTAGTTCAGAGAATACAGTAAGTCTCTTGTCTCTTCTCATGGTTTTTTCTCGTATTCGTCTTCTCGATCCTTCCTCTCCCATAATTTTTGAAGATGTCCTTATCTTTACGTTTTCGGTCTCTCCCCTCGCGGTCTCTTTCCTCTCGTTATCTTTCCTTTCGTTCTCTCTCCTTTCAGTCGCTTTCCTCTCGATCTCTCCTTCCCGGCGTCTCTGCTCTCGTTCTTTCCCACTCGTTCTCTCTCGTCTTCTCGTCCTCTCGTCTTCTCGTCCTCTCATCTTCTCGTCCCCTCGTCCCCTCGACCCTTCGTCCCCTCGTCGTCTCGTCCCCTCGTCCTCTCATCTTCTGGTCCTCTCATCTTCACGTCCCTTCGTCCCCTCGTCTTCTCGTCCTCTCGTCCCTTCGTCCCCTCGTCTTCTCGTCCCCTCGACCTCTGGTCCTCTCGTCCCCTCGTCCTCTCGTCCCCTCGTTCTCTCGTCCCCTCGTCCTCTCGTCTTCTCGTCCTCTCGTCTTCTCGTCCCCTCATCGTCTCGTCCCCTCGTCCTCTCATCTTCTGGTCCCCTCATCTTCACGTCCACTCGTCCCTTCGTCCCCTCGTCCTCTCGTCCCTTCGTCCCCTCGTCTTCTCGTCCCCTCGACCTCTGGTCCTCTCGTCCCCTCGTCCTCTCGTCCCCTCGTTCTCTCGTCCCCTCGTCCTCTCGTCTTCTCGTCCTCTCGTCTTCTCGTCCCCTCATCGTCTCGTCCCCTCGTCCTCTCATCTTCTGGTCCCCTCATCTTCACGTCCACTCGTCCCTTCGTCCCCTCGTCCTCTCGTCCCTTCGGCCCCTCGTCTTCTCGTCCCCTCGACCTCTGGTCCTCTCGTCCCCTCGTCCTCTCGTCCCTTCGTCCTCTCGTCTTCTCGTCCCCTCGTCCTCTCATCCCCTCGTCCTCTCGTCCCCTCGACCTCTGGTCCTCTGGTCCTCTCGTCATCTCGTCTTCTCGTTCCTTCGTCCCCTCGTCCTCTCATCTTCACGTCCACTCGTCCCCTCGTCCTCTCGTCCCCTCGTCTTCTCGTCCGTTCGTCCCCTCATCTTCTCGTCCTCTCGTCCCCTCATCATCTCGTCCTCTCGTCCTCTCGTCTTCTCGTCCTCTCGTCTTCTCATCCTCTCATCTTCTGGTCCTCTCATCTTCACGTCCACTCGTCCTCTCGTCCCTTCGTCCCCTCGTCTTCTCGTCCCTTCGTCCTCTCGTCTTCTCGTCTTCTCGTCCTCTCGTCCCCTCATCCTCTCATCTTCTCGTCCTCTCGTCCCCTCGTCTTCTCGTCCTCTTCTTCTCTCTCCTCTCATCCTCTCCTTTTCTCTGCTTCCATTCTCTCAGCTCCCATCCTCTCTGCTGTTGTCCTCTCTCCTCTCGTTCTCTCGGCTAGCGTCCTCTACCCTCTCGTTCTCACTCCTCTCGTTTTCTCTTCTCTCGGTCACTCGCCTTTTTCCTTTCAACAGTACCACGTACCTCATCATCATGTAGCTCTGAAAATAATCAACAGAAAAATCAGTGTAATCATGAGTTGAGCAGAAAAACCGAAAACAAGTTGGAGTGGTCCTGATTATTCTCTATTCAATAAAAGGAGAATATCGGATACACGACAATTTTCATAGAATAAATAATAATTTAAATGCCTAACTCACATTTTTTTCCAATCGTCAGTTGACTCCCCGCTTGATTTGTCACTCCAGTTTGTTATTTTTCAACAGAGAAAATTCAAATACTCCTGTACAAACGAATCGTTTCAACTGCTGACGTTTCCTCCAATGAAAATGTAGCAAATGAATTAAATTCTCTTCACTGATCAATTGATTCCCTTGGTTACGATAAACAACTCGAATCGTTGTTCCATTGATATGAGTGAACTTCGCTCATGAGAGATTCGGAGAAGAAAAAAATACTTTGACAGCTAAGGAATGACAGAGTCAGGAGTTTTCAAGTTCTTCCTCAAAAGAAGAAAAGTGTTTAAATGGATTGAGTGATCCAGTGTGAGAATTCAAAGTGTTCAGGTAAGCAAGTTTTCATATTTTATTCCGACGTTTGATTTGAGTTTTTTTTTTATTTTATATTGAATTTCACGTCCAATCACAATGAAAAAATATTGACCCGATAATCTACTTTGTTGCAGATTTTGAAGCAGTTCGAAAGATCGATATATTGCTGGTTTTGAAGAGCTGCGACAGGCAAGAGAATAACGAGCTCTTTCAAGCGATATTCTAATGAATTTGGAATCGACACGTTTGGAAAGATTGGACTGAAATTTTTTGGGGCGGAATCATCGTAGAAGAAGTGGTCATAATGGAAATAGCTGAAGCTGGGGTTAAACGGACACTTCAATTGAACGGTTAGAGATAGAATTTTTTAATGATTCCATTGAAAAGTTGAGAAATTCCAGGTGGAAAACGGGTGTCAAATTTTTTTTCAACTTCGGGAAAAATCTACTTTTTTGGCCAAGTTTTGAAGGGGTTTCCCTTTTGAAAATCGAAAAAATTCACTTTTTCGGTGATATCTCCGGTTCTGTTGATCGTTGCGACCTGGGGTTGATCTCAAATGAAAGGTAAGCTCATTTCTCATCAATTTATGTGGTTCAAATTTTTTTTTAAATCAATTTTTCTAATATTTAGAGGCCATTTTCTGAAAATCATTTTTTGGCCCTATAAGTACTTGAAAAAATTGATATTTTCCATTCGTAAACCCCATAATTTGATGGGAAATGAGCTCACCTTTCATTCACGATCAATCTCATGTCGCTGCGATCAATAGAACCAGGAATATTCTCAAAAACCTGAAATTTAAAAAAAACAGAAGAATTTTACGTTCAAATCTTGCACAAAAAGTGAAATTTCTGAAAAACTCAAAAAAATAACTATTGACACATGATTCTCATGGTAAATTTTTTTCTCTCCAATGCGATCATCAGAAAAAATCTATCTCCAATATTCCAATTCATTTCGAATAATTTTCATGATATAAAATACAATAATCAGCCCATGACCGTTTTACCCCTTGTGTCCGTTATACTCCATCTTCCCCTATTTGTTTTTGTAGATTGTTAATTCTGTAAGATCAGTTTATTGAAATGTTAATTGAGAGAATACGAGAAATGAATATTAGTTTTTTTTGAGAGGCTTCCAGAGGCTACGAGAAGTGTTCCTATGAATTGAAGACTGTATTTAGTTCAGAAAAATTAATATTATGAATTCCTGAAGCTCGGAAAAGTCGCGAAAAAATCGTTCATTGTGAAAATAGGAACGATCTCAAATTTCTTTCATGAACAAATGCATAAGCTGAATTCAAAGAAGATGAGCGAATAAATGAATGAATAAATAAATATATAAATTATTTAATTAACTAGTTGATAAATTAATAAAATTAATAAATTAATGTATTAATAAATTTATAACGTAATAAATTAATAAATTATAACATTATGATATAAATATTATGTCATTTGAAAAATAATACTCTTGAGAAAATACTTACTCGCCGAAAAATCGACTCAATATTCTCCGAAAAAAAGACTTAAAAAAGTTTTTTCGTCGACAAAAAAGCGTTTCACCTCCTGAAAGTAATAGTTAAAAAAAAGATCTCGACCATAAATCGTATCGACATAATTTAGTTTATATTTTCGTTTCCACTCGGACGACCTGGAGACGTCCTGGGGAAGACCTGCCGAAAACTAGTAATGAAAAGATATTTTAGAGGTCGAATTCAGTCCCATTTGGGCGACGTCGATAGAAAACTTTTTCAAGATCTTTAAAAAATCTTTTCTCTATGAAATTTTTTTACCTGGGATATTAATTTTCATTTCATCTAGTTGGAAATGGAAAGAAAAGATTTCTGAGGTTTTTTTTATTTTTTTTTTTATATGGATGTTTATTAGAAGAGAAGCCAGAGTACATTTTTCTTGAAACAATTTACATTAATAAACGAAAGTGAACCTATTGATACTGTTTTGTAAAAAAAAGTCGCTTTAGCAACGACCCTAGGACAATTGATGTTTGTTTATTTGTTTTTTTGTAGTGTGGTTCATTTGCGATGTTAACACCTTTCATTTACAGAGGAGGTTTTGTTGTTTTTTTTAAATATGCATTTGAAATGGAAAGGCTACTAAAACCATTTCGATTGATTAAAAATCATGGGAGATTGGAAGATTATAAATACAATACTAAGATATTGTCAATTCGCGACGTTTCGCTCTTAATTTAAGGGAGTTCATCCGGTAACTGAATTAACAGACCAATAATTATGAAAAAATTTGAATATACTTCTGAAAATCTAAAAAGTCACCTGTTAAAATTTCAAACTCTTCAGATATCTTATTCGGAAGTAATTAATAAATAAAGATTTTTCAATTAACACGGTCCCTTATGGGTTTTCGTCTATAAACATGAAATTTGTGGCAATTAACAGGTTTTTTGGGGAGAAACTTCCATAATAGATAAATAAATATGTAAAGAACAGTTTAAGAGCTTCCTCAAATGCATTAGATACTTGGTGATTTAAGAATAAATTAATTTGTCTCGAAAAATGCTGATTTTTGGGAAGTTAACCTCTGTCTTACTCGCATGACAGTGACGTCAGAACCGCGCGCTTTTTGAAATCAATAAGAATGCTTTCCGAATAACGCAATGTATGCTATGCTTGCACATTAAATCATACAAAACTAGTTGAAAATGTGCTGAATTGACCTTTCTCTATTTGATCTTCAAAAAAATTATTTCTATAAATTCGATTTTTTACAAAAAAAACAATTATGATCGACGAACAAGAATTTCTAGTACATAGCAGCTGTACAGGTTACGACTACGTTGGTCGTATAACCACTACGCTAGTCGTGATAATTTTTCGTACTATTAAATCCCATACCGGATGAACTTCCTTAAGCTTCTTCAGGCTTTGAAATACAAAATTACAGAATTATTCACTTTTTTTCTCAGAATAATAAATAAATACAACCAATAAAACACAATAGAGCCTATGGGTTTAATCTCACTGTCTAAAAAAATTACAATAATCAGTCTCAAGTTACAATTACAATTAACAGAATTCAACGAAATTACCTTGACATTCTCAATATTTCGTCAAATTAAACTTGAGTAAATCCATGTTGAGTCCTAACAACATTGCAGACTATCCCAAATGATAAATAAATACATCATTTCGATTGTTTTGGAAATATTTCGTCCTCCTAAAATTTTCCTAAGCCCCCCCCCCCCCCCCCTATTTTCAATCATACCCCCCAAAAAAGAAAAAATTAAGTCCTCAAAAACCTCGAAAAATTCCGGAATTTCTTTGCAAAATTCCATAACTCTAAAATATTTCCAAATCGTCCACCTGATCCCGAACGGTTTATAGTTGAAAATGCTGACAGGAGTAATAGTGCGAGTCTACTAACACACGCACGTGTGAGCCACTCGTGTATTGAGCACCCGTGCGCAAGAGAGAAAGAGAGAGAGAGAGAGAGAGAGGGAGAAAGAGCCTCACTTTGAGGTCCGGGGGAGTTTCTCGCGTCACACCGATGCGATGTTGCAGAGAGTCCGTTTCTCCCTCTCTCTCTCTCTCTCTCTCTCTAAAGCGCCACAGCCCCGAGAAGCCATACGCACTGTTGCCAAGTTTCCCCTCCTCACCCACACACATATATATACACACATACACATACATAATAACTGATTTGTTGCGTGTGTTTACAGCCACGCTTTCCCCTTGGCCACTGGCGTCTCGTCACTCGGAACTGCACGCTACGACAGATTCCCCTCCCCTCCTTCTTCTCCTCCCCTTCACCCCTTTTTTTTTCCTTCTTTATCTTTATTTTTCTGCCGGTATTTGTGTGTTTCAATGACAAAGAAAATTCCCCTTTTTTTTCCCAAAGAGATGGGCTCTTTGAAGTCCTATTTTTCTCGAATTCAATTCAATTTAATTCAATTCTTCGAAAGAAAAAAAAAAATTCTTTTTTTGCCTAATTTTTTTTGTTCTCTGATTTTTTGGAGGTTAATAGGGTACTATTGAATTTATGACATTAAATCAATTTCCCCTCATTTTCATGTGCAAAAAAAAAGGGAAATGCAATCCAATGGTCTATACACAGGACCAATAATAATAATAATAATAATAATAATAATAGTATCGTATCGCTTCCCGTTGGCGAATCGCAAATAACCTTGTATACCCTCCACGATGGGCGACACGTCCTTCCCCTCCGTCCTTTCTCCCCCTCCCTCCCTCCCTCTCTCTCTCTCTCTTTCTCGATCGATAAATTCCCCTCCACGCGAGCTTTCCCTTTGGCTCTTCCTCTTTCTGCCTGTACTGAGTCCTACAACTAACCCAACGAGGGTCGGGATAATCACCTGCGATTTTTCATTGTCGCTCGATGGCACACGCACAGCTTCAGGATTTTTTTTTTTTGGCAAGGGGGGAAGGGAAGGGAGGGTCAAGAAGAGAGAGGGGGGATGGCAACGATGTAAGCGATAAACTTCTTGATTACACGAGAATATAAGGTTTCTAGATTATTTTTTGACGGGATTTTTTTGGAGTCAGGGGAGGGGAAGGGTAGTGAGGAGAGGGGGGGGGGGAATTGGTGGATGATCGAGGGACGAATTTTCCGATTTTTTTGATTATTTCAATGATTTAAATGGACTGGGAGGAGTTATTTTTTGCTGGAAAATTGGGGGATTGGAGGGTGGGGAATTGGATTTTTGGGGAGGGAGGGGGGTGATTGAGAGGGAGGGGGCTGGTTAGTGAATTGTTGATGGGTTTTTGTTTTCTGGAGATTGGGAGGTGAATAAATTTGATGCGAGTGGGTTTAGGAAAAAATGTTAAGAGACCTTTTTTGTAGAGAATTTCAAGAACTTCAAAGAATATCTGTTTAAAATACAACCAAATTTGCAGTATCAAAATTGACCAATTGAGAATCAATTGGTTCAAGATGTCCAACGACACCAGAGACGATTTAACGCAACACCACCTCCTTTCTTCAAGTAAATTGGGGAAAATAAACCCCCACCTAATTACCTCACTTCGAGCAGAATCGCCAACGAGTTTAGTTTAGAATTTGAGCTCTGATCATGGTGGATAGAAGAGAAATTTTCTATTCTCCATGGCAATAATATTTAAATTCCATAAATATCGATATTCATGATATCAACACCTACCCCAGCAATGATGAAGAGATTTAACAGCACAATGTATGACTTTAAGAATAGTAAAGAGTCTGAAAACGATTGTGTCATGATGGAAGCCGTAGCAGACAATATGGATTCTGTGATTTAAGGAGGTTCTACCCTTCTCAAGAGTGAATTTAAATTTTTTGATATTTTTGCATGAAATTTTTTAAGGTTACAAACAAATATATCATACACGTTTCAGTTGAATGATCAATGCATTGACCGTCTAGTTATCGAGAAAAAAAATAGTAAAAATGAGTAATTTCACATGCTTATAGAGAGCCCTTATGACAGAACCACTCTATTGGCGACGTTTTGTATTTTTTTTTTATAGATCTAACAGATATTTTCCTACTAAAAATTAATATGATATAATTGAATATGTATGGAATTGAATGATATTCTTTCGGACCCACCTCACCGGCCAAATAAGCTCAAGAAACGCAATACAAAAAAATTTATTTGTAGTAAACACGTCATGGCGGCGGAAACGATAGAGGGCCTGTCTATGCTGCATGCATCAGCTGATAGAATATATATCAATGTATACCGATATGTTTTTATTCCGTAATTTTTTCTTTTCAAATGCAATAATTTGTTGCTAACAAATTCTTAACATTGGTAGAAGAATTTATTAATATTTTTGAGGAACAAAGCACAATAATCGAAAATTGACATCCAAGAATTTGAAGTTTGCACGCAGCCGCCATTCCACTACTTGAATATTTTTAATACTTCTATTATTAAAAAAATCAATTAATAAAAGAAGCGAAATAACATGTATTTTTTATAATTAAAATAGTTAATTTTCGTCGGGTTTTTACTGATCAAAAAAACAAAAAAATTATGTTGCTTTCTTGAACTACCGTGTGAGGGTAGAACCTCGTTAATCGTAACTTGAATGATTAATTATTTTCATATTATTTGTAATAATTCATTTAATGATTAAAAATATGAAAATTTATTCAAGAAGCTGATTGTTAGTAAAATCCTATTCATGATACTGGAAATACTTGACATCTGATAATTCAGTAGTGAAGAGGTAAAACAGGATAAGTCGACTTATCTTTGCGATCATTTGGAAGGAAATATCTCGGAAACTAAGCGAGATAAGGTGATATTATTTATCTTTTTTTTGTAGAGAATTTCAAGAGTTACAAAAGATTTTTCGGGCAAAATTGCTCTATTTCGCTTATTTTTTAAGGTATTTTCAAACAACTAAATGAGAAAAAAATAGACTTATTTTGTTTTACCTCTTTACTACTGAATTTCAAGATTTCTATCATAAATGTAAGTACTTTGAAAAATGACTATGAGAAAATGTCCGTGAAAATGTCATAAAATTTTTGCAGTGTATTTTTCAAAATTTTGATATTTAATTATTTAAAAAAAAATTCAAAGAAATAATTTTATTTTCTAAATTATCATGCATATAGCTTTGAGGCAAATGATTTTATCAAAAAACCTCAAGAGACCTTTTTTCTCCCAAATTTAATTCCCCACAAAAAATGTCTCCTGACATTTTCCCCTACCACCCCTCCTTTCCGAGATCCCTTTCAAAAAGCCTCCCCTCCTCCCAAAAATTCTCCAATTTCCCCTAAAAAATAACCTTTCTGACCTTGAAAAGAGCGACAATTTTTTTTTTCTTTCAGGCCAGAAGTTCACGCGAGACTACTCCATTGTCGAGCAGGTGTAGAAACTGAATGAGAGAAGAGAAAAAAAAAGGAAAAAAAAACGGAGGAATGAATAAGGGGAGAATCGAGTTGCGTGTCGACGAGAATGAGACACGCTTCACCTGGAGCTCTTGGGTGATTGCGACAGGTACCTGAATCGCTGACCTACCCCTGACGAGCCCCCCCCCCCTTTTCCCCCTCCTCTGCATTACAAGTGTCCCCATGATGAATTCTTTCGTGGATTTAAATGAAGAAGAGGAGGTGAAGAACCACCATTAAATCAATCCGTAAATCTGATTGGATTTTTTTTTTGCTTTTTTTCCATTCAATTACGTTTTTATTTCATCTCATAATATATTCAACACATTCTGCTCATTCCTCAATTCTTGTGAATTGGGTGAAAATAGAATTCTGCCGATCAATCAATACCTTTTTTTCGCCTCGTCCATCATTCGTCGCTCTTTTGTTAACGATTGTGAAGGGAAAATATAAAATTTGGAGGAAAATCTGAAAGTGGAATCGAGGATTTTGGAGGGTTTTGAAGGGGGAATTGAGGGGAATTGGAGGAAGGGGAGGGGGGAGATTTTTTGAGATGGTTTTATTGGAAAGCTGGGGAAATTTGAGGTTGAAAACATATGCTGCAAGTGATTTTTAGCATTTATTTACAAAAATTTGTGAATGCTCTTGAAATATTCTTCAATTATATCTAGAAACGTCAAATTTGAATTTAAAAAAAAAATCATTTGGCAGGGATTGAGGTAGATTTTTTTCGACGATTCTATCGATAAGCTGGGGAAATTTTAGCTGGAAAACATGTGTTGCAAGTGATTTTTAGCATTTTTTTCCGAAATTTGTGGATTTTTTCGAAATATTCTTTAATTTTGGTTTAAAAAACATCAAATTTGACGGGAAAAAAATGAAAATATCTCAAAAAGTGTTTGAAGCAGAATTTTCTCGATAATTTCATCGAAAAGCTGAGGAAATTTCAACTATAAAACATGTATCGCAGTTGATTATTCTAATTTTTTTTCAAAATTTCTAAATTTTCCCAAAATTTCGGCTAAAAAAGGCTCAAATTTCCAGAAAAAACTCAAAAATTACTTGCAACACATGTTTTCTCGCTCAAATTTTCTCATCTTTCCAATGAAATCATCAAAAAAAAATCCATCTCAGCCCCTTCCCTTAATTTCCCCTAATTTGTAATCCCAAAACCCCCAAATATCCCTAAATTTCATTTATTTTCTTCCACATTTTGTTATTCTCCGAGGGAAAAATTCTCATTTTTATCGATCAGGCCATTTTATTTCTTCGGAGGCCCACATAAAGGCTTTACGGTTTCTTCTCACGGAGGTGAAACAGCCTTCGCTTTTGCCTCATCGCTGTTTTTTTTTTTATCTTGGACTAATTCAGAATTGAGCAGAACGTGTTTCAGCAGTGAAATAAGATTGGATCATAAGATAATCTCGCTTATCTAAAAAGGATCTCGGAAACTATTGATTTTACGGAAAAATATCAAGAGACCTTTTTTGTGGAGAATTGAATTCTCCACAAAAAAGGTCACTTCACATTTTCTCCTAAAACCTCTCGCACCAAAGATATTCACAAATTAATCTTAAAATTCTACGTTTAAGATTAATTTCAAGTTCAATCACAAAAGTTTATTTACGAATGAACTTGAATTTCAAGTTTTCAATGCATGATTGCGCCATAATAATCGTGATGATTTACTCTATGTTCATAAATCGAGACTTTCATCAAATCAAAAGTCTTTCCTTACAACTGCATCAATTTTCTGGAATCAATTGCCTTCTGAGATAACTTCTGCTAGTTCGACAGAACAATTTAAAAAACTGTGCTTCCAATTTTTAATGAATCAAGAGATCGGTGCTGTGATAAATAACTAATGAACAATTAATAGTTGCATTTATTGTGATTGCTAGTTATTTGTAAAAATTTGTAAAAATTGAACTTCAGTAATAGCTTTGATTAATGGTATTGATTTTATTTAACTAGGAACTACTTGATATTTCTGTGAAACCTCAAAGTTTGATTATTTTTATTGCAATGCAAATATCAATTATTAATTATTTATATATTTTTCATGCACAATTCAATGTGATTACTTCTTGTATATTTTCAATCTTATTGGCTTCGATGGGCATTCTAGCCTGGAGCCTCTTAAATAAATAAACATTAAAATTTCCCCTCCAAATTCATCTCCACTAACTCACGAAATTTTTTTATTCCCCCATTAATAAAAAAAAAGCGTCCGCAAACATTCCAACAAGCGGCTGAAATTAATCGTCAAAGTGCCATCAATTTTCCCCTTTATTTACAATGAGTGACAATATATTTTATCGCACATCGATCATCCGACATTTTTTTATTATCACTCGAGGTTATCAAGGCCGTGAATTACATACATCAAACACACAGTGTACATATTTTATGTTTATGTGTTTTTTTTTTTTTTTCATTTCTTTCGGTTCTCTTCTCTTTTAATTTTCGGTTTATTTATTTTCGGCTCGGCGAACCGTGACGAACCGAGCACGAGCTACGTGGTGCCGTGAGTTTTGGATCCCCTCTATTTGGGCTCAGGCGGTTTACTGACCTACCCTTGGCAAGTCCTTGGCGCTTCATCCGCAAACAAAGGCGCAGCAACGGACGATTGTAACGAACAATAAAACTCGAGTTTATTGAATTATATTTTGAGATAAAATCAGGGTTTTTTTTTTTGGACGCTGGGAGGAGGGGGGCGGGTGAATTTGAGAGATAGAATTTTTTTGGGTGTTTCATTGAAAAGCTGAGAAAATTTTAGTCGGAAAACATGGGTCGCAAGTTATTTTTCTGAATTTTTTTAATTTTTTCTTTCGGCGATAATTGAAGGTCAAATTCAATTTTGGGAAAATTGGAGTTTTTTTGGGGTAATTCTGAGAGATAATTCCTTTTTGATGATTTCATTGAAAAGCTGAGGAAATTTCAGGTGGAAAACATGTGTCGCAAGTTATTTTTCAGAATTTATTTATTTTTTTTAAATTTCGGCGAGAATTGAAGGTCAAATTTTTTGCCATTTTGCGAAAATTACAGGTTTTTTAAGGTGGATTTGAGAGATGGATTTTTTTTGATAGTTCCATTGAAAAGCTGAGGAAATTTTAGATGGAAAACATGGGTCGCAAGTTATTTTTATGAATTTATTGAATTTTTTTTTCGGCGAGAATTGAAGGTCATCTTTGTTTATGGGAAAATCACAGATTTTCTGGCTGATTTTGAGAGATGGATTTTTTTTGATGGTTTCATTGAAAAGCTGAGGAAATTTGAGGCAAAAAATATGTTTTCCAGTTTATTTTTCTGAATTTCTTGAAAAATTACACTTTTTGGCGAGAATTGAAGGTCAAATCTCTCCGATTTTGGGAAAATTGCAGCTTTTTCAACTAATCTTGTGAGATAGATGTTTTTTCAATGATTTCATTGAAAAATTGACGAAATTCCAGGTGGAAAATATGTGCTACAGCTCATTTTTTTCAGAATTTCTTAAAAATTGCATTTTTTCCGGAAAAAATTGAAGGTTAAAATTTTGATTTTTGGGAAAATTACGGTTTTTTGAGGATTTCTCAGGTTTTAAATGTCGTAGCGTAAAAATTCGAAATGGAGGTGAATGGTGAGATCATTCGCCATCGATTTCCGGAGTTTTCAATTGATTTCCATAGATTTTTCCAAAAAAATTAAGAAATTTTTACAAAAATCAATTTTTTCAATTTTCGCCCAAATTGAAAATTTTCAAGAAATAAAAAGGAAATAACTTGCGATACATGTTTTTCAGCTAAAATTTCCTCAGCTTTTCAATGGAATCATCAAAAAAAATCTATCTCCCAAAATTACCCCAAAAAACGACCTTTGACTTTCAATTCCAGACAATAACAAAAAAGTGCAAAAATAATTCAAATTTTTTCTCATTTAATCATCATTGATCCAGCTAATCCCTGTACTTTTAACGATAAAATCAACGTAAATTCATGTGATGCAAATTAACATGGGAAATTCTCTGAATTCATGAAATTGATAAAACAACATTTTGACTAAATTGATTGAACTGTATTGCTGCATCAATGACCTCACATGTACAAGGATTTCAAGCGTCCGAGGGGATATTTAACGCTCAGCTGAGCACACCCAGTCTCCCCCCTCTTTCCCCCCCCCTATGAGTGAACCTGTAAGCGTTTCATAATTCATCGCAAAATTCTCGTGAAACATCAAATTTCTCAGTAATTCATGAACCGAGAGAATCAAAACGAAAAAAATTGGAATTATGAAGGAAAAAAAGTTATGATTTTATTTGAAAGAACGGAAAAATTGAGCTGAAAAATGATACAATGCAAGTAAATTTATATTAATAAATTCTCGAGTTATTAAAAAAATTCGAATTTAAAATTCAAACGATTTTTATAGACTTTGTATACAGTGGAGTAACTGAACAGAATATTTACAGTTACATAGATAATATTATTTATATAGCAGCAGCCCTTGGGCTTCTTCTTATATTTGAGTGATTTTCATGAATTTTAGGATTTTTATGGGACTTGAGAGTTGTATTTGGACAGGAAATCGAGGACAGGGAAAAATTTTGAAAAGAAAAAACCTTATGAATCATTCGAAAAAGGAAGGATTTTTGTTAGAAAACTTCTTTTTCGACATTGCTGCTACGTTCACTTCGTGCTAAAAAGTGCTTATTTTGTTACCTCGTGCCAAAAAGTGTCTTTTTGCATTTAGTGAGCGAAAAACGACGTTTATAACCTCATTTTGCTCGATTAGAAGCGGCTTTTTTTCGCTTTCTTGATACAAAATAGTACTTTACTGCACCTAGGGCAGAAAAAATACGTGATATATTTCCGTACTCAAGGGTGCTGAAAAAATGCGTTTCAAACACAGCGAAGTAAGGTTAGAAACCCATTTTCACAGCACCCTGAGCAGAAATACTGTAATATTTTTTGTATCGAGGAAGCGGAAAGCAGACGTTTTTAACGCAGCAAAGTGAGGTGAGAAACGTCGTTTTTCGCTTCCTAAATACAAAAAATATTGTACACACTACGAATGGAAAAAAGTCAATTTGGTCAACAATTTGGCACCATCGCTTCACTTGGGAGGCAAATTTTTGCCGAGGTTAACTTCTTCCTTCCTTAGGTGTGTAATACACTATTTCGTCAGTACGTGCCAAAAAGTGCCTTTTCATCACTTCGTGCCAAAAAGTACCGTTTCGTCACTTCGTGCTGAAAAGTGCCTTTTCGTCACCTCGTGTCAAAAAGTGCTTTGTCGTTTATTCGTAAACAAAAATACACTTTTCGGCACGAGATGAATGTAGCAGCAATGTCAAAAAGATCCTCAACATTATCCCCCAAATCTCTTAACCCTTTCGAACCGTATGTTGCTTCTACGCAACACGCACTTTGAGGCCTTATAGAACTGCATCAGTTGGTAATATCAGGGTTCTAACTGCATAGCTTTATCAGGCAAGATCAGATGTTCCAATAGATACTCTTGAACCCTGAAGATAACTGCTTTTATCCATCAAAATATCAATATGGCAAGAGAGTCTCCTGTCCAGTTGGGGTACTGTGACGAAGCGCTGACAAACTGTTTAACTTATCGCGAAAAAAATGACAGTACACATTTGTTTTTCATATTCCAAATGTTATATTCCATCAAATTTAAGCCGAAATGATGTTTCTACGGTGTTAGTTATTAGATTCAATGAAAACTGATAGTTTAACGTGCATAAGATGCGTGCATGCAACATTAAAAAATTCGTATTTTCCACAAAAAAAATTGAAATGTCACGATGGATTCATTAACTACAAGGTATTCAGAGATGAAACCTCGAAGGAAATAATTCCCATTCGACATTAAATGGGTTTGGGTCTGAGAGGGTTAATTTCCACAATAACCTCAAAAAACTCCTCCACCCTCCAAAACTCCCAAATTTCACTATAAAACTCCAATAAATCCTCAATATCCGTTAATCATGCACAAATTAATAAAACTCGTTTTATCAATCTCCCCAATTTTCCCCTCAATTGAATCGAGAAGAAAAATCCCTCCCCAATGGTACTAAAAATAAATAAAAATAAATAAATACTGAAATATGAATTTACTGACACTCGATGATACTCGAGTAGATAGGGATCAGCCTGGTTTTGAATGCCGGTACAGCACACACACACACAACCGAGAAAGAGGGAGAAGGAGGGAGAGAGAGAGGGAGAGAGGAGAAATCCATCGGAAGACGCGCCGACACATTAGTCGAAGCCCAGCCACGGTTACCATGGTAACGGCGTCCATCCCCCCCACAATTCATGTTCCCCTCCCTTCAATGGCCTTGCCTGTACACTCGCCTATTTTCCCCCGTAAATTACAGACCAGCTTGCGATCGTTTGATGATTTTTCGTAGTCCTGGTTAATTGCCGAATTCCTGGGAAATTTATCGAAAGAAAAACCAAAAATATCCAGTATTTTTGATTTTTTATGAATAAAAAAGAAGGAAGGGTTAGGCGGTGAAAAAATCGATTTTGATTTTATTTGAGGATCGAGGTTTCTGGTAAAATAATCGATTATTGAAAATCAACTTATATTTTCCAAAATGGATGAAAAAATGAATCTCGATCGAGATATCGCATTGATTAATCGATGTTCGAAAATGGTCGAACTGTAGTTGTTTTTTTTTAAAGAAAGAAAAATCGATTAATCGATTCTTGAGGTCGATTAATCGTTTCTTTTGATTTCAATCGATTCTTGAGGTCGATTGATCGACTCCCTCGATTTTAATCGATTCTTGAGGTCGATTAATCGATTCTTTCGATTTTAATCGATTCTTGAGTTCGATTAATCGATTCTTTTGATTCCAATCGATTGTTGAGTTTGATTAATCGATTCTTTCAATTTTAATCGATGGGTGAGGTCGATTAGTCGATTCTTTCGATTCTAATTTTTTTCTTGGTATTCGATTAATCGATTCTAAGAATTAAAGTTTGTAAAATCAAAATAAAAATCAATTCTTCGATGAATTTTTCCATCTTTAGGAGGGGTTTTTGCTACTCCCCCCTCTTTTTCCCCATTGGATGTTTCCGGTTTGCCTCACCTGCACGTTCCACCTGTTCAATTAATTTCTATAAATTCATTCTTGGATCTCGAGTGTTAGTTAATTTTCCCTATCACAATTATGTTCTATTTTCCACTCTTCATTTTCCACTGTATTCATTATTTATTCATCATTTTCCCCTCGATTTTTCCCGTTTTTCTCGCAAAACAATTCAATTTTTCGAATTCAAGAACTGTTGTTAACCCTTAAGAACTCATCGCTCCATAATTCTCTTCCCTGTGCATTTGTGCCTCAATAATAAAAGTTGAAATCTGAAAAAAAAAAAACGGTAATATGTGCTTCTTTTCCACTAAGTTTGTGGATATTTCCAAATTCTGATGACTCCATTGGAAAGAACGGAAAATTTGACCCCGGAAAACCCTATAATGCAATTGGTCCCCCCCTCCCCCACCCCCCCGCTTTTATTTCCCAAGATCCTCTAGAACCCTTGAAAAATCTTTTTATTTTCCATAAAATCGCCATAATATCATTTTCCGCTCAATTTTTTCTGTTCTTCCGGCAAAAAAATTCAATTTTCCGATTTTTTTTTTTTTTTAACAAATTTTATTTCTAGAATAGGTTACAGTCTTTACAAGTATATACAGGATGTCTTAATTAAAATGAACATGTTTGAAACAAGAATTTGTTAATATGTATCAATTATGACTGCTCAAATGGCTTATGAAGCTCTTGTGACTATATAATATCAATTATGGATTTAATGAATTAATCAAGGATGTTTATATTTATGTGAGATTTTCCATCAAGTTATAAGATTTTATGAATTTCTATTGTATTTGCATTTTAACTTTTATTCAAGACCCAACAGCCTCAAGCAGCCAATAATAGAATCACCTAATAATTCATCATTTACATCATCAATTTACCTTATAACTACAGCATTTTACATTATGAACAAGAAGAAAAAGTACGACGTTTCCATTAGATTTAAGGAAGTTCATCCGGTATGGGATTCAGTAGTACGAAAAATTATCACAACTAGCCTAGTGGTTACACAACTAACGTAGTCGTAACCTGTACAGCTGTTTCATACTAGAAATGCTTCTTCGTCGATCATAATTGTTCTTTTGTAAAAAATCGAATTTATAGAAATCATTTTTTTGAAGATCAAATAGAAAAAGGTAAATTCAGCACATTTTCAGCTAGTTTTGTATGATTTAATGTGCAAGCGCAGCATACACTGCGTTGTTCGGAAAGCATTCTTATTGATTTCAAAAAGCGCGCGGTTCTGACGTCACTGTCATGCGAGTAAGACAGAGGTTAACTTCCCGAAAATCAGCATTTTTCGAGACAAATTAATTTATTCTAAAATCACCAAGTATCAAATGCATTTGAGGAAGCTCTTAAACTGTTCTTCACACATTTATTCATCCATTATGGAAGTTTCCCCCCTAAAAACCTGTTAATTGCCACAAATTTCATGTTTATAGACGAAAACCCATAAGGGACCTTGTTAATTGAAAAATCTTTATTTATTAATTTCTCCCGAACAAGATATCTGAAGAGTTTGAAATTTTAACAAGTGACTTTTTAGATTTTCAGAAGTATATTCAAATTTTTTCATAATTATTGATCTATTAATTCAGTTACCGGATGAACTCCCTTAACCTCAGAATACACCACCTATGGTCGAAATTTTTTAACATATGTAATTGCTGGTGAGAAAAAGTCAATATTGTGGAGAATAATGAATGGGAAAAATGATACTTCAATCCTAGCATCAAGAAAACCATTTTACGATATGAGAAAAAAAAATTTTGAAAGGTGAAGTGTCCAATTTGGATAAATATTGGTAATATTAGGTTAAGGATGTTAGGGCGAGGTGGTCGGACATAACCTTAATTTTTTGTATAAAATTGTAAATAACTTCGTATACACAATTAAGTTCTGAAAATCATTTCCTCCAGGTTTGAAGAATATAATGAAGAACAAAATAAGCCGTATAAACAAAAAAATTGATTGAAAATTGAAAAATTGTCTACATTTTTTACATATCTCAAATTTCTCAAGATTCAAAAGATGTAAAAAATGCAGTCAATTTTTCAATTTTCAATCAATTTTTTGTTTCTACGGCTTATTTTGTTCCTCATTACATTCTTCAAACCTTACAATTTTATACAAAAAATTAAGGTTATGTCCGACCACCTCGCCCTAACATCCTTAACAATCATCAATCAATTTTCCGAATTCCAGGAGTTTTCCTGAACCCCTCAGAAACTCTCTGCACCTCAATTTCTCTTTATGTGCACTTGTGCCTCAATAATGAAAAAGTGGGAAAAACTAAAGAAAATGATAATATGTACTTCTTTTTCAACTGTTAGTTTGTGGATTGGTCGACGTGCTTGGTCGGTCGGTCGGTCACTGAACCGTTCGCCTTCAACTCAACGTGTGCCATTCCAGTCCGTCCTGTGATGGAGGGAGAAAGAGAGAAAGAGAGAGAGAAAGAGAGTACCGTTACACCAGCCATGCCTTGTACTTGTATTCCCCGGTGTTTCTATGTAGTAACATTTATTTCAAACGTGTGTTTGTGCCTGGCTAACGTTACGTCCGCATGGAAACCAAAAAATGATTGAGGAAAAAGAAGGAAAAATAGAGGGGGAAAAAAATGAGGTTTTCCACGTTTGGGTTACAAACAAATTTAGAATAATCGATAGTTGGGCATACACGTGGGTGCAATTATCCTTGGGCAAGTGTTGCAATGCATCGAGCATTAATTTTCGGAATAAGAAGACTTTTTTTGGGGAATTTACGTGAGAGTGAAAGAGAAAATTGGGGATTTGGAGAGTAGAGACATTTTTGAAGAATTTTTGGGAGTTGGGGTAAAGAGATCTTTGAGGCGAAGGGAGGTAGGGGAAAATGTGAAGAGACCTTTTTTGTGGGGATTTTTGAGGGCTACAAAAAAGGTTTCTTGGGCTTTCTCGATAAATTTGATGGGTTTTGAGATATGCATGATTAAGTGAAAAAAAATATTTTTTTTGGAGGAAAAAAGGCTTTTTTTATAGGTTTAATGTTCATTTATTTAAGAGGCTCCAGGCTAGAATGCCCATCGAAGCCAATAAGATTGAAAATATACAAGAAGTAATCACATTGAATTGTGTTTGAAAAATATATAAATAATTAATAATTGATATTTGCATTGCAATAAAAATGATCAAACTCTGAGGTATCACAGAAATATCAAGTAGTTCCTAGTGAAATAAAATCAATACCATTAATCAAAGCTATGACTGAAGTTCAATTTTTACAAATTTTTACAAATAACTAGCAATCACAATAAATGCAACTATTAATTGTTCATTAGTTATTTATCACAGCACCGATCTCTTGATTCATTAAAAATTGGAAGAACAGTTTTTTAAATTGTTCTGTCGAACTAGCAGAAGTTATCTCAGAAGGCAATTGATTCCAGAAAATTAATGCAGTTGTAAGGAAAGACTTTTGATTTGATGAAAGTCTCGATGTATGAACATAGAGTAAATCGTCACGATTATTATGACGTTATCGTGCATTGAAAACTTGAAATTCAAGTTCATTCGTAAATAAACTTTTGTGATTCAACTCGATTGCTTTATAAATAAATGTTCCGCAGGTTACATTTTTATAGATATCTTTGGAGTGAGTGGGTTTAGGAGAAAATGTCAAGAGACCTTTTTTGTAGCTCTTGAAATTTCCCACAAAAAAGGTCTCATGACATTTTTTCCTAAACCTACTTGCTCCTAAGATAACTATCAAAACAGGAATTAAAGTGGAAGAAGCCTTTTTCTCTCGATAAAAATCTTTGATTCATTCGATTATGAATATCTCTGAAACAATTAAGTTTATCGAAAAAATCCAAGAAATCTTTTTAGTAGTCTTTGTAATTTTCCACAAAAAAGTGACATTTTCCTGAAATTTCCCCCTGAACCTCGTAATTTCCAAGATATTATCGAAATAAAACACTAGCTTCCAATTTTCCCGTTTTTTTCAAACTATTTTTTCACTAGAAATCCTTTCGTGAAAAAAAGGAAGTGGAGGAGGTGGGGGGGGGGGGGGGAGAAGATTAGTGTACGAGGACATAACTTAAATTTCTTTCCAATAACTCCATAAAAAAATCCATTCGAAACTAAAATTATTCCCATTAGTTTCCCCAAAAAACCCCAAAATCCAAAAAAAAAATCACGAAAAAATCCTTCAACGCCCTTTGACCCTGAAAAATAAATATCATTAATATTTCAAGAAGAAAGATCAATGAACAATAACCCCCAGACTCATAAAAACCAAAGAAAAAAAAAAAAAGAAAAAAAAACAATAACCTCCTGACTTTAAAAGAAGAAAATAAAGAGAAAAAAAAGAGGCATGACTACTCGATTTATATTTTTCTCTCTTTTCTTTCTGGCTTCAGAATTTTCACTTGGAGACACACAGAATGTGAAGGAAATAAAAAAAAAAACGGAATTTCTCCTTTTACGCTTATTCTACAATACAAACCGAGGCAGGTTAGCGTTCTCTCGCATTAGAAATGAAGGGACCGAGTAAAATAGAGAGGAGGGGAAAAAGAAAAGAGGGGAAGAGGGAAAGGGGGGAGGGGGAAATGTGACACAATGCGTGACGCGAGAAGTAGCAGAGGCGGAATAGAGTAATACGAGGAGATAGAGACGAATAGAGGAGGGAGAGGGGGGAGGAGAGGGGAGGGGGAGGGGAAGAGTCGAGGGCTCGGGCAAGGAAATTGTGTAATTTATTCAGTGAGCCAGGAGAGATCGCGCGCCCATCGGGTGCTTCCCATGCACTGCAGGGGAATACCCCCCCTCCCCCTCCACTCCCCTCCCCCCTCTTCCCCTGCCGTTTCTCAGACACACCAACGCGTGGAGAGACACACTCACACCGGAAATAAAACTCGTGTCCAATTTTTTTTACGAGGATTTATTGAATATCTGATGATTTTTGAGGGGTTTTTGATCATTCTTTTGGGAGTATCTTTGAGGCGAGGGGAGTTAGGGGAAAATGTTAAGAAACCTTTTTTGAAAGTCTTGAAATTTCCTACGAGAAAGGTCTCGTGACATTTTTTTCTCAGTGCATTCGTTTGTGAGATATCTATAGGAACGTAAATTGAAAACTACAAAACTGATTTTTTTCAATAAAAAGAAAATTTTTCATTGAATTATAAGTATCTCAGAAGTTATCAGTTCTACGAAAATTTACTAAGAAACTTTTTTTCAGCTCTTAAAATTCTCTATAAAAAAGGTTTCTTGACATTTTCCCCCAACTCTAACTGCTCCAAAAATATTCACCCTAAAACACACTTCAAATCAGATAAATCCCAAAAAAATCAAAAAAGTGAAATTTTTTTTCAGATTCTCTTGAAAATATCTCAGAAGCCATCACATTTATCAAAAAATCACAGGATACCTTTTTTAAAGTCCTCGAAATTCTCTACAAAAAAGGTCTCTTGACATTTTCCCCCAACTCCACTCGCGTCAAAGATATCCTTATCAGAACGTAAAACCATCCATAAAACTCTAGAAAAAAGCTCCAAAAAACCCAAAAAAAAAGATTTTAATCCTTAAATAATCATCGAAATAATGACGCCCCCATTTAACCCTTTCCCCCCTCCCCCCAAATCTCAATCATGCGTAACCCCTTTTACCCCCCCCCCCCTCCATATTTACCCAAATAATCCCCCTCATTCGCTCCGATTACGAGAAATATTTGTACAGCATTAGTACATTGCCTCAGAAGCAAAGGGGCATAAGTGCTATATATAAGCATATATATACGCCACTTTGTCTCTAAGATGATCATTACCAAGTCAATTTAATAGATCACACACTTGCAGTATTATAACTTGTCACCGTTCTCCTCCTCGACTAAGATAACATCTCAAGCATTATATATATGTATATATGTATGTATATATATATGTACACAAACACGACAACTTTACGACCGGTAAAACGTGAACGACACGAGGCAGGTGATGGAAGTTGCCTGCAAATTTTTTTTTATTTTTTTATTTTTATTTTTATTTCTCCACTCTCTTTCTCTCTTTTATGGTGTCAGTGTGGAGTTCATTTTGACGTTTCCGCATTTACTGACGGAATTGAAAATATGGCAAATAAGTATCAGTTAATTTGCATGCTAATTGACAGTTGTCAGAGAGGGAGAGTGATAATAAAAAGGTCAAATGTTTATTATTGGAAAATAAAATTAACTGTTTTTTTTTTTTTTTAATTATTTGAGACAAATTGTTTTTGGGTTTGAGGTGGATTTTGGTGATTATTTTTGCAAATAAGAGAGATGGGGAAATTTTTGTGGATAACTTTTTTATAGAGAATTTTGAGAGCTACAGAAAAGGTTTGATTGAAAAATGACGTATCTCCGATAGATTTCAAGATATCGAATAAAATGTCGGAATAAATTCGAAAAAATGAATTTAAATGAGGATTTCACTGAAATGATGCAAGAAATTTTTTTTTTTATGATTTCATTGAGAAGCTGAGGAAATTTTAGTCGGAAAGTATACGTCACAATTGATTTTTCGAAGATTTTCAAAAAAATGTGAATTTTCAAAAAAATGTGAATTTTTCAAAAAATTTCAAATTTTTCTATTTTTTTTTAAATTTGGAATTGATTAATAGGAAATTGGATTATATATTTCCTTGAAACAGTTCAGAATAATCATCCTTCGACGGTTTTTTTGAAAATCTCATGAAATTTTACGTTAAAAATATATCACAATGAATTTTTCCAAAAAATCCACTTTTTCAAAAATTTCGAAATTACAAAAAAAAAAAATTTAATTCAAAGTCACATTTTCTGTTTCCAAATCCAAATGCCTATCACTCTTTCAAAAGCCACTTTCACGTCTTACTTATCCCTTAGCCCTCAAAATTGAAATATCAAAATTTCCTTCAATTCAAAAAAAAAAAAAAAAAAAATAGGAAACCTTCAAATTAAAAACACCAAAAAATTTTCGTTAAAAAATCGATTTTTTTAAATCCCAATACGTATCACTTCTCCAAAAGTCACTCCCACCCCCCAAATTATCCCCTAGTCCTCAAAATCACAATATTACAATTAATTTTCTCAATTTCCAGAAAAAAAAAAAATTTCAAAAAATTTCAAAAGTTCAAAAAAAAGTCATTAGAAATTAGATATTTTTTTTCTATCGAAATTTTGATGCATAGCACTCCTCCAAAACCCACTTTCACGTCCCAATTATACCCCCCCCCCCCCCTCCCCCTTGAATATCAAAATTTCCAAATAAAATAAGAAAATCGTTTAGAATACGAGGTCAGTAGAACACGATGATCCATGTAGGTGTCGAGACCGTTATGGCATAATAATAAGCGTGTCCGTAAGGTCTATTCCTCACTGTTGCCCCATGAGTTGAGCCTATTGGATCGATACATATATATACATATATATATAGAGAGAGAGATTCCTAATCCCAGGCAAATACGAATAGCAGTGGTTAACGTTAACGTAGCTATTATGCAAACTGGAGACAACTATTGCAAGCCAGTGCTTGTGCCAGTAGTCCCCTATTCATAGGTTTGACCTTAGTTAGGTAGCACGGCCAATCTAAAATAAATGTGTCACTTTGTTTCGTTCAAGGCAAAGTGAAAAAAAAAAGTTCAGTGCATTAATTTTTTTCTGGTCTGCCTCTAAATGAGCTTATTCACTCAATTCCATTCTCCTCTAAATGTTTAATAATTAATGTTTATTCTTAAAAAGTCGAGGTTAGTGAGCCTATTGGAGCTAATACAGTAAATACAGTAGAACAGGGAACTTGCATATTTTTTTATTATTTTTTTTTTTGCATTTCTATGCATTCTACAGTATTGTCTGAGATTAGGGAAATTTTTTATTTTAATTTTAAATTGTTAGTAATGGAGAAATTTACAATTAAAAATCTCCAAATTTCATACTGCTCTAAAACGGCTCTGACGTCATAATACCACATGCGTAATTCAAGCTGTGGCCAGTGATGGCGCGGCTGGAGGATATTCGAATTTTCGATGAGCGATACTCATAAAGAGATTATGTGTATAAATTTCTTTGAAAGGAAACACATATTTAATTGAAATTCTTTAAACAATGTTTGAAGTAAAGAAGAGGAAAATAAAGAAATACGCATTTTTTGACAAATCAGCATAACCTTCATACGCCTGTCAATGAGTAACGACAGGTGATCACAGATGGCGCACACAAAGATTTTGGTATTCTGACGTCATGTCCGATTTGGAGACGTTCAAAAAAATGATTCTTTAATTAATGTTTATGAATTAATTAACGAATAAAAAATTTTTTTCTTGCCTTTTCTGTTAATCACTATCAATAAATATTGAATGTGAAAAATCGATATTTTTGGATTCAAAACACCATAAATCGATGGAAAATGATCTCACCTTTCATTTAAAATCGGTGCCAGATCGCTACGACCAATAGAAAGAGAGATATGCCCAAAAAACTGAATTTTCCCAAAAATCAAAAGGCTTTACCCCTCAAAGATGCCAAAAAAAAAAAAATAGAATTCTCAAAAGAATTGTAAAAAATTAATTATGGCACTTGTTTCTCGCCTAAAATTTCGCCTCAATAATTTCTTTATTCATCAGATACTCAAAACACAGTTTTTTAAATTGAGAAAAGGATCCTGCTGAAGCTACATCTCTTGGTAATTCATTCCAGAATGATATAGCAGTTGCAAAGAAGGACTCTACAATTCCTGAAAGCGCACTCTGTAAATAATGGAGATACGACATTTTTACATGGGACATTTTTTGTAGCTCTTTTTCCGCTCTACAAAAAAGGTCTCCTCATAAATTGCTCTATCTCGTTTAGTTTCCGAGATATTTACAAAAAACGGAAAAAACCATAAGAATTTGGGAAAATCGAGTTTCTTTGATTTTTCGGGAAATAACAACTGAAATTTAGTTGCATTATACACTTTTCCGGGCTAAAATTTCCCGTTCTTTCCACTGAAATCATCAAAACTTGAAAATTCGTGAAACCAAAAAAAATTAAAATATTTGGAAAAAGGATGTTCTAAAAAAATCCATTAAATTCATTGGACAATCATTTAATTTTATTATTTGAAGATTTCTAGACCTTCGAAGAACCTTTTTCCCCCTCGTAACGATTATTCTGCGGTGAAGCTGTGGAGTTCTCTTTTTTTTCCTCTCTCTCGAGAAGATGGTTTAGACGTTTAGAGAAGAGTCCTCTCCACAAGGAGATACGGATGCTCCACAGAGTGACTAAGTTTGCCCGTAAACTTCCGGAGACTCGAGAAAACGTAAATCCACATGTCCCTGAGGCACTTCCCCCTTTTTTCCCCCTTTTTTCTTTCACGTGAAGGCCATCGCCTGTCGTTTATTTTTGACGAGGAAAAAGTGTCGATAAAAGAACACACAAATTCCTCCACTTCTCCGATTTTTTTTTAAGATCCAGGCTCTTCCGAAAAATCTGAAAAAATTATGGAATCATCCAGACACTTGAAAGCATGTTCTCAAATTTTTTCAGAATTTTTAATGAAGTCCTTCACCCCGAAAAAAAATCCGAATTCCTCCAGTTTCTCCATTTTTCAGTAAAAAAAAACTTGGGAAAACGAAGTGAATGGACGATGAAAGTTGTGAAAGTTGACAGAGGCGATTCAAGTTCTTGCGTGTGTTGAAGTCTTAAACTTTTAATCATGAACTTCTCCAAATCCCTTTCTATTATTTGCCCCGAGCAAATACCAGAGAAAATCGATTCTTTTAAACTGAAAAAAAATTCAGTTTAATTAAAAAAAAAAAAAATAGATAAATTGATTTTTTATCAGTATTTTCTCCTGAATATCTCGGAAATTAATGGAGATACGCCTTTTTTTCCCTGAAAACGTTTTGTGGAGAATTTCAAGAGCTACAAAAAAGGATTTCTGTTAAATCGCCTTATCTCGCTTATTTTCCGAGATATTTGTAAGAAAAAAACGAAAAAAAATTAGAAATTCTTTTTTTTTTACGTTTGTAACATCGAAATTCTACTGTTTTCTAAGAATATCTCGGAAAATAATGGAGAAACGCCTTTTTTTTCCTGAAAACGTTTTGTGGAGAATTTCAAGAGCTACAAAAAAGGATTCCTGCAAAATCGCCTTATCTCGCTTAGTTTCCGAGATATTCTCTAAAAAAGAGCAAAAAAAGAGAAATTCTCTTTTATTTCACTTTTTTAACAACAAAAGTTCATTATTTTTTAATAAATATCCCGGAAACTAAGCGAGATATCGAAATTTTGTGGAAATCCTTTTTTTTTTTTTCGTAACTCTGAAAATTGTCTAGAAAACGTCCTCAGGACTAAAGAGGCGTATCTCCATCAATTTCCGAGATATCAAGGAAAAAAAACGGAAATCAAAAAAAAAAAAAAATCCAGTTTCACCCCTTTGGCCCTCAATTATCAGCTCCAAGAAATGCGCATTTATTCTCCAATTAATTACACTGCTCTTGAAATAATAAGAAGCGTTAAATGGAAAAACTTTGTTTCTAGATAACTGGAAAAACTGAGAAACTCAATCTCTTTAAACTATTTTTTTTTTCTCTCTCTTTTTCTTTACCCTCAGCATTCAGACACTGGAATTCTATTTGTAACCTTAAACCTTCTTTCTCATCCTCAACAGACACACACACAGACACAGATACAGACACAAGTTGCGCCATAATCCACAGAAGTGGAGTGCCAAACTGTTGACGATCTCAATTACATTAATTTCATTTTTTTCATTGGATTTTTTCATCAATTTTTTTTTCTCTCATTTTTGCTTCCGAATGAAAGCTATGTAATCATCAGAATTTTCAATTGTAATTTTTTTAATAGAAGATACTTAAAATGCTCTAAATAGATAAAAAATGATATTTTTAGCGCATGTCTGTGTGTGTGTGTATGTCTGTGTGTGCATAAAAGTCTCAATTACAGCAAAACGGTTTTATAGAAAAATTTCATATTTTGTGGAAAATTTCCTCTCGACAAACTCTATTTTTTAAGCTTTATTTGAAGAGAATTCGATCGATACTTTTTGAGATATGTCCATTTTTCGAAAATCAGTTTTTAATGGAATTTCTGGAAACTATTCAACTGATGTTATTTATACTCATATATTATCTCGAGAGTTTTATCAGTTAGATGCCTGTAAATTTTGAGCTTATTTGCATGATTAGTTCTCGAGTTATTGGCGTTTTAATGAATTTCTTCAAAATTTGATATTTTGATGATGGTTTGAAAAAAGTTGTATCACTTCCATTCGGAAGCATATTGCTAAAGTATCAGCAAAAAAAGCTATATCTGTTGGAAAGCAATACTATTATCCACTTGTTTTTATTGAATTTTTTTATTAATTTTTTTCCCTTTTTTTACATTTTTTAATCCAAAATATCTCAATAAATCATGGAGATACGCCCTTTTTGCCCTAATTAAAAGCCCTAAAATTTTGTAGCCCTTGAAATCCTCTACAAAACGTCCTTTAGGTAAAAGGGCGTATCTCCACTAGTTTTCGAGATATTTAGAAAAAAAAATTGACACGAAAAAATACGAAAAATGCTAAAAAAAAAAATAAAACTTGTTTTATATCTTTACAACTGAATTTATTTACTTCCGCTTTTTTTTTTAGCTATCGTAATTGTTAACAAAAGAGCGGAAGAGAACAAGCGAGAAATAGATATTTATATATATGTGTATATAACGTTTACACGTTTAAAGTACCGCTTGTAGAATTAATTGGGAAGAACCAGAGAAGCGATTAAAGTACTATTGGGTCAAGAGATTTCCACTTGAATTCGAAGAGTGCACTTCCGCAATGGAGAAACCGGATCTCCGATTTCACGCCAGATCGAGTCCAAGGCTGCTCAAACTTTCGCACACAATGTTCCCTCTTCTTCTTTTCTTTTTTATTGCTCTTGCATTAATTATTCAATTTGTTCTTTTGTGGGTTTGATGAGTTTGACGTAATTTGGCGATGAAATTGTAGGGGAAAATATGGATTTTTGGGGAAGGGGTTGGAGATAGATTTTTTCTGATGATTTCATTGAAAAGCTGAGAAAATTTGAGCTGGAAAACATAGGTCACAAGTGGTTTTTCAGATTTTTTTGAAAATTCAAAGTTTTTTAGCCGAAAATTTAAGAAAACATTTTTGATTTTTGGGAAATTTCACTTTTTTGGGGATATCTCCGGTTCTGTTTGTCGTAACGAAAAAAATCGATGACGAGCAGAAAGGTGAGATCATTTCCCATCGATTCATGAGATTTCGAATCAATTTTTATCGATTTTTGAATTATCTATAACGCGTTTTGTAATAATCCCTTTTTTCAGATTTTTTTTTTTCAAAAAATGATTAAAATTGATTAAAAACCATATAAATTGATGGAGAATGATTTCACCTTTCTCCTGATATTCGACTTTTCGTATTTCGACAATTAGAACCCAAGATATTCCCAAAAAACTGAAACCTCCGAAAATCTAAAAATTTCGGCTAAAAATTCCCACTTTCCAAAAAAATGCCAAAAAAACGTGCGACCCATGTTTTCCAGTTAAAATTTCCCCAGCTTTCCAATGAAACCATCTGAAATATCCTATCTCCCCTCCTTCCCCTAATTTCACTCAATTCCAATTACCTAAATCATCAAATTCCCCCTAAAATAATTTCTGGAAAAACTCCAAGTGAATCCATTCACGTGCGCTCTCTTTAATATGAAATTTTTCAGAGTAGTACATCCCCTTTAATGCTTGAAGAGTCGGTGTCAGCTTTATTATGATATTTATCTTGTTTTGCTTAGTTTCAGGCAGTTTGCTGGGGAATTGAAGCGGTAATTTGGCGAGTCTGGCGCCATCTTGTGATCAACTGGAGAATTGGGGAAATACCTTCAGAAGAAAAAAAAGACGTTTTTTTCTCCGGAAAAAATTAAAAAATCGCATTTTAATCCAATTATTAATTTTTTCATATGAAATTTCACTAATTCCCTTTTTTCCGCAGAAAACGGAAGGTTTGCCCTTTTCTCTGAAGAAGAGTTCTACATTACCGACTGAGCAGGGAATCCCTTAGTTCAATGGGTGGCGCCACTTGCTGGAAGACTCCGCTCCTTTTTCCCGCTCTATCTCCATTTAATTCTTTATTTCAATGAAATATCAGAAAAAATAAAGATTTTAATTTTTAAAATTAATAAAAAATTCGACCAATGAATTTAATTAATTGGCAAATAAATAGAGACTACAAAAAAAAAGAGAAATTAATTTTTTCCTATTTTTTTTCTCTCGAGAAATGAAAAAATTCCAGATTTTCTTCAAAAATTCCAGAAAATTCCATTTTACAATTACTTATTGAAAGATATCTCGGAATTGAAGCAAGATAGGGAAATTTTTGTAGAAACATTTTTTGTAGAGCAGAGAAAGGCCTTCAAAAAAGGTCTCATCAAAAATTTTCCTATTTCGCTTACTCTCCAAGATACTTTCCAAAAACTGAAAAAACTTCAAAAAATCGGCAAAAATCGATTTTTTTCGATATCTCAAGTAATAATCATCGAAATTTAATTGCATTATACCATTTTCCAGGCTAAAATTTTCCGTTCTATCCACTGAAATCATCAAATCTCCAATTATCTGTGTTCTCAGAATATTCCTGACCTTCCGCACCTGCAACTAATTAATCTTCCAGCAATAACAATAACACATCAAATTCCAGAGACTTCTGATCAGGTCTAACGGGTATTAATAAACAATTAATTAATTTTTTTTTTCCCCATTGTTTTGACAATGCCGATGACGCACTATTGACGGTGTTGACAGCCTTGAGATCCATGGAAAAAAATCGGCAGAATACCGATTGACTTTGGATCCGGTCTAGGTTTCATCTCAGCTATTAAAAGCAACGAGATTCACCCGATAAATCAAGACATTTGGAATTCCCGAAGGTCCTCGAGATTTTGAAGCTCTTCGACTAGAATCAATTGACTCAGTTGCAAATTTGAATTCATTGGATAACGACATGTATTTTGGATTTTTACTTGTGATAACGCTTGCTGTTATTTTTTATAAGATCAAGTGGCGGCGACATGTCAAGTATTTGAACAAAATCCCAGGACCTCCAGTGCACTTTATACCAATTCTTGGACACTTGCATTTGGGCTATGGTCCTTTGGGTGAGTAAATTTCAAAAAAATCTTGAAATATCCAAATTTTACACCACTGTTGAATTTTCAAAAAATCGATTTTTTTTCTTGCTTCAAAAATTACTTTGAGCCTTCCAGAATACGGGCAAGAAAAGTTATCACCTAAAACCCATTTTTTCTCATGAAATTTTGAATTTTTCCCAAGGCATTTCTTCATATTCATAGCCTAAGTCAAAACTTCAATCGTGTTTTTCTCGAAACATGATTTTTCAAATTGGCATGCAGCATAACTCCAATAATTTTCATTATTTTCATTTGAATTTTCCACAGCATCTTGAAAACAATATTTCGAACAGATATACGTAGGGAATTTTCAAAAAATTGATTTGCACATTTTTTATTGATAAAAAATTGCCGGTTTTTTGGCCGAAATTTGAATTTTTTCATTCAAATGGTCAGCAATCACTCAAAAAACAATATTTTTGAAATCCCCTGCGTATTTCTGTAGCTATATGTATCTAGACTGAGCCAATGTTTTTTTTTTCAATTGAAATTTTCACCAGTTACACTGCGTGTCGCAGAGTGTTTTAAATTCGAGGAGCCTCGCAAGAATGGCTCTTGTGTCGTCATTTTTTCATATTTTTTGATGATTTTTTTTTCTGAAGACTCAATCGAATATATGCTCAGTCACTCTTCAAATATCATTATTTTATTGCCATTTTTTCTACAGAAAAAAAATATCCAAAAACGTCTTTTTTAGGCTTTTATAGTGATGTAACCCCTTAATTTCAAATTCGTTTGAATAAAACTGATTTTTAATGTTTGGAGTGTGCAAAAGAAGGTTGCCGCAGTTGAATTTAAGAGAAATTTTGAGGAAAAATATTAAATTTACCCAAAAATTTCGAGAAATCTCAAAAAAAATCTCGAAATCGCCGATTTTACTTTTGAGTGAAAAAATTAAACGGGAAAAATCGACTTCTTTTTGTGATACTTTTGAATAATAGAATGATTTGGTGAATAATGGAGATGCGCTTTTTTCTTCACCCTGAAACGGTTTTGTGGAGAGCTACAAAGGAGTATTCTTGCAAAATTGCGCTATGTTGCTTAATTTTTGGAATATTTAAGAAAAATAATGGAAAAATAATAATAAATTTTTTTTTTTTTTTAAATTCAATTTTCGGATTTTTTTATGGTTTTGAATTTTTTTTCAAGATTATGTGTGGAAAACGCTGCGGGAGCTCGGGAAAGAGTATTCTATATATAGAGCATGGGGCTTTGAGGAGCCGATGGTGATGATAAGACATCCGGATGATGCTGAAGTGAGTTTAAAAGATTTTTAGCCAAAATTTGGGAAGTTTGAGACATGAGTGTCTAATGTTTAATGTTTATTTATTTGAGGGGCTCCAGGCTAGAAAGCCCATCGGAGCCAATAAGATTGAAAATATACAAGAAGTAATCACATTGAATTGTGTATGAAAAATATATAAATAATTAATAATTGATATTTGCATTACAATAAAAATAATCAAACTTTGAGGTATCACAGAAATATCAAGTAGTTTCTAGTTAAATAAAATCAATACCATTAATCAAAGCTATTGCTGAAGTTCAATTTTTACAAATTTTTACAAATGACTGGCAATCACAATAAATGCAACTATTAATTGTTCATTAGTTATTTATCACAGCACTGATCTCTTGATTCATTAAAAATTGGAAGCACAGTTTTTTAAATTATTCTGTCGAACTAGCAGAAGTTATCTCAGAAGACAATTGATTCCAGAAAATTGATGCAGTTGTAAGGAAAGACTTTTGATTTGATGAAAGTCTCGATTTATGAACATAGAGTAAATCGTCACGATTATTATGACGTAATCGTGCATTGAAAACTCGAAATTCAAGTTCATTCGTGAATAAACTTTTGTGATTTAACTTGAAGTGATTCAAGTGCAGTTTATCTTAAGAATATCTCAGAAACTGTTAGTTTTAGGAGAAAATGTCATGAAACATTTTTTGGGGGGAATTTCAAGAGCTTCAAAAAAGATTTCCTGATGTTTTCTCCTAAGCCCAACGCTCTCCAAGATCACTTTAGAATAATGTAATAAACATAAAATTTATGAATTGTTTCCTTGATTCACTTCTTTTTTTCATGATCTAATAAATATCTCTGAAACTATTGGGTTTGAGGAAAAATGTCAGAAAACCTTTTTTGTAGCTCTTAAAATTTTCTACAAAAAAGATCTCTTGACATTTTCCCCTAACTCCACTCGCCTCAAAGATATCTTTAACAGAACTTACCTAATTCCCTAATTTTTTCCTTTTTTTGAAAAGATTCTTCTGAGTAATACCACCAACCTCACAAAAGGAGCTTTTTACGAAAATCTGCGGCCATGGTTAGATCACGGCCTGCTCACCAGTTCAGGTAATCACCCAAAATTCCTAAATAAATTCAAATTACCCAACGAATTTAATGAATTTCAGGACCAAAGTGGCGAAATCGTCGGAAAATTCTTAGTCCAGCGTTTAACTTCAATGTACTCAAGCAGTACATAAAGGTTTTCGAAAGCCAGAACAAACGACTGGTCACTTTTATCAAGAAATCAGAGGAAAAAGTGATGGACACAATCCCATTATTTACGAGATTTGCTCTCAATACAATATGCGGTGAGTATTATTGCCTTTTAATGACAAAAACGTAAGAAACGAGCCCTTTTTTTCTATTACTATTTTTATGAATATTCTGGAATGTAAGCGAGATAGCTGCAGTTTTGCGGATCATTTTTTTGTAGCTCTTGAAATTCTTTACGGAAAAAAAAGCATAGAATAAAATTCTGCCATCTCGCTTAGTTTGTGGAGATATTCCGAAAAGAACTCAGAAATTCGCTTTTTCTCCTTTAAGGGAGTTCATCCGGTAACTGAATTAACAGACCAATAATTATGAAAAAATTTGAATATACTTCTGAAAATCTAAAAAGTCACCTGTTAAAATTTCAAACTCTTCGGATATCTTATTCGGGAGAAATTAATAAATAAAGATTTTTCAATTAACACGGTCCCTTATGGGTTTTTGTCTATAAACATGAAATTTGTGGCATTTAACAGGTTTTTTGGGGAGAAACTTCCATAATGGATAAATAAATATTTGAAGAACAGTTTAAGAGCTTCCTCAAATGCATTAGATACTTGGTGATTTAAGAATAAATTAATTTGTCTCGAAAAATGCTGATTTTTGGGAAGTTAACCTCTGTCTTACTCGCATGACAGTGACGTCAGAACCGCGCGCTTTTTGAAATCAATAAAAATGCTTTCCGAATAACGCAATGTATGCTATGCTTGCACATCAAATCATACAAAACTAGTTGAAAATGTGCTGAATTGACCTTTCTCTATTTGATCTTCAAAAAAATTATTTCTATAAATTCGATTTTTTACAAAAAAACAATTATGATCGACGAACAAGAATTTCTAGTACATAGCAGCTGTACAGGTTACGACTACGTTAGTCGTATAACCACTACGCTAGTCGTGATAATTTTCCGTACTATTAAATCCCATACCGGATGAACTTCCTTAAGGTAGTATCCCAGAGTACGGTCGATAAAACAGAAAAAAATGGGGATTTGTGGGTTGGTTTCCACCTAATTGCTGATAATTTGGGGGAAAAGTGCTTTAATTCATCCGAAAAACTGATTAAACTATTCGAAAGTCATGTTTTCAGCTTGTGAATATAATTTTTTTTTGTTTCTCGAATTTTTTTAATATTATTAATCTCCTATCACATGCATGAGATAGAGAGAGAGGCAAATAGTTACGACTACCTTCTAATTAAAATTCCTCAATAACTATACGGTGAATTGAATATTTTTTTCTTCTATTAATTAGTTAAAATGCTGTTCTCTTCGCAAATTGTTTTTAAATAATGGGTCAACCGTGTGGTTTTTCAGTAATTTCGTTATTTCGTCTGATTTAGGGCGTTTTGTCGCCACCACCAGTATTTTCAGTAACTTTGATTATTCATATCTCATAAACTGGACGGTCAAAAATTATGAAAAAATTTAGAAAAATGTAAAAAAATATCATTTTTAATATGGCATCAAAAAAATAAGGGGTTCACTGTACTCTAGTCCGCTGGGATACTACTTTAAATAAATTCCTGAACTCAAATTATTTCTGCCCAAAGAAACCGCAATGGGAATCCCCTTGGAGGAAGACGGAGAGGAGCACGAAAAGTATCGAAAGGCTGTGACTGAACTAGCATCAATGTGCTTTGAGCGGTAATTATCTCCAGAACAAAAAAAAAACAACAATTAATAAAAGTCTGACATTTTTGAGACAAAGTAATCAATAATTGTCACCAGTTTTTGAGAAAATATCTCGGAATTGAAGCGAAATAGGGCGAATTCGCCTCAATTCTTCTTTAAAACTCTTGAAAATCTCTACATGATAAGGATTTTCACAAAATAGCTCTATCTCGCTTAGTTTCCGAGATATTTCCAAAAAAATGGAGTAAAATGCATTTGTCTGAAAATTTCTCATTCTAATCGATTGATTTATGAAAAATGAAAATCTCATGTTTTTTTTTACAGAATGCAGAATCCCTTGTCCCAGATAAAATGGCTCTTTGAGCTCCTCCCGAGTGGTCGAAGACAGGCGGCAAATCTGAAAGTGGTGCACGATTTTTCCTCAACCATTATAGAGAAGAGGAAAAAATATCACGAGACTAATGGAACAGATTTCAAAATTTTCAACGAAACTTCAAAATTTGAGAGTGATGATGACAATGGTAGAAAAAAGGGAACAGCCTTCTTGGATTTATTATTGAAATTGTGGAAGGATGGAGGCATCGATGATGCTGGAGTCCAGGAGGAAGTGGACACTTTCATTTTTGCTGTAATTTTTTAAACATTTATTCAAAAACAGCATTTTTTGGATTATTCATGATTTTTTGGGTTTATTCATAGGGTCACGACACGGCAACGGGTACATTGGCCTTCCTAACCCTTCTCTTTGCAGAGCACCAGGACATCCAGGTGAGAAGAGAGTTTATCCACTTTATTTCAAGCTATAGCTTGAAAAAAAATAAAAAAGGAACATTTTATTTTTTTTTGTCATTTTTTTAAATAAATATCTCGAAAACTAAACGAGATAGCAAATTTTTTTTTGAGACCTTTTTTATAGAGAATTTTAAGAGCTACAAAAAAAAAGTATCTCCATTAGTTCCCGAGATATAAGAAATAAATAAAATCGAAGTATGAACTACTTTATTTCCCTCTTTCTTGAATATTCCAAAATCCAAACGAGATATCGAAATTTTTATAAAGACCTTCTTTATATAGCTCATATAAAATTTTCTGCAAGAAATTCACTATCTCCCTTTTTTGGCAAGATATTTAATGAAGAATGATCAATAAAATTAACACGATCATTTTATTAATAAAATCTTTAGGAACGGGCGAGACAAGAGGTGAATGAAGTTCTCCAGTCCGGAGGATCGTTGGGGATGTCTGAACTCAACAGTCTTGCTTACCTCGAAAGGTGCATCAAGGAAGCCCTGCGACTGTATCCAATAGCGCCACACCTTGGCAGGAGACTGACAACTGACATGCGACTGAGTTGAGTGAAATTCCTCTTTATTTATTAAGGAAGTTAGGGCGAGGTGGTCGGACATAACCTCAATTTTTGGTATAAAATCGTAAATAACAACGTATGCACAATAAATGTCTTGGAAATCATTTTTCTAATGTTTGAAGAATGTGATAAGGAACAAAATAAGTCGTAGAAACAAAAAATTGATTGGAAATTGAAAAATTTTCTGCATTTTTCACATTTTTTAAATCTTGAAAAATTTGAAATATGTTAAAAATTCAGCCAATTTTTCAAATTTTAATCAATTTTTTGTTTTTATGGTTTATTTTGTTCCTCATTACATTCTTCGAACGGTAGGAAAATGATTTTTGAGACATTTATTGTGTATACGTTGTCATTTACGATTTTATACAAAAAATTAAGGTTATGTCCAATCACCTCGCCCTAACATCCTCAATCAATCCTCAACCTCGTTTTTGTTTTATTGGCTGATGGCCAGCCAGTGCATAGTTGCGGCATAAAAAGAAAAAAAATCCCCCACCTTAACGCGCATTTGATGAATATTGTCTTTTAGGTGGCTATCTGGTGCCCAAAGGTACAACAGTGAACCTCTCCATCTACGATCTTCACCGTGATCCAAACTTCTGGCCAAATCCATTGGTCTACGATCCAGATCGATTTTTACCGGATAAAATCCGGGGGCGACACCCCTATTCTTACCTCCCCTTCAGTGCAGGTCCCAGAAATTGCATTGGTAATTGACATTTACAGTAAACTTCCAATAAAGTTGCACCTATCAAAATTGCTCTCTCCTCAAAATTCTCAGGATTCTTCCATTAAAGTTTCTCGTTAGTTCCCCCACTCTAATTCTTTCGGCCAATCAGAGTTGAGGCTACAAGCTTTGGACATGTTTTAACATTCTGCGCATTGAACTGCGCAGAGGGGAAAGGGCTACGTAAGGAGTGGGGATGAGAACGAAACAGTAACTTTAAGGGGTAACGGAAGACCTTGTATGTATTGAATCTTTAAACCAATTGTTTGGCGATATTCATTAATATTTTCATCATGAAATAGTGTTAATGACTGGGGAAAGGAATGAGAAAGTCAATGCTTCTATTGTTTCATGATAATAAAAATCATAATTATGGGTAAATGATGGATTTGGAAATTTGAAATTTGCTGGGTCTTCTGTTACTCCTCAAAGATAGATCCTGGATGCACAGGGAACTTCCAACAAAGTTCCACTCATTAAAGTTCCTCTTTCGTTGAAGATCCCAGGATTCTTCCATTGAAGTTCCTTGCTGGTTCCTCCACTTTAATTTTTTGGGCCAATCAGAATTGAGTTGAGAAACTTCGGACGTATTTTATAATTCTGCGCAATGAACTGCGCAGAGGGGAAGGCTCTACGTAAAATTAGGGATAAGGACAAAACGGGAACTTTAGCGAGAGGTTCTGGATAGACAAGTGAACTTCTTTGGAAGTCTTCTATGATTATCGAAATTTGGGAAACTTCTGTTTCAATGATTAATGATTAATGCTAATGATTTAGGTCAGAAATTCGCGATGCTGGAGGTGAAAACAGCAGCTGCTCTTCTGCTCCAGAATTTCCGCCTGGAGCCCGTGGACAAGGCCGAGGAGACCTGCATCGTCGTGGACATCACAATGAGAACTGTTGGGCCAATGAGAGTGAAATTCGTGCCACTAACACCTTCAGAATGAAAGATTTCAGTGGAGGAAAAATTGTACAGGATGAATCTATTCTCCTTGCTGATTGTTCTTTGAGAATATCTCAGAGAGTGGAGGAGATAGCGGAATTTTTGTAAATACCTTCTTTTTTGTAGGAAATATTGTAAGCTACAAAGAAGATATCTATGAAAATTTTGATATCTCGCGTAATTTCCAAGATATTCTTCAAAAACTGAAGAAATGATTGAATTTTACTTTTTCATAATAAATGAGTCTGAAGATGAGCACAGAAAAAAGAAGTTTCGTTTTTTACTAGGGGTGTATGAATACGTTATGAATGGAGTTGAATCGAATTTTTGATATTCGATTCGAACAGCGAACTGAATGTCTTAGTGGATCAGATGATTCGTATTTTTCTTTTTTTTTCATTCATTCTTGGCTGAAAATGTTCGGTAACAAGGTGTAAAATTGACCCTCTCACCTGATTATCGTCATTTTTGATAAAAAAAACCTCCAGCAAATGGGTTTTGACTTTTCATACCATGTTTGAGGATTCCAAACTTCAATGTATGAGGTATTAAGGAATAATATTGAACGTCGAGCTCTTTCATAGTAATTATTCATTATTGTGCTCACTTGTTACTTTTAAAAATACCGAGCAAGGAAAGAGACCGAAGTGACTCACGTCACGAACTGAATAGCGAAATAATACAAGATAGTAACTGTTGGTAAGAGATTTCCAAATTGCTCCAACCAATATACTAGGAATACTACACTCACCACAGTGGATAATGAATCACTCATCGTTATTGATGATTTCCTATCGTCTTGTAGACTTCACATGTAGGAAATCAATGTAAAAATTTGATTTTATCATGTTTTTCCAAGCACTGGTTTTGATTATTTCGGTTTTTCAATGGTCCCTTATCTACTGCACTATGCAACGTATTATCACTGAACGTATTTCTGTATAAATATATATATTCATTATCAGCAGGGTGAAAAAATGTTTATCATTACAATATTCGTGACCTTCTCTATTTGCGAATTATTAGTCTTGCAACGTTGTTAGTAACATATTTCATCGATTTCTGAGTATTTTTTTTCCTCTTTTTTTGATAATGCCAACTATGCACTGTTGAACTTCACAGTTTTTTAGATCTGCGGAGAAAAGCCATAATGCCAGATCCACTTCAGATCCGGTCTAGGTTTCTTCTCAGCTATTAAAAGCAACGAGATTCATCCGATAACTCAAGACATTTGGAAGTTCTGAAGGTTCTCGGAATTTTGGAGCTCTTTGGCTGGAATTAATTGAATCGGTATCAAATTCAAATTCAGTGAAAATCGACATGTTTCTTGGATTTTTACTGATGATAATGCTCGCGGTTATTTTCTACAAGATCAAGTGGTGGCGACATGTCAAGTACTTGAGCAAAATCCCAGGACCTCCAGCGCACTTTATACCAATTCTTGGACACCTGCATCTGGGCTATGGTACTCTGGGTAAGTGAAAAAAAAAGAATCAGTTTTATTGTATTATTTGAGATTTCTTCAGAATTTTCGGAATTTTTGTGAAATTTTTATGAAACTTTTACGAAATCTTTATGAAATTTTTTTGAAATTTTTTCTAATAATTTCTCAAATTAAGCTCCGGCAACCTTCCTTTGCCAACATACATTTCAAAAATCAGTTTTATTGTGATATTTGAAATTTTCCCAGAATTTTCGAAATTTTTATGAAATTTTTGTCAAATTTTTATGAAACTTTTATAAAAAATTTTATGAAATTTTTTCCAAATTCTTTCTGATAATTTCTCAAATTAAACTCCGGCAACCTTCCTTTTCTGATTTTTTGTAGCTTCAGGATATCCAAGTAGTTTCGATAATCTATATTTCCTCTTCAATTTTAGTCACTTTTAATAGAGTAGCATGAGAAAATTTTTTCAAAATTTACTTTACATCATATTACCGGACACACAAATTAAGCGAAAAATAATAATAATAAAAAAAAAATTAACATTAGAACTCCATAATCGAGATTAAATTTCAGTTTCAATGCAACAATTCATGGTGACAGATCTATTTTTTCCTTATATAACTATATATATTCTTGTTCGTCAGAATGTCTATTAATTTTTCAAATCATAAAAAAACGCCTGTTACCGGCCAAATAGCGACGATTAATCCGATTAGTTACATGAAAACATGAATTGGCGGGAATATTGGTATTTAAAATCCGAGGATCCTCCAATACCAGTTCTGGATGCTGGAACAGCGTCAGTCAAATTCGCAACAATATTGAATATTTATAATAGTATTTAATAACAATTTGTTATCGTGGACATAGTTCTAATATCGATGAAATGTTACAAAGTCGGAATAATTAGAATATTTATGATAACTTGGAAGAAAAAGTAGATCATTCGAATCTGCTACTTGAATTTCCTTAATTTGGTTGTTTTTTGAAGATAACTTGTGGAGGAGACTGCGGAAGCTTGGGAAAGAGTATCCGATATACAGCGCATGGGCCTTTGAGGAGCCGATCGTGATGATAAGACATCCAGATGATGCTGAAGTAAGTTTGAAGGATTTTGAAGAAAGATTTGAGAAGTTTAAAAGTCATGAGTAGCTTATTTTGTGAATATCTTCGAAATCAGTGGTTTTAGGAAAGAATATCAAGAGACTTTTTTTCTAGAGAACGTTAAAAACTTCGAAAAAAGTTTCCTGACAAAAAAAAAATTGATAATGTCCAGAGGAAAGGAATTCCAACTGAGTTACCGGGCGTTTCTATGATTTTCAATTGAATTCAAATTCGCATAATTTCAACTTCGCCCACCTTCCTTAGGCAACTTAAGGGAGTTCATCTGGTAACTGAATTATTAATAGACCAATAATCATGAAAAAATTTGCATATACTTCTGAAAATCTAAAAAGCCACCTGTTAAAATTTCAAACTCTTCGGATATCTTGTTCAGGAGAAATTAATAAATAAAGATTTTTCAATTAACACGGTCCCTTATGGGTTTTCGTCTATAAACATGAAATTTGTGGCAATTAACAGGTTTTTAGGGGGGAAACTTCCTTAATGAATAAATAAATGTGTGAAGAACAGTTTAAGAGCTTCCTCAAATGCATTAGATACTTGGTGATTTTAGAATAAATTAATTTGTCTCGAAAAATGCTGATTTTCGGGAAGTTAACCTCTGTCATCCTCGCATGACAGTGACGTCAGAACCACGCGCTTTTTGAAATCAATAAGAATGCTTTCCGAATAACGCAATGTATGCTATACTTGCACATTAAATCATACAAAACTAGTTGAAAATGTGCTAAATTGACCTTTCTCTATTTGATCTTCAAAAAAATTATTTCTATAAATTCGATTTTTTACAAAAAAACAATTATGATCGACGAACGAGAATTTCTAGTACATAGCAGCTGTACAGGTTACGACTACGTTAGTCGTATAACCACTACGCTAGTCGTGATAATTTTTCGTACTATTAAATCCTATACCGGATGAACTTCCTTAAAAGGAACTTATTCGATTTTTTCAATCGAGACCCCATTATTCATATTCATTTGCTCATATTTCGGTAAATATGGTTCAAACAGCTAATGTAAATTAGTAGGGGATCTAGTAGAGATCATCGAGATGCTGGAAAACTCTAAATATACTCGAAAAATACAAGCCGAAAATCTAACGATGCATGCAAACAAAATCGTACCCGCGACATCTGTATTCTGTCCGAATGCAGCGTTAGAGGGTTAAGAATTTCTATAGGAAAAAAAAAGGAAATCCCCAAGCGGGCTCGAACCCATGAATTTCGTTCATTCCAAAGATATCTGCAACAGAATCTACCTAATTTTCTGCTTATTCCATTTTTGTCAAAGATTCTACTGAGCAGCACGACTAATATCACCAAGGGACCTCTCTACGAGTATATGCGGCCATGGCTGGGTGACGGTCTGCTCACTAGTTCAGGTACTCATCCAAAACAGCTCAATAAATTCGAATTACCCAAAAGATTGAATTAATTCCAGGATCACATTGGCAAAATCGTCGAAGAATACTTTCTGCAGCGTTCAAATTCAGGGTACTCAAGCAGTTCATAAAGGTTTTCGAAAGCCAGAGCAAACAGCTCGTCACTGTTATCAAGAACTCTGAGGAAAAAGTGATGGACACAGTCCCCTTATTCACGAGATTTGCCCTCAATACAATATGCGGTGAGTATTTTTGTCTTTTCATGACAAAAAAATGTTAAACACGAGCGGTTTTTTTTTTTACTATTTTCAGTGAATATTTCGGAGACTAGGCGAGTAGCCGAAGTTCTTGCAGGGACCTTTTCTGTAGTTCACGAAATTTCCTACAGAAAGGTTTCACGCAAAATTTCGCTATCGTTCAGTTTCCGAGATATCTCAGAGAGTCCAAAAACCTCGAAGAAAATTGGAATTTTTCCGTTTGAATAAACTCCTGAACTCAAATTATTTCTGCTGAAAGAAACCGCAATGGGAATCTCCGTGGAAGAAGACGAGGAGGAGTACCAAAAGTACAGGAAGGCGGTACATGAACTAGCACCAATGAGCTTTGAGCAGTGAGTATCTCTAGAATAAGGAAAACTCAACGATTAAGGGGTTTGGGGAGTAGACGCAAAACGACGGCAAAAAGTTGATTTTTTTAAACATTGATGAACCAAATTGTTTTAAATCTCTGAGTGTTTCTTAGTTTCTTCAAAATAATTGTGGAATCAGCTTCCACCTGATATTACAGGTGCTCCATGGCTTTCAATGTTCTGTGAACTTTTGCTTCAATTATTTGATGGCTGAAGAGGTGGCGGAAGCTTCTATTTGGTATACTAGTGTTTATGCTTCAATAACAATGCTGGACTTTATTGGTGCTATTAATAATAATAATGTGTTTATTTAGCCAATGACTACCAATTGATACATTTGTTAAAACATTTTGTGTTACATTTATTCCTCGTTCTTCTTATTTATTTATTTTTATAACACATCACTTCTCATTTTCCCTGTCAAGAGTCTTTTAAATAATGCTAGTTTATTTATATTTTTGATTTGTTCACTCAATTTGTTGTATAAAGAAAAACCATACGCATTTATTGTTTTATCGGCACTTTTTGTCCTCTTTTTTGTAATATGCAGTTCATTCCTTCTTCTAGTATCATAACTGTGCTCACGTCTTATTATCATTCTCGAAAGATAATCCGGTATTAAACCATTTACCAATTTTGTAAATCATCACACAAACGTTAAACTTAATTCTCTCTCCAATTGACATGAAGCATAATGCATCCAGCATGCTCTTAACTGGCGTATACTTATTCACTCTAAAGAAAATTCTCATAGCTCGATTTTGCGTTTTTTATAGCAGAAATGAACTTTTTTCATTCAAGCTTAAGAATAAAGAAGAACAATACTCATAATGGGGTGCATTAATAATTTTATAAACTAATACCTTGGTGTAAAAAAAAAAAAAAAAAAAAAAAAAAAAAAAAAAAAAAAAAAAATACCTTGGTGTCGTCATCAATATAGCTCCCTATCCTATATAACCAACTGATCTTTATGCTAATTTTCAAGGGTATAGTTTAATCGATGAATTCATGGGAAATAATGATAATTACATATATTTTTTAGAACGAAGAATCCCTTGTCCCAGATAAAATGGCTCTTCGACCTCTCGCCAAGTGGACGGAGGCAGGCGGCGAATCTGAAGGTGGTGCATGATTTCTCTTCAAATATTATTGCGAAGAGGAAAAAATACCATGAAACTCATAAAGCACAATTCAACATTTTTAACGAAATGTCCGAATGTGAGAATGATGAGGTCGATGATCGGAAGATAGGCACAGCCTTCTTGGATTTATTATTAGAATTGCGGAAGGATGGAGGTATAGATGATGCTGGAATCCAGGAGGAAGTGGATACTTTCATATTTACTGTAATTTTTTTTCTTCATTCAATAATATTCAATAATAACATTCAATAATAACATTTGCTGAATGATTGAAATTTCTGATTTTTGGAATTAATGAATAGGGTCACGAGTCAACGACATGTGCATTGGCCTTCATAGTCCTTGTCCTCGCAGAGCACCGGGAAATTCAGGTGAAAAAAAAGTTTTTCTCCTTTATTATGGGCTGATTCAATTCTGAAAAAATAAAAAAAAAAGAGACAATTTTTTCCTCATTTTTTCTTAATGCATTTCTCGAAAACTAATTTCGGTGGATATTTTTTTTGTTGCAAATTAAAAAAGTTTCGACAAATAACACAGTCATTTGAATGTTAAAATCTTTAGGAACGAGCGAGACAAGAGGTGAACGAAGTCCTTCAGTCTGGGAGATCGTTGGGGATGAGTGAGCTCAGCAGTCTTGTTTATCTCGATAGGTGCATCAAGGAAGCTCTGCGATTGTATCCAATAGCTCCACACCTCGGCAGAAAGCTGTCAACGGACATGATACTGAGTTTAGTAAAATTTCCCTGACTTTTTCTGTTGAATTAATTCTCAATCCTCATTTGATGAATATTGTCTTCTAGGTGGCTATCTGGTGCCCGAAGGTACAACAGTGAACTTCTCCTTCTACGATCTCCATCGTGATCCAAACTTTTGGCCAAATCCATTGGTCTACGATCCAGACAGATTCTTACCGGATAACATTCAGGGTCGACATCCTTACTCTTACTTGCCCTTCAGCGCAGGTCCCAGGCATTGCATCGGTAATTAGCAATAGGCAATTTGGAATCGATCTTTGCAAAATCGATTTTTGTAAATGAAAAAATTGATTTTTTCAAACGATTTTAAGAAACTGGATTAATCGATTTTTCGATTCATTTTTGTGAACATCGTATCGTTTTCTTTTCCGTTTGCACTCATGGTTAATATTAAATTCATTTCTATTTTCATATCCCAAATACTTTCTTATTACACTTATTTTGGTTTCACACTTTAATTTCATTGAATAATTATTATAATGAAAATTTTTCAGTTCGAATTGTTTCTAAATTTTTCACAAATTGATTTTAATCTGAATTTTGAATAATAGAAAAAGAGTTATGATAATCTTTCACTTTAATCTAATTTTTAATGTTTCACAAAGGTTTTTAGCTTGAATCTTAATGATAATATTTCACAGTTATTTCTATATTGAGTCCCGCGATTTGGAATTATCGTTTCTCACTCAACTTCACGTTTAGTCCTTTTTAAATGTATATTGAATTAATTATGCTCGATTTATTATGAATTGATAATCTAGATATTATATACTTTAATTTCCTACTTCTATTCGGAAATTATCCCTCCAAACAATGTCTCTCTATGCGACTTTTTGTTGTGGGTATTCTACAACAACTTTGATCGGTTTCGTCAATTTGATAACGAAGGTGCGAAGACAGATCAATAGATTTCTCCAAATCACTGCTCGAACGAGTCTGATTTTTGATTCTGGATTTTCCATAAGGAAAACTCGGTTTTCGGCTGATAGGAGAAATCACGCCACCTCAAAAGTCCAGTGATAGGGGTTCATCGCCTTTGAGGGGCGTGAATTCTTCTTCGCCTCCTCGCGGTTCATTGTTTCAAATTTTCACTCGGTCTTGCAAACGGTGCAATACTTTTTGCAGCGGGAATTTCTTTTTCCGAGGGGGTTGCGATTCTTCTCTGCACTGATTGAATAAAATTTGAATAGGAGAAGTAGAGGTATAAATTGTTATTAACGATTTTATACAAAAATTCAACTTTTTTTAATGATTGTACCTTTCAATCATCCTTAATTATCAGAATATAGGAGACTTTTGATTCAATGATTGATTTTAATGATTCAGGTCAGAAATTTGCAATGTTGGAGGTGAAGGCAGCAGTTGCTCTTCTGCTCCATAATTTTCGCCTGGAGTGTGTGGACAAGGCAGAGGACATCTGCATCGTCATGGACATCGCGATGATAGCTGCTGGACCAATGAGAGTGAAATTTGTGCCACTAACGACTTCAGAATAAATGATTCCAGTAGTGACTAAATCGAACAGAATCAGTCTATTCTTGTTGCCGATCGTTTTTTGAGAATATCTCGGAAAGTAAAAGAGATAACGGAATTTTCGTAGAGTTTTTTTATATAGAAAATTTTGTAAGCTATAAAAAAATGTTTCCACAAAAATTTCGATATGTCACTTAGATTTCGAGATGTTGAGCGAATAAAACTTGAATAATGGGATTTTCAGTTGAATGTTTTGTATTTTTTTTGAGAAAAATTTCGATGAAGATACGACTTTTATTAATCAGACCTTCTTTGAAGTGTTTATTTTCCTCTACAAAAAAAATTTTCATGAAGTTTCGCTATCTCGCTTAATTCCCGAGATACTCTTCAGCAACTGAAAAAATAATTAAATATTTTGTTTTTTTAATAATAAAATAGTTGAATTTTTTTTTCTTATGTGTAATGTAAAACGTCTCTTTCTTCAACTACGAAATCCAAAAAAATGCGGAAATTACATTTTCATATTTAATGAGAAAATTTCAATGATTTCGTTCCGATTTCCACTTCATGAATAATTCAAGAAGTCGATTACAATAAAATAACTGATTCGCGACAAAAAAAAATCATGCATTGTCTATTTAATGGCCTCTGGAAGTTTATAAAGCCGAAGCATATCAGGAACTATCCCAGAATTACGTTTCATAGATTTTTCCGGAACTTTTGCTCAAAATGAATGTGACACTAGTGGTAATTCTAATTTTTCTCTTTATCTGCTATAAAATCCGATGGTGGCGTCACATGAAGTACCTCGAAAGGATTCCAGGTCCTTCGATGCACTTTATCCCACTTTTTGGAACGATTCATCACGTTTATGGATCTCCAGGTAATTAATTCGAATTTTTTTTCGAGATTTTTTGGGAATTTTTAGCGGTTTTATCAGAGTTTCCGGGAATTTTGGGAATTTCAGAGTACATTTGGAAGAGAATGCAGCACTTTGCTGAACTCTACTACCCGATATGTCGAGGCTGGAAGTTCGAGGAGGCGATGGTGATGATAAGACATCCAGATGATGCAGAGGTGATGGATAATTCAAAAATTAAAAAGTGAAAAAGGAGAAATGATCGTTTTCCTGTTCTTTGTTGAAGAATCACTCTGAAACTAAGCGAGATAGCGCGATTTTGAAAGAATCCTTTTTCGTAGAGAATTTTGAAAAACTACGAAAAAGGATTGAAGCGGAATCGCCCGGTCTCGCTTAGTTTCTGAGATTTAAAAAAAAAAAAAAGAAAGAAATTTCAGTATTAAAAAGAGAATTCTTAATTTTTTATCGTTTATTTTTTAAGAACATTCCGGTAAATAAGCGAGATAGCACGATTTTGCCAGGATTTTTTTGCAGAAAACTTCGAATAGTAGAAAAACAGGATTTGTACAAAGTCGCGCTATTTCGCTTAGTTCCCGAGATATTCTCCGAAAAATAATGGAAAAATCTAGAGCTATCCTGTTATACCTCTTCACTATTGAATTAGTATTACTGGTCAATTATTTTTTCCGCACGCCATGCGGAGAGTAGCCACTTTTCACACGCTACGGATGCGGTCAGTGGCACTTTCAACACGTTGTGCATAAAAAAAAACTGTACCTAACACGTGCAGTAAAGATTTTCAAACTAGTGTGATGACAAAATTCGCTCTTCAGCTCGTTTTGCAACTTCACACTCGTCAGAAAAGTACTTTTTCTGCTCAGGGTGCTGGAAAAATGGGTTTCTAATCTCACTTTGTTCAGTTAGAAACGCATTTCGTCAGCTCCCTCAAGCTCAAAAATGCTATACGCACCATGGGCGGAAAAAAGATAATTTCGACAAAATTTTCTCCTCGTTTCGTTTGGGAGAAAAATTTGCCTTTTTTCCGCCCTAGGTACGTAATGTACTAATTACCGCACTTGTAAGGTAATATACTATTTCCAGGCACTTCTGTCAAGCATGAAGAACATCACGAAGGGCCCGATGTACGATTGTTTTCACGCCTGGATGGGAACAGGTGTGCTCACGAGTACAGGTGAGTCCTAGACGACATATTCCAAAAAAAAAATAATACCCACGTGACTTTTCGATTTAAAAAAAAACATTTTTATTCCACCAGGATCAAAGTGGAAAGATCGCCGGAAGATTCTGACACCAGCCTTCCACTTTAACGTGCTAAATCAGTTCATAGAGATCTTCGATCATCAAGCAAAGAAATTGATTAATTCCATAAAGAAACGTGGAAGAGAAGAATCGCTTGAAGTGGGTCCAATCTACAAGAGATTCACGCTGAACGTCATATGCGGTAGATTTTTGAAATTTATGTCTTTTTATTATTGTTATTATTATTTGTGTTTTAATATGAAATAATTTAAGTGTTTGATCCTTTTAGAAACTTCAATGGGGAATTGTCTGAAAGAGGGAGATAAGGCGCAAGAAGAATTTAGAACTGCAGTGCGAGATTTGGGACCTACGATGCTTTATCAGTGAGAATTAAATAAAAAGAGGGGGGGGGGGGAAGTTTGGGGGAAAAAGGGGGTTGAGGGGGATTTTACTTGAATCAATGATGAATGATCTCGTCTTTCATTTGAGATCAACCCTCGGCATTTCCAAAAAAAGTGAATTTTCACAGAAATCAAAAGAAGAATTCCTTCAAATTTCGACTGCAAAGCTCAGATTTTTCAAAAAAATCGCAAAAAATAAATTCTGATACATGTTTTTTACCTGAAATTTCCTCTGCTTTTCAATGAAATCAGTCGAAAAGTTTTATGTCTCATCCCTTCATCGAAATCCCCACTTTTCCCTACAACAAAATGATTGATAAATCATTTTGTCGTGATTGAGAGAAGAAATTTATTGATAAATTAATTTCTCTTCCTCGTCAATCTTTTTTAATCATTTTTTTCAGGTCGATCAATCCCTTGGGTCGGATAAAATGGCTCTTCAGTCTGTTGCCTTCTGGGCGAGTTCAGGCAGCGGCTCTGAAAACAATTCACAGCTTTTCAACGCGAATTATCGAAGAACGAAAAAAATATCACGAGAAAAATGAAATAACAGGATTTGACGTTTTCGGAGAGGAAAAAGAAGCGGCAGAATGTACTAATGAAGTTTCAGGTTCGAAGAAGAGAGTAGCTCTTCTAGATCTGCTGATCCAAGTTTGGAAATGTGGGAGGATCGATGATCCAGGGATCAGAGAGGAAGTGGACACTTTTATCTTTGGGGTGATTTTTTTTTCAATTTCTTATTTTATTGCAATTTTTGGGGTGTGACCTCCAATTTTTTCTGATTATTTTCATAATAATATCTCTGAAAATAATGGAAACACGACGTTTTTTCTGCAGGTATTTTTTTGTAGAGCATTTTAAGAGCTACAAAAAAAGACTCAAGCAAAAAATTCGTATCTCCATTATTTTCCGATATATTAAAAAAAAAAAGAATTCCAACAAAAATCGCTTCATTTCGAGTTTTTCCACAATATCTCGAAATCCGATCGAGATATCGTAATTATTGAAGAAACTTTTTTTGTAGCTCTTGAAATTCTCTACAAAAAAGGTCTCCGCAAAAATTTCGCTATCTCGCTTAGTTTCCAAAATCCTTTTAGTTTAATCGTTCTCAGAAATTTTTTCGATTTTTCTGGTCAATGACAGGGACATGACACTTCATCAACATGCCTAACTTTCACGTCACTCCTCCTCGCAGAGCACAAAGAGATTCAGGTAATAAAGGGAAGAACCTGATCATCAGAATCTATGGTGACACTTCAAAATAATCATTTCCTATGTTTTAGGAACGAGCGAGGAGAGAAGTTAATGAAGTTTTTGATGAATTTGGAGGAAAATTGGGGATGAAGGGACTGCAGAGTTTAGTCTACTTGGAAAAGTGCATTAAGGAGTCACTGAGACTTTACCCGAGTGTCCCAAGTGTTGCGAGGACTCTTTCGGAGGACATGATGCTGAGTTCAGTGAAATCTGCTTCATTTTGCCACTTTATTATTTCATCAATTTCAAGAAAAAAAAAGAAAAAACGGGAGAAGTCGTTGGTTTTTGAAGAGTATCTCGGAAACTAAGCGAGATAGCAGAATTTCTGTAGAAACCTTTTTTGTAGAGAATTTTAAGAGCTACAAGAAAGGCTTCTACAAAATTTTCGGTATCTTTCGTCGTTTTCGAGATATTCTCAGAAAAGAGAATGGAACAAAAATCAAGTTGTTTTGTTCACTTTTGCTGCTTATATTTGACGTTCTAATTAATTTGAGGATTCTTATGATTCTAGGTGGATACCTTGTGCCGAGGGGTACAACAGTTGGTCTTTCTATTTTCAATCTACATCGTGATCCAACTTTCTGGCCAGATCCATTAATTTTTGATCCGGACAGATTCTCACCGGAAAATTCGAGAAATCGTCATGCTTACTCATATGTTCCATTCAGTGCAGGTCCCAGAAATTGTATGGGTAAGAAAATAAAGATCTTCATTTAGTTCAGGGGTGAAGAAGTTGAAGAAGTCATATCAATGATCAGCTAAAGAATTAACTAATACTGTTCGAATTAAATTGCATTAGGTCAAAAATTTGCAATGTTGGAGATGAAAGCTGCTCTTGCTCATTTGCTGCACAATTTCCGGATGGAGGCGATTGACAAGGCTAGTGAGACAAGAATCGAGATGGACCTGGTCCTGAGATGCTCTCACCCCCTGAGAGTCCGATTTTCTCCTATCAACGAATAAAAAAGAAGAACCATACTGCAAACATTCTTAATTTTTTCTTATAATTCAATAATTCAATAAAAAATTGATTACAATCACCACAAATAGTCGAAATTTAAATCCAAGATTATGATTATTATTATTTTTATTTTGGCATTGAATAATTCGATTTCTCTGATCAAGTTTACGTAATAACGTAATCCAAAATCTGCCCATTTGTATAATTATTAAATTCGTTTTCTCTCTAAAATCTTAATGTATCATTTAATTGTGAAATAAATTGGTGGCATTGATAAATCGATGACCACCGGATTTTATCAGTATTAAATGACCTGTTTATGTATTTAATCCTCTTTTCTTAAATATCGTATCGCAACAATCGTTTGATGTAACGAATGGGCCATTTATCTCCAAAAATAACAAATCGTTATCAATTTCTGACAAGTAGCTTCTGATCGTCTTGATTAGAACATTCACGAATTTTTTTTTGGTTGAGTTGATGTGACGCATTATTTCTTCGGTCTTCCAACATGTATCTCGTGATTCTTTCAGTTATTGCGTTAGTTATTTGGTACAAAATACGATGGTGGCGTAGGGTGAAGTACATCAACAAAATTCCGGGACCTTCAGTGTGTTTTATACCGATTCTTGGGAATATTCATCAAGCTTGGGGATCTACAGGTAAATCGTTTCTCTTTTCGTTTATTTTTCTGGAATATCTTGGGAACTAAGCGAGATACCCTAGCGGACCTGATTCACCGTGATTCACGGTGAGGACTCACTGAACTTTTACGGTGATGTCACGGTGACGCACGGTGATGTCACGGTGATTTACCGTGATTCACCGTGAATCACCAAACTTTGAAGCTAGATAATTCCAGTGATTCACAAAAAATATATGGTAATTGTGTACTATAGGGGCCTTTTTTATAAAATTTAAATAATTATCAAAGTCAAATCTTCGGAAAAAAATATGGAATGCGCAAGCAGGATTTGAACCCACGACCCTCTGATTACATGTCAGGTGCTCTGACCACTGAGCTATTGCGAGTTCCTATACTTTCCTTCAAATTTTTGACCAAGATATATTACATCATTTTCGCCACCTCCCTTCCTGAGGTAATTTAAATTAATTTTGAATTAATTTTATTTGGAAAGGCCGCTATACTACACATTTACCAAATATATAATTCAGCGCGAATCAACAACACAACTAGAATAATTCATAATGAAGCCTTGAAGAAAGAGTATGTCAAATATTTTCATTTTACAACGAGAGAAATCATCATTTTTAATGAAGATAAGATAGCCGTGAGCTTCAGCATATCTAAATCAATGTGAATTACCGTGATTTACGGTGAATCACGGTGACTCACATTGATTTAGATATGCTGGAGCTTACGGTGATTCACCGTGATTCACGGTGAACGCACGGTGGATCACGGTAAGTCCCCGTGATTCACGGTGCATTCACCGTGAATCCGCATTCTACCGTGACTCACGGTGATTCACCATAAATCACCGTGAATCAGGTCCACTAGGGATAGCGACATTTTTGTAGAGACCTTGTGATGTTTGACGATCTTGAGGTCATCACAACCTTTGTTGTAGTTTTTAAAATTATTTACAAAGAAAAAATAAGGCAAAAAGGGCGTATCTCCATTATTTTCGAAGATATTCTTCGAAAATAAAAGACTAAAAAAAAAGTCTCTTTTCAACACTGAAATGTCTTTCTTTTTTCCCGAAAATGTCGGAAACTAAGCGAGATAGGATGATTTTGTCTTGACCCTTTTTTTGCAGCTCTTGAAATCCTTTATAAAAAGAGAATCAGGGGAAAAAGGGCGTATCTCCATTTGTGGGATAATCTACAAAAGAGATGAAAATGAAATTAGCACATATTTAACGATTTTTTGAATTTTTTTAAACAAATAAATTATTACAAAACAAAAATTTGTACTTACAGTTTTTTAATGCTCTAAAAGTGCATATTTTCAAATTTTTGTTCAAATAATTTTTTTTTTTCAACGAAAATACTAGAAATTGTTACATGTCTGTTATTTTTAGTATCATCAACAAAAAATTGGCGAAAAAATTGAATTATTTTATATTCAGAACACCTGTGGAATATGCTCCGTACTGGTGCCGAGGAGTATTATCCGATCTATCGGGCCTGGGCGTTTGAAGAGCCAATGGTGATGATCAGACATCCTGATGATGCGGAAGTAAATTAATTCCTCAAATATGGTAATAGGGGAGATTAAGGCAGAATGGACCTCAAAGGCAAAATAATTTAGATTTTTTTTTTTTTGGAGTGAAGGATCTGATGAAAAATTCTGAAAAAATTCAAGGGAATGCTTGAAAATGTCTCCATTAACGGTGAATTTTTTCAAATTTTTTAATGAACTCCTTCATTCTCAAAAAAATCGTGGAACATTTTGTCTCACAGGTTCATTTTGCCCCACTTTCCCCTGAAAATATTCCGGAAATTAGTGATAATTCAAAAATTATTTGATGAGGTCTTCTTGAGCCACACGAAGAATATAACAAAAGGGCCACAGTACAATTTTCTCCATCCCTGGTTGGGAACTGGATTACTCACCAGTACAGGTATGTTTTTAACTAAGAAAAAACGTAATTTCGAGTTTGGTTCAAATGTCGTATTTTTAATCTATTTGATGACTTTTTTGATAATAGGACAAAAGTGGAAGAATCGCCGGAAAATTCTGACTCCAGCATTTCATTTCAATGTACTCAACCGATTTGCAGAAGTCTTTGACATCCAGGCGAAAGAGATGGTCAATTTGATACAGAGTTCTGAAGAAAAATGCCTCGATTTAATTCCACTTTTCACGAATTTTACGCTCAATACTATTTGCGGTAAGTTTGAATATTTTTTGTTTTTTAATAAATTTGAATATTAATTATAAAAATTGCTTGAAATTGGTGAAAATATTTGAGACAGGATTCTTTGATGATTTTATTGAAAAGCTAAAGAAATTTCCATTGGAAATCATGTACTAGATTGATTATTCGGGAATTTCTTGGAACTGTTATTTTTTTTTTTGGATAAAAACGAAAAGTCCGATTTACTCAATTTTTGAATATTTCCATTTTTTCGTGAATATTTCTGTTTCTAATCAATTTAGCATGTCAAGTCTTAAATGACAACTGAAATCTTTTCCGATAGATTTCACTCAAATCTGACAGATTTTGATCAAAAAGTGGTGGCAATTTCATTTACCCGGAAAAAATGTTCAGATCTGATCGGATCAAATTAGATCTGATCAGATCTAATTAGATCTGATCAGATCTAATTAGATCTGATCAGATCTAATTAGATCTGACAAAATGGAAATTTCTAATATGAATAGATATGAATAGATCTAATTGGATCTAATTAGATCTGATTAGATCCAATTAGATCTAAGTCTGATCGGATCTATTTAGATCTAATTAGATCTGATTAGATCCAACTAGATCTGATCAGATCTAATTAGATCTGATCAGATCTGAGAAACTCAGATCTAATTAGATCAAATTAGATCTGATCAGATCTAAGGAACTCAGATCTAGTTTGATCTGATCAGATTAAATTAGATCTGATCAGAGCGTGCCAATTCTCAGATCTGATCAGATCTAAGGAATTCAGATCTGATTAGATCTAATTTGATCTGATCAGATCTGAACATTTTTTCCTGGGTACAAAAACTATTTCCACAAAATTGACAATATCCCCATAACGTATAGAATTAAGGGGAAATTGTCTCAACTATCATTTTCTAAAAATTGCAAAGCCCTTCAATAACTAAAATTGGAGATATTGACTAAAACAGTTGAATTTGCCAAAAAAACTCAATAATTCACTACTGAATTCATTGGAATACCCAATGACTTTACTTTTTTCTCTGTTTCATGATCCAAGAAACTGCCATGGGAACTCATTTGACCGAAAATATCGAAGAAAATTCGAAATTTGGAAAAGCTGTTCATGACATGGGGAAAATGGTATTCAGCAAGTGAGTCTCATCGCATGAAAAACGCAACATTCATCGTATCAATCAAACTGAATATTAGATATCTGCATCTGTTAATCAATAATTATATTTCAGAATGGTGAGTCCGTTGGCACGTATTAAATGGCTCCTCAATTGTTCACCAATTGAAACAGCTGCTCTAAGAACACTCCAAAAATTTTCAACAAAAATTATAGAAAAACGTAAAAAATATCACGAAACTCATGAAATGAGGGAATTAGATATTTTTGATGAAGACAATGAATTATCTAGATATTATACAGATGAAGATGTTGGTCCTAAAAAAAGAGTGGCACTGCTGGATTTATTGATAAAGGTGTGGAAAAATGGAGGGATTGATGACAGAGGTATCAGGGAGGAAGTCGATACTTTTATATTCGAGGTGAGAATTTATTTCATCATCTTAGAAACAAAGGGGCCATCCATAAATTACGTAACGGCCTAGTGGGGAAGGGCTATTAAAGATATGCTATTTGTTACGATTCGTTACAGGGGGGAGGGTACTGGTCGAAGAAAAAGTAACGTAACACAAATAAATTTCTAGTTGTAAGAGAAATTTTTTTTTTCCAATTTCATATTTCGTGCGTCTTGTGTGGAATACAGACAGCGTTAGTATCCCTCAAATTGAGTTTTTTGGTGTGTATCAAGAAAACACAAAACAATCCTTAATATGATATTATTTTTTCATACTCAATATACAATGTTATTATCATACTCATAATTCTCTTAAATTTTATGTTATATGTAGGGCCATTTTCGAAAACTGTTTATGACAGATACGTCGAGACATTGAATTTATTGGAAGGGTCATCTGCGGGGATTGTGACAAACTTCATTCTTTCTTCCTTATTTCAGGTAAATCTTTCATGTTATTCGGTTTGTCACAGCCCCCGCAGATTAACCTTCCAATAAATTCAATGTCTTGACGTATCTGTCATAAAAATCCGAATTATTCAATTCCTATTCATTTCTAGCTTCAACTTCCTACTAGATCAAACTGCAGATTAATAGTCCGTTCTCGAGAATTGAGTCTCTGGCCCTACCCGAGTCGAAGATTTCAGCCTCGAAATAACCCTCATTACTCTCATTCAACCTCTAATTGCCCTCATAGACCGCTGAGAACTCAGATGTGAGGCTCAGGTGAGACTCAAGAGCACTTGGAACCATATTTGAGCCTCTGCAGTCTCTTTCCTACAGCCATCCATACTTTTTTGGGTATCCGAAATCTCGTTAACCTCAGATGAGCATCGATACACTATTTTTCTCAATTGTTCCCATCGCAATCCTCGGTCGACTCTTTTTGAAAGCCCATCGAGCAGGGCTGTAAATCTTCTTCATACTTTCTCTCAATTTTTTTCTAACAGCATTCTGTTGCAGTAAACACATGTGCGCCTAGAAGCCGTACAATGCAACGTTGTTCTTCCTCAACAAAACTTTTCAACCATTTTCAGAGAAAAGAATATTTTCGTTTACCCTTCAGTAGCCAGTTGAACTCCAGCTCGGACACATCGTTTACTTAGCAGGCTTCATCGAGTCAATTTTCTATTCCGTTATAAATTAAAATTATAAATATCATCTGACTATGACTGCAAATTTCAAGTGTGTTATGTAATAGATAAGTGTTGAGTGACGGTGCGGCAAATTAAAAAAAAATCCAGTCAATTCACGAAAATCAATGTTAATGCTCGTTCATTGGGTGAATATTCCTTAAAAGGACGTTAGTTCAGTGAAATTCGTAGGGAAGAATCACTCAAGTGTGGATGATATGAGAACTCTTCCATGAAAGGACAAAGCAAGTGGACAAACAATGCAGAATGACGCAAAAGTGCTCGCATTTGGTGGTGAGTTCACTCTTATAATTTTAATTCTTCGATTTCATGGATTACGACACTTCATACGATTTTGCCCTAATCGTTTTTTGTAGCTCTCGGAATTCTTTACAGAAAAAAATGGAGCCAGGATTGCTCTCCTTCCGTTATATCTCGAGATATTGAAAGAAAACCGATCATAAAATCCAATCAATTTGAATGAAATAAACTTATTCCAAAAAAAAAATGACTCTCTATTCTGATGACTTTTTAGAATGTCGCTGAAGCCAGCGTCGAAAACATCGTCGAAAACATTCTCAGAAATTTGGGCCTTATGACTGCTGTACGATTTATCCATATTTAAGAGATAATATTCAATAACTTTGGCGATATGGCGAATAAAGGCATGAAACTTTTTTGTGTAATACCTGAGAGCATTTGGGAGCCCCCGGTTTCGGAAATTCAGGGGAGGTTACAAGGAGGGGGGGTGTTAGAATTTTTTTTCACCGTCACACCATAGATTTCGGTATCTCATTCGTTATAAGTCCTCCTCTATGACGAATTAAGGCATCAAATTTTCTTGTGTAACACGTGAAGGTGTTTACGAGCCCTTAGTTTTTGGAATTCGCCGGAGGTGACAAGAAAGGGGGTGTTATTTTTTTTTCACCATCACACAATAGATTTCGGGATTTTATTCGTTATAAGTCCTTCTCTATGGCGAATTAAGACGTGAAATTTTTTTGTGAGATACCTGGTAGCGTTTACGAGCCCTCAGTTTTGGGAATTCGCGGGAGGTAACAAGGAGAGGGGTGTTAGAATTCTTCTCCATCGTCATACCATAGATTCTGCAATTTCATAAGTTATATTTTCTCTATGGTGAATTAAGGAATGAAATTTTTTTGTGTAACACTCGGAGTGTTGATTATAACCTGTCAATAGGTTTTTAGGAACATCTCGGAAACTAAGAGATACGTTCAAGCTTCCTTGTAGAACATTTGAAGAGCTACAAGAAAGGATTGAGGCTAAATCACTCTATCTCACGCAGTTTGCGAGATGTTTTCCAAAATCTAATAACAAAAAATTAACATCCATTTTCAATTCATATTTCAGCCCCCAATCACGATCAAGCGGACAAGGAAACATGCCATGATAGGCGCTCCTCCAGGACTCTTATGTACAGTTTTGTAATTGCTCTCATTTTCATTATATGATTATACGAAATGTAACATTCACATGTATACTTTTTCCGAATAGAAAATGTCATCAAAAAACAAATAATAATGATTCTTTTAATTCATGATTTTCAAGATTTATTTTGAAAGCAGTGAATACAAAGGGGAGGGAGAGAGGCAAGGGGCAGCGCGAAAATAAATTTTGAGGTCCGAGAGGCTCTTTCCCGGCTGTACAGCTAAGCCTCATATCAGCCTCTGGACATCTAAAAGGGAAATACTGAGCAATCTGAGGGTGATATGAGACCGTAGATGCAATACATTTTCCCTATGCCAAGAGCCTCATTTTAGTCTCATCAACCTCAGCCCAAACCTCAGTATGAGGCCGAAATGAGGCTGAAATCTTCGACTCGGGTATAGTTATGAGTGATTTCAAAAGCTTAATATTTTACACCTATTTCGATAATTCATTCTGTTATGTTATGGTACGGGGAGGGGGGGGGCTTCAAATTCGTTAACCTGTGTTACATAGGGGGGCGGGGGGTGTTGAAAACCATAGAAAATAGTGTTACGTAATTTATGGATGGCCCCAAAGGGGCGCAAGTGCTGTCTACAAGGATAGCACTTACGCCACTTTAACTCCAAGGCAATGATTTGAATAGATAGAGTAAAGATGTTGGAATACTCTCTTCCGGATTTTCAGGGTCATGACACTACAGCAGGTGGTCTCATATTCACAATATTGCTTCTCGCAGAGCACAAAGAGGCACAGGTGAATAACATGATTCCTTTTTTTTTCAAGTGCTTAATTCTAAAAGTTCTTCTATTATTTTAGGAAAGAGCAAGGAGAGAAGTGAAGGAAGTTCTCGACAAGTCCCAAGGAAAATTGGGAATTACAGAATTGAATAATCTAGTATACCTCGAGAGATGTATCAAAGAAGCCCTGAGACTTTATCCAAGTGTACCATCAATCGCTCGAACTCTCTCAGAGGATGTGCAAATGGGTTGAGTACAGTTCACTTGACTTAATTGATTTATCGAATTTTATTTAATCTTCATTTAAACTCCTTCGTTTACCAGGTGGCTACATGGTGCCAGAAGGAACTACAGTAAGTCTCATGATCTACGATCTCCACAGAGATCCAAATTTCTGGCCAAACCCACAAAACTACGATCCAGACAGATTTTTACCCGAGAAAATCAGAAATCGTCATCCTTACTCCTACGTTCCCTTCAGCGCTGGCTCGAGAAATTGTATTGGTAATTAAATACAACAACTTCAAAAACCTCATGATTCCAATCAAAATCTTGTTTACCCAACAATTATCATTGTTTCAGGTCAGAAGTTTGCAATGCTGGAATTGAAATCAGTCGTCGCCCATTTGCTGCACAGTTTCGACTTGGAAGCAGTTGACAAAGCTGAAGATACTCGTCTGGTCCAGGACTTGATAATCCGAAGTGCCCATCCTCTCAGAGTCAGATTCTCTCCCTTCACTAAATTATAAAATCAACATTCCTTCAATACTCTTACGTCATATCAATTGAATAATAATAAGTAAAGGCTAGCGAAAAATGCAAAAAAATTACGTGCTGAGAGGCTGATGAGTGTCTAGGAAGAAAAAAACGTAGAAAAACATTCAAAAATTATTATTCATGATTGAAAATCTTCTCCCTAGAATTAAAAGCGAATCCAAAAATAAATAACTGAATTATATCAATTATTCCTCAATTATTACTTGAAAAATAGTACATCTCACTTAAATAGACTATTCACGTCTATGGCAATTCAACAAAAAAATAATAATTTCTCACAAAATTATCAGATGACCAATAATTTTCATATCAGATTCATACATACTTTCATTTAATTTTATATTTCTATTGTATGACCCATAATATCTTCTCACTTACTGATACATAGTTCATTATTAATGTTTATTGAAAAATTCCATATCATCCAAGATTATTCATTCCAGCTGATAATTTTGATGCCATGACCTTCCCCCTCTAGTCAGTAATAAATTCAAATACTTGCACTAGTTTCAACAGCAAAAACGCAAAAAGAAGATTTACATAAGATTTCAATTTTTTTGAACAAAGCTCAATAACTATATGCATTTTTTTTTTCAATATTGAAATAGGCAGTCATCTACTTTGATAAATGTGATAAGAACTACAGAAAAAATTCATTTCGATACATGCGCAATCCGAGAATAATATTTGCCTGATTAGAAAGGCTGAATCGGACATGAAGAGAATGATACTTAGTAGATTCACGTCATTATCAATACATTTATCTAACTCTAAACGTTTCTGGCGTCTTATTCGCTTAAATCATTTTGCCTATGGATAGTTGATTAGATACGTTAGTTTCTCAAGTTTTTAGCATGTATCTCTTTATTATCTCACTGATTGTCCTATTTATTTGGTACAAAATACGATGGTGGCGTCATATAAAGTATATTGAAAAAATTCCTGGACCTCCAACGTTTTTTCTACCAATACTTGGAAATATTCATCAAGCCTGGGGCACTACAGGTAATGAAATTTATATTGTCACGTTTGAAGTGAAGTTCTCATGATTTTTTCATGTTCAGAACACTTGTGGAATGGGCTGCGTGCTCTTGGTGAGGAGTTTTACCCGATATATAGGGTTTGGGGATTTGAAGAGCCAATGGTGATGATAAGACATCCTGATGATGCAGAGGTAAATTTATTTCTCAGATGATCTGATGATAGGGGAAAGTGGGGTAATATGGACACAAGGGGTAAAATGGACATGGGTTGATTTTAATATTTTATACTATGAGAATTACTTGAAATCGATGGAAATATTGGAGATGGGTTCTTTCTGATGACTCCATCGGAAAGCTGAGGAAATTTCCCATAGAAATCATATGTCAGAAGTTAATTTTTAGAATTTTTCAAAAATTCCTTTTTTTGCTCAAGGTTTAAAGGTGAAATCCTTCTGTTTTTGAAAAATTTCTGTTTTTTTGGGAATATTTTGGATTTGATTGATCGCAGCGATCTGGGGCTGATCTTAAATGCAAGGTGAGCTCATTTTCCATGGATTTATGGGATTTAAAAAGAAAAATATCAAATTTTTCAAGTACTTATAGGACAAAAACTGATTTTCAGAAAATGATCTAGGAATATTTGGAAAATTGATTTAACAAAAAATTTGAATCACACAAATCGATGAGAAATGAGCTCATCTTTCATTTGAAATCAACTCTAGATCGCTACGACCAACAGAACCGGAGATATCGCCGAAAAGATGAATTTTTTCGATTTTCAAAAGGAAAAACCCTTCAGAACTTGGCCAAAAAATGAATTTTTTCAAAGATTGAAAAAAAAAATTTGAAACATGTTTTCTGCCTGAAATTTTGACAGCTTTCCAATGGAATCATCAGAAAATTTCTATCTCGAACCGTTCAATTGGATTGTCCATTTCACCCCACTTTCCCCTACAAAATATTCTTGAAATTTATCATAACTCAATAATTATCTGCAAAGATCTTCTTGAGCCACCCGAAGAATATAACTAAAGGACCGACGTACAATTTTTTTCATCCGTGGTTGGGAACTGGATTACTAACTAGTACAGGTATTATTGACAATTGTTATTAAAATTGTGCTGATTTTGGTTTCCATCTGCAAAAATTGATGAATAACGAAGTGATGTATCTCCTTTACATAGGAAAGATTGGGGCAAAATGGACCTGCGTATCGAAAATAATAAAAATTCGGCATTTTTTTTTGATAGTGAAGGAGTCTTAAAAAAAATTGAGAAAATTTATCAAAAATGTTCACATACTGGAGAATCTTTTCAAATTTTCTTTAGATTTCTTCATATATTTCTTCACAGGCATATCTACCTTAACGTGGTTTGGGTAGATACGTCTCCAGTACTCTGGTTTTGACTTTTTTTAATTTCTCATGGTGATCACTCATGGCCACCCAAGGGTTAAATATCGTTGTCTAAATCATTTGATTGCTCTTTTTATAATAGGAGAAAAGTGGAAGAATCGTCGGAAAATTTTGACTCCAGCATTTCACTTCAATGTGCTCAGTCAGTTTGTAGAAGTCTTCGACAAGCAAGCGAAACAATTGGTCAATGTAATACAGAATTCTGAAGAAGAATGTCTCGATGTAATTCCTATTTTCACAAACGCTGCGCTTAATATCATTTGTGGTGAGTTTGAAGGATTTTACTGATTTAAGATAGTTTCTCAGCGATGCCGAGACAAGTAAATTTATTAATAAATTAATTTTTATTAATAAATTTTTTTAAGAGAATCAAATTTCGGAAAAAATATGTAATGTGCAAGCAGGATTTGAACCCACGACCCTCTGATTCATTTGATGCCGTATCAAAGCTGGGATTTTTTTCTACATTTTCCTGAATTTTTTCATAATTTTTGACTGAATATTTGAAATAGTCGAGTTTATTATTTATCAAATAAAAAAGCCTATCTCAAATCAAATTATCGGCTCTCGAATAAAAGAATAAGAAATTGAAAATAAACGTTTTTGTAAGAGTGAGTCGTCTCCTTTACGTTCCGTTCGTTCGATAACCACCGACTCTTCGTTAAAATTAAATTTATTGTGAACTTTTGGTGTTCAACATAAATATCATTTAAATCGAATTGATTTTACTCTGAAATTGATCAAAATGTCATCGAAAAAAGATTTCTACAAAATTTACGATATTCCGATTTTTCACCCGAAATTTCGTGAATCCATTGAAATGAGCATTGACACAACTTTTCCCTGTATTTTATGATTCAAGAAACTGCTTTGGGAACTCATTTAACCGAAAATATTAAAGAAAGTTCAAAATTTCAAAAAGCTGTTCATTACATGGGAAAAGTTATATTTAGCAAGTGAGTATTATTGCATGAGAGATGTAAAAGTGATGTTATCAATTGAATTAAAGATTGTATATCCTTATCTGTTCATCAATAATTATTTTTCAGACACGTAAGTCCATTGTCACGAATACAATGGTATCTCAATTGTTCACCAAGTGAAACAGCTGCTCTAAAAACACTCCATGAATTTTCAACAAAAATTATAGAAAAACGTAAAAAATATCACGAGACTCATGAAATGAAGGAATTGGATATTTTCGATGAAGGCAATGAATTATCTGGATATTATACAGATGAAGGTGCTGGTCCGAAAAAACGAGTAGCACTACTAGATTTATTAATAAAAATGTGGAAATCAGGAGTAATTGATAACAGAGGTATCAGGGAGGAAGTCGATACTTTTGTATTCGCGGTAAAAATTCATTTTCTTACCTTAGAAACAAAAGAGTAAAGATGTTGAAATACTCTCTTCTGAATTCTCAGGGTCATGACACGATATCAGGTTGTCTCATATTCACAATATTGCTTCTCGCAGAGCACAAAGAGGCACAGGTAAATAACATAATTCCGTTTTTTTTTTAGAATGCTTGATTCTAGAAGTTTTTCTATTATTTCAGGAAAGAGCAAGGAGAGAAGTGAACGAAGTTCTCGACAAGTCCACAGGAACATTGGGATTTAAAGAATTAAATAATCTAGTATACCTCGAGAGATGTATCAAAGAAGCCCTGAGACTTTATCCAAGTTCACCAACAAACTCTCGAACTCTGTCAGAGGATGTAAAAATGGGTTGAGTACAGTTCACTTGACTCAATTGATCTATCAAATTTCATTTAATCTCCATCTGAACTCCCTCGTTTACCAGGTGGTTACACGGTGCCAGAAGGAACTACAGTAAATCTCATGATCTACGATCTACACAGAGACCCAAGGTTCTGGCCAAACCCACAACACTACGACCCAGACCGATTTTTACCCGAAAAAATCAGGAATCGTCATCCATACTGCTACGTTCCTTTTAGCGCTGGCTCGAGAAATTGTATTGGTAATTAAATCCAACAACTTCAAAAACCTCATGATCCCAATCAAAATCTTGTTCACCCAACAATTATTATTGTCTCAGGTCAGAAGTTTGCAATGCTGGAATTGAAGTCAGTCATCGCCCATTTGCTGCACAATTTTGACTTGGAGGCCATTGACAAAGCTGGAGATACTCGTCTAGTCCAGGACGTAATAATCCGAAGTGCTCATCCACTCAGAGTCAAATTCTCCCCCATCACTCAATTATAAATCAAAAATTCCTTAATATTCTTGCATCACATTAATTTGATAGAAATTAGAAAAAGCAAACAAGGCATGAATTGAATCCAACCTGGTTACACAAATGACTCATTCGCTAAGAGTCTGGTCAGTGGCTGGTAATAAGTTAAACATATTCAACTTAACGGTCTATGTCAATATATGTATCTTGACAACCATAATATTCTTGTTTTCATTATAATGTCTAATAAGAAAAAGTACAGTACAACCTCGCTATTTGCAAACTCATCTCGACATCAGAACCCCACTATTTGCAACTGGCCCCGCAACTCCTTTCAGTCCCCACCACGGACATTTAACTTCCCCTGTTACTTCGCCGGTAAACGTGGAGAACGATGCGTCATGATATATAGCCTGATAATAGACATGATAATAGACTAGGGTTTCTCGATCTAGGGGTAAAAAATCGATTCCATGGATCGAATCGAATCGATGTTTGAAAAATCGATTCAGAATCGGATCGAACGCGAAAGGATCGATTTCTGAAAAATCGAATCGTCATTCTTCATTTGAAAAACTAAAGTTGAAGAAAAAGAACAAAAACATGTGGCATTGAATTAATGAGGAAAAAAAATGTGAAAAAGACCCAGAATTACACCACTGTCCCCTATAATTATTGTGCGGACGGAAAGAATCGGCAATAGTTGCGAGAAACAGAGAATTGTATATAATAAAAGAGTTTTTATTCACTCATTAACTTCTATTATGAACTTTCAAATAAAATAAAACATCTAACATACAAAGTAATTTATTTTTTCATTTAAAAAAGCGGAATTTTCTCCATAGTTTCATCATTTTTTCTCTACCAATCATTTGAGTGTCATTCAAGTGCCACTATGGAAATTTGAGTGACTTCAAGAATAACAGCATGGAGATGTGTTCAGCACTCAATTGACTACGGTTCTCCGTGACAATGTTTGAAACCTGCGAAAAAAGTCTCTCACATGGCACCGAGCTGCCAATTGTTGATAAATATTTCAAAGCAATATTTGCTAACGTAGGAGAGACACCATATTCACGTTGCCGTATCCAATAAGCAATTGGATCAACCTTTGGATCATTTTTTTTTCTCAAAATATTGGATCGGATCCTTATGAATTGAATGAATAATTATTAACTCATTAATCGCAAATAAGTGTCGAGACTCAATTCATCAACTTCAAAAGGATCTTGCCAATTTATCTGTAGATAAATGGAGAACAACCTCCTTGAACCTTGTGCATGTTCAGAAATTAATTTAGAAAAATTAGAAAATATCCATTAATTCAGAAATTACCACAGCGTAATTTTAATTAGTTGGGTACATACCTATTACGATAAAATTTTCAACAATATTCTTCATGGTAGTTCGATGTTATTACGAAAAAAAAATATGGAACCACGTGAACCGAGGAAGCGTTGAATGAATCGATTCTGTTGGAAAAGAATCGATTCACTCGATTAATCGAACCCACAAAAATCCATCTAAAAAATCGAGAATCGACGACTAAAAGATCGATCTTGATAAAGATTGATCTGAATTGAGAAACCCATATATATAATAGACTGACTTTAATGAGTGGGATTCCCCACGTTCCACCATTTTTATTTTTTCATCATCAATTGATCAAGCATGATGCATGGAATTGCTCGTGGGCATAATTGATTGAAGAGTTTTTGATGGAGGAAATTTTTCCAGTTTTAAAAAAATTCACCCTCTCGGACATATGTTCGGTTCTATCAGTCGTAGCAGTCTGGTTGTTATCTCAAATGAAAGGTGAGATCATTTTCCATCGATTCATATCATTCGAATCTTTGTTTCATCGACTTTTCAATTACTCATAGCCCATTCTCTACACTATATCTATCTGAAAAATCGATAATTTTTTTGTACAGTTATATAAATCGATGAGAAGTGAACTCACCTTTCATTTGAGACCAAGCCCAAATCAGTACGACTGATAGAACCGGAGATATTTCTGAAAAACTGAAATTTTTCAAAACCGAAAAAATTTCCTCCGTCAAAATTTTTTTAATCAATTATGCCCACGAGTAATCCCATGCATCAGTGTTATAAGAAGTATAAATCTACCAAATTGGAAGTCTCTAGCTTGAATATTTTCATAGTTATCGTGCTAACAAGAATTATATTGAAAAACTCATTAAAATTAATTTATTAGTAATTAACAGACAGACATTTTTTCTAAATATGATTTTTAGACTTTTCGGATCATTCTAAGTAGTTCCCAACAAAAAAATCGAGATCGAAAATTTTCACGATAGTAATGCTTCCATTCGGAAGTAAAAAACGAAAATCACTTAAATCAAGTGAGTTTTCTCACTTAAATCAAGTGCTTTTTTCTTTCTTAATTCAAGAAAGTAAAACTCACTTGAATCAAGTGACTTCTCTTTCTTAATTTAAATGACCTGCACGTTCTCAAATTAAGTGACTGCTCGTTCTTAAATTAAGAAAATTTTTTTCTCTGTATACAGACATTAAAAAAAAAATATTATTTCCCAACATTTTAGATCATTTGGAGTCATAATCCGACGAAAACTCAAGCTCGAAAAAAATGACGATTACAATGCTTCTATTCGGAAGCAAAAAGCGCTGAAAAAAAAGCGAGCCATACATTGAACCGAACCTGGTCACGCGAAGGGCTCATTTGCTTAGAATCTGGTCAGTGCCCATTCATAAATAAAACGTATCTCATTCAACAACATATATGAATATATGTATACTGATAACCATAATCCTTGACTTTGTATCATGTTCTCCAATAAGAAAATTAGAATTCAATCAGTATAAACCCGACAATTAATCGAAGTTTCTCGTGAACACCAGTCTCGCCTGACTAGAAATAGATAATCCTGACGTCGTGACCTTCTGATCTAATTTGTGATGGAAGCAATCATTGATACACGTGCACCAATACATGGAAACGAAAAGAGAGCACATTCATCACATATGAAGTTGAATATTCATTCGAAAAGATGTTCAAGGGTGACAAGTTGAGATTTCTTTTCCGCATCATACATTATATAGGAATAATCATGATTGGAGAAACTGAATCTGATATGAAGAAGCATAATAATGAGTTGATCCACTTCACTCTAGTCGAATAGTATAAATTGAAAGTCAGATGGTTGATGCATTTTATTTAAGTGTGAAATTTCCCAACACTTCATTCAGGGCTCGACATGTATCTCGTAATTTTCACACTGATTGTGCTATTTATCTGGTACAAAATACGATGGTGGCGTCAGATGAAGTACATCAACAAAATTCCTGGACCTCCAACGTTTTTTATATCGATACTTGGGAATGTTCATCAAGTCTGGGGCTCTACAGGTAACAGAATTGATATCTTCACTTTAGAAGCAAAACGGTCTAAGTTCCAAAAAAATACTTTTCAAAGGGAAAAATCTATATGTCCGGAATACATCTAAAAATTATTTTCTTGACGTATTGAAGAAAAATAACAAACTGATAATTGAAATAACAAAGGGCTAAATTACTAATGTGTAGCGTGAATAAGGCATATGTTCAGTCCATACGTTGTTTTGTTGTTAATAATTATTCGAAATTTTCAATTGTCTTTGAAATTCTATAATAATATTATAGAGAGAGCATATTGACTGGAAATATGCCTCTCTGTGATTATCAATGCTATATCACGAATTTCAATTCTAAGAAATATTTAAAATTGAACAGGCGCATGTGAGGGAGATACGTCTTTTTCATATTGATAACTTGGAAATGTGCCTATTTGTTACTTGAAAAAAAAATTCTATATATTATCGGAAGGCGAGAGAATAATGAATTGGGCAAAAAAAAAATTTATGCTCTTCTGTTATTGCCTCGTTCGAGTAAAACTTTCACGGTTTTTTTATGCTCAGAACACTTGTGGAATATGCTTCGTACTTTTGCGGAGGATTATTATCCGATCTATCGGGGCTGGTTATTTGAAGAAGCAATCGTCATGATCAGACATCCTGATGATGCAGAGGTAAATTCATTTATCAGATGATCTTGTGATGTGAATATTCTGAAAATTTAAGATAATTCAAAAGTTATTTGTGAAAGGTCTTCTTGAATCACACAAGGAATATAACAAAAGGGCCAACGTACAATTTTCTTCATCCCTGGTTAGGAACTGGATTACTCACAAGTACAGGTATAGTTATCAAATTTAACCCTCGGAGTACACTGAGGGTCATCTTGACCCAAAAATTTTTTTTTGCCCTGAAATATGATGAAATGAATGAAAATATTTGAAATACTCGGCTGTAACACTTATAAGCTTTTTTATGCCAATGAGCTGACTTTGGGAACGAGGTCCGATTTCGATTAATTTTTTCACCATTAAAAAATAGTTGAATCAAACCAATGATGATTGTATTTGAAAGTACATTGTTTTATCTACAAAAAACCTCACACCATAAATTCCGAAAAAATGACAACAATTTACTATCGTGGATATCATTTCAATATCTGTGAAATATTACAAAATCGAAATAATTTGAATATTTATAATAACTTGAAAAAAAAAGAAAAGAAAACGTAGATCATAGTTGAATTTCCTTGAATATGATCGTCTAGTTCATTGGATGGATCTTTTGATAATAGGACAAAAGTGGAAGAATCGCCGAAAAATTTTGACTCCAGCATTCCACTTCAATGTGCTCAATCGCTTTGTAGAAGTCTTCGACAGCCAGGCAAAACAGTTGGTCAATGTGATACGAAATTCTGAAGAAGAATGTCTCGATGTGATTCCTGTTTTCACCAATTTTACGATCAATACTATTTGTGGTAAGTTTGAAAGATCTCTGCGATTTAATTTTAATATTAAATAATGGAAATTGTTTGGGACTGATGCAATTATTTGAGATTGAATTTCTTTGATCAGTTGGAATCATCCGTTGGAGTTATTTTTTAGGTAATTCCTTGGACATTTGAATATTTTAGAGTGAAATTTAAGGAAGTTCATCCGGTACGGGATTTAATAGTACGAAAAATTATCACGACTAGCGTAGTGGTTATACGACTAACGTAGTCGTAACCTGTACAGCTGCTATGTACTAGAAATTCTTGTTCGTCGACCATAATTGTTTTTTTGTAAAAAATCGAATTTATAGAAATAATTTTTTTGAAGATCAAGTAGAGAAAGGTCAATTCAGCACATTTTCAACTAGTTTTGTATGATTTAATGTGCAAGCATAGTATACATTGCGTTATTCGGAAAGCATTCTTATTGATTTCAAAAAGCGCGCGGTTCTGACGTCACTGTCATGCGAGTAAGACAGAGGTTAACTTCCCAAAAATCAGCATTTTTCGAGACAAATTAATTTATTCTTAAATCACCAAGTATCTAATGCATTTGAGGAAGCTCTCAAACTGTTCTTTACATATTTATTTATCCATTATGGAAGTTTCTCCCCAAAAAACCTGTTAATTGCCACAAATTTCATGTTCATAGACGAAAACCCATAAGGGACCGTGTTAATTGAAAAATCTTTATTTATTAATTTCTCCCGAATAAGATATCCGAAGAGATTGAAATTTTAACAGGTGACTTTTTAGATTTTTAGAAGTATATTCAAATTTTTTCATAATTATTGGTCTGTTAATTCAGTTACCGGACGAACTCCCTTAAGATCTGACTCTCTTGATTTCCAAAAATTTCAATTTTTTTTACAATTATCTTTGTTTTCAATGAATCCCGCACATTTGGAAGTATTCTAAAATGAAGAGTAAGATCTTTTCGGTAATTAATTACTTTCACTCTGCCAAATATAATATAAAATTTCTGGATTTTATTAAACTTCTTCATCCGAATTTGATGTATTTTGATTAATCAGAGGTCGATCACAAAATTTCATGGCTAACAGATAAAATTTTAATTAAATTTTCAAAAAAAAAAACGAAATTTCTCTGAAAGTTTATGTTTTTTCCCTAAACTTTTATGAATCCATTGAAATGGCCATTGGCACTATTCACCTTGCATTTTATGATTCAAGAAACCGCTTTGGGAACTCGTCTAACCGAAAATATCGAGGAAAGTTCAAAATTCCAAAAAGCTGTTCATTACATAGGGAATGTGGTATTTAACAAGTGAGTATTACCGCACCAAAAATACAGAAGTGATACTATTAATAAAATTAATGAGTAAATATCTTCATCTATTCATAAATTATCATTTTTCAGAGTCATAAGTCCATGGTCACGAATTAAATGGCTCCTCAATTGTTCACCATGTGAAACAGCTGCTTTAAAAATACTCCATGAATTTACAACAAAAATTATAGAGAAACGTAAAATATATCACGAGACTCATAAAATGAGAGAATTAGATATTTTCAACGAAGACAATCAATTATCTAGATATTGTACAGATGAAGGTGTTGGTCCTGAAAAAAGAGTAGCACTACTAGATTTATTGATAAAAGTTTGGAAACTCGGAAAAATTGATGACAGAGGTATCAGGGAGGAAGTCGATACTTTTGTATTTGAGGTTAGAATTCATTTTGATGCTTCAAAAACAAAGGGGCATAAAGTACTGTCTATAAGGATAGCACTATACACGTAGAAAAATTCTGATGGCGGCCGCCATCACAAATTTGCCGCTTTCTATGAAGTTCTTTCCCATGGCAATTTTTCCATGGCGATTCTATCCAAGGCATATTTTTGCACGGCATTTCTTCCCATGATGATTCTTTTCATTTTTTTCCATGGCTTTTTTTTCATAGCTTTCTTTTCCATGGGCTTTTTTTCTATGGCATTTGTTTTCCATAGTGACTTTTTCCATAGTGATTCTTTCTATGGCGATCCTTTCCATGACGTTTCTCTCCATTGCATTTTCTCCATGGCAGAATTCGTCAATGCAAAATTTGCTATGGAAAAATTTGCTATAGCCATAAATTCATGAAAGGCATGAGAAATTTATGGAAAAGTAATGAAAAGAATCATCATGCAAAAAATTGCCATGGAAAGAATCGTCATGAAAAATCGCCATGGGAAAGAACTCCATGGAAAGCGGCAAATTTGTGATGGCAGCCGCCATGGCGGCCGCCATCAGAATTTTTCTACGTGTAATACCACTTTGACTCTGAGATGATGATTTCAATTAATAAAATGAAGATGTTGAAATATTCTTTTTTGAATTCTCAGGGTCATGATACGACAGCAGGTGGGCTCATATTCACAATATTACTTCTTGCAGAGTACAAAAAAGCACAGGTAAACCTGAGCACTATCGAAAGAAAAGAATCATGTTATCTATAGATAACATGACTCTTTTCTGCTTATAGTGCTCAATTCTAAAAATTCTTCTATTTTTTCAGGAAGAAGCAAGGAGAGAAGTGAACGAAATTCTCGACAAGTCCAAAGGAAAATTGGGAATTACAGAATTGAATAATTTAGTATACCTCGAGAGATGTATCAAAGAAGCTTTGAGACTTTATCCAAGTGTACCAACAATCGCTCGAACTCTCTCAGAGGATGTGCAACTGGGTTGAGTACTTTTCACTTGACTAAATTGATTTATTCAATTTTATTTAACCTCGACTTGAACTCCTTCGTTTACCAGGTGGCTACATGGTGCCAGAAGGAACTACAGTAAGTCTCGTTATTTACGATCTCCACAGAGACCCAAATTTTTGGCCAAACCCACACAACTACGATCCAGACAGATTTTTACCCGAAAAAATCAGGAATCGTCATCCATACTCCTACGTTCCTTTTAGCGCTGGCTCGAGAAATTGTATTGGTAATTAAATCCAACATCTTCAAAAACCTCATGATTCCAATCAAAATCTTGTTTACCCAACAATTATTATTGTCTCAGGTCAGAAGTTTGCAATGCTGGAATTGAAGTCAGTCGTCGCCCATTTGCTGCACAATTTTGACTTGGAGGCCATTGACAAAGCTAGAGATACTCGTCTAGTTCAGGACTTGATAATCCGAAGTGCTCATCCACTCAGAGTCAAATTCTCCCCTATCACTCAATTATAAATCAAAATTTCATTAACCCGTCAGCGGTCGCGCTATGAGCATTTCTCTCACACTTTTTTTCAGGGTATAGGAAAGTACTCTAAAAAATGCAGAAAAATGACCGGGGATTTTTGGTATGCCTCACAAAACTCTTCTAGTTTATTTTAGTGAAAGAAAAAATCATTCGTGAGTTGTTGTTGAGCAAAAAAAAAATATTTTCTACGACGCCGTCAAAATTTTCACGTGTTACGCGTACGGATTCTCATGGAACAGCGCCGCCTGTGGCGAAATTTGGCACCATTCTCCCATAAGAATAACACGGTGAGAGAATCCCTCACGGCGCGACTGAAGAACGCTGGGGAGATAGCGCGACCGCTGACGGGTTAATATTCTTGCATAACATTAATTTGATAGGAATGAGAAAGAGCAAACCAGGCATGCATTGAATCCAACCTGGTTACACAAATGACTCATTCGCTAAGAGTCTGGTCAGTGTCTGTTAATAAGTTAAGTGATTTTTTATATAAAATTTGGTAGAATTTGAAAATAATGGAATTTGATAAATCCCAATCATTTTATCTCATATTTTAATTCATTATAACACGAAAAGAAGAGAGATAATAGAGAAAATTTAGAGAGAACCACTTGGAAGCATTCTGCTAATTCATTAGCAGAAATCGACACGAAGAAATAGCCATTTAAAGGATAACAGCGAAGGAATACTTGCTTGTTTCTTCACCATCATAAATCGATTCTGGAAAATCCTGTAATTCTTAAATCATTGCTTCATTGAATTGAATTTATTCTGATTATTTACTCAAAAAAAAATATAGGCTATTTTGTTCAAACCGAAAAATTTTTAAACAGCCGTGCGTGAGGGCGCTCAGATTAGGTTAGTTTTCTACACTACTCCGGATAGTGCAGCAAATCGAAAACGCCATAAGACCAAAATCTGCAGCATCATAGTAAGAAATTTTTTAGTGATAAATTTCACACTTTATTGAATGAAGAATATAAATATTGTACATAGTATATCGCAGGCAGTTCAGTAGCGAAAATGTAAAACGGGATAAATCGTTTTTTTCTCCACCAACAATTTCGTTATAATGTTTCGGAAACTAAGCAAGATGAGGCGATTCTGCATCAATTATTTTTTGAAGCTTCTCAAATTTTCTTCAAAAAAAGATTGAGGCAGAATCACCCTATCTCGTTTAGTCTCCAACGTTTTAAAAAAATATGTTAATGAAATTAGCCCACATCTGACAATTTCGGATTTTTTGACCAAAAAAATTATTATATAAAAATATTTACAAAATTTGTACTGATTTTTTAATTTTCTATAGTGCATATTCTCTGTATCAAGAATAATTTATTTGTTAAAAGAACAAAAAATTTAAAAAATCGTTAGATTTTATTATTTTCGGGGTCATCAAAAAATGATTGGGAGACAAAATTGACGCATCCGGTTCAGCTTTTTTGCTATTGAGTCAGATATTTGTCGACACTTTTCAGCATTCTGTGCACCAGCAAGTAGCGTCGAGCCACCAACAATAACCACCTGTTCTGTTGTTTAGCTGACACATTGCGTCGCAGAGTTCGTCCGCGAAAAAATGAGTAGGTACACAAGGGAACACTACAGGCTGACAGTCAGCCATGATGAGATTGATGTTCATAGTCACAAGTAGAATCATCATTATTCCAAAAATTAGATATTTCCCCATCTTGAAAGAAAAAATATTGATATTTCACTTTTAGTTTTGCCATGATAACAAAAATGAGCTCCAGAAGGATTATTTGGCTCAAAAATGATTATTGACTTCGAGACAGTATAATTAAGAGAAAAAAAATTTATTTAATTTTTGAAAGCAGATCTTTCCAAAACCCTCCGATGAGGCTAAGATAACGGAGATCAGTACACATAAATCTGAGAAAAAAAACCAACGAGAAGCTCTGATATCTCAATTCGTGAGCCACATTGAAGGAATTTCTAATCTCACTGAAAATGGAACAAAGTATCTCAAAATCCCATATTTTCGCGAGAAAAAAAAATCCATCAGAATTTATGTTTTTTTTAAAACGAATTACTTCTTATTAATATCTGATGATAATCGTCTACCAGCCTGATGTTGAATTAAAAAAAATAGTTGGAGCAATATCGCAAAGAGAGTGCGAAAAAGGCTTAATAGAAACTGATCAATTTCGTAATTTTCGAGGCCTTTTCTTGTCTGCCGCGCGAAAAAAATCAACCCAGTAGCAAGGGGCCGTCAATTTGTCGACAAATTTCCTTCCAAGAAATGAATACAATTGACGTCCAATTGTCGTCACAGTGTCGACAAATATTCCCGATAACACATTTATTAAAGTTATCTAAGCATACATAAGTTATCATTCATTTCTTGGACGAAGATTTTGTGCAAATATTGCTGCATTTTAGCTGAGAACTTTTGTAATGGAAATGTCTGGCGACTCTTTTTCCCCTTTAATGGTAGTCTAGTGACGTCCCCTATATTCAAGATAGACACGTCATTTCTCAAAATCGAATTATATAATCCCTTTCCTTCTCCACCATCTCTTAATTCACTGCCCCATTCCCGAGAATGCGCATTAAAATCTCCGCATAACATTAAATTATTATTGAATTTTTGCGTAAAATTTAGTAAATTTTTCCATTCTCTATTCCTCAAGCTCACTGATGGGGTTTTATATATATTAAAAATCAGATCAGTTCTTGTATACACTAAACCTGCGTGGACCGGGCCACATTTTTGGCACCTATATTGTGCGTTACAACCTTGGTAAGAATGACCAAATCTTAAACAATTAGTGCATCGTTCAACACTTGGATGAAAAGTTCATACTTTCCCAACGTTCATACACAGAGAAAAGTGTTTTCTTAATTTAAGTGAGTTTTACTTTCTTATGTTAAGTGAGAAAAAGTCACTTGATTTAAGTGAGAAAACTCACTTGATTTAAGTAATTTTCGTTTTGTTTTAATTTAAAACTAAACTTCCTCAACTCAGTACACAAGAATGACTCCATTCAAGTTACTTCGTACATTTGTAATGCGATCCGACACAGGGAATAATTCAACAAATGACTTAGAGTGGTATATATCTGCGAGGCACGATTTTGATAAATTACGCAAGATACGATTTTTGATTGCTTGAACAGTATTTATTTTAAGCGTATTCCTCTTTGAAATATGGAAGATTGTATCGCCAAATCAAGAATAATAAATATTTCTCATAATTCAACCTCTTGATAATTTAACTTGACATACAAAGTCCGCGTTCAACAACCCGCTGATCTGACGCAAAATGATGAAACTTAATTTTTTATTCCGAAATTCAATGGTTGGTTCAAGTACTAACCACCACCTTTTGCTGAGAATGTACGGATTCGTTTGAATGGAGTCACTTTTGTGTATTAAGTTGAAGAAGTTTAGTTTTGAAATTGAAAAAAAACGAAAGTTACTTGAATAAAGTGAATTTTCCCTTAAATCAGGTGATTTTCTTTTCTGAATTTAAGAAAGTAGAACTCACTTAAATTAAGGGAGTTTTCTCACTTAAATTAAGGAAGCATTTTTCTCTGTGTAAGTTCCCAAAGTTTATTAGTTCTCAACTTCCCCCACGTTCCGCGCCAATTGAGACAGCTTTCTTTTATTCTATCAATTAATTGGCAATTTCATTATTTTACTATAAAAGCGAAGAAGCTACACCCGACATGGCCTGGGTCGAAAACTGTCGAGGCTCAAGATTTGACGATAAATTTATTTTTGTTGAGCGCCTATTAATTTATATAGAATTAATAAAATATTAATTGATAATTTAACTAATTTACTTTGACAGTAACTGAATAGATTCGGGTTCGATTCAGATGACTCGTGAGAAGAGTGAATTTCCAAGAGGATACAAGTGAAAATAGGCAAAGAAGAGATGAGAAATGCAAAAGAGTACTTACAATATCGTCGAATTTATTTGATTATCTCAATTAATTTCAAATAATAGTTTAACAAGCAAGATTAATAATTTGAATTCAACGTGAATGATTTCGACTTCGTGGAGTATTCTTGACTCAAAGACTAGATACGCGATAGTGTATCGACCAAAGACATGTTGGAGGCCTGACGCTGAGCGTATATATACCGGACAGATTTTCCTCCTCCACTACTATTTTTTCTGTATTATTCAGTCACTCAAACAAGCAAAAGCTCCACTCTCTGTGCGTTATTTACAAACCCCACTTCTTGTGCGACATTTGATATTTTGCTAATTCGATTGGAAAAATGCTTCCGAATGGAATTTTGCCCATAATGAATTGAATCGCTATTTATCTTCTCCATGGCTCAAGAAATAACATTATTTTCATACTAAATACGCACTTATATATTATATTATATATATCGACCTGTATCGGCGGTACTTGGAGTCAACTTAAAACTCGACATCTCAGCTCAAAATAATTGATTAAATTACAATAATGTCATTTGATACATAAAAATTCAATATTAGATGAAAACCCAGATTCTACGATGGAACTTAAAAATTGTAGCTCAGGTTTCAGATAGGATTTCTATTCCTTCTGATTGTCATCAGAATGAAAATGTAGGAGAAAAACCGTGATTTTTGAAAAAACTAATTTATCGAACGCTTCTATAAGAATCTTCTCCTGAAAAATCTGATAAAATGGTTTTTCGCCAATATCTCAGAAATTACTGTAGCGATTTCACCCAATTTCAACACGAAACGTTTCGTTCATTTGATGCACAAACTGACGAAATTTGATGTCTCTAACTCAAATATTTTTTGAGATATCGTGGCGATAAAATAAAAAACACTGTAATTGGAATTATTAGCAAAAAAAAATCGCAGCCAAATTTACCCCCAGTGAAAATTGTGAGTTCAAATGAGATGAATTTCATCGCTCAAAAGGGGGGGGGGGCTGTGAATCAATTCTCCGCAGAGAAAAATCGCGTTTACAATGCTTCCATCCAGAAGCAAAAGGGGATAAGCTACAGAAAGAGAAGCTTTAGTTACATCGCCTGATTGTTGAAAATTCAGAACTGACACGGGAGTCACTTCGAACTTGATTGTAGGCTTCTCATACCTTCTCTCACTCGCAGACAAAAAACTAATCATGAGTTTAGAAATTTGTTGAAAATTTAAGGAGAGGAGAGTAGCTCCAAAAAATTTGAAAATAATAAAATTCAGGCTGAACGTGAATCCGCAGTTTTAACAGAATTTCACTGATTTCGACCCTTGAGAGAATATAGCGGGAGATCGGGCAAAGTGGAATATCACTAAATGAAGTGTTGCATATAAAAACTATATCGAGGGTCTGAAAGCTGAAAGTCGTATGCAAAATACGACCTTCTGCTTTTAGTGCAGAATTCTGCATTAGAGAATCACTGGAAAGTCGAATTTAACCTATGTCGAATTTAGAAGAAATAACTAAAAATTTATTTTTTTCTGCTACGTAATCTCATGCGTCAATTGAGAAGTGTTTGACGTCACGATTGTTTGAATTTCGTGGATAAATATTGACGGCTTATCAATGTAAATATTTCAACTCGTGTGACTCTATCAATTCTAATATTAAATTAAAAAAAATTCTATGGAAAAGACCCGAAAAATTTTATGATAACCTTGAACGTCAAAGTGCCTCGAATTTCTCAATCGTTTTTTCATTTTTTACACGTGTTTTACAAATCACAAAGAATCCAGTGGTGGAAAATTCTAGAAACATGTTATTAATAGGGAAATGAATCTGAAATGTGAAACTAAATTGAACGGAACAATTGAGTGAATAATAATTGTTGCTTCACGCAATGATTAACACCTTTTGCTAAGAACCATGTAAATGAAAATAGTAAGGGTAAAGTTCCCTCAAACGGTGTAATCAGTAGAATTCTGTTGAAATTTGGGATTGCAGTGATAGGATTTGATCAGAAAAAGGCCTTGAATTACTGCATGGAACAATAATGAATATTGGACAAATGAAAAACCGTAAAAATTAGATTGGAAAATCTCCCCGACCAATAATTAGAAATTTCAATGTTCATAAAAGTCTAAAATTCGTAGTTGAATTTAAAAAAACCGAAAAAATTCAGTTTCTCTGTTGTAGAATTTTTCACGTTATCAGTTGTTTTCTGATGTCACAATTCTTTGATGTCACGATTGTTTGAATTTCGTGAACAAATATTGACTACTTATCAAGACTCATGTTGAATGAAACACATTACATGTCAGGTGCTCTGACCACTAAGCTATTGCGAGTTCCTATCATGTTGAATGAAACATTTTCTGTGGATAGAAATCAAATATTTTCATTCTTTGGACGTATTTTACGAGTTATAAAGAATCCACTTGTAGAAAATGCTAAAAACGGGTTAGGGACTGGTATATGGGAATTCTTTCTCTATATTTTGTAGATATGTTGGGAGGAAGAAATATTAAAAAATAGGGATTTTTCATATTTTCACGACTTCTTCAGGATCTTGGAATATTTTACACGTCTGAGCCGTTTATGACAAATTGAATGGTAAATATCTCGGTTAATTTTGCAAATACGCAAAAAATACATTGTAACAGTTTCGTAGATCATTTTGATATTTTCAAATTTTGCTCCGAAATTTTTTCCATATCGTTCGCTATTCCCAAGATATCAGCATAAAACTCATTCCTGGGGTAGTTTTGATTTTTTCCTACCCCTTCGTCACACTTTCGGGATTTTTCAACTAGAGATTGTCAAAATATGGATGAGAACCTGCTTATCCAAAGGAAAAAATAGAGCTGATCAGACAAATGAAGATTTAAAACCGCCTTTACTTGGCTAACGGAAAAAACGCGAGTCACCGAACTTGAATAGTTTTCATAAGCAAAACGAAATGGTTTGCCCCTAAGAGCTTCCTCATTCGAATGGACTATACATTTTATGCATAAAAATCAAATGAGTTAGAAGATTACCAACTCAATGCCATCTACATACATATATTGAGAAGAGGCTACATCTTTCAGGAACTTGGGTGAAAATTCCATTCGTAAAATTACAATCAGCTTTGCAACAAGATTTCATCCATTTAGCTGCAAAATTGCCTTTAGTTTGGCTGCAAATGTGCTTCAACAATTCTCAGATAGAATGCAGCAGTAGTTGCACGCAATCTTTGTCCAAGAAATGAATGATAACTTACGTATGCTTGGATAACTTAAATAAATATGTTATCGGAAATATTTGTCGACACCATGACGACAACTGGACGTCAATTGTATTCATTGCTTGGAGGGCAATTTGTCGACAAATTCACGGCTTCTTGCTATCTGGGCACGTGTATGGTGAAATTGCTTATAACCTCGGAGACTACTGATGATAATGAACAGCCAAAAAAGTCGCCATTTTTGAATTCTCCTTTGATTGATTATACCATGAAATACCGAATGACCGTGTTTCACCATACATCACAGTGATTCACCATGATTCAAATCCGCAAAGGTTCACGGTAAACTCACTGTGATCACGATGAACTTCAGTGCATCTTGTTACGTAGGTAACTAGCCAATGGGGAAATTCCCCACTCGACCAAAATTCCCCAATCCTTACAGTATTTAAAATCCCCAACACTTTGAATTTTTTCCTCAATGGAATTATTTTCAAGAATACTTTTTCAAAACCTCAATAAAACGATTTAGCAAACACTTCTTCAAGCCTCAACCCAAGCACGATGTGTAAAGGTAATTAAACATCTGGCCACCAAATTTCAAGCGAGCTGCAAACTGTAAAAACCATAAAAATAATCCTTTGCATTTCTTCAATTGTAAAAGGTTTTACTTTTACAATCCTAAGAAATGTCCCTCTGTCTTTTCTTTTACTTCTTCTATTGTTCACCTCAACACGTGAAAGTCATAAAACCCGTAAAACTCTGTTTTATTGGGAAAGTACGCAGATCCCTGATTTTTCCCCTTTCTATGGTCAAGAATCCCTTCTTCGTGGTTCAAGCGCTTCACCCTCGGACCTCCCCCTCCTCAACCCAAAATCGAAGATCCTGATTGGCAAACCTACTACCCCTCTCCCTCAGCTAGAGGGTTGGGCCTCACGAAACAAGAACTTGGAGGAAGAGTAGAATTTTTAGAGACAAGTACTTCCGAATGAACTTTCAAATAGTCGAGATCTCAGAATAATTAGTAAAGTTTCTAATAAAATAGTTGTGAACTTAAATATAATTCGAATAAGTGACAAGTTGTATCACTGATTGAACATTAGAGTTTAGTGAATGTAATTGTAATCTATGAATACCATTTGAGTGAACATTCCATGTTAATTAATAAAACAATCAAGTGTTAGTGTCCATTTAATAGTGAGTTATTTATTTCAAACTTCCCACACTTTTGAGCAGAGCGCTTTAGCGCCTCCACGGGCTACAGAACCCAAATAATAAAATCACTGAATATATTCCACAACAATCTAAATCATGGTAAATCACCGTGAATCAGGTCCGCTAGAGGGGGACGTAAAGTTGAGTAAATGCGAACAGATTGTCATGCAGCCAGATCATTTATATAATGATTTATGTTTTATTGCAGGCGCCTTTTTCTTGTTACTTTTCTCACTAAACAACATTATTCAAATCAATATCAATAAACAACAACTGAATTATCATTACTCTCGTATTCCTACTTCCAAGATTCAACAATTGTTCACCAAGTGAAACAGCTGCTCCGAAAATACTCCATGAATTTTCAACGAAAATTCTAAAGAAACATAAAAAATATCACGAGACACATGACATCGCCGGCGGGAACTACGTTTCTAACCTCACTTTACATGGTTAAAAACGTCCGTTTCCTGCTTCGTCGATGCAAAAAATAGTATACACACCGCAGACGGAAAGAAGTCAACTTCGACAAAAATTCGGCACCCTCGCTTTGCTCGGGAGGCAAATTTTTGTCGAAGTTACCTTCTTTCCTCCCTGAATGTGTAATATACTATTCATTTAAATTCAATTTTATATTCCTGTTGTATCACCCATAATATCTTCTTATTTAATGAGACATAGTTCATTACTAAAGTTTATAGGACAATGTTAATTGCGAAAATGTCATATCATCCGAGATTATTCATTGCAGCTGATATGTCTGATACCATGACCTTCCCCTCTAGTCAGTAATAAATTCAAATACTTGCACTAGCTTCAATAGCGAAAACGTAAAAAGAACATTTACATCACATATCAATTTTTTCAACAAAGCCCGATAACTGAGGGGAAACCGGGGCAAAATAGACCACAAAGTCGAAATAATTTTCGATTTTTTTTTCGGAGTAATGGAGTTTGCGAAACAATCTGAAAAAATTTGAGAAGATGCTCTAACATGTCCCCTTTGTAGGTAAATTTTTTCAAAATTTTTGTATAGCTGTTTGCTTCGAAAAAAAATTGTGAATCATATCGACTCCGGAGTCCATGTTGTCCCGGTTTTCCTTACATGCATTTTTTATCAATATTGATAATAGGCAGTCATGTAATTTGATGAACCCATAAAAACTACAGAAAAAATTCATTTTGAAACATGCGCAATATGAGAATAATAATTGCATGATTAAAGAGGCTGGATTTGACACGAAGAGAATGATAATTAGTAGATTCACGTCATTATCAATACATTTATCTAACTCTAAACGTTTCTAGCGTCTTATTCACTTAAATCATTTTTCCTATGGTTAGTTGATGAGAAACATTATTTTCTCAAGTTTTCAGCATGTATCTCTTTATTATTCCACTGATTGCCCTATTCATTTGGTACAAAATACGATGGTGGCGTCATATCAAGTACATTGAAAAAATTCCTGGACCTCCAAAGTTTTTTCTACCGATACTTGGAAATATTCATCAAGCCTGGGGCACAACAGGTAATGAAATTTATATTGTCACGTTCGAAGTGAAGTTCTCATGATTTATTCATGTTTAGAACACTTGTGGAATGGGCTGCGTACTTTTGGTGAGGAGTATTACCCGATATATAGGGTTTGGGGATTTGAAGAGCCAATGGTGATGATAAGACATCCTGATGATGCAGAGGTCAATTTATTTCTCAGATGATTTGATGATAGGAGAAAGTGGGGTAAAATGGACACAAGGTGTAAAACGGACACGGATTGATTTTGGTATTTTATACTATGAGAATTACTTGAAATCGATGGAAATATTGGAGATGATTTTTTTCTGATGACTCCATTGGAAAGCTGAAGAAATTTGACATGGAAATCATATGTCGGAAGTTATTTTTTTGATTTCTTCCAAAATTCCATTTTTTGCTCAAGATTTAAAGGTGAAATCCTTCTGTTTTTCGGGAGTATCTTGGGTGCGATTGATCTCAGTGACCTGGCGCTAATCTTGAATCGAAGGTGAGCTCTTTTCCCATCGATTTATGGGGTTTAAAAAGAAAAAGGTCAATTTTTCAAGTATTTATAGGGCAAAAACTGATTTTCAGAAAATGATCTAGAAATTTTTGAAAAATTAATTTAAAAAAAAATTTGAACCACACAAATCGTTGAGAAATGAGCTCACTTTTCATTTGAGATCAATCCCAGACTATTACAATCAAAAGAACCGGAAATATCGCTGAGAAAGTGAATTTTTTCGATTTTCAAAAGGGAAAACTCTTCAATACTTGGCCAAAAAAATGAATTTTTTCAAAGATTGAAAGAAAAAATTCGAAACATGTTTTCCTCCTAAAATTTCGTCAGCTTTCCAATGGAATCATCGGAAAATTTCTATCTCAAACCATTCAGTTGAAGTGTCCATTTCACCCCACATTCGCCATCAATTATTCTTGAAATTTATGATAACTCAATAATTATCAAAGATCTTCTTGAGCCACACGAAGAATTTAACTAAAGGGCCGACGTACGATTTTCTTCATCCTTGGTTGGGAACTGGATTACTCACCAGTACAGGTATTATTGAAAATTGTTATTAGAATTGTACTGATTTCGTCTTTCGTCTGGAATAATTGATAAATAACAAAGTGATGTATTTCCGATACGTAGGGTAGATTTGGACAAAATGAACCTGCGTCTCAAAATGATTCGGGATTTTTTTTTGCAAATGAAGGAGTTTTGAAAAAAAAGTGAGAAAATTCATCAACAATGTCCACATACTGAAGAATCTTCTCACATTTTTTCTAAGATTTTTCATGTTGTCATTTTATCCGTAGAGGTCCATTTTGCCCCACTCTCCTCTACGTCTCTTTGTGATTTTGAATCGATAGTAACAAAGAGGCGTATCTCCAATACATATCTTTTTTTTTCGCTATAAAAAACAGAAGGTTTCTAATGATTCCATTGAAAAACTGAGGAAATTTCAGGCGGAAAACGTGTCAAAATTTTTTTTCTTCAATTTTTTGGAAAAATTGAGTCTTTCGGCTAAGATTTGAAAATTTAAAAATTTCCTGTTTGTCGTAGCAGCCTAAGGCTGATCTCGAATGAAAGGTGAGCTCATTTTTCATCGATTTATGTGGTTCAGATTTTTTTTAAACTGATTTTTCGAATATTTATGGATCATTGTCGAAAAAACAATTTTTGCTCTATAAGTACTTGAAAAAATCGATATTTTTTCTTTAAAATCCCATTTATTCATGGAAAATGCGCTCATCTTCCATTTGAGATCAACCCCAAGTCGCTAAGATCAATAGAACCAGAGATATACCCAAAAAACTTCAAATCTTGCGAAAAAAATGGAATTTCTGAAAAATTCCAAAAAATAACTTATGACATATAATTTTCATGGAAAATTTCTTCATCTTTCCGATGGAATCATCAGAATGAAACGTATCTCCAATATTTCCAGCCATTTCGAGTAAATTTCATAGTATAAAATAGCAGAACCAACCCAGGTCCGTTTTACCCCTTGTATCCATTTTACCACACTTTCCTCTATTAGAAAAAAAATCATGAAGAAATTTAGTGTGGTTTTGGGAGATACGCCTCCAGTACTCTGGTATTGACTTTATTTTATTTCTCATGGGGATTATTCATGGTCACCCTTGGATTAAAAATCGCTGTCTAAATCATTTGATTGCTCTTTTTATAATAGGAGAAAAGTGGAAGAATCGCCGAAAAATTTTGACTCCAGCATTTCACTTCAATGTGCTCAATCAGTTTGTAGAAATTTTCGACAGACAAGGGAAACAATTGGTCAATGTAATACAGAATTCTGAAGAAGAATGTCTCGATGTAATTCCTATTTTCACAAACGCTGCGCTCAATATCATTTGTGGTGAGTTTGATGGATTTTACTGATTTAAGATAGTTTTTCAGCGAACTCGAGTACAGTTAACTTTTTATCTATTTGATGCCGTATCAAAGATGATATTTTTTTTACATTTTTCTGAATTTTTTTATAATTTTTTACCGTGCAGTTTATGAGATATGAATTATCGAAGTTACTGAAAATACGGGTGATGGGGATGAAACGCCCTAAATCGGACAGAAATAACGAAATTAGTAAAAAAACCACACAGATGACCCATTATTTAAAAACAATTGGCGAAAACAACTGCATTTTAACTGAATAATAGAAGAAAAAGATATTCAATTCACCGTAAAGTTATTGAGAAATTTTAATTAGAAGATAGTCGTAACTATTTGCTTCTCACTCTATCTCATGTATATGATAGAAGATTAGTGATGTAAAAGAAAAATTGAAAACCAAAAATAAAATGATATTCACAAGCTGAAGATATGATTTTTTAATAGTTTAATCACATTTTCGGGCGAATTAAAGCACATTTTCCTGTATTATTAGCAATTAATTGGAAAATAGCCTACGAAACCTATTTTCTTGAGCATATTGAGGATAGTTTCAATTAGATGAGGGTGTTTCAAAGAAAATGCGATCTTTTCCAATAGATATCATTTAATTCGAATCGATTTTACTCTGGAATTGATGAAAATATCATCAGAGAACGACTTATACGAAATTCAAGATATTCAGCTTTTTCACCGAAATTTCGTGAATCCATTGAAATAAACGTTGACACTACTTTTCCCTGTATCTTATGATTCAAGAAACTGCTTTGGGTACTCATTTAACCGAAAATATGAAAGAAAGTTCAAAATTCCGAAAAGCTGTTCATTACATGGGAAAAGTTATATTTAGCAAGTGAGTATTATTGCATGAAAGATATAAAAGTGATGTTATCAATTGAATTAAAGATTGTATATTCTTATCTATTCATCAATAATTATTTTTCAGACACGTAAGTCCATTGTCACGAATACAATGGTATCTCAATTGTTCACCAAGTGAAACAGCTGCTCTAAAAATACTCCATGAATTTTCAATAAAAATTATAGAAAAATGTAAAAAATATCACGAGACTCATGAAATGAAGGAATTAGATATTTTCGATGAAGGCAATGAATCATCTAGATATTATACAGATGAAGGTGTTGGTCCTAAAAAAAGAGTAGCACTATTAGATTTATTAATAAAAGTGTGGAAATGGGGAGGAATTGATAACAGAGGTATTCGGGAGGAAGTCGATACTTTTGTATTCGAGGTAAAAATTAATTTCGTTGCCTTAGAAACAAGAGAATGTAAGTGCTGTCTATAAGGACAGTACTTACGTCATTTTAACTCTAAGGCAAAGATTTGAATAAATAGATTGAAGATGTTAAAATACTCTTTTCTGAATTCTCAGGGTCATGACACGACATCAGGTGGACTTATATTCACAACATTGCTTCTCGCAGAGCACAAAGAGGCCCAGGTAAATAACATAATTCCTTTTTTTTTTTAGAAAGCTTGATTCGAGAAGTTTTTTCATTATTGCAGGAAAGAGCAAGGAGAGAAGTGAACGAAGTTCTCGACAAGTCCAAAGGAACATTGGGATTTAAAGAATTGAATAATCTAGTTTACCTCGAGAGATGTATCAAAGAAGCCCTGAGACTTTATCCAAGTGTACCAACAATCTCTCGAACTCTCTCAGAGGATGTGCAACTGGGTTGAGTACAGTTCACTTGACTCAATTGATTTATCAAATTTTATTTAACCTTCATTTAAACTCCTTCGTTTACTAGGTGGCTACATGGTGCCAGAAGGAACTTCAGTAAATCTCATGATCTACGATCTCCACAGAGACCCAAATTTCTGGCCAAACCCACACAACTACGATCCAGACAGATTTTTACCCGAGAAAATCAGAAATCGTCATCCTTACTCCTACGTTCCCTTCAGCGCTGGCTCGAGAAACTGTATTGGTAATTAAACCCAACAACTCCAAACACCTCATTAGTCCAATGAAAATCTTGTTTATCCAACAATTATCATTGTTTCAGGTCAGAAGTTTGCAATGCTGGAATTGAAATCAGTCGTCGCCCATTTGCTGCACAATTTCGACTTGGAAGCAGTTGACAAAGCTGGAGATACTCGTCTCGTCCAGGATTTAATTATCCGAAGTAGTCATCCCCTCAGAGTCAGATTCTCCCCCATCACTAAATTATAAAAGCCATCATTTCTTTGATATTCTTACGTATTGACAAGTGAATGAAAAAAAGAAAAGGCTAGCGAGATATTTGGTCAATATATAATAATAATTATATAAAATCCATAGAAGAATATTGTGTATCGTGTTTATATTTTTTTACATTTCTTCAATACATTTTATATGTTCTTAATATATATCTATCTTAATTCATCGAATTTGATCAATTTGACATGATACTAATGATATATTCGTCCATACTGTTTCTATCTGTACTTGTGAATTTTTTGTATGAAATATGTATTGATTAGCGTATTAACATTTATGGTAATGCAGCAACAATAAATAATCTGTTTGAAAGTTATTAGATGGTCAATTTTTATATTGGATTGTGAATTTTCATTTTTTTCTTCTCTTTTTCATATGCACTCAAATATGCTTCAAGTCAGAAACTCACCAGATTATTCAGATTCATATAAACTTTCATTCAAAATTAATTTTAAAGATTAATTTAAATCTTTGAATTCGATTCATGACCATGAAACTTCAATTGAAGTTTATCATTGCTATATAGAAATGATGATTCATTGAATAACAGTGGCGTTTCGCTAGAAGCAGATAATTCTGATGTCATGACCTTTCAGTCTAGTCAGTAATAAATTGTCATACTCGCACTCCTCTCGAAACATGAGAATATTTACATTTACATTACATATCAATTTTTTCAGCAAAACTTGATGAATATATGCAATTTCAGCAAAGACGAAGTAAGCAGTTATCTAATTTGACGATTGAATAAAGACTGCAGATAAACTTCCTTTTCAAAGCCGTTGAGCACAAAAAAAAAGTTATGACCTTCATATCCACGACCGGCGTAATATAAAACTAACAAATGCATGATTAGAGAAACTAGATCTGACACGATGAGTATGATAATTAGTCGATCGACCTCATTCTGGATACATTTATCCAACTATGAAGTTTTCTAGCGTTTCATTCGGTCAAATCATATTGCGCGTAGAGGGTTGATGCAAAGCATTATTTCCTCAGATTTTCAGCATGTATTTTGTGATTATCTTACTGTTTGTGCTTATCATCTGGTACAATGTACGATGGTGGCGTCCGATGAAGTACATCGACAAACTTCCTGGACCTCCGAAGTCAGTTATACCGATAGTTGGAAATCTTCATCAAGCCTGGGGCTCTCAAGGTAATGAATTTCATATCGTGGCCTTAGAAGCAAAGTGGCGTAAGAAATTTTTTTTTTTTTTGGAAAGAATGGGGTTTTTTCAGCTCTAAGACATAACTTGGAAAATGGAAAAAATCCGCCGTAAGGGTGGAAATACGTCTTTATCACTGCGGTTCCATGTAATTCAACCACGACAAAATATTAACGACAAAATATCTCATACAAAAATACATTCATTCAATGTTATGCAAAATTGATTTAATCTCAAGCCTCTGATTGATTTAATCGAAAGAAATAATTTATCAGAATTAAAAGAATTCATATTCCTACAATTATTTTTTCGTGAATTATTTAAATTATGAGTATTTTTTAACAAATTATTATTTTTGTAAATATTTTATCATGAATAATTATTGAAAGAAATATTTGGACGTTAATTATTTTTCGGCGGTATTTTGTCCTTTGTTATTTTTTCGTTAATACATTACCGTTAATGGCCCAATTAATGCCATCGGCCCGATTAATGCCACTTTTCATACATTTTCGTGATTATTAAACTTATTCGAATTCTCAAGTCTAAGTAATTGGTAACAGTGGCTAGAAAAAATTTCTGCGGACACCGGACAATCAAAATATCCGATATTTTTCTACTAGATATATTTCTAAAATTAATCCGTTAAATGCGACCAGCGTGCTCAGCAAGATAAAGCCCTGAAGCTCTTCATGTGGGGTTAGAATGCCTCATCAGTTCAATGTGTGATATTGAGAAAATTTATGCATTTAATGAATCGAAAATTGCATTGATTGTTAGCAAAATCATTGAACTTTCATATAAATCGACGAATGATTTAAAAATAACGACCAGGGATGGAAATTAATTGATGGCAGTTATTGGGACACTCTATGGCAGAAATCGGGCCAGGGTGGCATGAATCGGGCCATAAGCAAAATATTTTCAAAAATATAAATTCAATAATTTTTATCATCAATTCAGGAAAATAATTAATGGAAATGATAGTCCAGACCCTAAATTCGTTCGAGGAAAAATCAAATTTGAATTGATGATAATATATAATTTTTCTATGAAAGATATGTGGCAGAATAGGTCTCTTGGTGGCATTAATTGGGTCATTGACGGTATCACGTGATACCATTACTTCACCATTAGCAATTACGCCACTTTGTTCATTTAATTTCCGGTTACGCAGATAACGTCAGGGGCACCATAAAAACATCTTGGCATGATTTTTGGAGATACACCTCTTTCACTCTAAAATTTAGCGCTTTCGCTACTTCCTCCTCTTTGTTTCTAAAGCAACGATAATGCCTCGTTCAAGTGGAATTCTCATGATTATTTTATCCTCAGAATACATGTGGAATAAGCTCCGTGCTTTCGGCAACCAGTATTACCCTTTATATCGAGCTTGGGCATTTGAAGAGGCTATGGTCATGATCAGACATCCCGATGATGCAGAGGTAAGTTCACTTCTCAGATGATCTGATAATATGAATATTCTGGAACTTTACGATAATTCAATAATTATTTGCGAAGGTTTTCTTGAGCCACACGAAGAATATAAAGAAAGGGCCGATATACGATTTTCTTCATCCCTGGTTAGGAACTGGATTACTAACCAGTACAGGTATTTTTTGAAATTGAACTCTAGACTGGTCTCAATGTGTGGGATTCCCCGCGTTCCACCATTTTTATTTTTTCGTCATCAATTGATTAGGGCTCAAGCACAATGATAAAACCGTTCGGTTAAAACCTACAAATGACGTCATCGGTAGGAACATGAGACTGGACTGAACAGGGACTGTGGACTTGAACTGCGTCAATGGCGATTATTTACCGTGGAATACAAGTGAAACATTGTGTGCAAAATAAAGCTAAATACTGCGAAGTGATTGGAAATCATGGAAAATTGAAAATTGTGAAAAATTGTTTGTATGCGTGAGGAATTGTTTCCTAATTCAAATTTCAACAGCTGAAAGCAGAGGGCGCGAGCATCGATTTCATTTCCATTTTGTTCCTACATATGACGTCATTTGTAGGTTTTAACCGAACCGTTTTATCATTGTGCTTGAGCCCTTAACCACGAAATTCTGAAAAAAAATAAAATAAAAATTACTGAAGTGTTTAACACATTATTATATGCTATGAATGACATATCCTACAAATTTGACGAAGAAATCGAATAAATGCTAGTAGTTGAAATTTCATACATACCAAATGTGGTTATCCGGTGAGCGCAGTGTAGAGTGAATTTGGCAACGTCGCAGTCGATATAACACACCGGGGAATCCCTCATCACTCGACCAGAGTCCCTAGGTCGCTCATGGTGACAAGTCTAGTGTTAAATACCGTTGTCTAATTTATTCGTTGGCTCTTTTGATAATAGGAGAGAAATGGAAGAATCGCCGGAAAATTTTGACTCCAGCATTTCACTTCAATGTGCTCAATCAATTTGTAGAAGTCTTCGACAGCCAGGCGAAACAATTGGTCAATGTAATACAAAATTCTGAAGAAGAATGTCTCGATATAATTCCTATTCTTACAAACTTTGCACTTAATACTATTTGTGGTGAGTATGAAGAATGTCTTTGATTTAATTTTAATATTAACGATGGAAGTTGTTTGAAGTTGGTGCAAGTATTTGGGATTCGTTTTTCTTGACGATTCTATTGGAACGCTGAGAAAATTTTCGCAAGAAATCATGCGTTGGACTTTTTTTTCGATTTTTTTTGAAAATATTTCGTCGGTTTTGCTGAAAACTGAAGATTTGACTCTTTTAATTTCCGGATATTTTCATTTTTTTCATAAATATCTCAGTCTCTATTCAATTGAGCTTAATCAGGGTAGTCTCAACTGAAAACGTAGATCTTTTCCGATAGATTACATTTGAATCGAATCGATTCCGCTCAGGATTCGATCGAGATTTCATCGAAAAACGATCTTAATAAAATTTCCGATATTCACAAAATCTCATAAAATCCATATTATTCCATGTTTTTCCCCCAAACTTTCATAAATCCATTAGAATAGTCTATTACACTAATTCACCAGCATTTTATGACTCAAGAGACTGCTTTGGGAACACGTTTATCTGAGAATATCGAGGAAAGTTCAACATTTCGAAAAGCTGTTCATTACACGGGAAACGTGGTATTTGACAAGTGAGTGTTATCGCAGAAAAAATGCGGAATCCAGGAAATTTTTCTGTTATACTTATATCTAATTTAATATATTTAGATCTCGTAAAATGCGAAAAAATCCTACATTCCAGATCTGATCCGATCCAATTCTATCAAATTTTAGATCTGACAAGATTTAAATATATATAATTATATCTGATGCAGATCTGGACTGTTCTGCTGTGTGTTTCTCAGATTTCGTTAGATCTTCTAGCATATCTGCTGTTATCTCCTCAGATATGACGTCATATTTACCAAGATATGACTGCAGATCTAATTATATCTAATTAGATATAATTGGATCAAATTATATTTTTAAAAAATTTCCCTATCCATTAATCAATCATTATATTTCAGATTGATAAGTCCATGGTCACGAATTAAATGGCTCCTCAATTGTTCACCAAGTGAAAAAGCTGCTTTGAAAATACTCCATGAATTTTCAACGAATATTATAGAAAAACGTAAAGAATATCACGCGACACATGACATGAAGGAATTAGACATTTTCAATGAAGACAATGAATTATCTAGATATTATACGGATGAAGGTGTTGGTCCTAAAAAAAGAGTAGCACTACTGGATTTATTGATAAAGGTGTGGAAACTGGGAAGAATCGATGACAGAGGTATCAGGGAGGAAGTTGACACTTTTGTATTTGAGGTAAGAATTCATTTCGTCACTTTAGCAATAACAGGGCGTGAGTGCTGCCTATAAGGATAGCATTTATGCTGAAATACTCTCTTCTGAATTCTCAGGGTCATGACACGACATCAGGTGGACTCATATTCACAATATTGCTTCTCGCAGAGCACAAAGAGGCGCAGGTAGATAACATGATTTCTTTTTTCTAGAGTGCTTAATTCTCAAAGTTCTTCTATTATTTTAGGAAAAAGCAAGGAGAGAAGTGAACGAAGTTCTCGACAAGTCCAAAGGAACATTGGGAATTACAGAATTGAATAATCTAGTATACCTCGAGAGATGTATCAAAGAAGCCCTGAGACTTTATCCAAGTGTACCATCAATTGCTCGAACCCTCTTGGAGGATGTGCAACTGGGTTGAGTACAATTTACTTGAATGAATTGATTCATCCAATTTTATTTAACCTCCATTTAAACTCTTTTGGACTAGGTGGCTACACGGTGCCAGAAGGAACTACAGTAAATCTCCTGATCTACGATCTCCACAGAGACCCAAATTTCTGGCCAAACCCACAGAACTACGATCCAGACAGATTTTTACCAGAGAAAATCAGAAATCGTCATCCTTACTCCTACGTTCCCTTCAGCGCTGGCTCGAGAAATTGTATTGGTAATTGAATCCAACAACTCCAATCACCTTAGCAACGCAATGTCAATGTCGTTCATCCAACAATTATCATTGTTTTAGGTCAAAAGTTTGCAATGCTGGAATTGAAATCAGCCGTGGCTCATTTACTGCGAAATTTCGACATGGAGGCAGTTGACAAAGCCGGAGATACTCGTCTACTCCTGGACTTGATAATCCGAAGTGCTCATCCACTAAGAGTCAGATTCTCCCCTATCACTAAGTTATAATCCAAGAAATTATGAAATAAAGCTAGGGAAACATGCATTGAGTCGAACCTAGTTATATATATATATATATATATATATAAGCGAATGACTTATTTACTAAGAGTCTGGTCAGTGTCTACTAATAAAAAAAATGTATCTCATTTAACGGTCAATGTCAACATATTGTCGTCCTAGAAGCAATGGCATGCAAATGCCGAAAACCTCACTTCTCAGAAGAAAAGCGGACTATGTTCAAAAAGTGTCTCAAAATGTTTTTCATGGCACAATGATTTGAGGAGAAAAATTGAAAATTGAAGTAACAAAAGGGCGTAATTGACAAGATGTAGCGGAAATGAAGCGTATGTACGGCCCATACGTCTTTCTGTTATTATTATTTATTCATTTCTTTCTTCATCTGTCAGGGGTTCCTAATACCAAAAGATACGCCATCTTCTAAGGATACGCTCTTCTGTTATTGATAATCATAGAAAATTTGTGAAATGTTATCCAAGTTTATCACAACAAAAAGGCGTATTTTTCGGTCATACGCTTTTTGGTTATTAATAATTTTTCCAATGTTCCCACATCTTTCGACAATAGAAAATAACAAATGGGCGTATCATCGGCATTTAACGACTTTTTTGTTGCTGATCGTTTGTTTCAATTTTGGAATCGCTTCAAAATTGTATAATAGCCAATGGTCGTATCCGGAAATTCTCGTAATCATTTAAATGAATAGATACTGCTTTTTTAAAATCATTTTTGTATTCCATCAGTTTATTGCAAATGTATGTAATGAACATACGCCCTTTTGCTTTTATGGTCTTTATATAGGAAATTCATAATTGAGAAAGATTATTGAAAACAAATGGTGTATGTGCAGAAGATACGCCTTTTTATCATTAAGAATTCAGTGCCTAATGCATCGAATGGAAAAAAAATTGGAAGGTCGTATTTATTTATTAATCGATTAAGCACCAACAAAATTACGCCCTTTTGTTATTGAAAAACAAAAACCAAAAAAAATGACACTTACACCCTTTTGTTTCTAGATCAACGATATACATCATGATAACCATAATATTCTTGTTTTCACCATAATGTCCAATAAAAAAAGTAAAATCCAATTAGTGCAAACGACCCAACAAATGATCGAAGTTTTTTTGTAAATATCAGACTTGCCTAACTAGTAGATAATTCTCATATGAACTTTCGGACTAATGAGTGACGTAAGCTAATTATTAATTGTGACTCAGTCAGTGATATAAGGGAACACCGGGACTCGTCTCAATACATGAAAACGAAGAAAGAACAGGTGCATCACATATCAATTTGGAAAAAAAATCATTTTAATAGTTGTTCAGGACGAGAAGTTGAGGCTTTTTTCTTCACACCATACGAAATATAGGAATAATAATTGCATGATTAAAGAAACTGGATGCGATGTAAAGGTGTATAATGATGAGTTGACCCACTCTATTCCAGTCGAAAAGTAAGAGTGGAGAGTCAGATGGTTGATGCGTTTATTTAACTGTGGAGGTCTCCAATGCCTCATTTCGGCAAATCATATTGCTTGTTGGCAGTTTTACATTAAACACTATTTCCTCGACTTTTCAACATGTATCTCGTAATTTTCACACTGATTGTGCTATTCATTTGGTACAAAATACGATGGTGGCGTCAGATGGAGTACATCGACAAAATTCCTGGACCTCCAAATTTTTTCATATCGATACTTGGAAATATTCATCAACTTTGGGGCTCTACAGGTAACGGAATCAATATTGTCTCGTTCGAGTTAAGTTCTCATGATTTTTTCATGCTCAGAACACCTGTGGAACAAGCTCCGTGTTTTTGGCAAGGAGTATTACCCGATATATCGCCTTTGGGTATTTGAAGAGGCAATGGTGACAATCAGACATCCCGATGATGCAGAGGTAAATTCATTCCGCAGATTATCTGGTGATACTCATATTCTGGAATTATATGATAAGTCAATAATTATCTGCTAAGGTACCAACAATCTCTCGAACTCTCTCAGAGGATGTGCAACTGGGTTGAGTACAGTTCACTTAACTCAATTAATTTATCCAATTTTATTTAACCTTCATTTAAATTTCTTCGTTTACTAGGTGGCTGCATGGTTCCGAAAGGAACTACAGTAAATCTTGTGATCTATGATCTCCACAGAGATCCAAATTTCTGGCCAAACCCACACAATTACGATCCAGACAGATTTTTACCAGAGAAAATCAGAAATCGTCATCCTTACTCCTACGTTCCCTTCAGCGCTGGCTCAAGAAATTGTATTGGTAATTGAATCCAAAAACTTCAAACATCTCATCAGTCTAATGAAAATCTTGTTTACCCAACAATAATCATTATCTCAGGTCAAAAGTTTGCAATGCTGGAATTGAAATCAGGGGTGCGATTCTCAGGAACTTGCGGAAGTGTGGAAGGTCAGTTCATGCTTGAACCAGCAGAGGGATACGACTGATACAATTCAATGGTGAGCATGCAACTCATTGAATGACGATAAGCCATGGGATGAATGAAGTGTCATAAACGAACACTCACAGTTGAAAGGCATTAATAAACTATTTATCATGGTCATAATCAACAACATCGTAATGCATGAAGAGTTCAATGATGCATTTTTAATGCGATTGTTAGATTTTGACTGTTCATTAGTCCACGGTTTACTATAATTCAATGAGTTGCTTGCTCACCATTGAATTGGATCACACGTAGCCCTCTGTAGACCTTATTGTGAACTTATCTTCCACACTTCCACAAGTTCCTGAGAATCGCACCTCAGTCGTCGCCCATTTGCTGCGCAATTTCAACTTGGAAGCAGTTGACAAAGCTGAAGATACTCGTCTCGTCCAGGACTTGATTATCCGAAGTGCTCATCCCCTCAGAGTTAGATTTTCCCCCATCACTAAATTATAAACCAAGACTTTCTCAATATTTATACGTAACGTTAATTTGAGAAGAATTTACAAAAATCTACCGAGACATGACAGACTCATTGCACTTAGAATCAAAATTCGAAGGTAAATATAGTAACTCGCAATAGCTCAGTGGTCAGAGCACCTGACATGTAATCAGAGGGTCGTGGGTTCAAATCCTGCTTGCGCATTACATATTTTTTCCGAAATTTGATTCTCTTAAAAAATTTATTAATAAAAATTAATTTATTAATAAATTTATTTGTTTAATGGCTTTAATCTGGTCAGTGTCTATTAATAAGTAAAACGTATCTCATTCAACGACCTTCATGCATATATATGCATACTGATAGTTATAATATCCTTGTTTTCATCATAACGTTTAATAAAAAAAAAGTTCAATCCAATCAGTACAAAAAACTTCATGATAAATCGCATTTTCTGATGAATACCAGTCTCGCTTGACTAGAATTAGATAATTCTGATGTCATGACCTTTCGGTCTAGTTTGTAATGAAAGCAAATGCTACATCAAATATCAATTTTGTTTATATTTATTTTGAAAGACGTACACGATGAAAAGAACTTGAGACCCTCTTCCCACATCATGCGCCATATGAAAATAATGACATGATTAGGAAAACTGGATTTGATATGGAGGGGCATAATCATGAGTTAAAATTCTTCATTTTAATAGACCAGTAGAAGTGGAGAGTTAGATGGTTGATAGGCTTATTCAACTGCGACGTTCTTCAGTGCATCATTGGAACGAATTATATTGTGTATATTTAGTTTCACGTAAAGCGCTATTCCCTCGAGTTCTCAACATGTACCTCGTAATTTTTGCACTAATTGTGCTATTCATTTGCTACAAAATACGATGGTGGCGTCAGATGAAGTACATCGACCAAATTCCTGGACCTCCAACGTTCTTTATATCAATACTTGGAAATATTCATCAAGTCTGGGGCTCTACAGGTAATGGAATTCATATTGACTCGTTCGAGTGAAGTTCTCATGATTTCTTTATACTCAGAATATCTGTGGAACACGCTACGTGCTTTTGCCGAGGAGTATTACCCGATATATCGGTTTTGGGTGTTCGAAGAGGCAATGGTGGTGATCAGACATCCCGATGATGCAGAGGTAAATTCAATTTTTTAGATGATCTGGTGATACGAATATTCTTGAAATTTACGATAACTCGATAATTATCTGCTGAGGTCTTCTTGAGCCACACGAAGAATATAACGAAAGGGTCAACGTACGATTTTCTACATCCCTGGTTAGGAACTGGATTACTCACCAGTACAGGTAATTTAAAAAAATTTAACCTTAGACTGGTCACCATATAAGGAAGTCCCCACACTCCACCATTTTCATTTTGTTACCGTCAATGGCCCAATTAATGCCATCGGCCCGATTAATGCCACTTTTCATACATTTTCGTGATTATTAAACTTATTCGAATTCTCAACTCTAAGTAATTGGTAACAGTGGCTAGAAAAAATTTCTGCGGACACCGGACAATCAAAATATCCGATATTTTTCTACTAGATATATTTCTAAAATTAATCCGTTAAATGCGACCAGCGTGCTCAGCAAGATAAAGCCCTGAAGCTCTTCATGTGGGGTTAGAATGCCTCATCAGTTCAATGTGTGATATTGAGAAAATTTATGTATTTAATGAATCGAAAGATGCATTGATTGTTAGCAAAATCATTGAACTTTCATATAAATCGACGAATAATTTAAAAATAACGACCAGGGATGGAAATTAATTGATGGCAGTTATTGGGACACTCTATGGCAGAAATCGGGCCAGGGTGGCATGAATCGGGCCATGAGCAAAATATTTTCAAAAATATAAATTCAATAATTTTTATCATCAATTCAGGAAAATAATTAATGGAAATGATAGTCCAGACCCTAAATTCGTTTGAGGAAAAATCAAATTTGAATTGATGATAATATATAATTTTTCTATGAAAGATATGTGGCAGAATAGGTCTCTTGGTGGCATTAATTGGGTCATTGACGGTATAATGAATCGGTTAAGTGCAAAATTCTGAGAAAAAAAATTGACGTTATTTATAGAATACTTCAACAAATGATCATATTTGTTGAATAACATATCCTACGAAGCTGATCGAGAAATAAAATAAATCTAGTAATTAATGAAAATTTTCGATAAATAATTTATGATATTCACCAATGAATTTAGTTAAATTGTAGAAATGGAAAGAAATGTGAAAAATTAGGAGTCTGTCAATTGAATATTCGGAAGGAATGTATCTAATCTGAAATTAAAATTAAAAGATTCAAGAGAATTGAAATGCTACTCCCTCTGTTGAGTATAACCAATAAAACGAACAGAATACAAGAATTATAGAGGAGTATTGATACTTGCCCCTCTATGGAGATATAACCTTCGAGGAATAGAAGAAGAAGAACGTCGCGATCCATATCAGAGACCGGGGAATCCCTCATCACTTGACTAAAATCACTTAGTCACTCATGGTGACCAGTCTAGCGTTAAATACCATTGTCTAATTGATTCGTTGGCTCTTTTGATAATAGGACAAAAGTGGAAGAATCGCCGGAAAATTGTGACTCCAGCATTTCACTTTAATGTGCTCCATCAGTTTGTAGAAGTCTTTGATAGGCAGGCAAAAAAATTGGTCGATGTGATACAAAATTCTGAAGATGAATGTCTCGATGTAGCTCCTGCTTTCACAAACTTTACACTCAATACTATTTGTGGTAAGTTTGAAGGATTTCTTTGATGATTCTATTGGAAACCTGAGAAAATTTTCCGTAAAAATCATGAGTTGGAGCTATTTTTTTTGAGAGAATTCCTTGAATAGTTGGGTGTTTCGGGCAAAAATTGAAGATCCGACTATCTCTATTTTCGAAAATTCTCATGTTTCTGCTAATCTTTTTGTTTTGGGTGAATTTAGCATATTGAGAGTAATCTCAAATGAAAACTGCGATATTTTTCCATAGATTTCATTCAAATCGAATCGATTTTGCACAGGAATTGATTGAGATTTTATGAAAAAACGATTTTCACAAAATTGAAGATGTCTATAAAATCTTGTGGAATCCCCATTATCTTTTGTTTGTTTCCAAACTTATTCTGTGATTCAAGAAACTGCCTTGGGAGCTCATTCAACCGAAAATATCGAAGGAAATTCAGAATTTCGAAAAGCTGTTCATGACATGGGAAACATAGTATTTATGAAGTTAGTATTATAGTACAAAAGATGCAGAAGGTATACTATCATTATTTATTAAAGACTAGATATCCCTATCTATTTATGAATCATTGTTCTTCAGAGCTATGAGTCCATGGGCACGAATTAAATGGCTCCTTAATTGTTCACCAAGTGAAACAGCTTCTCTAAAAATACTTCATGGATTTTCAACAAAAATTATAGAAGAACGTAAAACATATCACGAGAATCATGAAATGAAGGAATTAGATATTTTCAACGAAGACAGTGAATTATCTAGATATTATACAGATCGAGGTGTTGATCCTAAAAAAAGAGTGGCACTGCTGGATTTATTGATAAAAGTGTGGAAACAAGGAGGAATTGATAACAGAGGTATCAGGGAGGAAGTTGACACTTTTGTATTCGAGGTAAGAATTTACTTTGTCAGCTCAAAAACAAAAGGGCGTAAGTGCTGTCTATAAGGATAACAATTGTATCACTTTGACTTCAAAGTGACGATTTGAATAAATAGAGTGAAGATGTTGAGATCCTCTCTTCTGAATTCTCAGGGTCATGACACGACATCGGGTGGGCTCATATTCACAATATTGCTTCTCGCAGAGCACAAAGAGGCACAGGTAAATAACATAATTCCTTTTTTTTTTTTTTTTAGAAAGCTGGATTCAAGAAGTTTTTTTTTATTATTTCAGGAAAGAGCAAGGAGAGAAGTGAACGAAGTTCTCGACAAGTCCAAAGGAACATTGGGAATTACAGAATTGAATAATCTAGTATACCTCGAAAGATGTATTAAAGAAGCCCTGAGACTCTATCCAAGTGTACCAGGAATCTCTCGAACTCTCTCAGAGGATGTGCAACTGGGTTGAGTACAATTCACTTGACTCAATTGATTCATCCAATTTTATTTATCCTCGATTTAAACTCCTTCGTTTACCAGGTGGCTATATGGTGCCGAAAGGAACTACAGTAAATCTCGGTATCTACGATCTTCACAGAGACCCCAATTTCTGGCCAAATCCAAACAACTACGATCCAGACAGATTTTTACCAGAGAAAATCAGAAATCGTCATCCTTACTCTTACATTCCCTTCAGTGCTGGCTCGAGAAATTGTATTGGTAATTAAACCCAACAACTCCAAACACCTCATCAGTCCAATAAAAATCTTGTTTACCCAACAATTCTCATTGTTTCAGGTCAAAAGTTTGCGATGCTGGAATTGAAATCAGTCGTCGCCCATTTGCTACACAATTTCGATATGGAGGCTGTTGACAAAGCTAGAGATACTCGTTTCCTCATGGACTTGATAATCCGAAGTGCCCATCCACTTAGAGTCAGATTCTCCCCCATCACTAAATTATAAACCAAGACTTCCTCAACATTTTTACGTAACATTAAATTAATGAGAATATTAAAAAAAAAAAACTAGCGAGACATGACAGACTCATCCACTTAGAATCTGGTCAGTGTCTATTGATAAGTAAAGCGTATCTCATTCAACGGCCTTCATGAATAGCCCGGAAAAATGTTTTGATCAGGTCAAATTAGAGCTGATTAGATCTAATTAGATCTGAGTTTCCTGGATCTGATCAGATCTGAGATTTCGCAAGCTCTGATCAGATCTAATTCCATCTAATTAGATCTGAGTTCCTTAGATCTGATCAGATCCTATTAGATCTGCACCAAATCCGGCATGAAAAAGTTGAAATTTCCAGAGAAAATGAAAAATAACTAACAATCTGAATTTTTTATTGAACTAATAGATAAAAATTGAAATTTTTAGAGAAAAAAAATCGAATCAATTGAACTTGAGGGGGATTGAACTCGAGACCATAGAATTACCAGTCTGCTATTCTTTTTTTTTTTTTTTTGTAGAGTTTCTTCATTACAATAACGTCATCACCTGTACATATTCACAGGTTCATGAAAAACTCGCAGGAAAAAGAAGAGCTATAAATGTAATCGGCTGTATTAATTATGATTAGCCGTTTCGAGAGCCATAGTATGCTCTGCATATATTCACGCCTCGTAATTTTTGTCAGTTTCAAATATTTTCCGAAATTATTTTCTGTATAATTTTACAGTTTTCATTGTTGCATGTCTAAAGACATATATTCCTTCTAAACTTAGTATGGTGAAAATCTTACAATTTCATGTTTTGTGACCAAAAAAACACTATATTATTACGGTTTTATCATAGAAAAAGAATAGGATAGGTATTGATTAATAAACATGAATCCATAATTTTTTTTGATGCATGAAAATTAATATAAAATTCTACGATAATGAAATGTGCATACACCTGAGTAATTATAGATTTTTTTGAACAGATAAGTCTTCATTGAAGGAATATATGAGAAATTCGCATTCATAATTTCATGAATTTCTTTACATGTGCATACTTTTTTTTCTAATAATGAATCTGTTAAAAAAATTCGAAAAAAACTAAGAATTGTCAAATGTTTGCTTTTTTCAACTTCATTAAATCTACTCTGCAAAGTTTTCTTCTGTCGTCTGATGCATCATAATGTGAATTGGACTGGATTTGATCATATCTGACTAGATCTAACTAGATCTGATTAAATTTTGAGACAGAGGTCTTGATTTGATCAAGTGAGATTGCCTCGGCATCTCGCGTTATCATAAATAAATATTGATCAAAAGTCAAAGAGGGCGTAAACGCCTAATTATCGGTCGAATGGAGCCTGGTAAAGTAGGTAAATCTCGTAACAAGTGACGCGAATCACTCGCAGTTCGTGCGTCGTTGCGGCTGCCACGTGTTCCAGCACTGCGCAATTAATTTATTGAATCCATTATTATTATTATCTATTTTTCATTCATCTTTCGATTTTCATATTGAAATACACTTTTGAAATACTTGTGGGAAAACTCTCTAATCATTAATCAATTTTTGACTAAAGCACTGAATCAATTGTAAGTAAAAGTGTAATTACTTTTCATCTTCTTAACTCTGCAATTTTTCACTATTTCTGGGTCACCCAAATCGAACCCAATTTGATTTGTTTCTTTGTAATTTTCCACTGTGATCAACGTGCATTGGATATATTCATCTTCATTCAAGGTTCATTAGTTTTCCCTGAAACTAATTGGTGCCCAACATTATTGTTTAATCATTAATTTTGACCAATAGAGCCCGAGCAGCCATTGACCTAAGCCGTGCTCGGTGAAGGCTTCAATCTACTCATTTCTATTCTTTAACTTAATTTTTTCAAGTTTTCGTTATTATTAATATAATTAAATGATCTGAATATTAAAATTATCAAAATTGAAAGAAGCCTGTCTCAATCAAAATACAATCAAGTTCAATTAGATCTGATGAACCAGTATAAATGGACTTGATTAGATCTAGTTAGGTTTAAGCAGATCTAGTCCGTCATGAATCTGATCAGATCGAATCAGATTTGATTGGATTGATTGATATCTAATCGGATCTGATTTGATCTGATCAGATCTAAACATGTTTTCCCGGGTATATGTTGTAACGCCATATTTTTGTCGCTAAAATAATGTTTTCGGTTAGACCGGTATCGCGGTGAATATTGTTTAAAAAATGAAATAATAAACCACCAAGACGGAAAGTCCGAGAAACGCGAGAATATTTGTTTGTTTGATAATAAATTGATTTATTTGATTTTCTTCCGCCTCAAATTTTTCCGCGTTTGTCGGAGTTTCTTCATCCTGCAATGAAGGCGCTAGCGGATGGCCAAGGATCATGGAGGAAACTGCTGAGCCTTTAATCGACGCAGTTAGCGGAAATCGATATGAAGTTGGCTGTATAGCATGAATGCTGAAGGCCAGCTGTGACCACAGGCAGAGCACAATGAAGAAGAAGAAGAAGCGGAAATCGAGGGAAGAGTTTGCCGTTGGATTCTCGAAGCGAATTGGAAGAAAATCAACGACTCCCATTAATTGTACAATTAATTAAAAAATAATTAATTGCGATAAATGTTAATAAGGGAAATAATTCTAACACTTAATTCGGAAATTTAGACGTTAGAAATAAATAATCATTCTTTTATAACATTATTCAATTACCGGAATAAATCAAAATATACCGGGGATAAAAGAATGTTTCTAACGTCGTTGGTCAATTAATTGAGGGAGAGCCACGTGTGGTCAAATTTGCGACGCACGCCGACTTCTTCCCTCACTTTCTGTTTTGGTGTGATTTGGTCAACACGTGTTTTATCGTTGCTAAAATTTAATGGCATTATAACGCAATAATTAACGTTGCTAATTGATTGAAACTTGAGAAAAGAATTATTGAGAAAATTTACTAAAGAATTTGGGAGGCTGTACCGGAGCTCTTGGACAAATTAAAGGAAATTAACATTCGGAGGTTAATCAATAGAAATCCGGTAAGCGTGTAGAATACTGACTAGTCGGATATTCACCTGGGAATTTTATTTTTGTTTTGATTATTCATTTTGGAATTTAACGGACAAAGTGTCGTCCTGGCGCCCAACAATTTACTTTGTTAATTGTATTTGGATATTGAAATGTTGTTGGACCATTGAGTTTCTCGGGCTTTCTGATGTTCCACGTGTTGGAAAATACGTGACAATGTATACTGATTATCATAATATTCTCGTTTTCATCATGACGTTCAATGAAAAAAAAGTTGAATCCAATCAGTACAAAAAACTCAACGATTAATAGTATTTTCTGGTGAATACCAGTCTCGCTTGATGAGAAAGGGATAATTATGATGCCATGACCTTTGGGTCCGATCAATAATGAAAGGAAGTACTGTACGTCACTCCGAGACAGGAAAACTAACAGAAAACATATAAATCAGATATCAATTTTTTTTTAAATTTATTCTGAAAGACGTTTAGAATGAGGCAAGCTTGAGAGCCTTTTTTTCACATCACGCGTCATATACGAATAATGATTACATGATCAGAAAAACTGGATTTGATATGAAGGGGAATAATAATGAGTTTACCTACTCTATTCTAGTCGACTAGTAAGAGTGGAGAGTCAGATGGTTGATGCGTTCGTTTAACTGCCACGTTCTCCAGTGCTTCATTCGATCGAATTATATTGTGTATTGGTAGTTTTACGTGAAGTACTATTCTCTCGAGTTCTCAACATGTACCTCGTAATTTTCTCACTGATTGTGCTATTCATTTGGTACAAAATAAAATTTTGGCGTCAGCTGAAGTACGTCGACAAAATTCCTGGACCTCCAACGTTCTTTATATCGATAGTCGGGAATATTCATCAAATCTGGGGCTCTACAGGTAATGGAATTCATATTGTCTCGTTCAAGTGAAGTTCTCATGATTTCTTTATGCTCAGAACACTTGTGGAATGCGCTACGTGCTTTTGGCGAGGAATATTACCCGATATATAGGATTTGGATGTTTCATGAGGCAATGGTGATGATCAGACATCCCGATGATGCAGAGGTAAATTCTTTTCTAAGGTGATCTGGTGATGCAAATATTCTTGAAATTTACTATAACTCGATAATTATCTGCCAAGGTCTTCTTGAGCCACACGAAGAATATAACGAAAGGGTCAACGTACGATTTTCTACAACCCTGGTTAGGAACTGGATTACTCACCAGTACAGGTATTTTCCAAAATTTAATCTTAGACTGAGCATATGAGGGATTCCTTGCAGTCCAGCATTTTTATTCTTTTATGATAAATCGGTTGAGTGCAGAGTAAGGAGAACATCGCGACCGATATCAGACGCCAGGAGTCCCCCAACATTCGACCAAAGTCCCTGAGTCACTTATGGTGACCAATCTAGCGTTAAATACCATTGTCTAATTGATTCATTGACTCTTTTGATAATAGGACCAAAGTGGAAGAATCGCCGGAAAATTGTGACTCCAGCATTTCACTTCAATGTGCTCCATCAGTTTGCAGGAATATTCGACAGCCAGGCGAAGAAGTTGGTCAATGTACTACAGAATTCTAAAGATGAATGTCTCGATGTAATTCCTGCTTTCACGAACTGTACACTTGATACGATTTGTGGTGAGTTTGCAGGATTTTTTTGATTTGATTTCAATATTAATGAGAAAAATTGCTTGAAATGAGTACTCGTATTTGATATTGCAATCATTTGATGATTTTATTGGAGAACTGAGAAAAGTTTCTGTGAAAATCATGTGCTGGAGTTATTTTTTGTGACAATTCCTGGAAAATTCGAATGTTCTGGGCAACAATTGACGATCCAACCTTGTCGATTTTCGAAAATTCTCATGTTTCCGCTGATATTTCTGTTTTTGGTCAATTTAGCATATTGAGAGTAGTCTCAACTGAAAACCGAAATCTTTTTCCATAGATTTCATTTAAATCGAATCGATTTTGCACAGCAATTGATTGAGATTTGATGAAAAAACGATTTCCCCAAAACTAAAGATATTTATAAAATCTTGTGGAATCCTCATCATCCCATGTTTTTCCCGAAACTTTTATAAATCCATTGAAATACACAGTGATCCGACTCACCCCTGTATTTTATGATTCAAGAAACTGCCTTGGGTACTTATTCAACCGAAAATATCGAAGATAATTCAAAATTTCGAAAAGCTGTTCATGACATGGGAAACATAGTATTTAGCAAGTGAGTATTATAGCACAAAAAATGCAGAAATGATACTATCATTTATAATTAAAGAATATATATCCCTATATATTTATCAATCATTATTTTTCAGAGTCGTGAGTCCATGGGCACGAATTAAATGGCTCCTTAATTGTTCACCAAGTGAAACAGCTGCTCTAAAAATACTTCATGATTTTTCAACGAAAATCATAGAAGAACGTAAAACATATCACGAGACTCATGAAATGAAGGAATTAGATATTTTCAACGAAAACAGTGAACTATCTAGATATTATACAGATGAAGGTGTTAATCCTCAAAAAAAAGTAGCACTGTTAGATTTATTGATAAAGGTGTGGAAGCAAGGAGGGATCGATAACAGAGGTATCAGGGAGGAAGTCGACACTTTTGTATTCGAGGTAAGAATTTATTTCGTCGCCTTAAAAACAAGAGGGCGTAAGTGCTGCCTATGAATATAACAACTACATCACTTTGACTTAAAAGCGATGATTTGAATAGATAGAGTGAACATGTTTGAAATTCTCTTTTCTGAATTCTCAGGGTCATGACACGACATCAGGTGGACTTATATTCACAATACTGCTTCTCGCAGAGCACGAAGAAGCACAGGTAAATAGCATAACTCCTCTTTCTTTCGAGTACTTAATTCTAGAAAAATTTCTATATTTCAGGAAAGAGCCAGGAAAGAAGTGAATGAAGTTCTCGAAAAGTCCAAGGGAACATTGGGAATTAAAGAATTAAATAATTTAGTTTACCTCGAGAGATGTATCAAAGAAGCTCTGAGACTTTATCCAAGTGTACCATCAATCGCTCGAACTCTCTCAGAGGATGTGCAACTGGGTTGAGTACAATTCACTTAACTCTATTGATTTATCCAATTTTATTTAACATTTATTGAAACTTTTTCATTACCAGGTGGGTACATGGTGCCAGAAGGAACTACAGTAAATCTCATGATCTACGATCTCCACAGAGACCCAAATTTCTGGCCAAATCCACACGACTACGATCCAGACAGATTTTTACCCGAGAAAATCAGAAATCGTCATCCTTATTCTTACATTCCCTTCAGTGCTGGCCCGAGAAATTGTATTGGTAATTAAATCCAACAACTCTAAACACCTCATCAGTTCAATGATAATCTCATTTATCCAACAATTATTTTTGTCTCAGGTCAGAAGTTTGCAATGCTGGAATTGAAATCAGTCGTCGCTCATTTACTGCACAATTTTGACTTGGAGACAGTTGACAGAGCTGGAGATACTCGTCTAGTCCAGGACTTGATAGTCCGCAGTGCTCATCCCCTAAGAGTCAAATTCTCCCCTATCACTAAACTCTGAAATATTCTTTCAGTACTCTTGTGTGACATCTATTGAATAAAGAAAAAAAATCTGAAGTTTCATTTTTTTCCCCCAAATATCTCGGAAACTAAGTGAGATAAGGTCATTTTGTTCTCGACCTTTTTTGTAGCTCTTGAAATTTTCTACAAAAAAGAATCCGGACAAAAATGGGCTAATCTCCATTATCCTCTCTCTCTCCTCTCCAACACTGAAACCTCATTCTTTTTCCCAAATATCACGGAAACTAAGCGAGATAAGGCGATTTCGTTTCAATCCTTTTTTATAACTCTCAAAGTTCTTGTCTAGAAAGGAATAAAAGCAGAGAGTTCGGCTGCGTACGAGCTCAGGAATCCACCAAATTTCGAGAATCCAGACTGTTTTAACTAATCTTTTTGCATTAATTAAAAACAAAAATCACTCGGAACTATTATAGTGCAGTTTACCTGAAAAATTTCCTACATTTATCACAAAACATTCAGTTCATGGAAAATATGAGAAAAAATTAGCAATGCACTCCTCCATTACATCCAATACTAAGCGCTCGCGTGTCAGTCACAATCATAATGACATATCTCTTTCAATAATACCTATTTTTTCAATACCCATTCATTACAAGACAAAATGTTCATGAGAACAAACTCCACTCTCGAGTCGAAAAATTTACTGCCGTTCAACTACGACTTCAATGTATTTTGGGTTTTCATCCGATTTTCGACCGATATTCTCAATGCGTTAAGGATGAACTGCAGCAACTGAACCAAACCAAAGAAAATGTGACAGAGTCCTGCAAATTTCTGAATGAGTTCACTGGGTGATTAAAAATATGTACTAATTCTTTGGAATTAAGTGACCGTAGAATAAGGGATAAAATAAATATAAAAGTTGAACTTTTTATATAGGGTTCAATAGGCGGTCGATCAATTTCGTGAAAATACTACATATCCAACCAGTCGGTAATAACGTAATTGTGCTACAATTACCCATCACCCATATAACCTCATGTAAAAAAAGGTACGTACATGGGATAAGAAATTGAGCAACATCTCTCTCAACGACAACTCCATCTGGAGAATTGCCAAAAAATTTCAATCAATCATTCATTCTCTCATCCTGTTAGCTACCACTCTATCAGCCTCCTATTGCAATTCGGGTTTAGGCAGAAGCATTCCACTCTCCATCAACACTTGCGGATAGTCGATCACGTTAAAACATCTGCATCAAGAAAAAAATGTACGGCACTTTTATTGCTGGATAGCAAAAAGGCATTTGACTCAGTCTGGCACGATGGACTCGTCCATCATCTCCTGAAATCGAAGGTTTCACACTACTTCTGCAGGATAATCAAATCCTACCTTGATAACCACTACATCCGAGTGAGAATTGCCTCCTCACTCTCCAGCTCCCAGCTCATAGTTGCAGGGGTGCCGCAAGGATCAGTCCTCTCCCCTACCCTATTTAATCTCTATATCTCCCGCCTTTCCCTCGATATTCCCTCCCGAGTGCGTATTGCTGGCTTTGCCGACGATATTGCACTCTTCACCTCAAGTACTTTTCAGAATTACGCTACCAAATCCCTCATCATTGCCGCAGAAAAAGCCATAGACAAACTACACGCACACGAAATCAATGTCAGTACAGTTAAAACCGAATTCATGTTATTTTCAAGATCCAAATCATTTATCAAATCCATCTGCATCAAATCCGCCCACAATGAGTACATCGATGTCACGCATCATGCCATCTACCTTGGACTGATCCTTGACGAGCGCCTAATCTGGAGCAATTCCATCACCGTTACTATTACAAAGGTCCAAAAATAATGGGACGTCTCTATCACCTATTCAAAACAAAAGCCCTTTCTATCTGGCTCAAACTTCAGCTGTATAGAGCCCTAGTCCGTCCAGTTTTAACTCACGGAGCACCGATTTGGCATAATGCAGCGTTCTCCCATATTGTAAAACTACAAATTTCACAGAATAAATTCCGACAGGTCTTTTTAGGTCGTTACCGACACACACCAATCCCAACACTTCATGAATTAGCCGAAATAGAGCCTATAGGGGTATTCATTAAAAAGTTAACACGAAAATTTGCCGAAAACTTAACAAATCACGAGAACAGTTTAATAAACTATATCGATCCCTATCGTATATCATTCTGGTCTACTGACCGTCGCCCCTGAATTTCTATGATCCTCAATCTATAAGTTTTTTGTTTTGAATAATTTTTCCTCCCAGGAAAAAATGTTCAGATCTGGTCAGATCAAATTAGATCTAATGAGATCTGAGTTCCTTAGATCTGATCAGATCTGAGAATTGGCACGCTCTGATCAGATCTAATTTGATCTGATCAGATCAAACTAGATCTGAGTTCCTTAGATCTGATCAGATCTAATTTGATCTAATTAGATCTGAGTTTCTCAGATCTGATCAGATCTAATTAGATCTGATCAGATCCAACTAGATCTGATCAGATCTGATGAGCCAATATAGATAACTCAATCAGATCCAGTTAGATCCGACCAGATCTAGTTGGATCTAATCAGATCTAGTTAGATCTAAACAGATCCGATCAGACTTAGATCTAATTGGATCTAATCAGATCTAGTTAGATCCAATTAGATCCGAACAGATCTATTCATATCTATTCATATTAAAAATTTCCATTTTGTCAGATCTAATTAGATCTAATTAGATCTGATCAGATCTAATTTGATCTGATCAGATCTGAACATTTTTTCCTGGGCTATTGTATTTTTGTTCTTTCTCTACCATCAACACAATCAACGTAAACATTATGATAATTATGCTTTAAGACCCCCGGGCTGTTGCCATCGATCTAGATTCTGATATCTCTTTGTAAATAAATGTACATAGATGCTGTATATATGTTAATAAAAACTTCTAAAATGTTTTTTAAAAAATGTAAAAAAAATTTATTTCAATCATTTTTTTCCCCTCATAATAACGGTAACTCATTTTATAAAAAATTAGTGTCTCCTGTTAATCCCTCAATGAGTGTGTTCACAGACTTTAAGCAGTCTGTCACATTTCCTTGTTTTTTCTGAGTTGCTGAAGTTCCTCCTTAAGGGGTTACATGAGTTTCAGACGGTCAAAAAAGCTCTATTTTCCTTCTTTATTTTTGCATAAACAAGTAGTTAATTTATTCCATTTTCATACATGTCATAAAACTTTATCGAAACTATATTCCTTGAATTTTCCATTCAAAAATTCTTGCAATTCAGCCGTTGCGAGTAAATTTCCGGAGACCACTTTAAAAAAAGTTTTTTTGCGGTGGTCATGATAACTTAAAAGCACTTCATCTGAAGCAAAAAACCAAATTATTTTGATTAGTAGATGAGTTCAGCTAGTGCATAACGAGAGGGATTTTTAAGAAATTGGAATTTGAATTTTTGGTAGAGTTCTAAACAAGAAAATACAATTTTAGGTCAAATTTTGCTTATATATGGTTCTTGTAAAATGAGTTGTAATTCGAAAAACAAAAAATCCGCCTGTAATGCACTAGTCAATAGTACCTAGAAGATGTGTGAAAAATTTCAGGAGGATACATGCACTTGCTTTTGAGATATCGTGACCACCGAGTCCAAAAACATAGATTCGAGAAAAACGCGATTGAAGTTTTGAGTAGCAATAATCTGCAAAAAGAATTTGACTCTCAAGTTTCATGGAATTGTCGATTCCAGCACCATAGAGGAGAGGTCCTGCTGCAATAGCGAGTCCAGGGCATCATTCTGCTCTTGCCTGAGTCGAATTCAAGCCTCTCACGTCCGAGCCTCAACGAAACTGAGCAAAGTTGACTTCTAGGTCACACCGATTGGAGGGAGTTTTGAAAGACACTATCTCTTATAGTTTGTCTCTGATCGACTTGCAATTTTAGGCCAATATTCTTGACAGATTGGAGAATGGGGAAAATAATAAAAAAATTATCGAATTCTTGATATCTCGAAACCCATGTAACCCCTCAAGAGAGATTTCAACGTGCATTGAAAATTCACATTTTTTTCCATATTCTAGAACTTGGCGAACTTAGTACTGAAAGTGAGGAGGACGAGGAAGAGATAGAAGACAGTTAATTATATCCAATTAGATAGAATTAGATACAGTTGGATCAAATTATATAAAAAAAAATTCTCAGATAGTCTTTCTTCCAAACGCCCAAGATCATTCGGATCACTGCCTTCAAAGTGACATATACAGTTTTCTCGAGAATTGTCAAAGACACTTGCCAAAAAGATACATTTTGAAGAAGTGTATTAGGAAAATAATTATCATTAGTTAATAGATGTCCCATTTATGTTTATATTATCAATATACAGTGAAACCTCGATAACTCGAATCTCACAGGAAGCAAAAAAAATTTCGAGTTAACAAGTTTTCAACTTATCAAGTATGTTGAGGTATAAAGGTTGTAATGAATAAAATTTTGAACTATAAAGACATTTGATGAAAGTTGAGTAAATATTATTTATTTTAATATAATTTATGAAATATATACGTCTGTATATACTGTATATACGTCTACAAAACCATTCTGATAATGAATTTCTTTCAAGCTATGAATTCAAGGAAAAGTAAAGAAATTATACAGGTGTGAACAAAAATAAGCCAATGTCCAGGACAATATACTTTCAGTTTGCGATAAGAAAAAACGTAAATGTACAAGATGACATCATCACAATTACTTAGTTCGACATACCGAGTCTTTCTTTGGAATTCCAAGAAGTAGAGTCTAAATTAATATAAATAATACGTGACTTTGATAATCATTCAAATTTTATGAGCACTATTCTGCACATTCACCGTATCAATTCTTTAAAAAAAGTAAAATCACCTGGAATTATTTTAGTGTAATTTATCTGAAAGATTTCCTACATTTATCACAAAAAATTCACTCTATCAAAAATACAAAAAATACATTAGAAATGACGGTCTCCATTACTTTTGATGCCAAACGTTCGCGTGTCGACCACAATTATAATGACTAATGTCTCTCAATAACACCTATTTTCTTAATAACCGTCTATTATGCGACAAGATGTGATTGTTCATAAAAACAAACTGTACTCCCCTAATTATTTAGGAATCAAAAATCCAAAGTTCACAAGAAAAAAAAATGAGTTGCATGTCATAAATTTATTCCGCAATTTTGATTATCTAACCAGCCACTAGTGCTTCAGAAACACTGCAGATCAGCATTACAAAGTATTGAGAGCCACTTCATTTTCAGTTATCATTGCAACTGTGACAGAGACGCTTTATTTGTGCAGTTATGGAGGTTTTATCAGCAACAACGTTAATTCTCCTGTCTCCGATTATAATTCTGCTGATTATCGACTACTACCTTCATCACAATAGAAGAGGTCAATGGGTCGACAAAATTCCAGGGCCCAAATTTTTTCCAATTATTGGAAATGCTCTGGACGTTAATGTGCCGATGGGTAATTTAATAATAAAAATAAATTCCAGTAGTGCGAGGAGATATCGACGGATTTGTGATACTTGTTGATGAAATACTTCGGAAACTAAGGGAGAGAGAGAGTGATTCTGCTCCAATCTTTTCTTTGAAGCTCTTGAAATTTTCTACAAAAGTGATTCGAGTGGGACTGCCTTATCTCGCTTAATTTCCGAGATATTCATGAAAAACCGAAAAAATTTACAATCGAATTCAGCAGTTTTTTTATGTTCTCTTAAGAATATCTCGGAAAATAAGGGAAATAGAATATTTATCAAGCGAAATCGCTCCATCTCTCTTAGATTCCGAGATATTTTGGCAGAAAGAATGAAAAAAAATTGATTTTCCCTATTTTACCTGAAATATTATTTTGCTGAAATCTTTTTGTGATTGATGTGATTTAGAGGATTTGTGGAATTTTCTGCGGAGGTCTGCAAAAGATTTTTATCCAGTTTATAAGTTCTGGATAGTTCATTGGCCCATCGTGAATATCCGACATCCAGAAGACGTTGAGGTGAAATATCATCCAAAAATATCTGCATTATCTTATCATTCCATCGATCGATTCAATAATGACATTATTTTTAGCATATCTTGTGAGCGATGAGATTGAAAAGACTTTATCAACGTTTTATCACACGTTTTATAACACGTTTTGTGTAGAGAATTTCGAACAAAAAGAATTTGCCAAAAAAAGGTCTCTTCATATTTTTCTATAAATTCAACAGTTTTTGAGATATTTACAATTGAACGAAGAAAAAATTAATTTCATTGAGGAGAATAAATAAAAAAATTTCGAAGTTTAATGTAAGTTTTGATGAATATTTGAAAAACGAATGGATTTAAGAGAAAATATCAGGAAATAATATTCTTTGTTCTTAATATGCTCTAAAAAAAGGAAAATCTCTAGACATTTTCTTCTAATTCTAATAATTACAGAAATATTCCCGAAAAGAAACACTTGAAAATTTGTGTTTTTTTTCTCTATTTCACTTTTTTTGATTGATGAATCGACTTTTTTTCTTCCAAGATATTGATGTCCAGCAGTAAAAATATCGAGAAGAGCATATTCTACGATCTCCTTCATCCCTGGTTAAATGATGGCCTCTTGACCAGCACAGGTGACAAGTGGCGTACTCGCAGGAAAATACTGACTCCAGCCTTTCACTTCAATATTTTGCAAGAATTCGTTGATACATTCGTCGAACACACCGATCGACTTGTTGCAGCACTCAGAAAAGAAGCCGAATCAGGACAAGTGGTCACGGAGCTCTTGTCCATGCACTCAGCTCTCACTCTCAACGTGATATGTGGTATTTCCTGTACTTTAAATTTCTTTCTTAAATAATTAAGGTAGCACTCCAGAGTACAGTCGATAAAACAGGAAAAATGAGGATTTATAGGTTAGTTTCCAATTAATTGCTGATAATTCGGGAAAATGTGCTTCAATTTACCCGAAAAAGTGATTAAACTATTCGAAAGTCATATCTTCAGCTTGTGAATATATTTTTTTTTGTTTCTCGAATTTTTTTACATTATTAATCTCCTATCACATTCATGAGATAGAGAGAGGGAGAGAGGAAAATAGTTTGTTATTTTCGGGAGGACTAATCAGCCGAAAATCCTTTCATAAAAAAGACCGGGCATTAAAATCGAACATGGCGGATTTCATCTCGAATTGAAGGATAATCGAACTCGAAATGAAAATAGTCGAACTCGAATCGACAAAAGCGCATTCTGGTGGACATTACGGAAACTAATTTTTTTGAATTATTTAGTCATCATACTTAGCAGATAGAAAAATTATTTTCAATTCCAACTAATCCTAAACGTTTGGGAATAGTTTGGGGAAGTTTAGGAAAGCATTTTTATAATTTGGGGAAGAGTCATTAATTTATTATTAATTAAAACTTTTTTTATGTACAGATAGCAGAAATAAATTTTAAAAACATTGAAATTATTTTCATTCATTTGGAAGTCATTTGGGGATATTAAGAAAATCAATTTCATCCTTTAAGAATGAATAATTATTTTATTAAAATGAAAATTATGTCTTGAGCCTCGAAGCGCAAGAAAATCTATATAAAACAAAAATAGCAATCTATAATTGCTTTCCTAAACTTCCCTAAACTATTCCCAAACATTTAGGATTAGTTAGAATTCGGGCTGAGCCTGGCTGAGCCCGGCTGAGCCTGGCTGAGCCCGGCTGAGCCTGGCTGAGCCTGGCTGAGCCTGAATTCTAACTAATCCTAAATTCTGCTATCTATACACAAAAAAAGTTTGAGTTAATAATAAATTAATGACTCTTTCCCAAATTATAAAAATTCTTCCCTAAACTATTCCGAAACGTTTAAGGATTAACTAGTTTTGAAAATAATTTTTCTATCTGCTAAGTATACGGAGTTATCATTAACATTTAAAATAAAAAATAGAAATCTACACTAATCGACGAAGGCGGCCGCCGACGGCGCTAGTCTGATTATAAAACGGAGCAATTTAGAATTGAAGGGAGGGAGTGAAGCTCTTACCTTTCTTCTCGGAGAATTAGTCATGATTTTCCTCGTGCTGGTGTTTCTCTATCTTATGAATATCTATGGTTTTTATTTAATTGATCTTTCTTTTACTTTATTTCATTTTAAAAAGGAAACTGCTTATATGAAGGGTTCTGGAATGTCGGAAATCTTTGAAGGAGTACTTTCTTCTTGACTATAATCTTCTTATCTACCAAATTTCTCTACACTTCAACCCTTCTTTTGTTAAGTGTTTCGAAAAATCTGATGAATTTATGAGGACTTGGATCTTTGTAATCTTTCACAGACTTCGAGATTACTCACAGTTTTCTGGATCCTGTCCTTTACAGTTGTTTTGTTGTTTATTTATTTTTCTCGTTCGCTGGTTCGAGAAATCAAATATAATAATCCGCACAAAAATAAATACTTTTAGGCTGGAGGAGTCCGCATGACGAGTTTTTCGCTTGTCTAAAACCACCGCCGATTTGCGTTTCAATTGATCAAAAATCAGAGTTATTGGGCACACCAAAACTTGTCCCGAAATTATGATGAATCGATGTTAACGAAAATCTATTTAGTTATTTAAGACCGTACGAAAGTTAATTGGGAACCTTTGCTCATTCCCGGTAAAATCGCGACTGATTAACTTTCGAGTTTATTGAGGGATGTTTCGTTTTGTCGATTCATCATAATTTCACATTTTGTAAGTTCTGCGACATGTTTATTAAATTGATTGCGAGAATGTTCCACTTTATTTGGACATTTTTGTAAAGCATACATTCTTAAAGTGGTTCGATTTCATGTATATTTCTTATCGTATAAAATTTTTTATATTATCAAATCTCTTAGGAAAAATGTATCTCATCTTGGGGTGGACATAACAAGTTACGACTATCTTCTAATTAAAATTTCTCAATAAGTATACTTTGAATTGAATTTTTTTCTCTATTCGTTAGTTAAAATGCTGTTCTCTTCGCCAATTGTTTTTAAATAATGGGTCAACCATGTGGTTTTTTAGTTATCTCGTTATTTCTGTACGATTTAGGGCGTTTCATTCCCACTACTGGTATTTTTAGTAACTTTGATAATTCATATCTCATAAACTGCACGGTCAAAAATTATGAAAAAATTCAGATAAATGTAAAAGATATAATATTTAATACGGCATCGAAAGAATAAGGGGTAAACTGTACTCGAGTTCGTTGTTATAATACCCTAAATAATTAATTCATTAGTGAGAAAATGGAAGGGAAAATCCTTTTTTTTCTTTCATTCTCCTTCGGTGAATATCTCAGGAACTAAGCAAGATCGCAAAATTTTTGTTGAGTGGAAGACAGCTTCAACGAGGTATGGATGGAAAAAGTCGTATCTCCATTGGCTATTTTCAAAAGAGAATAAAGATGTTCTGAAGATATTCTGAAAAATCCTAAGTTTCAGTGAAAATCACTCTATTTTACATTTTTTCTCCGATATCTCGGAAATTGGACGAGAAATCGAAATTTTTCTATGAACTTTTTACGTAGCTTTTGAAATTGCCTACAAAACAAGCAGAGGCGTTATATCCTGTGCGTTATTTGCAAACCCCACTCCTCATGCGACATTTAATATTTTGCCAATTCAATTGGCAAAATGCTTCCGAATGAAATTTAATACGGTGTTCATGAAATTACTATTTATATCTCTCATTATTCCAAATGCCGTAACAAAATATGATCTTCTCAACAAATATGTACTTATGAGGACAAATTCAATGATGGTTTGATCTTTGGTGAACTTTATTTATTCGTTGTTTCCACAAAAAAAAACCATCAATTTTTCAATCATAAATGGATGATCGTACGACAAATCTGAAAAATTGAAGTTCAGGTTCCAAATAGGATTTCTATTCTTTCCGATTGTCATCATTTTGTAGAAAGAATTGTCTACTTTCGAATGGTGAAATAAAAAATAGTAGTGTTCCTAGGGAGGAAGCTAAGAAAAACCGTGATTTTTGAAAAAACTAAGTTATCGAAAACTCTTACAAGAGACTGCCTCTGAAAAATCTGAAATTCTCACCATTTGTGGGGCTGATTGAGATGAATCTTTTAAGCTGAACTTGGGCGAAATCGCTCCAGTAGTTTTCGAGATATAACCTCTTTTCATAAAATGGTTTTTGTGTAATATCTCAGAAACTACTCGACCGATTTCGCCCAATTTCAATACCGAACTTTTCGTTCATTAGATGCACAAACCCACGAAATTTCGAGTCTCTAACTCAAATAGTTTTTGAGCCATCGTGTATACAAAATTCAGGATAAAAAACACTGTAATTGAAATTATCCGCAAACGAAAAATCGCAGCAAAATTTACCCCGAATGAAAATTGTGTGTTCAAATGAGATGAATTTCATCGCTGAGAGTGGGGGCTGTGAATCAATTTTTCGCGGAGAAAAATCGAAAAAACGATTTTACGAAAATTTGATTTTTCTCGAAAAGTACTCAACCGATTTCGCTCAAATTTCACGGAGAGCAATTTGCATGGGGAGAGAAAGTACTGTTAAATTTTCAGTTCACCAAGTATTACCGTTCCGGAGCAATGAGCTGATATCTGTCACACAAACACACACACACACACACACACACACATACATACAGACATTTTTTAAAAATGTCATTTCTCGACGTTTTGGAACATTCTGAGTCATATTCCGATGAAATCTCGAGATCGAAAAAAATCGCGTTTACAATGCTTCCATTCGGAAGCAAAAGTAGATATGAAGAGCCCGCTATCTTGCTCAATTTCCGAGATATTCTATCAAGAATAATGACAAAAATAAGTAGTTTTGTTTCTCTCAATTTCTTCATCACTAAATTTTATTTTCGCAGAAACCTCGATGGGAATGACCATAGATGAGAAAGATAAGAGTCAACAAGAGTACAGAAAATCGATTTACGAGTTCGGGGATATTTTTTACCATCGGTAAATCTAAAAAAAAAAAAGATTCAGTACAATTAAAATTATCGAATTTTTTCAAATTTACAATTTTTTTTATTCTCAGAGCGACGAGACCGTGGTTGAAAAGCGAATGGTTTTTTAAGAAGACGAGGAAAGGAAAAGAACAAACAAAAGCCCTGAAAATACTTCACAGCTTCAGTTCAAAGATTATCAAAGAGAGAAAAGAGTATCACGAGAAAACTGGTGGAAGATATTTGAAGGAATTCTCAGAGGAAAATTCAGAAATTCAGGCAAACGAAAACCCGTCAATTAAGAGTATGTGAAGGAATCAAATTCTTGGTTTATTAATATCGAGTGGACCGAAAAATCATTCTTGACGATTTCTTTCTTTTCCCACCTTTCAAACCCTGAAATCTCATTGTGTTTTTCCGAATATTCCGGAAATTAAGCGAGATATGCCTTTTTTACCCTCATCTCTTCGGGTAGCTCTCGAAATTCTTTCTAAAACAGAATTCTCCAAAAATTGGAGGATTCCGGTTTAGTTTCCGAAATATTCTTCTAAAACAATTAGATCTCACTGTTAAAAAAGTGGAAGAACAGAATTTCTTATGTTTGCCGTAATTTTTGCGAATATCTTGAAATTCTCTTCGAAGAAGGATTGAGGCAAACTTTCCCTTCCATCCAGTTTTGGACACATTTCATCAAAAAATGTCCTGAAATTGACTTGATTCGCTCTTTGCAACTGCAATTCTTTCCAGAAAATCGTAAAAGGCTGACCTTCTTGGATCTTCTGATCGCAGCGTCTCGAAAGCCCCAAGGAATCAATAACTCTGGAATTCGGGAAGAGACGGACACATTTGTCTTCGAGGTGAATACCACAAAAAAAACGAATTTCATGAAGAAATGTATAATGATCATTTTTTCCTGATTAGGGGCATGACACCACTGCGATGGCACTAGTCTTCGCAACACTTCTTATAGCAGAGCACAAGGACGTTCAGGTACTGATGAAAACAAGATTCATTCACAAGCAAATATCTCTAAAAATGATAGAGATACGACTTTTTTCATTCAGTCCTTTTTTCCTCACCCCTGTAATCCTCTGCGAAAAAGATAAGGACAAAATGGCGTTATCTCGCTTGATTTTCGAGGTATTCTCCAAGAAAACCCGAAAAAAATTGACTCTCGTTCTTTTTTCTTACAGGCAAAATGCAGGGAAGAAGTGAAGCAAGTCATGACAGAAGCTAATGGAAAAATGACAATAAAAGAAATCCAGAAACTGAATTACCTGGACCGCTGTCTCAAAGAGTGCCTCAGATTGTACCCAAGCGTGCCATCGATTGGACGGAAAATAACCGAAGATATTCAGCTAAGTACGTAAAATGAGATAAGACTAGATTATACATTTTTGAAAAGGAAACTTTACTTTTCTTGAATCATAAATCTTTGTTTCTATTACCCTGGTGAATCATGCAATCAGGAAGTCAATTTTTCCACAAAATTAACCATGATTTGATCATGATACGATTGCATCGCAGTCGCATCGTGGTCACTGACAGTCGATTCCGTGAAAAAATCAACTGTCTGATCGATTTATAGTTGATATGCAATCGCCCAATCCATCAGGGTGATTACTGGGGTGAAATGTAACATATTCTGCACGATATTTCAATACGAAACATTCATTTTTTGTTTATCTGTGGTTACGCAACCAAACCTTTAATGTGCCACCAGAGGGTAGCTCTGATTGTCATCCTATCGTTTTTACAGATATTTTGAATATTCCCGCGCAACTTGTGATTATGATCAACCAATGAAATTTAGGCAGGACAGGATTTTGATTGCATTTATCGAAGTTTGATCAAATCTCGCAATTTAGGGCTCAAGCACAATGATAAAACGGTTCGGTTAAAACCTACTAATGACGTCATATGTAGGAACATGAGACCGGACTGAACAGGGACTGTGGACTTGAACTGCGTTAATGGCGACTATTTACCGTGGAATACAAGTGAAACATTGTGTGCAAAATAAAGCTAAATACTGTGAAGTGATTGGAAATCATGGAAAATTGAAAATTGTGAAAAATTGTTTGTATGCGTAAGGAATTGTTTCCTAATTGAAATTTCAACAGCTGAAAGCAGAGGGCGCGAGCATCGATTTCATTTCCATTTCGTCCCTACATATGACGTCATTTGTAGGTTTCAACCGAACCGTTTTATCATTGTGCTTGAGCCCTTATTTTTTAGAAAGAATCATTTTTGCTATACATCTCGTAAACTAAGCGAGATGCCACGATTTTGCCTCGAAAATTTTTTTAAAAATAATTCTAAGAGCTCCCAAGGAAATCAGAATATAATCGCTTTATCTTGCTTAGTTTCTGAGATATTCTCAGAATAAAATTGATCAAAAAAAATAATTTTATTGTTTCACCGTCTCAGCCTTGAATTAACCGATTGAAAATTGTTTCCTAGAGAATGCACATTAATTCCAGCAAATAATAAAAAAAAAAAAAAATAAAAAAAATAAAAAATTCCAGCAAATTTAATGGTTTCAGAGCACTGTTTCTTGGCTAAGGGAACCATGGTGAATATTCACATCTTCGATATTCATAGGGATCCAAATTTTTGGCCTTGCCCAAACGTTTTTGATCCCGACAGATTCCTCCCAGAGAGATCAGAAGGAAGGCATCCATTTGCCTATATTCCATTCAGTGCTGGACCTAGGAACTGCATTGGTAATTAACATTACAATAATTTTAATCCTAAAATTAATTAAAATTTGAGATTACTCAAGTATCCAGCAATTACTCGATACATGAGAGCTCAATTAATAAAACAGGAGTTTGTTCATTTTTGATACTTTTTGATAGAATATCTCGGTGATTAGGCGAGATAGGCAAATTTTGTAGAGACTTTTTGTAGAGAATTTCAATAGTTTCAAGAAAAGGTTCCCATGAAAATTTCGATATTTCGCCTATCTAGAAAACAAAGTAAAATGAAGTAAGATTGTCTCAAATTTCGGTTTTTTCGAAATATCTCAAAACCAAAAGAGATACGACATCTTTCATTTGATCTCTCTCGTAGTGCTTGAAATTCCTTACAATTGAAAGAGTTTGAATGAAAAACAACCGTATAAAAAAAATGAAATTAATTAAGAATTCTGGTTTTAGGGCAAAAATTCGCACTTTTGGAGATGAAGACATTGATAGCAGGATTACTTAGCAATTTTTACCTGGAACCGATGGAGCTAGCTGCCAACGTCAGGATAATTCCAGATCTAGTCTTAAGGAGTTCGGATCCTGTACCTCTCAAACTTATCCCAATTGTTCGATAAATATATAATGGAAAGGCGACAAATTTATTGGTGAAAAATAAACCTGGACGAGTCAATTTCCCAAATTTTTTTTACGATTCTCTTGGAAACATTTTTTATAAATCTCTCGGAAACTAAGCGAACTAGTGAAATTTGTGTAAAAAAAGAATGAGAGCTCCAAAAAAAGGTCATTACAAGAATTTCCCTTTCGCAAATAAAAATATAGTTTTCCTGAACCTCTTCACTCCTGAATTCATCAGCACTCTTTCCCAAATATCTTCAAAATTCATGGATTTACCGGAAAATATAAAAAAAATTTTTTGGTGAAGAGTCAAATTCTCTACAAAGAAGATCTGTAACGTATCTTCAATTTATTTTAGGATTAGGTTTTTTCATTGAGAGAGAGAGGGAAAGAGAGAGAGAATAAGAAATTAATATTAATTACAATATGTGTGTGAATATAAAAAAAATTTAACAAATTTCAACATACTAACTTATTTGTACGAATTTTCTCAAAATTTTGCAAACTCAATTCTTTATTGAACTATATCTATTAATTTTAAGTAAATCACCTATTGAATTAAAATCTGTAATGAGTGAAAACTTAAGTGTAATTCATCTTTTGACGAGCGGGCTTCTTCCACTCGAATAAAACGATTTTTCTTGATCCCCTAGCCGAAAGTACGGTGTTCCCGGCCGGGTTTTGCTCCGGGAAGTGTGGCTTTTGCGGACTGTTATTTTTGTGGCCGGCTATCGCAGCTCCATCTATCGGAGCTGCAATAGCCGGCCCGAAAGAATCCCTGTTTCATCATTACGTATGCTTAACCTCGCAATCACATGTGTCAAAATTGGATAAGTGCAAAATACATGTTATTCAGGCAAAATTAGATGATTTGTGTGAATTTTCTAGAAGTTTTAAATAATAGAGAAACGTTCATTAATCGCAAAATTAATTATTTGTTTGCTTGTGTTTTTTTTTCAAGCTTCGAGACAAATTGTTTACATTCATTTAAATCTCGAAAAATTTGAAAAAATCTAAAAAATAATGAAAATTTCTCAATTTTCAATTAATTTTTCGGTTCTAAGGCTTATTTTATTCCTCATTACATTGTTTACAGATTCACTGAATCAGATTTGAGAATTTCATCTTGTATAAATTCAGTAGTGAAGAGGTAAAACAGGATAAGTCTTTTTTTTCTCATCAAGTATTTTAAAAATATCTAAGAAAATAACCGAGAAAGAGTAATTTTGCCCTAAAACTCTTTTGTAACTCTTGAAATTCTCTACAAAAACAGATGAGTAATATCACCTTATCTCGCTTAGTTTCCAAGATATTTCCTTCGAAATGACCTCAAAGATAAGTCGACTTATCCTGTTTTACCTCTTCACTACTGAATTGTTATTAACAATTTTATACAGAAAATTTAACTTTGTTCCGATTGTACCTCCCAATTATTCTTAAATGAATGAAATATTTATTATGTATGTTATGCCCGCGAATCGGGAAAATCGGGGCAAAATGGACCCATTTGACGGAATACTATTTTTGCAAAGAGTAGTGGCTTGTATAAAAAATTTGAGAAGATGTGTATATGCCTGCATTATTGGTGAATTTTTCAGATTTTTTTTCCTTCTGTTGTATTTTTTGCAGAGTGGAATTTTCACGAATTTATTTCCACGCATCGTTTTTTTTTTTTTTTTTTTTTTTTTTTGCGAGGCTCGCCCGCTCCGCCCAGCAAAACCTCGGCTTCGCCTCGGTTTTGCAAAAGGCGGGCGGGCGAGCCTCGTCCCTTCGCCCCTCCCCCCCCCCCCCCCCCCCCTGTCGAACGGGTAGACCGTACTTTCGGCTGGGGATCAAGAAAAATAGTGTACGACCCACGGCCAGATAGTTGGATGCCCTGGCCGGACGTTCTATAAGGCCTCGGCTTCGCCTCGGCCTTATAGAACGTCCGGCCAGGAAATCCAACTTTCTGGCCTTGGGTCGTAATGTACTATTGCTATGCAGCTTTAATTGCGTCTTCAACTATTCCTTTTTTCTCAAAATAGCCTATTGTTAATCTCCATAATAGGGGAATCTCCACTAACTGGGAGAATTCCGCTATTAGTGGAGATTCCCTTATTGGTGGACATTCCCCTATTAGGGAAATTATCCTTTTTTTTTAAATTGCCTCCCACTGACCACTCAACTGACTATCACCAAGAAAATCATCCATTTCCAAACAAACCCTTTCTGTAAAGAATTTCTAGAACTATAAAAATCGGTTCAGATGAAAAAAGTCGTATGTCCATTAATTCCCGAGATATTAAAAAAAACTGAAAATTAAGACTCTTCAATTTTTCAATGAAGATTTTTTTTCTGTTAAATCAATTTTTTTCCAATCAATTAATTCTCCCCTCAATCAATCATTCATTTTTCAGTGAACCCAGTTTTATCCGAAGCGATAGATTATCACAATACGCAGCGCAGGAGGTCATGCCTGTGTATACATAGAAACTGCGACTTACGATATCACTAGAATTCCGAGGGAAAAATCGAGAAAAAAACGGAATTCTACTGCAACTGCAACGATTCGAATCAGTTAACGTCTGCTACTGTAACAAGTAATTATAAATTTTCCCAGAATGACTCCATTCATCTTGCTCGTAATTGTGCTAACATTGGTGATAGCTCTGATTGTCATGAATTTTGTGCCTTTTTATATTAACCGAAAGCGAATAATGAAATCAGTTAGTGTCATTCCTGGACCCCCCGGATTTCCGATTATCGGTAATTTATTAGATCTCCTCGTCGAACCAGGTAATCCGACTTTACTCAATTCTTCCGTCAATGCTAAAATAGGAAAATTCAGTAGTTTCAGTAGTGAAGACATAAAACAGAAATATTCCTTTTTTTTCTGAAAAAAAGAAAAAAATGACGATTTTTTCTGCGGTTCATTTTTTAATAATATCTTGGAAATTGAGCGATATAGAGTAATTTTTGTGGAAACCTTTTTTGTAAAGAATTTCAAGTGCTAAAGAAAAGATCTCTTCAAATATTTCGCTATTTCCCTTAGTTTCCACGATATTATCTAAAAATGAAAGGTCAACACTTTTCAGTGTAAAAAATCTTGTTTTCAATGAATTGTCAGATTAATTTAATTCTTCAATTTATTTAGAGGAATTGTTCTTGAAAGTGCATGAGATGAATAAAAAGTACTATCCATTTTACAAGATAGTCACACCGAGGTTCATATCGTGTGTTATCGTCAATGCCAATGATGCAGAGGTATGATTATGATTGTTATTAATTGAAGCATGTCAATGTAGTTTGATTATATAGAGTGATTTGTCGTTTTTTTTGAGAGTTGAAGTGATAAAAGAACAGTTTGATTGGTTTTGTTGTGCTTCTTGTTAGAATACGTCGGAAACTCAGGGAAATAGAGAAATGTTTGTAGAAACCGTTTTTGTAGAGAATTTAAAGACTTACAGAAAAGATCTGAGTAGAGAAAATTGTATCTTTATTGGTTTTAGAGATATTCAACAAAAAAAAACGAAAATTTGGGATTTTTTTTTTAATTTTTAATGAATTTTTTTTTATTTTTTTCTCGATATTTCAGAAAATAATGGAGATACGACTTTTTTTGTGGGAATCTCTTTTGTAGAGGAATCAAGAGCTACGAAAAAGGATTCGAGCACTAAAATAGTGCTATCTCGCTTAGTTTCCGTGATATTCTCAAAACATGACTTTTGAACTCTAAAAAATTGATTAATTGTTCAGATTGTTATGTCGAGTAACAAGCACATAACAAAATCTCCAATTTACAATTTTCTTCATCCTTGGTTTGGAACTGGACTGTTGACGAGCACTGGCAAAAAGTGGCAGGGCAGAAGAAAAATTCTAACTCCCGCATTTCATTTTAATGTTCTACGAGAATTTACGGAGATTTTCGAGCAAGAGAGTCGAAGAATGGTGAATTATCTTAAATCAGCCAATGGAGAAATTACAATTGATCTCGTGTCTTTCATGACGAAGTCTACGTTGAACACAATTTGTGGTAAATAAAGATTTTGTGAATAAAGTAAATTGTGAAGAAATAATAGAAATAATTTTTTTTTCAATTAATTTTTTAATTAATTGAAAAATAAAAATTTATTGCAGAAACGGCGATGGGAACGTCGTTAATTGGCGAAGAATACTCAGATAATTTTCAAAAGACTTATAGAAATGCTATTCACACATTGGGAGAAACTATGTTGTACAGGTGATTTCTATTTTTTCAGAATTAATTAATTAATTCAGGTAAAAGGGGAAGATTCCATTTTTTTCGGTGATTTTTAGAGAATACCTCGGAAATTTAGTGAGATAATGAAATTTCCAAGGACAACTCTTTTGTGGGGGGGGGGGGGGGGGGGGAGGACAACTACAAAAAAAGGTGGAATCTAAAATGACGTTATCTCGTTTAATGTCCGAGAAAACTCGAGGAAAAAAGATTTTTTTTCACTCTGCAGTGACTTAAAGTTGAATATCCTGAAATTATTCTCAATGTCATTATGATTGGACTTGATTTATCTAGGGATCATTATTTATGATTAATTATTTATTAATTCATACAGAATTCCTTTAACAAGTCATCTTGCCCTGGAATATTTTTCCAGTGGAAAATTCTATGATTCCGAAATATTTCAAAAGAATTTGAGAGACAGGTGAAGCTTGTTTCTTAAATATCTCATAAACGAGGAGGTTTAGGAAGAAATGTCAGGCAACTTTTTTCGTAGCTCTTGAAATCCTCTACAAAAAGAGTCTATCGATATTTTCTCATGAACCGATTCGCTCCGAATATCTTCCCTGAATTCCGAAAAAAAAATTAAAAGATAAATAAAATTAAAAAATTCACTGAGTCTTAAAAAAAAAAATTTTCATTCAGACTTTTGCGTCCCTGGATCCACAATAGTTTCATATTTTCCCTAACAAAAAGTGGAAAACTCCAAGAAAAATGTCTCCAGATAGTTCGTGGATTTTCGAAAAAGGTAAACCAATTTTTCTCTCATGAAACAGAAATTAACATTTTTTTTTGACTGAAAGTAATTAATTCTTAACTAATAAACTTCATTACAAATGCATTTGCCCCAGATAATTGGAGAGAGACAGCAGTATCATGAAGAAACCAAGGGCATCCACTTGGAGGAATTATACGGAGATGATTCAAATGTTAAAATTCAGATTAATAAATTGTCGAAGAAGAGACTGGCAATGCTCGACCTTCTGATAGCAGCTATGAAAAAATCAGGAGATATTGACGAGAATGGAATCCGAGAAGAAGTCGATACTTTCATGTTCGAGGTACCTCATCCAACAATTCATTAAAACTAGCAAGTGAAAGTGCACTGCACGAAATATTGAAAAATTCGATTAATCGATTCGATATCTCGAATTAAATTCGAAATATCGTATAATGTTGGACAGTTCCATTGCATTCATTTTAATTCAAAGAAGGAAAGAGAAAAACGATATCAAATTCCGATCAATCATTTTCAAATATCAATTAATCAATTGTTATCGATTAATCCATCTATATTGATCAATCAATCGCCACACTAATCCATATGTATCGACCATTCGATATTTGCCAACTAATCGATACTTATCGATTAATCGATCTTCATCAATTAATCGATTCATACGATATTTGAAAATGAAATTCGGGCTATTTAAAGTATATGAGATACTATTTGACAGTTCTGTTGCACCACTTTTATAACATGCGAGGAGGATTTTCAAATATCGATTAATCAATGCGATATATTGCATTGAATTCGAGATATCGCATAACATTTGATAGTTCCGTTGCACCTATTTTAGTTTAGAGGGGAACAATTTTCGATCGATCAATTTCAAATATCGATTGATTCAGTCCATACCTCACATGAAATTCGAGATATGGCATCACATTCGATAGTTCCGTTTCACCTGTTTTAGTTCAAAGAAAAGAAAAAAAAGAAAGAAATATTCATTATCATGACGAAATTCTCCATTTTCATGTGTTTCAGGGACACGACACAACGGCGATGGCTTTGGTATTTGTTCTTTTACTGTTTGCTGAACACAAAGAGTGTCAAGATCTTGCGAGAGCTGAAGTTGACCAAGTTCTCAAAAATTGTGGGGGCAAAATGGGAATGAATGAGCTTCAACAGTTGCCTTATCTCGAGAGATGTATAAAGGAGTCTCTGAGGCTATATCCGAGTGTTCCTTTTATTTCTAGAATGATTAATGAAGATCTGCAATTGAGTAAATATTCGATTTTTAAAAACGAGAGGAAGTCAAGTCTTTTTGATGATCTCATTGAAACGCTGAGGAATTTCACGTGAAAAAAATGTGTCACACTTTTTTTTCGTTTTTTTGAAATTTTACCTTTCTAGCCAGAAATCGAAAAATCGTTTGGATGACAAATCATCTCATCTTTCCACTGGTTATCGACTTTTTGCAGTACGACCAATAGAACCAAAGATATTCTCAAAAAAACGAATTTTCCTAATTGGAACGATTTTTTCTATTTTCGGCTAAACCGTATAATTTCCCAAAAATACGAAAAAAAACGAGCAGGACATTTTTTTCACGTAAAATTCCCTCAGTTTTTCAATGAAATCATTCACAATCCTTTTTTATCTCCATTTTATCCGTCTCCCCCTAAAAAACGTTCATGGGACTTCTACCCCCCAAAATCCACCCAAAACAACTAAAATCCCACAGAATAATTGCCATGTCCTTATTTTTACAGCAAATTACAAAGTCCCAGCCGGAGTCATGTGTCACATGTACATCGATGACATTCACAGGGACCCAAATTTCTGGCCGAACCCAAAGCACTTCGATCCAGACCGATTCCTCCCCGAGAACATCCTCGAGCGACATCCATTCCAGTACATTCCATTCAGCGGTGGACCCCGAAACTGCATTGGCCAGAAATTCGCAATGATGGAGATGAAAATAATGATCGGATATTTACTGCATAATTTTTACCTCGAGCCTGTCGACCTGGCTACGGACATCCGCATGCTGCCGGACTTGGTCCTGAGGCCTAAAGGCGAGGCCAGAATTAAATTCGTACCTCGAGACATGTGAATTTTGATGGAGAAGGAATAATAATTATTGATTCATATTTTTTTACAATCTTTTATAATATAAAAGAATAAGTCTTGACAAACTCTGAATTTTTGACAATTTTCTCCAAATCTCCTCGTTCCTACTGTATTCTAAGCTTCCATTTAGCAAAACGTTACACTATAGGATTTTTTTCCGCTTTTTCTATCATTCAGGAGTGATTACAGAATTTCGCTATCTCGCTTAGTTTCTGAAATATTGACCGATTAAGATAATCCAAGTAGTAGGTCCAAGTTATATCCCGTTTTTTCCTCGAGTTTTCATAATTATTGTAATTATCTCACATTCGTAACATTTTTCTTTGATTAGAACGATCTCGACGATAGTAAATTGTTATTAAATATTATGATAAATATTTAATATTGACGCCATAGATTTCTTCCTGTAGGTAATTGGATTAATCGTGGCTAATTGTCTGATAACAGGCATTTTTTTATGATTTATTATTGGATTCATTCTCATATGTTCATTCAATGCATTAATCGTTCATAGGGATATTGGAAAAATAATTAACAACATCAAATTATTGTCAAACCGCGGCATTGTTCAGCGAAACGTCGCGATTTGACAATAATTTGATACTGTTAATTATTTTTCCAATACCCCTATGAACAATTGATGCATTCTTCATGATTTATGATTCCTCTTTAAAAGATACATTGCGAGATTTGATCGAACTTCCAAAAAAGTTCCTTCCAAAATTCCTCCAAACCTTGTCATTCCCAAGATAATTCTCAAAAGTATCCACACGTAATTTTAAGACAATTTTTCCTTATTTCATGAATCAATTCATTCTCCTCTCATTCAATCCTTTTAAACCGAAACAAATTCTACTGCAAATGCAACAATTCGCATCAGTCTACGTCTGCTACTGCGACAAGTCATTGTTAATTTTTCAAGAATGACTCCGCTGATTTTGCTAGTGATTCTGTTAATATTGTTGATAGTTCTGATTGTCACCAATTTTGTGCCTTTTTTTCTAAACCGCAAACGAATAATGAAAGCAATCAGTGTCATTCTTGGACCTCCCGGATTTCCAATAATCGGGAATATATTCGATTTTCTCGTCAAGCCAGGTAATTCGATTTTACTCAACTATTTCGTCGATGTTAGAAGAACTGAAAGACTATACAGGGAATTAAATCAATAATAATAAATAATGAATTCTTTAATTTAGAGGAATTGTTCCTGAAAGTGCATCAGATGAACAAAGACTATTATCCGTTTTACAAGATAATAACATCAAATTACATAGCTTGCGTTATCATCAATGCAAATGATGCAGAGGTATATATTCATGATCATTAACATGTAAGGATCATACGACTTCGGAATTATTCAATTTAACAATACTCATAATTGTCAAATGAACTTGTGATATTAAGTGATGAACATTTGACAACTATTAATATTGTTAAATTTAATAATTCCAACATCTTATAATCCTTACATCTTAAATTATGAACATGGAAATGAACATCACAACTGTTAATGATTATTATTAATCCAGGCATGTCGATTCGGTTTAATTATCTAAAATGATTATTTGATTTTTGGAAGTTAAAGTGAAAAAATTAAGGTTTGATTGGTTTTGTGATGCTTCTTGGTGGAATATCTCGGAAAGTGAAGGAGATGAGAAAGTTTTTATAGAAACGTTTTTATAAAGAAGAAAAAGAACTACAAAGAATATCCATTCAAAATTACTTAGAAATGTAGAAAAACTTAAATTTTGAATGAAGTATTATTTGAGTATGAAAAGCGGAATTTTCCATAATAGGGGAATTTCTTTGAATAGGACTATTGCCCTAATAGGGCCAAACTCCGCCAACTTCCTTTTGCCACCAATGGTATCTGAAAAATAGGGGAAATTTCGCTATTAGTGGAGATTCCCTTATTGGTGGACATTCCCCTATTAGGGAAATTATTCTTTTTTTTACATTGGCCCCCACTGACCACCCAACTGACTATCACCTAGAAAATCATTCAATTCCAAACAAACTCTTTTTGTCAAGAATTTCTGGAACTGTAAAAATCGGTTAAGATGAAAAAAGTCGTATGTCCATTAATTCCCGAGATATTCCAGAAAAACCTGAAAATTGAGACTTTCTTCAATTTTTCGATTAAGATTTATCTTCTGTCGAATCAATTTTTGTTCCAATCAATTAATTCTCCCCTCAATCAATCATTTATTTGTTAGTGAACCTAGTTTTATCTGAAGCGATAGATTATCACAATACGCAGCGCAGGAGGTCATGCCTGTTTATACACAGAAACTGCGACTAACGATATCACTAGAATTCCGAGGGAAAAATCGAGAAAAAAACGGAATTCTACTGCAACTGCAACAATTCGAATCAGTTAACGTCTGCTACTGCTACAAGTGATTCTAAATTTTCCCAGAATGACTCCGTTCATCTTGCTCGTAATTGTGCTAACATTGGTGATAGCTCTGATTGTCATGAATTTTGTGCCTTTTTATATTAACCGAAAGCGAATAATGAAATCAATTAGTGTCATTCCTGGACCCCCCGGATTTCCGATTATCGGTAATTTATTAGATTTCCTCGTCGAACCAGGTAATCCGACTTTACTCAATTCTTCCGTCAATTCTAGAGTAGAAAAATTCAGTAGTTTCAGTAGTAAAGACATGAAATAGGAATATTCCTTTTTTTTTTGGAAAAAAGGAAGAAAAAAAAGACGATTTTTTCTGCGGTTCATTGTTCAATAATATCTTGAAAACTAAGCGAGATAGAGTAATTTCTACAGAGACCTTTGTTGTGGAAAATTTCAAGAGCTGCAAAAAAGGTATCTTCGAAAATTTCACTATCTCGCTTAGTTTTCGAGATATTATCCAAAAATGGATGGTCAACACTTTTCAGTGAAAAGAAGAAAGAAAAGTCTCGTTTTAATGAATGGTAGGATTAATTTAATAAATTCTTCGATTTATTTAGAGGAATTGTTCTTGAAAGTACATGAGATGAATAAAAAGTATTATCCATTTTACAAGATAGTCACACCGAGGTTCATAGTATGTGTTATCGTCAATGCCAATGATGCAGAGGTATGATTATGATTATTATTAATTGAGGCATGTCAATGTGGTTTGATTATCTAGAGTGATTTGTCGTTTTTTTTAGAGTTGAAGTGATAAAAGAAGAGTTTGATTAGTTTTGTTGTGCTTTTTGTTAGAATACGTTGGAAACTCAGGGAAATAGTGAAATGTTTGTGAAAACCGTTTTTGTAGAGAATTTTAAAAACTGTAAAAAAAGCCTGAATGACGAAAATTGTATCTTTATTGGTTTTCTGAATATTCTTCAAAACAAACTAAAATTTGAGATTTTTTTAAAAAGTTTTGAATGAATTTTTCTTTATTGTTTCCTCCATATCTCAGCAAATAATAGAGATACGACTTTTTTTTGTGGAAACATTTTTTGTAGAGGAAATGAGAGGTACGAAAAAGGATTTGAACACTAAAATAGCGCTATCTCGCTTAATTTCCATGATATTCTCAAAAAATGACTTTTAAACTCTAAAAAATTGATCAATCATTCAGATTCTCATGTCAAGTCACAAGCACATAACAAAATCTGCAATTTACAATTTTCTTCATCCCTGGTTTGGAACTGGACTGTTGACGAGCACTGGCAAAAAGTGGCAGGGCAGAAGAAAAATTCTAACTCCCGCATTTCATTTTAATGTTCTACGAGAATTTACGGAGATTTTCGAGCAAGAGAGTCGAAGAATGGTGAATTATCTTAAATCAGCCAATGGAGAAATTACAATTGATCTCGTGGCTTTCATGACAAAGTCTACGTTGAACACAATTTGTGGTAAATAAAGATTTTATAAATAACGTGAATTGTGAAGAAAAAATAAAAATATTTTTTTCTCCAATTAATTTTTTTAATTAATTGAAAAATAAAAATTTATTGCAGAAACGGCAATGGGAACGTCGTTAATTGGCGAAGAATACTCAGATAATTTTCAGAAGACTTATAGAAATGCTATTCACACATTGGGAGAAACTATATTGCACAGGTAATTTCTATTTTTTTCAGAAGTAATTAATTAATTCAAGTAAAAGTGGAAGATTCAATTTTTTCGATAATTTTTAGAGAATATCACAGGAATTTAGCGACATAACGAAATTGTCTAGAATAACCTTTCTGTAGAAGGGGGGGGGGGGGGGGGGGGGGGGTGAGAGCTACTAAGAAAAAACTGTGGAATCAAAAATTGCATTATCTGCCTCAATTCCCGAGGAAACTCGAGGAAAAAACATTTTTCTCAATTCTGCAGTGATTTAAAGTAAAAAATCCTAAAATCATTTTTAATGTCATTATGCTTGGACTTGTTGTATCTATTCTATGGATCATTATTCATGATTAATTATTCATGAATTCATACAGAATTCCTTTAGCAAGTCATTTTGCCCTGGAATATTTTTCCAATGGAAAATTCTATGATTCCGAAATATTTGAAAAGAATTTTAAGAGACAGGTGAAGCTTATTTCTAAAATATCTCATAAACGAGAATGTTTAGGAAGAAATGTCAGGCAACTTTTTTCGTAGCTCGTGAAATCCTCTACAAAAAAAGTCTATCGATATTTTCTCATGAACCGATTCGCTCCGAATATCTTCCCTAAATTCCGAAAAAAAATTGAAAGATAAATAAAATAAAAAAATGTACTAAGTCTTAAAAACATTTTTTTTCATTCAGACTTTTGCGTCCCTGGATCCACAATAGTTTCATATTTTCCCTAACAAAAAGTGGAAAACTCCAAAAAAAATGTCTCCAGATAGTTCGTGGATTTTCGAAAAAGGTAAACCAATTTTTCTCTCATGAAACAGAAATTAACTTTTTTTTTTTTACTGAAAGTAATTAATTCTTAACTAATAAACTTCATTACAAATGCATTTGCCTCAGATAATTGGAGAGAGACAGCAGTACCATGAAGAAACCAAGGGCATCCACTTGGAGGAATTATACGGAGATGATTCAAATGTTAAAATTCAGATTAATAAATTGTCAAAGAAGAGACTGGCAATGCTCGACCTTCTGATAGCAGCTATGAAAAAATCAGGAGATATTGACGAAAATGGAATCCGAGAAGAAGTCGATACTTTCATGTTCGAGGTACCTCATCCAACAATTCATTAAAACTAGCAATTAATAGTGTACTGTGTAAGACATCATAATTTTCGATTAATCGATACGATATCTCGGATTTAATTCGAAATATCGTATAACGATTGACAGTTCCGTTGCATTTATTTCAATTCAAAGAAGAAAGGAGAAAAATGATATCAAATTCCGATCAATCATTTTCAAATATCAATTAATGAATTTTTATCGATTAATCCATCTATATTGATCAATCAATCGCCACACTAATCTATATGTATCGACCATTCGATATTTGCCGACTAATCGATGCTTATCGATTAATCGATCTTCATCAATTAATCGATTCATACGATATTTGAAAATGAAATTCGGGCTATTTAAAGTATATGGGATACTATTTGACAGTTCTGTTGCACCACTTTTATAACATCCGAGGATAATTGTCAAATATCGATTAATCAATGCGATGTATTGCATTGAATTCGAGTCATCGCATAACATTCGATAGTTCCGTTCCACCTGTTTTAGTTCAAAACTAGCAAATAAAAGCGCGCTACGCGCGCCTTCATTAATTTTTCTTCCAAAAATATAATAGCAATTTTAATAGCAATTAAATTAAAGGCGCGCTGCGCGCGCCTGTGGGATTCTTTCTTGCAATAGCAACTTCCGATCGTCATTTTTTTAACATATTCGATTAATCGCATTTACATTCGATATATCGCAGCTTCCGTAACACCTCTTTTAGTATATTAGGGAAAAAAAAAGAAAGAAAGATTCATTATCATGACGAAATTCTCTATTTTAATGTGTTTCAGGGACACGACACAACGGCGATGGCTTTGGTATTCGTTCTTTTACTGTTTGCCGAACACAAAGAGTGTCAAGATCTTGCGAGAGCTGAAGTTGACCAAGTTCTTAAAAATTGTGAGGGCAAAATGGGAATGAATGAGCTCCAAAAGTTGCCTTATCTCGAGAGATGTATAAAGGAGTCTCTGAGGCTATATCCGAGTGTTCCTTTTATTTCTAGAATGATTAATGAAGATCTGCAATTGAGTAAATATTCAATTTTTAAAAACGCGAGGAGGTCAAGTCTTTTTGATTATCTCATTGAAACGCTGAGGAAATTTAACGTGAAAAACATGTGTCACACTTTTTTTTATTTTTTTTAAATTTTACCTTTCTAGCCAGAAATTGAGGAATCGTTTCGATGACAAATGATCTCATCTTTCCACTGGTTATCGACTTTTTGCGCTACCACCAATAGAACCAAAGATATTCTCAAAAAAACGAATTTTCGTAATTGAAACGATTTTTTCTATTTTCGGCTAAAACCGTATAATTTCCGAAAAATACGAAAAGAAACGTGCAATACATGTTTTTCAAGTAAAATTCCCTCAGTTTTTCAATGAAATCATCCACAATCCTTTCTTATTTCAATTTTATCCGTCTCCCCCTGAAAAACGTTCATGGGACTTCTACCCCTCAAAATCCACTCAAAACAACCAAAATCCCACAGAATAATCACCATGCCCTTATTTTTACAGCAAATTATAAAGTCCCAGCCGGAGTCATGTGTCACATGTACATCGATGACATTCACAGGGACCCAAATTTCTGGCCGAACCCAAACCACTTCGAGCCAGACCGATTCCTCCCCGAGAATATCCTCGAGCGACATCCATTCCAGTACATTCCATTCAGCGGTGGACCCCGGAACTGCATTGGCCAGAAATTCGCAATGATGGAGATGAAAATTATGATCGGCTATTTACTGCATAATTTTTACCTCGAGCCTGTCGACCTGGCTACGGACATCCGCATGCTACCTGACTTGGTCCTGAGACCTAAAGGCGAGGCCAGAATTAAATTCGTACCTCGAGACATGTAAATTTTGATGGAGAAGGAATAATAATTATTGATTCATATTTTTTTACAATCTTTTATAATATAAAAGAATAAGTCTTGACAAACTCTGAATTTTTTACAATTTTCTCCAAATCTCCTCGTTCCTACTGTGTTCTAAGCTTCCATTTAGCAAAACGTTACACTGTAGGATATTTTCCGCTTTTTCTATCATTCAGGAGTGATTACAGAATTTCGCTATCTCGCTTAGTTTCCGAAATATTGACCGATTAAGATAATCCAAGCAGTAGGTCCAAGTTATATATTGTTTTTTTTCTTGAGTTCTCATAATTATTGTAATTATCTCAATTTTGTAACATTTTTTTTTCAATTAGAACGATTTTCACAATAGTAAATTGTTATTAAATATTATGATAAATATTTAATATTGATCTACATTTAGCTCAAGCTGTCCCATCCAATAGGGACGCCATAGATTTCTTCATGTAGGTGATCGGATTAATCGTAGCTAATTATCTGATAATAGACATTCTTTATGATTCCTTCCTAAAAGACACATTGTAAGATTCAATCGAACTTCCGAAAAGGTTTCTTCCAAAATTCTTAGATATTAGCATAGAAACATCCGAAAAAGCAAGCTATATCTTCAAGACTATTCAATTGATCATCTTTGGGATGAGCTTAACCCTCTGAGGCCTATTTTGGTTTCTCCATTCCACGTAGAGATCGATGATGGTAGATTTAAAATTAAAAATCCATTCGGAAGCTTTCTGGCAATTGCATTGGCAGAATATTAAATGTGAGATGTTCAAATTACGCACAAGTAATGGGACTCTCGCTTGTTTTTTTACTAATTGCCTCCCACTGACCACCCAACTGACTATCACCTAGAAAATCATCCAATTCCAAACAAACCCTTTTTGTAAAGAATTTCTAGAACTATAAAAATCGGTTCAGATGAAAAAAGTCGTATGTCCATTAATTCCCAAGATATCCAAAAAAAACTGGAAATTGAGACTTTCTTCAATTTTTCAATGAAGATTTTTTTCTGTCAAATCAATTTTTGTTCCAATCAATTAATTCTCCCCTCAATCAATCATTTATTTTTTGGTGAACCCAGTTTTATCTGAAGCGATAGATTATCACAATACGCAGCGCAGGAGGTCATGCCTGTGTATACATAGAAACTGCGACTTACGATATCACTAGAATTCCGAGGGAAAAATCGAAAAAAAACAGAATTCTACTGGAACTGGCAATTTGAATCAGTTAACGTCTGCTACTGCTACAAGTAATTATAAAATTTCCCAGGATGACTCCGTTCATCTTGCTCGTAATTGTGCTGACATTGGTGATAGCTCTGATTGTCACCAACTTTGTGCCTTTTTTTATCAACCGAAAGCGAATAATGAAATCAGTTAGTGTCATTCCTGGACCTCCTGGATTTCCGATTATCGGTAATTTATTCGATTTCCTCGTCAAACCAGGTAATCCAACTTTACTCAACTCTTTTGTCAATACTAAAGTAGAAAGATTCAGTAGTTTCAGTAGTGAAGACATAAAACAGAATAATTTCTTTTTTTCCTGGAAAAAAAAGAAAAAAAAGACGATTTTTTCTGCAGTTTATTTTTTTAGCAAAATCTCGGAAACTAAGCTAGATAGAGTAATTTTGGAAGAGATCTTTGTTGTGAAGAATTTCAAGAGCTAAAAGAAAGGTATCTTCAAAAATTTCACTATCTCGCTTAGTTTCCAAGATATTATCCAAAAATGAATGGTCAACACTTTTCAGTGAAAAAAAAAAATCTTGTTTTCATGAATCGTAAGATTAATTCAATAAATTCTTTAATTTATTTAGAGGAATTGTTCTTGAAAGTGCATGAGATGAATAAAAAGTATTATCCACTTTACAAGATAGTTACACCGACGTTCATAGCGTGTGTTATCATCAATGCCAATGATGCAGAGGTATGATTATGATTATTATTAATTGATGCATGTCAATGTGGGTTGATTATTTAGAGTGATTTGTCGTTTTTTTTGAGAGTTTTAGTGATGAAAGAAGAGTTTGGTTGGTTTTGTTGTGCTTCTTGTTAGAATACGTCGGAAATTCAGGGAAATAGAGAAATGTTTGTAGAAACCGTTTTTGTAGAGAATTTTGAAAGCTACAAAAAAGGCCTGAATGAAGAAATTTGTATTTTCATTAGTTTTGGAGATATTCTTCAAAACAAACTAAAATTTGAGATTTTTTAAAAAAGTTTTTAATCGATTTCTCTTCGTTGTTGTCTCGATATCCCAGAAAACAATGGAGATACGATTTTTTTTGTGTGAATCTTTTCTGTAGAGGAAATGAGAGCTACGAAAAAGGATTTGGACACTAAAATAGCGCTATCTCGCTTAGTTTCCGTGATATTCTCAAAAAATGACTTTTAAACACTAAAAAATTGATTAATCGTTCAGATCGTTATGTCGAGTTACAAACACATAACAAAATCTCCAATTTACAATTTTCTCCATCCCTGGTTTGGAACTGGACTGTTGACGAGCACTGGCAAAAAGTGGCAGGGAAGAAGAAAAATTCTAACTCCCGCATTTCATTTTAATGTTCTACAAGAATTTACGGAGGTCTTCGAGCAAGAGAGTCGAAGAATGGTGAATTATCTTAAATCAGCCAATGGAGAAATTACAATTGATCTCGTGTCTTTCATGACGAAGTCTACGTTGAACACAATTTGTGGTAAATAAAGATTTTGTGAATAAAGTAAATTGTGAAGAAATAATAGAAATAATTTTTTTTCAATTAATTTTTTAATTAATTGAAAAATAAAAATTGATTGCAGAAACGGCGATGGGGACGTCGTTAATTGGCGAAGAATACTCAGATAATTTTCAGAAGACTTATAGAAATGCTATTCACACACTGGGAGAAACTATGTTGCACAGGTAATTTCTATTTCTCAAGAATTAATTAATTAATTCAGGTAAAAGGGGAAGATCCTATTTTTTTCGGCGATTTTTAGAGAATACCTCGGAAATTTAGGGAGATAATGAAGTTTTCAAGGACAACCCTTTTTTGGGGGAAGGGGGGGGGGGGGCATCTACAAAAAAAAAGGTGGAATCTAAAATGGTGCTATCTCGCTTAATTTTTGAGAAAACTCGAGGAAAAAAGATTTTTTTTCCATTCTGCAGTGATTTAAAGTAAAAAATCCTGGAATTATTCTTTAAGTCATTATGATGGGACTTGTTTTATCTATAGATTATTATTCACGATTAATTATTCATTAATTTATACAGAAGTTTTTTAGCGAGGCATTTTGCCTTGGATCATTTTTCCAGTGGAAAATTCTATGCTTTCAGAATATTTCAAAAGAATTTGAGAAGCAAGTGGAGCTCTTTTTTTGAATATCTCGTAAATGAGGAGATTTATGACAAAATGTCAAGAAATCTTTTTGTAGATCTTGAAATTTTCTACAAAAAAGGTCTCTTGATATTTTTCACTAAACCCACTCGCTCCATATATATTCCCTAAATTCACCGAAAAAATACGAAAATCCATAAAAATGAAAAATTTACCAAAAGTCATAAAAAAAACATCTTCATTCAGACTTTTGCGTCCCTGGATCCACAACAGCTTCATATTCTCTCTAACAAAAGCTGGAAAACTTCAAAAAAAGTGTCTCCAGATAGTTCGTGGATTTTCGAAAAAGGTAAACCAAGTTTTCTCTCATGAAACAGAAATTAACATTTTTTTTTTACTGAAGGTAATTAATTCTTAACTAATAAACTTCATTACAAATGCATTTGCCTCAGATAATTGGAGAGAGACAGCAGTATCATGAAGAAACCAAGGGCATCCACTTGGAGGAATTATACGGAGATGATTCAAATGTTAAAATTCAGATTAATAAATTGTCAAAGAAGAGACTGGCAATGCTCGACCTTCTGATAGCAGCTATGAAAAAATCAAGAGATATTGACGAGAATGGAATCCGAGAAGAAGTCGATACTTTCATGTTCGAGGTACTTCATCCAACTATTCATTAAAACTAGCAAGTAAAAGTGCACTGCGCGAAATATTCAAAAATTCGATTAATCGATGCGATATCTCGAATCAAATTCCAGATATCGTATGGAATTCGATATTTCCTTGCACCTATTTCGGTTTGATGGGAGAAAAAAGAAGATATCAGCTTCCGAGCTCCGTATAGATAGCGGGTAAAAAATGTTTTTTTTTGCTTTAATTTTTTTTATGACTTGGTGGTTCGCTGGTGGTCAGTGGTGGATCACTTTTAATTTTTTGTTATAATTAGTTTATTTTTTAGAATTAATTTATTTTTCAGCCTATATTTAGCGGGAATATTTACTATTTTTCAATTTCAACTTACTTGAACCAATGTAAAAACGATTGGTGGTCAATGGTATCTCAATACGAAGATCCACAATTCATAAGTATTCCATTTATTCAATAAACAATAGTGAAGACGTCGGATGGGACTTTTTTCGTCTATGTTTTTTTGCGAATATCTCGGAAACTAAGCCAGCTAGAGAGATTTCGTACCAATCCTTTCTTATAGAGAATTTTAAGAGCTACAAGAAAGAAGTAGTACATCTTCGCCCTATCTCGCTTAGTTTCCGAGATGTTCTCAAAAAACCATTGATGAAAAAACTGATTTATTCTAGATACATATTTTTTTTCAATAATTTATTGAAAATATCAAATATTGAATATTTCCAATATTTAATTTAAAATAAGGGGTGTGCGAATAATTCGAACGGGCGAATTCAATTTTTTTCGTTCAATTTTATTTCAATAATTCCCTTGTTTTGACGTATTTCCCTCTCTTCAGCAACGATAAAAATCATTGCTGAAGAGAAGAAAACCGTCAAATTAAGGGAAAAAATGAAATTTTTTTTTTTTAATTACATAGCGTCCAGGCCTCTTCCACTTTAATTTTTTTTAACTCTTCCCTTGCCTTGACGCATTCCCCTCGTCAGCGACGATGAAAATCATTGCTGATGAGAAGGGAACAGTCAAATTGCAGGGAAAAATTGGAGAAAAAACAAATTTTCTAATGGCAGAGAGTCCGGGCCTCTTCCATATTGAAAATTCATTTTTTTGAAGTGTTTCATTGCCTTGACACATTCCCCTGTCTTCAGCAACTGGAGAATCATTGCTCAAAAGAGAGAAATGGTCAAATTAAGGGAAAAAATTGGGAAAAAAAAAAAATTACGGCTGAAAGTCCAGGTCTCTTTCACATTTTCAAATGTTTTCTTCACAACTGTTTCCTTGCCTTGACGCATTCCTCTCTCTCCAGCAACGATGAAAATCATTGCTGAAGAGAGGAGAACTGTCAAATTGCAGGGAAAAATTGGAAAGGAAAATTGAAAAAAATAGTAGAAAAGGCTCGGCTGTCTGGCATTTTTTTTTAATTTTGTTTTCAATTTTTTCCTGCAATTTGACAATTCCTTTGAAAAGGAATTAAATTCCGAAAATTCGACAGAAAATCGATTTCCTAAATCGCTTCCTATTTTCGGTCCCCTAGGTTCCCCAAATATCGTGCTTTTATGCAACTTTTGCCAAATTTCAAGGAAAACCTCGTATCTCCAAGAGAAATGGGTGAAAAATGACTTTGGAAAGGAATGAAATTCCGAAAATCGGACAAAAATCGATTTTCTAAATCGTTTCCTATTTTCGGTCCCCTGGGTCCCCCAAACATCACGCTTTTATTCAACTTCTGATTTTTTTCAAACCAATCACAGAACGAATAAAACGATGATATTGCCAACTTCACTCTTATTCCATCTACTTTATTGTATAGGGACTACTTTTTTATATAGGGATTCTCAATAAATTATTGAAAGAAAGAATGTATCTAGAATAAATCAGTTTTTTCATCGCTGGTTTTTCAAGGATATCTCGGAAACTAAGCGAAATAGGGAGAAGATGTTCCTTTCCTCTCTTGTGGGTCCCAAAATTTTCTATAAGAAAGGATTGGAACAAAATCTCTCTAGTTGGCTTAGTTTCCGAGATATTCACAAGGAAACATCTACGAAAAAAGTCTCTCCCGATGTCTTCAATATTGTTTATTGAATAAATGGAAAACTTATGAATTGAGGATCTTCGTATTGAGATACCTTTGACCACCAATCGTTTTTACATCGGTTCAAGTAAGTTGAAATTGAAAGATATTAAATTTCCCCGGTAAATATAGACTAAAAAATAAATTCATTCTAAAAAATTCAACTAATTATAACAAATCATTACAAGTGGTCCACCATTGACCACCATCGAACCACCAAGTTACAAAAAAAAACTAAAGCAAAAAAAAAACGTTTTTTTTTTGCTTTAGTTTTTTTTTGTAACTTGGTGGTTCGATGGTGGTCAATGGTGGACCACTTGTAATGATTTGTTATAATTAGTTGAATTTTTTAGAATGAATTTATTTTTTAGTCTATATTTACCGGAGAAATTTACTATTTCTCAATTTTAACTTACTTGAACCGATGTAAAAACGATTGGTGGTCAAAGGTATCTCAATACGAAGATCCTCAATTCATAAGTTTTCTATTTATTCAATAAACAATAGTGAAGACGTCGGAAGAGACTTTTTTCGTAGATGTTCCCTTGTGAATATCTCGGAAACTAAGCCAGCTAGAGAGATTTTGTTCCAATCCTTTCTTATAGAAAATTTTGGGACCCACAAGAGAGGAAAGGAACATCTTCTCCCTATTTCACTTAGTTTCCGAGATATCCTCGAAAAACCAGCGATGAAAAAACTGATTCATTCTAGATACATTTTTTCTTTCAATAATTTATTTAGAATCCCTATATAATAAAGTAGTCCCTATATAATAAAGTAGATGGAATAAGAGTAAAGTTGGCAATGTCATCGTTTTATTCGTTCTGTGATTCGCTCGAGAAAAATCAATAGTCTTATAGAAGGGTTCATGACAATTTATTCTCAGTTAAAATATCTCAACAAAAAAATCTCGTACAAAAAAATCTCATACAAAAATATCTCATGACAAAAACATCTCATGACAAAAAAATCTCAGCAAAAAAATCTCATGACAAAAACATCTCATGACAAAAACAGAAAACGAGATATTTTTACCGAGATGTTATAGTCTGAGATGAAATTGATTGTTACCTTATAGAAGCACGATATTTATGGAACCTAGGGGACCGCAAAGAGGAAACGATTTGGAAAATCTATTTTTTGTCGAATTTTCGGAATTTAATTTCCTTTCAAAGTCATTTTTCACCCATTTCTATTGGAGATACGAGGTTTTCCTTGAAATTTGGCAGAAGTTGCATAAGAGCACGATGTTTGAGGAACCTAGAGGACCGGAAAAAGGAAACGATTTAGAAAATTGATTTTTGCTCGAATTTTCGGAAATGAATTTCCTTTCAAAGTCATTTTCCACCCATTTCTCTTGGAGATACGAGGTTTTCCTTGAAATTTGGCAGAAGTTGCATAAGAGCACGATGTTTGAGGAACCTAGGGGACCGGAGAAAGGAAACGATTTCGAAAATTGATTTTTGGTCGAATTTCCGGAATTTAAGTTCCTTTCAAAGTCATTTTTCACCCATTCCTCTTGGAGATACGAGGTTTTCCTTGAAATTTGGCAGAAGTTGCATAAGAGCATGATGTTTGAGGAACCTAAGGGACCGAAAATAGGAAGCGATTTAGGAAATCGATTTTCTGTCGAATTTTCGGAATTTAATTCCCTTCCAAAGTCATTTTTCACCCATTTCTCTTGGAGATACGAGGTTTTCCTTGAAATTTGGCAAAAGCTGCATAAAAGCACGATATTTGGGGAACCTAGGGGACCGAAAATAGGAAACGATTTAGAAAATCGATTTTTTGTCGGATTTTTGGAATTTCATTCCCTTCCAAAGTCATTTTTCACCCATTTCTCTTGGAGCTACGAGGTTTTCCTTGAAATTTGGCAAAAGTTGCATAAAAGGCCGATATTTGGGGAACCTGAGGGACCGAAAAAATGAAACGATTTGGAGAATCGATTTTTGGTCGAATTTTCGGAATTTAATTTCCTTCCAAAGTCATTTTTCACCCATTTCTCTTGGAGCTACGAGGTTTTCCTTGAAATTTGGCAAAAGTTGCATAAAAGGCCGATATCTGGAGAACCTAGGGGACCGAAAAAAAGAAACGATTTGGAAAACCGATTTTTGGTCGAATTTTCGGAATTTAATTTCCTTCCAAAGTCATTTTTCACCCATTTCTCTTGGAGATACAAGGTTTCCCTTGAAATTTGGCAAAAGTTGCATAAAAAGCCGATATCTGGGGAACCTAGGGGACCGAAAAAAAGAAACGATTTGGAAAACCGATTTTTGGTAGAATTTTCGGAATTTAATTTCCTTCCAAAGTCATTTTTCACCCATTTCTCTTGGAGCTACGAGGTTTTCCTTGAAATTTGGCAAAAGTTGCATAAAAGGCCGATATTTGGGGAACCTGAGGGACCGAAAAAATGAAACGATTTGGAAAATCGATTTTTGGTCGAATTTTCGGAATTTAATTTCCTTCCAAAGTCATTTTTCACCCATTTCTCTTGGAGCTACGAGGTTTTCCTTGAAATTTGGCAAAAGTTCCATAAAAGGCCGATATCTGGAGAACCTAGGGGACCGAAAAAAAGAAACGATTTGGAAAACCGATTTTTGGTAGAATTTTCGGAATTTAATTTCCTTCCAAAGTCATTTTTCACCCATTTCTCTTGGAGCTACGAGGTTTTCCTCGAAATTTGACAAAAGTTGCATAAAAGGCCGATATTTGGGGAACCTAGGGGACCGAAAATACGAAACGATTTAGAAAATCGATTTTTTGTCGGATTTTCGGAATTTCATTCCCTTCCAAAGTCATTTTTCACCGATTTCTCTTGGAGATACGAGGTTTTCCTTGAAATTTGGCAAAAGTTGCATAAAAGCACGATATTTGGGGAGCCTAGGGGACCGAAAATACGAAACGATTTAGAAAATCGATTTTTTGTCGGATTTTCGGAATTTCATTCCCTTCCAAAGTCATTTTTCACCCATTTCTCTTGGAGATACGAGGTTTTCCTTGGAATTTGGCAAAAGTTGCATAAAAGCACGATATTTGGGGACCTAGGGGACCGAAAATAGGAAGCGATTTAGGAAATCGATTTTCTGTCGAATTTTCGGAATTTAATTCCTTTCCAAAGGAATTGTCAAATTGCAGGAAATAATTGAAAAACTTAAAAAAATGAATTTTCAATATGGAAGAGGCCCGGACTCTGCCATTAAAAAATTTGTTTTTTCTCCAATTTTTCCCTGCAATTTGACTGTTCCCTTCTCATCAGCAATGATTTTCATCGTCGCTGACGAGGGGAATGCGTCAAGGCAAGGGAAGAGTTAAAAAAAATTAAAGTGGAAGAGGCCTGGACTCTATGTAATTAAAAAAAAAATTTTCATTTTTTCCCTCAATTTGACGGTTTTCTTCTCTTCGATGAAAATCGTTGCTGAAGAGAGGGAAATTTGTCGAAACAAGGAAATTATTGAAAAAAAATTGAACGAAAAAAATGGAATTCGCCCGTTCGAATTATTCGCACACCCCTTATTTTAGATTAAATATTGAAAATATTCAATATTTGATATTCTCAATAAATTTTTGAAACAAAATATGTATCTAGAATAAATCAGTTTTTTCATCAATGGTTTTTTGAGAATATCTCGGAAACTAAGCGAGATAGGGCGAAGATGTTTCCCTCCTTTCTCGTAGCTCTTAAAATTTTCTATAAGAAAGAATTCGAACGAAATCTCTCTAGCTGGCTTAGTTTCCGAGATATTCGCAAAAAAACATACACGAAAAAAGTCCCATCCGACGTCTTCACTATTGTTTATTGAATAAATGGAATACTTATGAATTGAGGATTTTCGTATTGAGATACCTTTGACCACCAATCGTTTTTACATCGGTTCAAGTAAGTTGAAATTGAAAAATAGTAAATATCCCCGCTAAATATAGGCTAAAAAATAAATTAATTCTAAAAAATAAACTAATTATAACAAATAATTAAAAGTGATCCACCACTGACCACCAGCGAACCACCAAGTCATGAAAAAAATCAAAGCAAAAAAAAAACATTTTTTACCCGCTATTTATACGGAGCTACCGAAATTCGATAGCTCCATTTTACCTGTTCTAGGTCAAGGAAAAATATTCATTATTATGACGAAATTCTCCATTTTCATGTGTTTCAGGGACACGACACAACGGCGATGGCTTTGGTATTCGTTCTTTTACTGTTCGCCGAACACAAAGAGTGTCAAGATCGTGCAAGAGCTGAAGTTGACGAAGTTCTTCAAAAATGTGGGGGCAAAATGGGAATGGATGATCTCCAACAGTTGCCTTATCTCGAGAGATGTATAAAGGAGTCTCTGAGGCTATATCCGAGTGTTCCTTTTATTGCTAGAGTCATTAATGAAGATCTGCAATTGAGTAAATATTTGATTTTCTGGTTAAAACGGGATTTCTGGGGATACGAAGGGAGGTGGATTCTTTTTGATCATATCATTGAAAAGCTGAGGAAATTTTACCTAAAAATTAAGTCTCGCATGTTTTTTTTTCTTACCTACTCAGCCAAAAATCGGAAAATAATTCTAATGACAAATGATCTCACCTTTCCGCTGGTTCTCGATTTTTTGCGCTACGACTAATAGAACCGAAGATATTCTTCTAAAAAACGAATTTTCTTGAGATCAAAACGATTTTTTCGATTTTCGGTTGAAGAAGTATAATTTTCCGAAAATACGAAGAAAAATGTGCACTACATGTTTCTCACGTACTATCCCCTTAATTCTGCAATGAAATCATCCACAATCCTTCCTTATTTTCATTTTACTCCTTTTCCCCCTGGAAAATTTAATGGGACTCTCTACCCCCCGAAATCCACCGAAAACAAGCAGAATCCCTCAGAATAATCGTCCTTATTTTTACAGCAAATTATAAAGTCCCAGCCGGAGTCATGTGTCACCTGTACATCTACGACATTCACAGAGATCCGAATTGCTGGCCAAACCCAAACCACTTCGATCCAGACCGATTCCTTCCCGAGAACATCCTCGAGCGACATCCATTCCAGTACATTCCATTCAGCGGTGGACCTCGGAACTGCATTGGCCAGAAATTCGCAATGATGGAGATGAAAATAATGATCGGCTATTTACTGCATAATTTTTACCTCGAACCTGTCGACCTGGCTGGGGACATCCACATGCTACCGGACTTGGTCCTGAGGCCTAAGGGCGAGGCCGAAATTAAATTTGTACCTCGAGACATGTAAATTTTGATGGTGAAGGAATAATCATTATTGATTCATATTTTTTTATAATCTTTTATAATATAAACGAATAAGTCTTGACAAACTCTGGATTTCTTACAATTTTTTCTAAATCTCCTCGTTCCTACTGTATCTAAGCTTCCATTTAGAAAAATGTTACACTGTAAGATTTTTTCCGCTTTTTCCATCATTCAAGAGTGATTACAGAATTTCGCTATCTTGCTTAGTTTTCGAAATATTTACCAATTAAGATAATCCAAGCAGTAGGTCCAAGCAATATACCGTTTTTTAGAAGTTTTCATAATTATTGTAATTATCTCAATTCTGTAACATTTTTTTTGAAAGTAGAACGATTTCTACAATAGTAAATTGTTATGAAATATCATGATAAATATTTAATATTGATCTGCATTCGACTCGAGCTGTCTCATCCAATAGGAACGCCATAAATCTCTTCATGTAGATAATTGGATTAATCGTGGCTAATCATCTGGTAAGACATTCTTTATGATTCATGATTCCTTCCTAAAAGACACATTGCGAGATTTAATCGAACTTCCAGAAAGGTTTCTTCCAAAATTCCTCTAAACCTCGTCATTCCCAAGATAATTCTCAAAATCATCCACACGTAATTTCAAGAAAATTTTTCCTTATTCCATGAATCAATTCATTCTCCTCTCATTCAATCCTTCTAAATCGAAACGAATTCTACTGCGAATGCAACAATTCGCATCAGTCGACGTCTGCTACTGCGACGAGTCATTGTTAATCTTTCAAGAATGACTCCGCTGATCTTGCTAGTGATTCTGTTAACATTGTTGATAGTTCTGATTGTCACCAGTTTTGTGCCTTTTTTTATAAACCGAAAACGAATAATGGAATCAATCAGTGTCATTCCTGGACCTCCCGGATTTCCAATAATCGGGAATGTATTCGATTTTCTCGTCAAGCCAGGTAATTCGACTTTACTCAACTATTTCGTCAATGTTAAAAGAACTGGGAGACTATACAGGGAATTAAATCAATAATAATAAATAATGAATTCTTTAATTTAGAGGAATTGTTCCTGAAAGTGCATCAGATGAACAAAGACTATTATCCGTTTTACAAGATAATAACACCAAATTACATAGCTTGCGTTATCGTCAATGCAAATGATGCAGAGGTATATGTATTCATGATCATTAACATGTAAGGATCATAGGACTTTCGAATGATTAAATTTAACAATACTAATAATTGTCAAATGAACTTGCGATATTAAGTGATGAACATTAGAAAATTATTAATATTATTAAATTTAATAATTCCAACGTTTTATGATCCTCACATCTTGAATTATGAACATGGAAATGAACATTACAAGTGTTTATAATTATTATTAATTCAGGCATGTCGCTTCGGTTTGATTGTCTGAAATGATTATTTGATTTTTTGAGAGTTAAAACGAAAAAATCAGGGTTTCATTGGTTTTGTGATGTTTCTTGTTGGAATATCTCGGAAAGTAAGGAAGATAAAAAAGTTTGCATAAAGACCTTTTTGTTTTTGTAAAGAAACAGAAAGAGCTACAAATAGAGTATGAATGGAAAAAGTCATATCTTCACTGATTTTCGAGATATTCTGAGAAAAAATGAATTTTGAGATTTTTTCTGGATTTTGAATGATGATTTTTTTGAGTTATTGTTTACTCGAGATCTCGGAAAATAATAGAGATACGACTTTTTCTGTGGGAATGTTCTCGGTGGAGGGAAATGAGAGCTGCAAGAAAGAATTCGCGTGAAATTGTGCGATATTCTCAAAGAATGACTCTAGAACTCTGAAAACTTGTATGATCATTTAGATTCTCTTATCGAGTCACAAGCACATAACAAAATCGCCAATTTACAATTTTCTTCATCCCTGGTTCGGAACTGGACTATTGACGAGCACTGGCAAAAAGTGGCAGAGCAGAAGAAAAATTCTAACTCCCGCATTTCATTTTAATGTTTTACGTGAATTTACGGAGATTTTCGAGCAAGAGAGTCGAAGAATGGTGAATTATGTTAAATCAGCCAATGGAGAAATTACAATTGATCTCGTGGCTTTCATGACGAAGTCTACGTTGAACACAATTTGTGGTAAATAAAGATTTTGTAGATAAAGTGAATTGTGAAGAAATAATAGAAATAATTTTTTTTCCAATTAAATTTTTAATTAATTGAAAAATAAAAATTGATTGCAGAAACGGCGATGGGGACGTCGTTAGTTGGAGAAGAATCCTCGGATGATTTTCAGAAGACTTATAGAACTGCTATTCACACATTGGGAAAAACTATGTTGCACAGGTAATTACTGTTTTTCAAGGATTAATCAATTAATTCAGTTGTGGAGAAATAAAAGTGAAAAATTCAACTTTTTCGGGTGATTTTCAAAGGATATTTCAGAAATTAAACGAGATTTACAAATTTTTGTAATAACTCTCGACATATTTCGACTCTTTTGACATATTTCGATGGATCCATTCATTTCAGAGATATTTGCAAGAGAATTCTACCGAAATTTTTCTTTCCAAATTCCAATTTTTAACATATTCGTATCGATTCTTATGATTTCATAAAGATCTCGAAAACTATTAGGTTTACGAAAATATTTCAAGAGATCATTTTTGTAGAAAAAATCATTCTCTACAAAAAAGATCTCCTGTTATTTTCTCCTAAACCCACTCGCTTCAAAGATATTCCTCAAAAAATCCAGAATTTACATAAAAATCATCAAAACTAATATCTTCATTCAGACTTCTGCGTCCATGGATCCACAATCGGTTCATATTTTCCCGAACGAAATATGGAAAACTGCAGAAAAAGTGTCTCCGCATAGTCCGTGGATTTTCCAAGAAGGTAAATCATCTTTTTCCACTTAAACCATAAATTCTCATCGTCTCGACTGAAATTAATTAATCAATAAGCTTACTTAAAAATACATTGTTGCTCAGATAATTGGGGAGAGACAGCAGTATCACGAGGAAACCAAGGGCATCCACGTGGAGGAATTATACGGAAATAATTCGAGTATTAAAATTCAATTTGATAAATCATCGAGGAAGAAACTAGCTATGCTCGATCTTTTGATAGTAGCTATGAAAAAAACAGGAAATATCGACGAAAATGGAATACGAGAAGAAGTTGATACTTTCATGTTCGAGGTACTTCATTCAATCATATTCTTAACATAATCCTATGACAGAAAAACAAAATATGACTTCAACTTATGATCGATCAATTTTAAATATTCGATTGATCGAGACACTGTCTTGTATTGAATTTGAGATATATCTTATAATTATCGATAGTTCAGTTGAATCTATTTCGATTTTTTTTAATGAAAAAAGAAAAAAAATCATATCACATCGCCTAATCGACTATTCCAGATATCGATTAATCGATACAATATCATGCATCAAATTCGAGATATTGCATATCATTCGATAGTTTCATTGCATCTATTTTAGTTTGAAGAATTTCATCATTTTCAAAGAAATTCTTTACTTTTATGTCTTACAGGGACACGACACAACGGCAATGGCTCTAGTATTCGCTTTTTTACTGTTTGCTGAACACAAGGAGATTCAACAGCTAGCGAGAGCAGAAGTGGACGAAATTATTAATGATTGTGGGGGCAACATGGGAATGGATGAGCTCCAACAGTTGCCCTATCTCGAGAGATGTATAAAGGAATCTCTGAGGCTTTATCCGAGCGTGCCTTTTATTTCTAGAGTCATCAATGAAGATCTGCAATTGAGTAAAAGCCTTTTTTTTTGGATGAAAATTCACCAAAAATCCCTCTCGTTCCCCTGCTGATCCCTATTTCACCCCATCTCCCCTCGAAAAATGTTCATTGGACTTTTATCCCCTGAAATCCACCCTAAACCACCAAAAACCCACAGAATAATCGTCATGCTCTTATTTTTACAGCAAATCACAAAGTCCCAGCTGGAGTCATGTGTCTCATGTTCATCGACGACATTCACAGGGACCCAAATTTCTGGCCGAACCCAAACCACTTCGATCCAGACCGATTCCTCCCCGAGAATATCCTCGAGCGACATCCATTCCAGTACATTCCATTCAGCGCTGGACCCCGAAACTGCATTGGCCAGAAATTTGCAATGATGGAGATGAAAATGATGATCGGCTATTTACTGCATAATTTTTACCTCGAACCTGTCGACCTGGCTACGGACATCCGCATGCTACCTGACTTGGTCCTGAGGCCTAAAGGCGAGGCCAGAATCAAATTTGTACCTCGAGACATGTAAATTTTGATGGAGAAGGAATAATAATTATTGATACATATTTTTTTACAATTCTTTTATAATATGAACGAATGAGCCTCAACAGACTCTGAATTTCTTACAATTTTCATCAAAATCTCCTCGTTACTACTGTATTCAAAATTTCCATTTTATCAAAACCTTACATTGTTTGATTTTTTCTGCTTTTTCCATCGTCCAGGGGTGATACTTCAATGAAATCTTGAGAGTATTACGGAAACTCTTGGAGTTAGGGAAAAATGTGTGGAGACCTTTTTTGTAGAGAATTAAATTCTCTACAAAAAAGATCTCGTGTCGTTTTTCCCTAAACCCATTCGCTTCAAAGATATCTATTACTAAACCCAAAATTTTCTTGAATTCTCTCTCATTATCGCATCACCCCAATAAGACACTCGTGCAACATACGCTTACTGTCTATTTTCTAGCCCATCAAAAAAATTTGGCATCTCTTCACCTCCCCAAACAACAATTTGCGCGAGTGTGACTAATTAATTAATTAAAAAAACTCGTCATCACTAAAAAACAGAAAAAAAGGAACTTTCAAAACAAAAAACCACATAATTCTCGTTTTTCATGAATATCTCCGAAACCGCACGAGATACAGAAATATTCGTAGAGACCTTTTTTGTAGCTCTCATTCCGCTCTACAAAAAAGTTCTCTTCGAAAATTCACCTATCTCTCTTAGTTTCTAAGTAATCCTTTAAAAAATCCCAAATTTCGGCTAAAGAACTAAAAATTGAAATAACGGCTGTATCAAAAATAGAGAGCAAACGTCCAAACAGTCCTTAGAACATCATTTAAAAAAAACATCCTACACTCTTCAATAACGACCATAGAATCCACAAAAATATTCACCCAAAAATATTCGGCCAGGTCGCAAAGAAAATTCCCTCTTTGGTGATAGAAACCCCATTTTTTTGGTGTTCTTGCATTTTAATCAAAAAAAAAAACAATAATAATAATAATAATAATTTTAAAAAATGCAAGAAAATCCAATTAATCACCCAGACTTCAATTACCCCATAAATCTCCCATTCACACCGGTACAATTGATTACACCGAATAAAAAGAAAGAAAAAAAAAATGAAGCAACAAAAAGGAATAAATGAATAAACTAATTTTCCTACACTATTTTCTACATCACAATCAAAAAATGTATAATATTACTCATTTTCTTAAATTATCGTCACATTTTTTCATGCCTCTTCTTCTTTTTTTTTTTTAATTATTTCCCAGCAGCATTTTTACCAACATATTTGGCCATCAAGACGTTAGAATTTTTTTATAATAATTTTTCATACTTCTTTTTTTTTTTTTATTTAAAACACAAGCACAAATAAATATTCATTATATTACTAGTCATTTTGCTTTATATTACTGTTATTTAATAATAATAAGTAAGAAAAAAAAAAAAGGGATCGACACTTTGGTGTATTAGTTAGTCAAATTAACCGCGTCGAACTTCTTAAGGTAGTATCCCAACGTACGGTCGATAAAACAGAAAAAAATGAGGATTTGTAGGTTTGTTATCAATTAATTGCTGATAATTCAGGGAAAAAATGGCTTCAATTTACCCGAAAAAAGTGATTAAACTATTCGAAACTCGTATCTTCAGCTTGTTAAGGTAAAACTATCGCTCACGTCACCACTAAGCGTGGGGGCAAGGGAGGTTAGGAAAAAATCATTTGGAACAACCAAAGGAGGGAGAAATTGTTCAACCTATAATGTTATTCAGCCTCAATAATTTCTTGCTTTCATATGAAAGCATAATTTAATCAAAATAATTATATCTACTAATATTTTGATTTTTTTTTCGAAGAACCATTTTTTTAAATTCTGATACGGGCCTGCCTACGCACACTAATGTGCGCGTATACGTATGCGCGCACACTAGAGAATACTCCTGTAGTTGTACACACATACAGAGCGACCGCGTGTACGTACACAGCGGTGCTGGCCTGCCATAAATCGTTTATTTTTTTTTCTCCAAAACTATGGGTCAGAAATAACTGATTTTGGTCTCAAAAAATTCTTAAAAGTGGTGACTATGGACTACAATTTTTTCAGAAGCCCCGTAAATGCCGTTTTTCTTTAAATTTATAATGATTGAATCGCGACTCAATTTACTCGTTTTCTTATGGGAAAAATGCACTTTTTGAAATTCAATATCTCGGATTCCACGGGTCAGAAAATTTTTCACCATGAGGAAAAGTTGTTGGGTTTCCTGTGAAGAATATCTCTGAATTTTTTCAGATTTTTCGTATTTCAAGCCTCTGGTGATAGTCATACCTTAATATAATTTTTTTTGGTTTCCCGATTTTTTTTTAACATTACTAATCTCGTCTAGAATTGGAGAAAATCATTTTGCTAAATCTATTATCTTCCAGAATTTCTCAAGGAAAGGCAGCTTCACAAAAAAATCTGAAAAAATTCACCAACAATGTAGACATACCAGAGCATTTCTTCAATTTTTTTCAGATTTTTTCATGAAGTCCTTCGCTTCGAAAAAAATCCTTTTACATTTTCCAAGAATTTCTCTTTATTGATTTCACTTTTTCCCAGAATTTTTTCCAGAGACAAGTTCTTCCAGAAAAAAATCTGAAAAAAATTCAAAAATAATGCAGACACGTTGGGGTATTTTCTCAATTTTTTTCCAGATTTTTCTTGATCACATGCATGAGATAGAGAGAGAGGCAAATAGTTACGACTACCTTCTAATTAAAATTTCTCAATAACTATACGGTGAATTGAATATTTTTTTCTTCTATTATTTAGTTAAAATGCTGTTCTGTTCGCCAATCGTTTTTAAATAATGGGTCAACCGTGTGGTTTTTTAGTAATTTCGTTATTTCTGTCCGATTTAGAGCGTTTCATCTCCACCACCGCTATTTTCAGTAACTTTGATAATTCATATCTCATAAACTGCACAGACAAAAATTATGAAAAAATTCAAAAAAATGTAAAAAAATATCATCTTTGATGAGGCATCAAAAAAATGAGGAGTTAATTGTACTCGAGTTCACTGGGATACTACCTTAAGTTGATGACGGACATATTTCGGAAGGCATTTTTCTTTTTTAATTTTTTAATTTATTTTTCATTCAGTCTTGTGAAATTCTATTCTACTCAAGATCATAATCGATAATTCAATTTTTCAAGGCACATTATCATCATTACTGACCAAGATCGTTGTTTTTTTTTGTATAAAAAAAAAAGAGTTTGAGCCCTCAGGAGATTAAAGCGTCAGAAAAAGGCACATTTGTTTTTTATTCAGAAAAAAAATGGAAGCAACGCGGCTTTTGTCTGTTTTATTCATGAGAGAAAGGAAGAAAAATCATTTGTTACTTTGGTAATGACTAGTTCATACTAAAATCTATCTTAAAAACCCTTCTAGATATGATTTTTTTTTTTTATTATGGCTTGTGATGATGATTCCTTGTATGAAAGATTCAAGAATACTCAATTATTATGGCTTGGCATTTTATAAATATCACCCAAAATAATAGGCAATTGATGAGGACTTTTATTTTGAGGAGATCGTGTGGCATTGGATCATTTAATTCCGCGTTTTCAAAGAATATCTCGGAAAGTATCGGATTTACGAGCATTTTGCACGAGACTTCTTTTGTTGAAAATTCAATTCTCTACAAAAAAGGTATCTTGAAATTTTGTAATAAACCCAACGGTTTCTGAGATATTCGCCGAAGAATGTTTTTAAAAATGGTTTTACTACTATAGCGTCTCTCCAGGCGGCGCCACTAGTTCCGAAAATTCAAAAAATTACATTATTAAGGAAATCTCCGAAACTATCGGGTGTAGGAGAAAATCTGAGGAAACCTTTTTTGTAGAAAATTGAATTCTCTACAGAAAAGGTGACTTCGTATATTCCCCCAAACCCAGCCATTTCCTTCATATCTTCTTTCAAACCTCTCCAACACCACAAAATCCCCCCAAAACCTCCAAAAAATCCCTCCCCACCACCCCCTCGAGATTCACCCACCCCCATCACTACCCCTCTCTCACAGTCAGAACTGAATCCGATAATTGGGTCGTGGTATGGACCTCGCTTTTGTCGGTGGCAGTGAAGAAATAGAGGCATCACTACTAGCAGTACCCCCGGAGTCCCTTCCACTCTTGCTACTAACAGTGCTTCCAGTGCTGAGTCCCCTGGACATTCCTGCCTGTTTCCTGAGGGTCTTGCCATCGCCATCACTGAGCCTCCCATACTCTCCGATTCTTCTAGTAGGCGGAGGAATGAGAGATCTTCCCTGAGTCTCCCTGTGCTTAACATCCGTCATGACGCCCTTCTTGGCCTCTCCAAGTCGTTCATATTCTCCACTTCCCTTCTTCAAGGTCGCCTTTTCCGCGAATCCCTCCTTCTTCCTGCGCTGGTTCTTCAGATCAAATCGCCCGTACTCCAGAGTACAATTCCCCGAGTCTCTCCCTTTTATCGAAGTATCGATAACCGGTCCTGGATCGGACTTCTTCCGGCCTTCGCCATCGCTCAAACGACAGTAGCGCGAGGTCTTCAGAGTCCTAGGAGGTCTTGGCAAAGAACTTGGCGGAAGACTTCCTGCTCTTCTCTGCTCACCCTCCTGCATCCTCTGTCTCTGCGAGCTTCTACCCTGCTTCTCAAGCATCATCATGTCCTCCGGTTTACCATCCGATAATCTTGATACCGTACCTTTTAAACGACCACCGGAAAACTCCATAATACCACTAGCATCAACAACTGTATCATCCAACAAACGACTCTTACTTGACGCTGTACTTGAACTACCTGTGCTATCTACACCCGCCAATAATGGCTTGGATATTTTTCCTTTTCTCGACGCAGTGCCTGGATTAGAGAATCCTGGAAAACAGCAAAGTGCCCGCTGAAACCAACGAAACAAATACCCGACCATTGGAGATGATGATGGATGGTGAAGGATATTTTTGTTGGTTGGATTAGTTGGTCAATGAAACAACAACAGGCATGCTGGTGGTGGAGGTGGTGGGGTGGTGGTGATTGTGGTTTTGGTGGTGATGAAGGATTAGTTGGAGCACACGAAACACAATAAAACCGTTAATTTTTGGAGGAACAACTGTCAGTTGCTATATTTATGCCCAATTGTGATATTACATTTTTTTTTCTTTAAATAATTACTAGAGTAATTAAGTCTTAGTGATTTTCTTTCCTATTGAGGCTCTTATTATTAGGCTGAATTAAGCTGATTCCATTGTTGGTCAAATGATTGACGTTTAGAGGAGGGAGAAGACTTTTTTTTTTTTATATATAATGAAGTCTTCAAGGATTAATGATTTTAAATTTGATAAATCGTAAGTTAGGGGTAAAAAAAGCGATAAACTAATAAACAAACATTTTTTTCAGTCTCGATAATAAATTTTCTTTGTTATAGAAAATGTATCAAATTTTTTGGAATTTTTGCAAAGGAAGATTCTGGATTAATTTGAGTTTTTTAATCGCTGATGGAGATGCACGATATTTTTTCTGTCTTTTCAGAGAATTTCTTGGAAAGTTAGAGAGATAGAGCGATTTTGCCTTAATCCTTCTTTTGTAGCTATTGAAATTCTCTACAGCAAAGAGAAGATTCAAAAAAAATCGCTCTATCTCGCTTAGCTTCCGGGATATATCCTCAATAATTACCCCTCAAAAAATATATCCTATTTCACTAAATTTAATTAAATTAAACATAAAAAATTCTGGAAAATTCCATCTAATTTCCCCAACATTGTGCATCTCCAGTCTTATTTTTTTTACAGCCTCAAAAACACAAAATCTCAACAACTCCACACACAAACGAGAATACGATACCTTTAGAACCGATAAATATCATTTTTTTTTTCGCACATGACCTGAAAGACCTATCCACAATAAAAAATAAAGGAAAAAAAAAAATGGAAAAACTTCCCGACTCAAGAAAAAATTGAACCTTCTGCTGTATGACAAATTGATCAAAAAAAAATTGATGATTTGATGAGTGAATTGGAGATTGACTTCGGAAAGGAGACGCATAAAATGTATCAACAATTATTTCTATAAATAATTGAAAAAAAAAATATATATATATGAACACTACACTGTTGATATTCTTCCTACCTTGCTGAGTAGCTGTGAATCAAGTTCTTTCAATTGATCATCAAGGCTCTTATTAGTCTGCTCAAAGCTACCCTGTTTTCTGTACTTGTAACTGTCAGTAACACTGTATGTACCAGTACTTCCATATGTACCAGTTCCACCAAGTACACTGCTAACTGTTGACATACGTACTTGACATTAGTGCAATGCAGAAAATATTACAATTAAATAATGATTATATATTTTTATTGTAAATTTATTGAATTTAATTAACTTACCAAGTTCTGGAGTACTTGTTAAACCAGTATGATCAGCGGATGTACTAGAGTGTGTGGAATGTGCAGCTGGATAGCTACCAACTCCACTGCTACTGCTGCTATCTTTATCGTATGTATGTTTTTGAAGTACACGTATCATTGCGTCTCTCTCTGCCAGCTTTGACTCAAGATCTTTCATTCTAAAATCATTATTTTGAGACATTTTGAAATTAAGAATGTATTATTTTGTGGATATGTCGGGAACAATTGGGTTTAGAGAGAAAAAAAATCATAAGACATTTCTTGAAGAAAATTCAATTCCCTTAAAAAAAAGAAGTGTCCTAACATTCTTCCCTGAACCCATTTGCTTCAGAGATAATCTCAAAAGAATCAACAAATTAGTAACAAGGTAAAATAAATGAATCTATTTTTATGACAATATTTCTATAAAAATGTCCCGGAAGGTAAGCGAGATAGAGCAATTTTGCCCGAATCCTTTCTTATAGTTTTTGGAAACTAAGCGAAATAGAGTGGTTTTATCCTAATCCTTTCTTGACGCTCTTGAAATTCTCCTAAAAGAAGTATTAGGGCAAAAGGGGCTTATCTCCATTCGGAGATACGCCCCTTTTCCCCGGAAAAAAACAGATTTGAGAGTTTTCGCGAGGTATTGACAAAAAAAAATGAATTCTCACCTAGATTCAAGGTCAGCTAATTTCTTATGAGCCGCATGTACTTCATCGAGATGTCTCATTTTTTCTGATCTCGCTTCAGCAATGAGCTTCTCGGCATCCTGACTGGTCTTCTCCAAAGCCGCAATCTTAGCATCCCTGGGAAAAAATCAGAACCTTTAAAAACCTCCATTACCTCCAAAAAAAGCCTTTAAAAAAAGTGCACTAACTTTGGAAGACTAGCAGCATCAATGGCCGCTTGCCTGAGCGCACTTTCCTCAAGATATCTTTGCTCCCACTTGGCAACGTCACCCTCAAGCGACATGATCTTCTCATCCCTCTCCCTCAACCTTCTCTTCATCTCCGCTGGACTCTCCCCATTGAAATTCCCCTCATTACCCCCGATGCCATTTCCCCCCTCCCTCAACTCCCGCTCCAGTTGTCCTCGCAGCTGCCGCTCCGTTTCCTCCCTCCGATCGGAAGATGCCTGGAGCGAGGAGAGAGCCCTCTGCAGCTGCCCAACCCTCTCCACGTAAACCTGCTTCTTCCTGGAGTCCTCCTCGAGCCTGACGACATTCCCCTGTGCATTCGTCAACGCAGTATCAAGGATATCAATGTGCGTTCTCTGCTCCTGAAGGGTCGCCCTTTGCGCTGCTAATTCGATCTCCTGTCGCTCCTTCGCAGCAGCCAGCTCCTTGTTCTGCGTTATCAACTGGCCAATCAGAAGCTCACGCTGCGTCAATTCCTTCCGCATGGACTCGACGATTGGCGGATTGTCCGACCTAAAAGGAGAAATGGAAAAATTCATTGGAAAATCAATTCTTGATTGTTGCTAAAGTGAAATGGGTGAAATGGAACTATCGAATGGGAGATGCGATATCTCGAAGTTGATGCGAGGTATCGTATCAATTAATCGATTTTCGAAAATGATCGATTGGAAGTTGATGTGATGCTTTTTTTTCCCATTGAATTGAAAAAGGTACAATGGAAGTATCGAATTGTTTTCCATATCTCGAATTTGATGCGAGATATCGCATCGATTAATCGATATTTGAAACAGGATCGATTCTCAGCTGATGTGTGATAACTAGCAATTAAAAAGCGAGCCTGCATCAAAATTTTTCTTCCCAAAAACCACAATTTTCGATCGATTACTTTCGAACATCGATTAATCGATGCGATAGTTCGCACTAATTTCGAGATATCGATTATCATTCAATAGTTCCATTTCACCAGTCTTAGTTCAAGGGGCTTAAAGAGATTCAACTTCCAATCGATTAATTTTTAAATTTCGATTAATCGATACGATATCTCGCATTGAAGTCGAGATATCGCATATCATTCAAAAAACGGAAGTTTCATCAATTCCAGTTTGAGGGGAAACTGCAACAGCATCTTCCAATCGATAAGTATCAACATCGATCAATCGATGCGATATCTCGCACTAGCTTCAAGATATCGCATATCATTCGATAGTTCTGTTCCCGTTCAATATCTGCTTAGCACAAAATTCGTGTAAATGACCCAAAAAGTCGAATACTAAGAATCGATTCTTCATCTTCCTTTCAAAAGTAATCAATCGATTCTTAATAATCGATCATTCCAACAAAAAAAAAATTGATTCTCAAGCAGAATCACAATCGATTATCCCATTCCTACCTGGAAGACAGCAGGTCTATCTGATCCCTCAGTGCTCTATTCAGCTCAGTCAGTCTTCTCACATCATTCTGAAGCCTCAGCCTCGCGGCCCTCTCCAGTTTCTCCCTCCTCTCGCAAGAAGCAGCCAATTCTTCATGAGCCCTGTGCACTTTCGTGATCTCTTGCTCCAGTTTCTGCGACTTAGCCACTTTATTATAACACCGCTCTAACTCCAGTTTCAAAGCGCTGTTCTCCTGTATCAGGATTTCTACCATTTCGACTGGCGCCCACATCTCCCCGCTCGTCGTTTCCACCTCCCGACCCTTCGTCTGCGGTCGAGGCGACGTCGCAGGTACGTCATAGCTGTCTAAATCCAGTTTACCGATCCGCGAGAGGTCCGGTTGCGATCGGGAAAGTGTCAGCTTCTCTGTCGGACCTAACAAACGATGTTTAGGCTTCAACGGTAGAAGACTCGTGTTGTAAGTCGGTGGTGGACGATCGAATTCGTTGCTGCTTTGCTTCTGTTTGGGGTAAGACGGCTTCACCTCTTTCGCCAGGTGCTTCAACACCTGCGATTGGCTCAAATAATCGTCAGGGATGTCCGTTATCTCTTGGCAGCCGTTCGACTGGTCGTAGTAGCGCTCGTCAGGTGGTAAATTCGACAATGATTGCATCGTTGGACTGTTGGCGTGACCCTTGCCCCCACCCTCACAGTAAAGATAACCCATGTCCCCGTGTTCGCGGACAATTCCAGAGAGACGACCTGACGGCGACCAGCCATTCTCGTCGTTTGCATTGTGAATTATCAGGGTATTGTAGGAACTCGTTGAAATGTCGAGACTACTGCGGTTCGAACCCACACTCGTTCGATTACTCAGACTGTCCTTCAGGCTGTTACGATTTGAACCGTTTATACTGTCTTTGAGACTGTTGCGATTCGAACCGTTCAGGGATTCCTTAAGGCTGTTTCGATTCGAGCCATTTAGGGACTCTTTCAGACTGTTTCGGTTTATTATGTTACCCTGGAAGAAGATTGAGGTTAATGGAGAATATAAATTAGAAAAATAATGGAAATCCAGGCTTTTTGCACTTATATTTTATTCACCGAGAATCTGAAGAGTTGAAAAAAAAGGGTAAGGGTTAAAAGGGCGTAACTCCGATATGTTTTGGGATATTCTCGAAAAAATAGAGATGAGAAATAAAGTTATTGTTTTCTTTTTCTTCATTTAATAGCTTTGATATCAATGGAGATATGACAATTTTTTATTCGAGCTCTTTTTGTAAAGGGAAATTAGAGCTACAAAAAAAGGGAGCTCTAATTTACGAAAATTTAGATATCTCACTTAATTTTCGAGATATCAAGAGAAACGTGAAGGTAATATAAATAAATTTTTTTGGGACCCAGAATTCAATTTTTTATTTTTTTTTCTAGTATTTTGGGAATAAATAAAGATAAGGGGAATTTCTGTGGAAATCTTTTTTTAGAGAATTTCAAGAGCTACAAAGGAAGATATCTACAAAATTCACGAAAATTTCGATATTTCGCTTAAATTTCACGATATTTAATAAAAACATTACTTACTTGGATATTTGGTATATTTTCCTTGTGACTCGATGATCTGGATGGACTTTGCTGCTGATTCTCTTGGCCCTGTGGCTCTTGTCTCGCAGTATGCCTTATTACATATCTCTCTTCATTGCTCAAATTTTCGTTCGACGTTGATACATCTGTATCGCTACCACTCAAACTCTGTGGCAATCCTAGTAAACCGAAGAAAATTCAATAACGAAAAAGTTTTTTTTTAATTGATTGAAAGGGAAAAGGTGCAACGGGATAAATCTACCTTATTTATTCAGTTTTTTGAGAATATCTCGAAAAGAAATGGAGATACGCTTTTTTTTCGATCTCAATTGATTCTTGTTGCTCTTAAAATTGTCTTAAAAACAAAAGTTCAAGCCAAAAAAGGGCGTATCTCCCTTATTTTCTAAAAAAAGGTATGACAAAAGGCGATTTATCCTATTTTACCTCAAAAAAATTGTCATGACAAGAAAATTTGCTCAGTTCCAGTAAATTTCGTTTTATATAGATATAGATATAGAAATTGCAAAGAAAAATTTTGAAATAAACAAATTTTTTTGTGACAATAATTTTTGTTTTCCCACTGAAAAATTTGAAAAAAAAATTAAAAAAATTAAAAATACTCAATTGAATATTTTTTATCATTTTTTCACGGATTTTCTGTGCTCTCCTCTTTTCATTGTCATTAATGGGATGTAATTAGGTGAGTTAATGAGACTAATTGACTTGATTGGTTTACCTTGAGTGGATAATTGTTTACGTTGAATATTGTTGTTGGTGAACGGCAGAAATCGACCAGTTTGCTGAATTGAACTCATCTTACAAGTTCATTTATGTCCTTAGGTTAAACTGCAAGATAAAACATACATTTTTTTTAGCTTTCATTTGAGTTATCAGGATGACCTGGGAGAGGTCAGGGGTCAAGAACCTTGGATATTAATATTAAAGAGAAATATATATATTTAGTTGAGGAAAAAGTTCAGTGAAACGTTAAATTTGCATTTACGAATTATATTAATGTTTAATGTTTAATGTTTATTCGTTAAAACTCCAGGCTAGTGAGCCCATCGGAGCTAATACAGTAAATTATATATACATACTTCAGAAGTCGCATTAAAAAAATTTCTTTCATAAAAAAATCACAAATTATATAAACTTCCATAAATTAATCGACATCAAAAAATTGAGATACATACAAAAATAAAAGTAAAAGTAAATTAACGTGAAATGATATCACAGAATTTGTTATAAAATTGCTTCTTTAAAATCGCTATTACAAACATCACAATATACGGAAATTAAATTCAGATTCAAAAATTGAGATATATACAAAAATAAAAGTAAATTGATATAATCTGGTATCACAGAATTAGTTTTAAAATTGCATCTTAAATACTGCTATTAAAATCGTCAAACGTTATTATAATATATTGACAGCATCGTAATAAGCACTTACGGTGTTTACGGTGTTTCATAGATATCTTGAGAAATATTGACTTTAGGGAAAAATCTTAGGAGACCTTTTTTGTAGAGAATTCAATTTTCTTCAAAAAAGGTTCCCTGACATTTTCCCTTATCTCCACTCGTTTCCAAGATCCCTTTCATTTTATGAATTTTTTAATAAATTCAGTACAAAAAAAAAAAAATTTTTTTAAATGAAAAATTCTCACATAATTAGCAAAGTACTCTCTCACTTAATTATCTCATTCCCCATTAGTGCCTGATAAAAAAAGAACAATTCCTTTGCTTTTATGATAAAAAAACGAATTGATTTCTGCAGTTAATCAATCAATTTCCTCTTAATTATCAAAAACAAAAAAAAATCCCAATATTGACTCATAATCTCCACCAATATCATCACATCATTAAGAAGCCATTGAGTTTAGGAGAATTTCAAAAGAGACCTTTTTTGTAGAGAACTAAATTCTCTATAAAAAAGGTCTCTTGACATTTTTCCCCAAGTCTACTCAATCTCGAGATCCCTTTCATTTTATCCAATTTTTAATGAATCCGTACTAAAAAAAACAGAAGAATAACAACACACTAAAAAAAATGATAAAAAATTTCGATTTAATCAGAAAAATACTCTTTGACCTAATTATCCCATTTCCCATCTTTCCCCAATGATAAAAACCCAATTTCTGCAGTTAATCAATCAATTTCTTCTTAATTACCAAAAAAATTCTCAATATTGAACCACAATCTCCACCAATACCATCACATAATTCAGAAACCATTGGACTTAGGAGAATTTCACGAGATACCTTTTTTGTAGAGAATTAAATTTCGTACAAAAAAGGTCTCCTGACATTTTCCCCTATCTTCACTCATTTCCGAGATCCCTTTCATTTTATCCAATTCTTAATAAATTCAGTACCTATGCAATAAAAAAAATAGAAAATAAAATAATAAAAAAATCCAATTAAATCAGTAAAATATTCCCTAACCTAATTATCTCATTCCCCATTGGAGCCTGATGAAAAAAACACAATTTCTTTGCCTTATGATAAAAAAACAAATTGATTTCTGCATTTAATCAATCAATTTCTTCTCAATTACCCAAAAAAATAACAAAATTTCCCAATATTGACCCATAATCTCTACCAATACCATCACATAATTAAGAAACCATTGGGTTTAGGAGAATTTCACAGGAGACCTTTTCTGTGGAGAATTGAATTCTCTACAAAAAAGGTCTCTTGACATTTTTCCCTAAGTCTACCCATTTTCGAGATCCCATTTGTTTTATCCAATTTTCAATAAGTCCAGTGAAAAAAACAAAAAAAAAACAATTCCTTCAATTACCTCAATTTAATCAGAAAAATACTCTCTAACCTAATTATCTCGTTTCCCATTAGTGCCTAATAAAGAAAAAAAACAATTTCTTGGCCTGACAATAAAAAAAAACAATTTCTGCATTTAATCAATCAATTTCCTCTTAATTACCCAAAAAAAAACTGAAATTTTCCAATATTGACCCATAATCCCCATCAATACCATCACATAATCAAGAAACCATTGGGTTTAGGAGAATTTCACAAGAGACCTTTTTTGTAGAGAATTAAATTCTCTACAAAAAAGGTCTCTTGACATTTTCCCCTAAGTCCACCCATTTTCGAGATCCCATTTGTTTTATCCAATTTTCAATCAGTCCAGTGAAAAAAAAAAACAATTCTTTTGCCTGACATTAAAAAAAAAAACAATTCCTGCATTTAATCAATCAATTTCCTCTTAATTACCCAAGAAAAACCTGAAATTTCCCAATATTGACCCATAATCTACACCAATACTATCAAACAATGGTGGTAATAGGGCATAGTACTCTGACAGAGGTGTCAACACTCTGGAATTTGGATAATCCAAACGGATATGGATGATTTCATCACTCAAACACTCAGGAATGCAATGAAAATTTCATTGAAAAAAATACAATCACCATAATTTCTTTGAAAAAACCAAAAAATGAGGAAAAAAGGTGAAAAAAGGGCATTTAAAAAAAAAGGCAATTTGGTTGTAAATGTAAAAATACGTTTTTTCATTGCGTCTCCATATTTTCGAAACGTCCAAAGTCAAAACTTCACGAGTTTTCCACACATACACACACATATATATACACATACACACACAAATAAACAAAAAAGTGAAATTATCATTTTTCCATACTTTTTCGTCCTCTCTTCAACAAAGAATTCCTTTCAATTAATAAATAAATTCTCAATTAATTCCTTAATTTCCTTAATTAATTTACTTACGGACACTAATGGCCAAAGGAACAGAACAACAAAAAAAAAAAATTTTTTTCGTAACTATTTTAATAAATTAGTACACTTTACTCCGCACGTTCACGTAGGAAATAAAAAAAAAAAATTCACTGACTCTCGCATTCCTCGTCAGAGTACGCCATGTGCAAAATGGCGGTGTGGGAGGGGAGGGGGCACGTGAGGGGAGGATGAAGGGAAGAAGAGGAGGGGGAAGATGTGCGCATGCGCAGATGCACCTTTGTGACACAATGGATCTCCGATTCATCTTGAAGATTTTTCTGTAAATAAATAAGAAAAAAATGATTTTTTCGCCTTTTTTTGAGGGGAAATTTGATGAAAATGGAGGGAACATGAGGGGAAAAAAGCGCAGAGAAGGGAAATGAGGGGAAAAAAAGGGAGGGAAGTCTTGTTCGATGTATCGAAGTCCCCCGCCCCTGATTACCCCAAAAAATCCCAAAATCCTTTTTAATAAAGTCGAATTTTCTAAAAATCCTGAAAAAAATCGATTTTTCTAGTTTTTTTATCAACTCCTCGCTCTTTTAAAAATATCCCGGAAACTAAGCGAGATAGCGAAATTTTTGTAGAGACCTTTTTTGTAGACAATTCCAAGAGCTACAAAAAAGGTTACCACAAAAAACGCTGTATCTCGCTTAGTTTCCGAGATCCTTTTAAAAAACCAGAGATGAATCTGATTTTTCATGTTTTCATGTCACAATAACAAACAAAATGGCCGCCAATGTTGTTGAAGATGAGCAAAATGGGGATTTCCCGGGTGATTTGAGTAATTACCGGATTTTTGGGGCACTTCCGGTTGCGTAAGAGGATCCACAGCTCATCACGCTTGAGATCCACGTGATTTTCTCTTTATTGTTATTATTATTATTATTTTATTGATTGATTGAAATGAATAGGTTAATGCGAATTGCCGGAAGTTGCCGGGGGTTCACGTTTGCATTTACATGGACGTCTCGAGGACTTCCGGAAGTGCTGAGACCTGTTCTTGGTAGTGCGAACGAAAGTGCAAAGCAAAAAAGTAAATTGATCCCAATTTTTTTGTTTTTTTGGGGTTTTGGGGGATTTTAATGGCTCACGTGATGATTGAGAGGTGGGTAATTGCTTTTGTTGTGATTTTAGGGGGTCAAGGTCATCTGCTGAGCTCTGCGCCTTTTTCCACGATGGCTGAACAGGTTGGAGATGTCAAAAATGTCGATTATGAGGGGCTCCTCAAGGAACAGAAGGATCCGAAGGTTCTGATCATTGATGTGAGGGAACAGAAGGAAATTGATGAAACTGGGAAACTTCCGGGGAGCATACATATTCCTAGTAAGACACAGTTTGCACTTTTTTGGAGCTATTGGGGAAGAGGAATTTGGGGGTAATGGGGTGAAAATTGGTCATTTTCAGGGGTTTTAAGGATATCTCTGACGCGAGTGGGTTGAGGGGAAAATTGGAAGAGAGGGTTTTTGTGGGGAATTTTGAGAGCTACAAAAAAGGTCTCTTGGGATTTTTTGATGAAGCTGATGGTTTCTGAGATATTCGGGGTTTAATTGAAAAAAGGTGTTCTTTTTTAGAAAAAAAAGCTTTTTTTTATTTTGATTTATGTTGTGATAGATATTTTGGGAGTGAGGGGATTGAGGAGAAAATTGAAAGGAACCTTTTTTTTAGAGAATTTTGAGAGCTACAAAAAAGATATCTTGGGATTTTCTGATAAACCCAATCATTTCTGAGATATTTACGAAATGAGGTACTAATTTTTGGAATTATCGTTTTCTGTAATTTCAAAAAATATCTGGGAAACTATTAGATTTGGAGAAAAATGGAAGGATACTCTTTGTTGTTTTATGGAGAATTTCAAGGGCTACAAAAAAGATTTCTTGATATTTCTCGATAAATCTAGTCGTTCTCAAGATATTTTTTAAAAATAAAGTGAATGTTACTTTTCGACTCAGCAACTCTGAATAACTTCTTCTTGAATTATCTCCAAAACTAATGGAGATACGGTTTTTTTTGTAGATACTTTTTTTGTGCCTCTTTCTCTGCTCTACAAATAAGTTCTCTACGAAAATTTCTCTATTTCTCTTTAATTCCAAGATATTTACCAAAATAACATCTGAATTTGTTTCAATCGTTTCATTTCTTTTTTTTTCTACAGTGGGAAATGTATCGAAAGTCCTGGAAACGCTCTCCGATGATGAGTTTCAAAGAGAATATCAGAAGCCAAAGCCTCAGAAAGACACTAAGATTATCCTCAGCTGTAGATTGGGCGGGAGAAGTGCCAAGGTTCAGGAGGAACTCCAAAAAATTGGATATAAAAAGTAAGAGAAAAAAAATCCGCTTTTTTCTGCCTTAGAGCATAAATAAAATAACAATGAATTAAACATTTTGCAGTTCCTGGAATTACACTGGAGGCTGGTCGGAGTGGGAGTCCAAGCAAAAGTCCTGATCACATTCTCAAAATCATCTAAAAACTCAACAAAAAAAATCAGTTTAAATAAAAAGAAATTCTTTAATAATTAAATCCAAGTGTTCACAATATTTACAATAATCTTAATTACTACCTAAGCTTAAAATATTTACAAAAACCTGAATAATGAGGAAATTTCTTATTCATTCTGCTCCAGTTCCAATTTCTGATTTCGAGATCTCATCATTTTCTTCAATCTCTTTTCCTTCGATTATCTCCAAAAATAATGGAGATACGCTTTTTTTCTCATTCAACTCTTTTTCGTCGAGCTCATCGAGTTTTTCAAAGAAAGTCGCATCAAAAAAAAATCATGTCTGTATTATTTTCCAAAATATCGAAGAAAATCTAAAAAAAAGTCTAAATTGAAAAATGGTCAGAATTTCAATTTTTTTTAAATATATCAATAAATAATGGAGATACGCCTCTTTCCATTGAGACTCAAAAAAAGTCGTATCTCCATTATTTCTCGAGAAAATCTGAAAAAACAATTTTTTTTTAAATCTATATCTTTTCTCACGTCTTTTTGACTGGATTTTTTTTCAAAATCAAGAAAAATTGTGTCCTAAGTCACGCTTAAAAATTCGAACAATCAAAAAATCCTTCATTTATTGAATTCCTGCACCAATTTCTGATTTCACCAAAATCTCGTTTTTTTTTTAAACTTCAAATTCTTCGATTATCTCCAAAAATAAAGGAGATACGCCTTTTTTCGTTCAGACCTGTTTTCTAGAGCTCCTCCAGAACTCGAGAAAGGTGCCATCGAAAAAAGTCGTATCTCCCCCACTTCCCAAGAAAATTAAAAAAAAAAAACGATATTCAAAAAAATCACAATTTTTTCTCACTTCTTTTTTTGAATCAAGTTTTCTTCAAAAAAAAAAAAAATCCTCATTTATTCTGCTCTTGCGCCAATTTCTGATGGACCATTTCCCTGAATTGCCCGAGAATGAGATTTTCCCTCTTCTGCCGTTCCTCTTTACTGAACATGGCCAGTGCTCTCTTCTCATCTGCCGAATAAATCTGGTTTTCTTTGCGGATACGCACAGCCTCCATTCGCCGATGTCTGCTGCCGCTCATCACGTATCCCACGGACTCGTAAGACGCAATTTCGTCTGAGGTCAGACCGATTTCACCTCTTCTGGGGATTCTCTTTCCCTCTGCGACAAATGCCGCCATAGCCGCACCTTCTCCAGGGAGGAGAGCTTTACCAAAGTCTTTTGCAGAAAGGGTCACGTGCTGTTTTTGCACTGGACCCACTGTCTCCTCTTCTCCGCTCTCATCTGACGATGAGGGCTTTCGTTTCTTCGGTTTTTCGGGGATTTTGTCCTTCTCGACCCATTCGAACTCTTCGGAGGAGGAATCCTCGCTGGAGGAGTCCGAGTACTTCTTTTTCTTCTTCTTCCGCTTCTTCTTCTCTTTCTTCGCCTTCTTCTCTTTCTTCAGCTTCTTGCTCTTCTGAAAAGAGGAAAAATAGAAATTTTTAGAGATTTAGTCAATTTTTTATTAAATGATTTTGTTTTTCATAGAAAAAAAAGGAAGCTTGAGATTCAAGTGCAAATATGAGGGGCGAGGGGAGGAGGGCGTTGAGGGAAAATGGAAAGAGGAGGGTTTTTGTAGAGAATTTTGAGAGCTACAAAAAAGGTCTCTTGGATTTTTTTGATAAATCTAATGGTATGCGAGATATTCACGATTAAATGAAAAAAAGAAAACATTTTCATGGGAAAGAAATGTTTTTTTTCAAACTATTATTTACGTTTTGATGAATATCAAAGAAATGAGTGAATTTAGGGGGAAATGTCAAGAGACCTTCTTTTTAGAGGATTTCAAGAGCTACAAAAAAAGTCTCTTGCAAAATTCTCATAAATTCAATATTTTATGAAATATTGAAATATGCAAATATAGAAAATTCAAAAAACTGTCATTGTAAATTTTTCAAATATTTTTTTTATAATAATAAATTTCTTGTTTGAAAAATTCAAAAAAATTGTCAGACGTTTGTCAATTTCAATGATAATGGAATTAGCACAAATCTGACAATTTTTTGGATTTTTTTAAACTAATAAATTATTATGAAAGAATATTTTAAAAAATTGCACTCAAAGTGTCTCGAATTTTCAAAATGTGCATATTTTTTCTTTTCTGTTCAAATAGTTTATTGATTAAGGAAAAAAAAAAAACAGAAAACCAAAAATTGGCAAATATTTGCTGTTTTCGCAGTCATTAATTTTATTATCATCTCATTGTTCCTTTCCACGAGACAAAAAATGAAAATTACCTTCTTTTTCTCTTTTTTCTTCCTTTTTTTACTCTCAGGAGACAGCTGATCCTTCGATCTGCTCTTATTTCCTACTTCATCCTCATCGTCTGATCTGCAAACGACAATTAAACATTATTTTACAAAATTAAAAATAACAGACATCAAAAAAAAATTCAATTTTCTTTTCTTTCAGCAAATAAATTATTTAAAAAAAATGAAAAATATGGAAATGTAGGAAATTCAAAAAAACTACAAGTGCAATTCATTCAAATATCTCTTTTTACTTCGTTAAAAAAAAAAATTTCAGACGTCTGCTAATTTTATTTCCATATTATTTTGAGGTTAGAATCGTCAAAAAATATTTAACAAGACTTTGCCTCCCTATAAACAAATTATTTAATGAATTAAATTAACTTTGAAGATGAAATTATTTACTCACTCTTCAATTCGCGTTGGAGATTTTCCCCAGACTCTGTCAACACCCAGAAATCCGATCTGCTCCCTTTCTTTCCTGCGAGCGTCCATTTTTGTTTGTATCCTCAGTGGTTCTCATCCAGAGCCAACACGCAATCGAATACAGTTGTTCCTAACCGAAGAGGGATATTCGGAAATATTCGGTTCCTATGCTACAACATGTAAATTTCAGCTTCGGGTCAACTTCGGAAGATCCCTCTTTGGCTAGTTCGATTGTGTTGATCGATAATTTTTAATCGATCTTTGCAAGATCGATTGTTTTTTCTCAGAAATTGATTTTTTTCGGGCGATTTTAAGAAACTCGATTAAGGTACTTCCGCAGTAAGTAAAGAGGCATGGATCCGAATGTGCCACAGATTTGAAACTTTGAGGATATATTCTTCTTATAAGTAGAAATAGTTTCATAACGATCGACAACGTGATTTTTTTAAAGTAATTATTAAAATCATTAATTTACAGAGGCCCTAATGACACGTACTTTTTAATAAATTGTTTAAAAATCATCGACAATGTGCTGCAGTCTTACCCGCGCGCGGAATCGCTTCCCATATTATTTATAAATATAACTTGATATTTTTTTTGATATTTCACCACGTAATTATTGAGAAATATCAATTAATCCATAAAATAATTATGAGGTTATGGTAAAATGACGGTGACACACGGCTCCCCAATGGTGTTGACACACGGATTAATTGATATTTCTCAATAATTACGTGGTAAAATATCAAAAAAATTATTAAGTTATATTTATAAATAATATGGGAAGTGATTTCGCGCGCGGATAAGACTGCAGCATATTGTCGATGATTTTTAAACAATTTATTAAAAAGTACGTGTCATTAGGGCCTCTGTAAATTAATGATTTTAATAATTAATAAAAAAAACTACGTTGTTGATCGTTATGAAACTATTTCTACTTATAAGAAGAATATATCCTCAAAGTTTCAAATCTGTGGCACATTTGGATCTATTTCCCTTTACTTACTGCGGAAGTACCTTAAACAAGTTCTCGATTTTTTTTTAGAAGAATTGTAGCTGTTTTTTTTTCTTTTTCAAATAATGAAAAAAGAGGATTCATTCACCTCTTAACCTAAAATAGTGAAATGGAACTATCGAATGATATGCGATATCTCGAATCTAATGCGAAATATCGCATCGATTAATCGAATATTTGAAATCGATCGATCAAAAGTTAATGTTTTTTGAAAGAAACTAGCAATTAAAAGCGCGCTGCGCGCGCCTTCATTAAGGTATTTCGAGCGCGACATCACTTTAATTGAGAATTTTTTCTAAGTAGGCTCAAAATGTAGATAAAAAAAATAAAAAATCTTTCTTATGACCCAAAAATTAACTTGCCCATCTAGAAACAGAGATATCGGCCCTCAAAGTTTGCCCTTTTCCCCATTTGATAACATGGAGATTCGTCAATTTAGTCATATTTTTTCCAATAACTTCTTGAAAATAATAGAGACTTCAACGAAAAAAATCACAGTGATAGTACCAGTTGTTAAAAATATTAAAAAAATAAAAATACATACTTGCCCATTTAGCTTACGAGAAAAAAAATGTTGAAATATGAAAAATCGGAAAAAGACACATACACAAACGCAGGCTCGTGCATACACACACACGAGCCCGTGTACGTATATATCCATACACACTGCGTTTGAGTGTATTACGCCAGGGACATCTCAAAATTTTATTGACAAAAAATTGAAAAAAGAAAAAATATTGACGAATCTACATATTCAGTTTATTTTATGGATTTTACCATGAAAACAAATGTTAAACAATATGTTTCTCTAGATACAGAACCCTGTTGATCAATTTCATAACATAATATGGCCATGCTTCTCTTGCCCTCATTGTACCCTTGCTAGGTACGAGGTGGGGCGCTCGAAATACCTTAAGTTTTCTTCCACAAATATAATAGCAATTAAAGCAACCCCTTAATATCATCATCGATTTCAAGTAATTTTCGTAATGAAATAGCAAAACTAACACGTGTCCGTTTTACCCTTTGTGTCCATTTTACCCCACCTTCCTCTAAATTTAATGAAACTTGAATATAAACCATCGCCCTTTCACTTACAGAAGAACGATCGGATATCGACAGCTCTCGTATTCCTGCATAAGCATCAGAGATAATTGTCGTAAGAATTGTAGACGAAAACAATAACCACACAGCCGACATGATTTACATTTTCTTTCAAACCCTTTGTCCTGTGATTATTCGGTCAATGCAAACTACTACGATATTCACTTTTCTCCTTTTTTTTTCTAATCTATCCCATTACAAGTTACGTCGGATCTCATTCTATTCCTTGTTTCTCAAATATCTGTCAATATATTGACAGATATTATAATCTTGAGTATTTGGGGTATTGATTGGGGATTAAGTCAAATAATTCCGCTGCACTTTAACTCTATCGGCTTTTCGGAGGAGAACTACTACAATTTCTACGAAGTTTCAAGGAAAAACGAGAAATATTCAGAGATTTCACGGGTATATTGATTAATATTAGTGGTTCAGTTGCTGATAGTGTCACTCTGTTTGTTCCGGTACACGTGCTCTGATTTACTGCTCGGAACATGATAAATAATTAATTTTTGATAAGGCGTGAAAATTGTCAACGAAGAATTTGAAGGAATCGATTCAATACATTCTATTCGTAGAACATACGAGATCGGACCGATGACTTTATTTATTTTATTTTTCTTCCCCTCGTAGAATTCAAATCCAGTCATTGAAGCAAGGAGAAAAAAGCCCAAAAAGAAATATTTGAAATATCAATCAGCCTCTGTTTATTGAAACCATTACAACTCATTGTTCCTATCATTGACTCGATAATTCTAACAAATTCAAAAATCCCCTCACAAAATAAAAAAATGAATTCGTTAAAAATCAAGGAGAAATCCTCCTCATCAACTCTAACATTTGCACCCTGTTGATTAATCAATTGCTCTTGATTCCTGTACGTATTTACAACCTGTTGCATTAAAGTCAATTCCTCCAGGTTCTTGTCGTGTTCATGAACCTCAGGAATCTCAATGATATGTCCTTGACGGGATCAACAACGCTAGCAATGCACCGGCGACAGTGACAAATCCGTGCACTTAAGGAGGCTGGTCACTAAATGCGTTCAAATGAAAAAATTCTGAAAAATTAATATGTTTTTGTTAAACATCCCATACGACTCGTGTTGAATTTTTAATCCATTCTTGAACCTAGTTTGGACTTAATAAATAAATAAAAATTTCTGGTTATTCGAAACCTCTTATGGGCATGCGGAGCTGTATCGATAAATCGAAGACAAAAAATTAAAAATCTCGTGAATGATAATTGAGATTTGATTGAAAAACTCATCAGTACCTTCCTTGAACAATCAGGAAAAATAATCGACCATTTCTTCCGGGCCTTACAGACCTTTTAAAATTGCAATTTATGGTTTTATACAATTCCTCGATCAAAATTCATGTGTCGAGTAACTAGCATGGCATCACCGCCAATTGGTATACCATTGGTAGAAAAACATTGATCAATATATTGATTAATTTTTTTTATTTGGGTACTGATAACGTCGAATCAGCTTCCTGCATACGTGCTCTGATTTTCCAATAGTAATTCTGTGAATAATTAATTTTAGACAAACCGTTCTACTTATTTGTTATGAATTTGGATGGATTGATTAAAAGTATTCTGTTTATAGAATTTTTTTTTCTTTTATGTCATAGAATCGGAATCCATTTCTACAGTGCTAATCAAATGTAACAGAACAATATAAATAATTGGATTTTTGAAATATCGCATTATCTTAGTCAGTTTCCACTACATTTTTCAAAAACGAATAGCAAGACAAAAAAACTCATCCTGTGTTACCCCTTCATTACTGATCTGAACATCAAATATGAATCAGACACAAACATCAATTTTCCAAAGTCGAACACATATAAGAACCAAAAGTGCTTCCCATTATACCATAAATTATAATTCTCTTCATACAGATTAAGTTGGAGTTCTATATTTGTTTACCAATAATTCCGCGATAAAGACAAGTGTGCAGAGCGATAGACCAACCGCTAGGAATTTGAAAGCAAACAATAATTTGTAGAGCTTGATTGGTTGATATTGAGTAGATGATCGTTCGATATCTTCTGCATGACGTTTCCGTAATCTCGAATCATTTCTTTGAGTCAGCCAAAAATTTGGTAAACCAGATTCAAAGACTCTTATCCACATGGCATTCATGCGATCATAAAGAGGCCAGTCATCACGACATTTGGTAACGATAAATGTTTCAAAAACTGGTTGTTTAACTAAATCAAGCGGCAAATCAGCAACAAAGTGATATTCGCCATCGCCTGTTAAACATGCACTGAGTCTGTCTTTCAATACATGTTTGGTACACACTTCAGCATCAACTGCTATTATGTTACATTCTGGACAATATAATTGGATCATTCGCTCCATCCCACGGCTAGTGTACAGTTTATATCCCAATTGTATCAATGCTTCAATTCTCTCGACGGGTCTATTCTTTTCACGTGTTGTCAAGAAAGCAGCAATTTTACTTTGAAATACCCCATTACTGATGATCATCATTATCAGTATTGTCGTAAAAAAGATGCGGAATGAATGACTTCTGATATTTGTTAGAATTGATGAGTAAATTATCAGTCGTATAATATCCAAAAACGCTGAAGAAAATTCCCGATTTTTCAATGATAGAATTAAAAATAAAACTACCAGAGCTGTAAATGATAGGAATATTACAGAAGGCTTCCATAAATGGGAAATCTTGCTTTGTGTTGATTTTTCAGAACTTGATTTCATTATAGCAACAACCCGTAACTGACGAAGAGGAAAGAGAAATTTCGTAGTTGGATACTCTTCAATGCCAACTAAATTATGCATTAAGTCTGCTATGCCTTCACGGAGGAGCTCAAGAGCTGAATCTCTCCCGGTTCGAAAATTAAGAACGCAACTAACATTCAACGCTACAGAAACGGCATCAATGATTTTGAACCTAGGGTCGTTCCCATGAGTAGCAGTGAGCCAATAATTCATTTTAGGATGGAAGTAGTGCTGTGGTTCAATCGACGCCAACACCCTAATAATGTGACCATCCAATTTCTCAGTTCTATCGTAAGTCAAACTGCTGCAGGAATCATCTGAAATAAAATTTATCCTGTATGATTTTAGCATAACTGTTCCTTTACGATTCTATTGTGATTAATTTTATTCATAATCCTATCAGTTCTTCATTTTAAACGATGAAAAAACTCAAGGGAAAGAATGAAATTGTCAAAAAAGATTCATGATCGATTTCGGATTATTCATCGAATGAAATTTTGATATAATGGATAACTTACTTTTGTCGAATCGTTGAGCGAACAAATAAAGTTTAGTAGTTCTCGGTACGATTCTCCAGGGATGTGGCGCGTAATCGGAGTATCGATTAGACGTATATAATACTGACGTATTCATGAATTCTGGATAAATGTATATGACATTGATCATGTTCTCATCGTGAGTTAAATACTCAAAATCCATGATAGGAAAGTATGAGATTTTCTTCTTAGAAATTATGAAGAATGATGCCATATGATTCCACCATGCTAGGGATTTCAACAATTCTATATACGCCTTCACTTGTTCCAAAGAATCGGCAACAATAATAACTCTAGTTGGTTTGAAAGGATTCAAATTTGATGATGGATCTCTGTGAGTAGTTTTCAAATTCATTCGAATCATCGATAATTTATCAGTGAATTCATTGAAATCTCCGAGAACGACGACCGCATTGGATAAACCATCATCATCACCATAACATGATTCGAGAATACTTTTCTGAAATGTCGAATAACAATGACACAATTTTACAAATTTCTGATTATAATTATTGATGTAGGAGAAGGTGGGGTAAAATGAACATTGAGAAAATTTGAGAGAAAAAATACACTAGTCAAAATAATTAAAGGAACTGAAAAATTTTCAATTTTTTTCAGTGTTTTTTGAAAGGCTGTAACTTCGTGAAAAATGATCGGACTGAAATTAAAAGAAAGCATTTCGAAACTTGAAATATCTAGTTTCCGAATCTTTCAATGATTTTTTTTAAAGCATCATCTATGCTGCAAAAAAAAAGGAAAAAGTGCAAAGAAAGAAGAATAATTTTTTTTTTCAGTTTTTAAAAATGGTCTACGGGCTCCAAAAAAAATTTCGGGGCTTAAGGTATTTCGAGCGCGGTATCACTTTAATTGAGAATTTTTTCTAAGTAGGCTCAAAATGTAGATTAAAAAAAATAAAAAATGTTTGTTATGTCCCAAAAATTAACTTGCCCATCTGGAAACAGAGATATCGGCCCTCAAAGTTTGGCCTTTTCCCCCCTTGATAACATGGAGATTCGTCAATTTAGTCATATTTTTCCTAATAACTTCTTCAAAATAATTGAGATTTCAAAGGAAAAAATCCCAGTGATAGTGTCAGTTGTTAGAAATATTTACAAAAAAAAAAAAATACATGTGCCCATTCAGTTTACGAGAAAAAAAATGTTGAAACATGAAAAATTGGAAAAAAGACACATACACAGACGCAGGCTCGTGCATACACACACACGAGCCCGTGTACGTGTATATCCATACACACTGCGTTTGAGTGTATTACGCCAGGGACGTCTTTAAATTTTATTGAGAGAAAAAATTAAAACAAGCAGGCGCTTCACCCATGGGCATTTTCCATAAATTTCACCCCTCGTTATTCACTCTATGATGTCTTTACTATTGGGGAATTCATTACGAAAAACATTTAATATTATGCCAATGCAATTGGCATAAAGCTTCCGAATGGATTTTCAACTATTCATTTTTCATTAATTTGAAAATGAAAATTAAGCAATAATTTTGATTTTGAAAAACCTCGAACCCCTAGCGAGTCGAACTCAGAACCCTCCAGTAATGCGTCGGATACTCTTCTAAGTGAGATAGCGTGGGCTCCCAGAACTTATTTTTCAAACTAATCACACCACCGTCGATTATACTGTCAGTTAAGTAAATTGATATAAATTTTACAGTTAAAATTCCAAAATCCATACCGTGAGTCCAACTTGCGACCCTCCAGTAATACTTCTGGTCACTAAATGTAATAAAAGTCAACACTACACTGAATGCTTTTTTTTCATCAAATTACTCGATTTGGGGAACTTGATGTACCAGGCCATGCAGTAATCGAAAGGGAAACTTGATTCTTTAATTATTTTATTTTGAATGATAATTTTATTTTGAATAAGACTTTGAATAATAAATATAACATATAGTACAGAATAAATATGAGATTCTTTTCAAATTAAAAATCTGGAAATTAGAGTTTAAGTATAAGGAATAATTTCCAGTTCTTCTCGTTATTCTATCAGGATGAATAAGGTCTTATTTATTTAGCAAAAATTATCTACTTTCTAATGATGAAATGATAAATACTAGTGACCTTAGAAAAAAATTAAAAAAAATTTGAATTTCTGAAGAAAAAAAAAATTTCAGCATTCTTGTAGAAGAATCCTTTGAAAAATCTGAAATTTTTAGGATTGGTGATGGTCATCTAAACTGATCTTTCGAGCTCAACTTGGATATGGTCAGACAAGCAGTTCCGTGCATATACGCTCATTGCATGGAATAGTTTTTCAAGAATATCTCAGGAGCTGTTCGGTCGATTACGCTGAAATTTGATACAGAAATTCGCACTCATAAGATGTACAAACACACGAAATTTGAAGTCTCTAACTCCAATATTTTTTAAGTTATCGCGATAACCGTGATTTTTCAAAAATCACAGTAAAAAAAATATAATAAAAAAAGTATAAATGGGAGCACTGGTCACCCTGGCGGTTTAATGTGCGCCCTATCGGTGCCCATCTCCTCGCGGAGGATAGACGCTGTAAATTGATTTTTCGCTGAGAAAACTCGAAAAAACGATTTTTTGATGACTCACTTTTTCTCGAGAACTATTGAACCGATTCAGCTGAAATTCAATAGCAAAGTTGGCACTCATAAAATGTATAAACACACCAAATTTGAAGTCTCTAGCTCAAATATTTTTTAAGTTATCGCAATAACCGCGATTTTTCGAAAATCATAGTAAAAAAAATATAAAAGAAAAAAAAAAAATCGGAGCCCTGGTCACCCCCGGGGTTTAATGTGCGCCTCATCAGCGCGCATCTCCTCGCGGAGGATAGACGCTGTCAATTGATTTTTCGCTGAGAAAACTCGAAAAAACGATTTTTTGACAATCCGCTTTTTCTTGAGAACCATTGAACCGATTTAGCTGAAATTTCGCAGAGAGCATTGCGCTTGCGTAGTGAATATTCCCTCAAAATTTCATATCGATACATGCAGCCGTTTCTGCATAAAGTGATGAAACGTGTCATCACACACATACACACACACACACACACATACATACACACAGACATGTGAAAAAAATATTTTTTTCCGACATTTTAGAACATTTGGAGTCATAATCCGATGTAATCTCAAATTCGAAAAAAATCACGATTACAATGCTTCCATTCGGAAGCAAAAAGAAAAAATATTGATGAATCTACATATTCAGTTTATTTTATGGATTTTACCATGAAAATAAATGTTGAACAACATGTTTCTCTAGATAAAAAAACCTGTTGATCAATTTAATAACATAATATGGCCATGCTTCTTTTGCCCCATTGTACCCTTGCTAGGTACGAGGTGGAGCGCTCGAAATACCTTAATCAATGGAACGATCATTTAGCCGAGCTCTTTCGTTTCAATTTATTTTCTTTTTCTGTACGACCATTCGTCGCTGAGATATTGGTTGTTGAATGAAAATAGTATATTACATGCCTAGGGCAGTAATGTAAGAAATGTCTCAGAGCACATGTAATTGTTGGCCGAGGCGAAGCCGAGGTCAACAAACATGTGCTCTGAGGCTTTCTTACTTACTGCCTAAGGTGTGTATACGATTTTTCTGCACACTGGGACAGAAGTGAGCTTACGCCCGAGCGCAGCGAGGGCCGAAAGTCTCACTTTCGTCCCAGTGTACAGAAAATCACATTTTCATCTTTGATCATTGATATCTCGTGAACTACTGATCGTACAGCGAGCGATGATGGGTTTTGTAAACTTGGATGAATTCTCTATAAGTATCATTTGGAGTTTCATTTTTGAGAAAATTATGTTTATGTTGAATATCGGTTTGAAAAATTACCAATAAAAGACGTTTTTTTGCTATTTTTGGAAATACGACTTTTTGGTTCAAAATTTATAAAAAATCAAAAAAAGTGCGCATACGACCTTTTGGCACAACTCACGCGATGTCTTCGAATTTAACCTTTTCAGGACCGAGCTATTTTTTGCCGGCTTTTTCAGTTTACGGTTTAGAATTTTTATATTATTATATATGAGTTGTATACCCAAAAAGATTGTGCCGCTTCCGCGCCACTATAGTGGCTTCCGGTCTGGAACGGAAAATATCAAAATTTTTTCATATTTTTCGCAATTAAATCAATAGATATCTATTATCAATCGTAGGAAAAATGATGAGGAGTATGTTTTACTAATAATCGACCAGAATATGTCTCATTTAAGGAAGTTCATCCGGTATGGGATTTAATAGTACGAAAAATTATCACGACTAGCGTAGTGGTTATACGACTAGCGTAGTCGTAACCTGTACAGCTGCTATGTACTAGAAATTCTTGTTCGTCGATCATTATTGTTTTTTTGTAAAAAATCGAATTTATAGAAATAATTTTTTTCAAGATCAAATAGAGAAAGGTCAATTCAGCACATTTTCAACTAGTTTTGTATGATTTAATGTGCAAGCATAGCATACATTGCGTTATTCGGAAAGCATTCTTGTTGATTTCAAAAAGCGCGTGGTTCTGACGTCACTGTCATGCGAGTAAGACAGAGGTTAACTTCCCAAAAATCAGCATTTTTCGAGACAAATTAATTTATTCTTAAATCACCAAGTATCTAATGCATTTGAGGAAGCTCTTAAACTGTTCTTTACATATTTATTTATCCATTATGGAAGTTTCTCCCCAAAAAACCTGTTAATTGCCACAAATTTCATGTTTATAGACGAAAACCCATAAGGGACCGTGTTAATTGAAAAATCTTTATTTATTAATTTCTCCCGAATAAGATATCCGAAGAGTTTGAAATTTTAACAGGTGACTTTTTAGATTTTCAGAAGTATATTCAAATTTTTTCATAATTATTGGTCTGTTAATTCAGTTACCGGATGAACTCCCTTAAAACATCATTCTTACAAATATCATCAAACTCAACGTATTCATGAAGCAAAATCCACTTTACCGGTTTTTAAAATTTTCTCTAAAGTGCCATCACCCGCGCCACCTTTCAATCATGCTCAGAAATCGCGAATGAATACTAATCAACATTTTGAATGACATTTCTCACATGTTCACTAAGAAACACGAATTGATAAAACAATTTACAAAAATAGCTGAAAGCCACTAAAATGGCTTCTGGTCCTGAAGAGGTTAAACATAGATAGTTATCTGAATCAATCAGATTTTGCACCGAGAACTTATCGAAATCATCAATAAATAATAACTGAAGTGGATTAGCAAATTAATTGATTATTTAATAATTGGAATCCCTTCATACCCCTTTCAAAAACCAAAGCAATTCCTTTTTTCGGCGATATATCCGGTTTTGTGGATCGTAGCGATCTGCAGTTCATCTCAAATGAAAGGTGAGCTCAGTCAGATTCATTTTTATAGATTTTTCAAATATTTATAGGCCATTTTCTGGAAATTAGTTTTTACCCTATAAGTACTTAAAAAAATTATAATTTTTTTTCGAAATCAATAAATCAATGAGACCTGATCTCGGCTTTAATGTCAGATCCGCCCCAGATTACTACTATCAATAGAACCAGAGATATTCCCGAAAAACTGAAATTAAAAAAAAACAGTCATCTTAGGCAAAAAATAGGATTTCTGAGAAATGTTAAGAAATAACTTCTGATGTATGATTTCCATGGCAAATTTCCTCAGTTTTCGAATGAAATCCAATAATTGCCGTCAGAAATAATCTATCTTCAATATTTTCATCGATTTCAAGTAATTTTCTAGTATGAAATACAAAAACTAGCACGTGTCCGTTTTACCCCTTGCGTCCATTTTACCTCACCTTCCTCTAAATTTGATTTGATGTAATTTAAATACGAACCATAGTCCTTTCACAGACAGAAGAACGATCGGATATCGATATCTCTCGTAGTCCTGCATAAGCATTAGGGATGATTGTCGTAAGAATTGCAGAAAGAAATAATAACCACACAGCCGACATGATTTATATGATCTTTCGAAGACTTTCTCCTGTGATTATTCGGTCAATGCAAATTACCGCGATAGTCACCTTCTTCTCTCTTTTTTTTTAAATGTATCTCATTACCAATTACGTTAGATCACACTCTATCTCTTGTTTCTCAAATCTCTGTCAATAATCTTGACTTACTTATCGTGACTCACTTATGGTATTGATTGAGGATTGGATCAAACCACTCCGCTGCTCTTCAACTCTGTCTGCCTTTCGGAGGAGAACTCCAACGATTTCTACAAAGTTTCAAGAAGAACTGGAAATATTCAGAGATTTCACAGGTTTATCGATTAATATTAGCGATTCACGTGCTGATAATGTCACTCAAAATATTTCCGGTACACGTGTTCTGATTTACTGCTCGGAACATGATAAATAATTAATTTTCGATAAGCCGTGAAATTTGTCAACAATGAGTTTGAGGGAATCGATTCAATACATTCTATTCGTAGAACACACGAGATCGGACCGATTACTTTATTTATTTTGTTTTTTTTCCCCCTCGTAGAATTCAAATCCAGTCATTGAAGCCCGGAAAAAAGAGCCAAAGAAGAAATATTTGAAATATCAATCAGCAACTGTTTATTAAAACCATTACAACTCATTGTTCCCATCATTGACTCGAGAATCCTAAAAATTCAAAAATCCCCTCGCAAAATAAAACAAGCAGGAGTCCGATCCTAGTGCGTAACTTGAAAGTTTCAGTACTATACTCAAATTTCATATTTTGCCAATGCAATTGGCAGAAAGCTTCCAAATGGAATTCTCAATTTTATAATCTGCTAATAACTACCCTGATGCATCTGAATTTCGAATTAATCTCCGCTCACTGTGATAGAATAGAACAATTTACAAAGAAAACTTTCCAACATTGTTCGTGATATTTTGATTCTAGTTCAGAATTGAAATAAAGTCCTAAATATGATCTGTCCCCCTTAAATAATCACATTTCATGAGAAAAAAATCAATATTATACAAAAACAAAGATAATACCATAAAACTGGAAAATTTTAAAATTGAATTTCAGGTTTCAATTAGTCTTTTTCGTTGTCATAGCGGAATGAAAATGGGCTCATTTTTTAGGAAAAATTGTCTACTTATTGACTATTGAATAAAAAATACTAGCGTTCCTAGAGGAAAAATGGAGGAAAATTGAAATTTCTGAAAAAACGATTTCTTTGAGCACTTGTATAGCAAAATTCGAGGGAAGAATCTGAAATTATCAGCATTCGTTAAGCCCGTCTAAACGAATTTTTTCAGCTAGACTTGGATGTGATCGGTCCAGTAGTTTCAGAGATAGAGAGTCATCAATTTGTCATCACATACACACATACATACATACAGACATTTCTTTAAAAATATTACTTTTCGACATTTCCGATCATTTGGAGTCATATTCCGATGAAATCTCAAATATGAAAAAAATCACGATTACAATGCTTCCATTCGGAAGCAAAAATAAATCTGTAAAAAATCTAGTGAAAATTCTTCTCATCAAAGATATGTCCTTGACGGGATCGACAATGCCAGCAGTGGCGCAATGCACCGGTGGCAGTGAAAAGCCCGCGCACTTAAGATAATTCGAGTAGTTCTGGTGATCTATTTTTCCCTTTCAATTTTGGTCACTTTCAATAGAGTAGCATGAGATTTTTGCAAGATTTAGTTTACCCTCTGCTACCGGATAAATAAGGCCAGAATTATTTTTTGAAAAACATCAAATTAACATTGAAACTCCATAAGCGAGGAACAGTTTCAGTTTCATTGCAACAATTCATGGCCACAGACCATAGGGGTGTGCAAATTGTGAATGAATTGAATTGAATTGAATAATATCATCCAATTTGAAATTCGATCTGAATATTCGAAAGATGAATTATTCGATCAAATCGAAATATTTGTATAATTCGAAATACTAGTAGAATTCAAATCATTCGAAATATTCGATACTAATAGAATTCAAATCATTCGAAATATTCGAATAATTCGAATATTCAAATAATTTGATTCGTTTTCAAATTGAATTATTCAAATTCAATTCACACTGAATAATTCGAAACTTTGAATACTCACACTCCTATCACAGACCCATTTCTTCCTCATATAATCATATATATTCTTGTTCGTCAGAGTGTCCGTTGAGTTTTGAAATCATGAAAAATGCATGTTACCGGACATATTGCAACGATTCATTCGATTAATTACATGAAAATATCGATGTCAACCATATTTGTATTTAAAATCCAAGGATCCCCCAATCCCAGTCTTGGATACTGGGATAGCGTGAGTCTAACCCGCAACAATGTTGGATATTTCTATTTTTTACATTTTTTTTATACTGATTTAACGTCGCCGTCTTTACGCTGAGATTATGCCAATCAGTGACGGAGGGTCATGGTTTGTCTGTGGACAAAGCACTTGTAAATAATTTTACAGTGGTGCTTTTATCATTCGGCAGAGACTAGGATTTGAACTCGGATCGTCAAGTTGGCAATCCGACACTCTACCGAACGAGCCACCGTTCACCTCGTTTGGATATTTATAATATTATTTAATAACAATTAACTATCGTGGATCTCGTTTTAATATAGGGGAAATGTTACGAAATCGAAATAATTAGAATATATATGATAACTTAGAAAAAAATGAAATGAAAGTAGATGTAAGCGACGAACTTTTTTTCATTTGTTATGTCCAGAAAAATTTAAAGTAATTATTGCTGATGCATATAACCCAGATCGAAAAAACTGGGTTATGCTCAGTTTTGAAACATTTTAAGGTAAACGCTGATTGCTATTTCTTCATTCAAAAGTGATGAATAAGCAATACAGCTTCTAATAAATATGATCGATTTCGCGTTTTTCTTCAGTCGTTCAGCTGCTTCTGAATAGGAGTTGCCAAAATAGAGAGAGGCTCGAAGCACTAGGCACGAGACGCCAAATTGGTCTTTAATTACTAATCCAAATCTTTATTTACCGTGAAGGGGGATTTATTAGCTAATTGATGGGTAAACCGCAACCTTTAATCGAAAGTAGTCTCTCGCTGTTCAAGTTAAAGTGTTATAGATATCTCTATTTGTGAACGAACTCATTTTTCCAATTAAATCAAATTTAGATAGTAGTTAATAAATACGGTGATTGAAGACAACTTCCCTGGCATTAGAAACCCTTTACAGAAGACGGTCGAGGGAATCACCTTTAGATAAGGTGTAAACTTAAAACCATGAATAATTAAAATAAATATTAAACGAAGAGTGAGTACCGTCAACCTAAAACCATCTAAATTCAAACTTTCAACTTTAAATAAAATTGTGAAACCTTAATATCAATTCTGCTAAAATATCAGTGCTTGAAATATTACAAACGTAATTTATCTTTGTCTCTCTTTTATAAAACATTTGGAATCTCCTTTCCATAGAATTCCTAAAACCATATCCCCTCATTACGACATTAAAAGGTACAGAACATAGTCGCGTTCTAATAAAGATAAAATTATAATTCAAAGTTTTTGTGTTCGGAAATGAATTGAATTGTACTCAGACGCGAGGGACATCTTCGGACATAACACATTCAAAATCACAAATGACGATTCCTCGACCTTGAAATTTCCGTCGCTCAATCATCCGCAACGACTCCTTCATGTGAAATTCGGAATTCCGAAAAAATCCATTATGTTTCAATGAAAAAATATTTATTGATTGCCTTGTCACGCAAATATCATTACATTGGATAATATCATTTCGTTATTTTTCTGCTGTCCATTAGTGCATATTTTCAAGGATAATAAAGAGAAGGGCATTAACGAAATCTTTTGATATGGAATGGATTTATATATTTTCATACATGGAATACACACATTTAATATTCAAACATCACATTGAAATTGTTTAATCTATGAATTTTATTTCTTGATTCAAGCAAGATTGAAAACAAATTACAAATAAAGAATACACATTGAATGACGATCATGTTGTTTCTCAAATTTGACTTTTTCTTCTTTCAATCATTCATTGTACATGAAATTAGCATTACAAATCCGTTGCCCGCCCATTGAACCACCATAGATCCCTATATTTCTTTACCAATAATTCCGCGATAAATACAAGTATAGAAAGTGATAGACCAATCAGTAGAAATGCGAAAGCAAACCATAATTCATTGAGCTTGATGGGTCGATATTCAGTAGATGATCGTTTCTTATCTTCTATTTGATGTTCACTTTGTAATAAGCGATAAGTTTTTCGTGTTTCCCAAAACTTTCGTAAGCCTGATTCAAACATCCTCATCAACATGTCATTCATGCGATCGTAAAGAGGCCAGTGGTCACGGCATTTGATAACTAGCAATGTTTCAGCGAGGGGTTCACTAACTAACTCAAATGGCAGAGAAGCAACATGCTGATATATAGATTTCTCCGTTAAACATGCAGTGAGTTCATCTTTCAAAACATGATCGAAACATTCATCATGTTCAACGCTCATTGCATGACATTCTGGACAATGTGTTTCGATCAATTCTTCCAATCCAGGGGTACTGTATAATTTATATCCCAATTGTATCAATGTTTCGATTCTTTCAATGGGTTCATTTTTCTCGCGAGTTATCCTGGAAGTAATCATTCTACCTTGGAATACCCGATGACTGATGATCATCATTATCAGTATTGTTGAAAGGAAAATACGAAACGAATTATTTCTGATATTCATTGGAGTTGATGAATGAATTATCAGCCGTATTATGTTCAATAACGCCGAGGAAAATTCGTTATTTTTCCATAACAAAATCGAAAATAAAATCATAAGAGCTATGAATGCTAGGAATATTACGGAAAAATTCCAGAAGTGGAAAATTTCATGCTGTATTGATTTTCCAGGACTTGATTTTATTACAGCAATGATTCGATTCTGGGAATAAGGAAAAAGAAATTTTGTACTTGAATCCGTATCGATACTACTCGGAAACGATACTAAGTCCGTTGAGCCTGCATAGAGAGACTCATAAGCTAAATTTCTTCGTCGGAAAGGAGAAACACCGTATGGAATCTTTAATGCATTTGCAACGGCGATGATCATTTTCCACGGAAGGTTACCATTCTGTATGAAGCTTGAATATGGAGTTGGAGATTCATGTGTGGCAACTGTTATCGCGCCTGCATCCCGCTTCAGAGTTTTATCGTAATTCAAATCCTTGCAGGAAATATCTGAAATTAGAGTGATCATCTGAAATCTTAGCATAATTCTACACCCATGATTTCATTCTAATTGATTTCACAGAATGACTGCAATTTTTTTTGATGATAATGCAAAATATTCATGAAATGATGAATTCCATTCATAATTCTATAAATTTTCAATTCAAGATGTTCGAAAAATTAATGGAATCATTCTATATACCAATGAAATTCTCAGACTATTATTATAATTGATTTCGAATTAATGATTGAATGAAATTCGGATATGATGAATAACTCACTTTTATCGAATCGTTGACTGAAATAATGAAGTCCAAAAATTGACATCCTGAATTTCCAGGGATGTGGTGCATAATTGGCGTATGGATTTATTGTATATAATACTGACGTATTCATTGATTCAGGACAAATGTATACTGAATTGATCATGCCCTTTACGAAAGTGTTGAAGAGAACGTTAAAGGGATTTTCACATAACTGTAAGTTCCTAGTAATAATAAAGAACGATGCCATGTTATTCCACCAGCTCCTTCTTTCCAAAAACTTTTCTATACTCCCTAATTGACGCAGAGAATCGAAAACGATGACAGCTCTCCTTAGTTTAAAATATTCAAATAAATGATTGGGAGGATTCTTAAGATTGATCCGAATCATCGGTAATTTATCAGTGAATTCATTAAAATCACCGACAACAACAACCGCATCCGATAAACTGTCATCATCATAGCATGATTCGAGGATACTCTTCTAAAATATCGAATAAAATTTCCAATTTAGTAAATTCATAGTTATGATTATTGACGTAGATTTAATGAGACGAGAATACGAACCATAGTCCTTTCGCTGACCGACGAACTGTCGGATATCGACAGCTCTCGTAGCCCTGCATAAGTCCCAGGGATAATAATCGTAGGAATCGCAAAAAGAAACAGTAGCAAATCAACTAACATTATTTCTTTTATATTCCGAAGGCTTTGTCCTGTGAATAATTCCGTCGAAGCAAACAATCAAAACGTTCACCTTTTTTTCTAATTTCAATATACGATGAATCACAACAATTCCTACAGAGTTTCGGGGAACACTGTGAGCATTCACAGATTTCATTGGTATATATATCAATTGCTATACCATTGGTATAAAAACATTGATCAATATATTGATTAATTTTTTTGATTTGGGTACTGATACTGTCAAACCAGCTTCTTGCATACGTGCTCTGATTTTCCGATAGTAATTCCGTGAATAATTCATTTTAGACAAACCGTGCTACTCATTCATAATGAATTTGGATGGATTGATTCATAATATTCTATTTATAGAATATTTTTTTAGTCTTTTACATCATAGAATCGAAATCCATTTCTACAGTGCTGATCCAATGCAACAAAAAAATATAAATAATCAAATTCTTAAAATATCGCATTATCTCACTCAGTTCCTACTATATTGTTCAAAAGCGAATAGCAAGACAAAAAAAACTTATCCGGTTAGTAACTATGTAAGGGGAGTTCTGAGAGAGCGACAATTTCAAGGTGGGTTCTGGGCCAGCGCGTCCGGAGGGCCACGTGTACGTTGCAGGTGGATGTGGTGGGCTAAAGGGGAGGTCAGAGTGGAGGGGTGTGAGGGTGATAGGTGAGGGGGAGAGATGAGAGGGGATAGATGTGAGGGGTTAGATGCGAGGGGAAAGATTCGAACAGATGGATGGCATATCCATGACCGTGGAAGAAGATTCATCAGCTATAATTCGAGTGCTGTAATGAAGAAATTCACGTGCTGGTGCGAATGAGTGGGGATGAAGTTATAAAACAAGATCGATCATTCGGAAAGTCAATGGTCATTATGTACAATTTTATGGCGTATGAAGTGAGAATATTGTGCAGTACTCTTCCCTATCTTTGTAATCATGATGATGATGTCATCGCGAGATATTTCGGTGAGGATTCTCCAAAACAAATATGGGAGTTCCTGCAAGATTTATTGAAACTTGAACATAGTTTCAATGCTCTAAGAAGACATCGGAAAAAGATGAGGAATCAGACAGATTCATCTCTGGAGATTTTCCTAGATGAAAAAAGGGAAACAGTCAGAGATACATTCAGTGATTTGATTATCCGAATGGAGCATGACGTGCACACACAAATGATGGAGAGGCAGTGGAGATTAGTTGATAATTATCATTTATCATTCATCGTCAAATATCTATATGATATTAAATGTCATCTGGATATAATGTTTGAGGCTTTAACAAAAACCTTCTGATATGGAGGATAAATAAAGTGTATCTTCATTTTTTACATTTGAAAAAAAATTTTATTCAAAAAAATCCATTTTACATTTTTACATCTAGATTAATTTTTTAAAATTATCACTAAGTGGATTATATTCAATAATTCGATCATGTAGTATTAAACAATACGCTGCTGTATTATTTTGAAATGCTACGGATGCTTTAAAATCTGGCCGAATATCTACGGGCCCAGATTTTAAAAATTCATTCTGTTTCAAGCAATCAATTACAATGAGCGGTGCTCTGTGCAAGAAATTCTCTTGAGTTAACCATGGTTTGGGATCCTTACCATAGTACGATGGTTGAAAGTTGATATACATATCATATAATAATGCAAATTGATTATGATCAATATCAAGATCAAGATTGTCATATGGATAGCTTTGTGAATTTGAAAATAAATATTACCTTGTTCTGAATGGAGTCTATCAATTGGTGGAAGATATTGGAGGATATGTGTCAATACTTCCGTTGGTAATTTTTCCATTGTCATATAATTATTTGGATTGATCTCAACGATTTTACATTCAACAAGTTCATCTCTCTTAGTTTTGATTCTCGAATCAAATAGCCATGTTCATATATCGGTTATCACCTTTAGATTCATGAAAATGCCGCTAGATGGCGCCCATATAGAATTCAACGGAGGAGATATCAGAAATACTAACTATTGGAAATGGGTGTGATAAATAAGTTCTCGACACAATTAAGGAGGAACTGCAGCAAGTGACCCAAAACAAAGGAAATGTGTCAGAGTCCTGAAAATTTCTAAATAAGTTTACTGGGTGATTAAAAATATGTACTAATTTATTGTAATTGAGTGACCGTAGAACAAGGCAGAAAATAAATATCTAAGTTGAACTTTTAACATAGGGTTTATAGGCAGTCGATCAATTTCGTGAAAATACTACATATCCGATCAGTTGGTAATAACGTAATTGTGCTACAATTACCCATCACCCATGTAACCTCATGTAAAAAGTTCAACTTTGATATTTATTTTCTCCCTCCCAGGTGGAAATATGCATGACATATTCTGACAAAAAATGTTATAATGTAACAAAAAATGGCAAAATATGACAAATTATCAGGGTGATGGTAAATTCTGTCATAATGTTTCCTTTTTTGACATATTATGACAAGAAATGTCATTTTTTTTCTGACCAATAATAATATGTTAGATTCGGTCATCGATCAAAAATGACAAAAATTGTTAAAAATTGACATTTTTTGTTGAACATGTGTCAAAAAATGTCATTTGTTCTCGAAAATTTCCGACTGTTTTCTGATATTTTATGACATATTTTGATTTGTCATAAATTGACAAATTCTGATAATCAATGACATTTTCTCATGAAATATGTGATAATTTTTCAGGCATTATTTGTCATATTTTTCATGGGCATAAAGTGTAAGAATATGACAAAATATGTCATAATAAGACATATTATAACAAATTTACATATGTCATAATTAGCTATATCCTGATCAATTCGGACAAATATTTTTGGGAAAATGTGGATGTCATAATTTGACAAAAAAAAGTCATAATATGACAAAAATCACAAAATATGACAATTGAAGAGAATAATGTCAAGTGTTGTCATTATATTTCATTTTTTGACATATCACAATAGAAAATATCATTTTTTTTCTGACCAATAATAACCGATATGTCAGATTTTCTCATTGACCAAAAATTACATAAATTGTGAAAATTTAACATTTTTTGTCAAACATATGTCAAACAATGACATTTGTTCGAAAAAATTTATGACCGTTCTTGGCATTTTAGGACATATTCTGATTTATCATCAATTGACAAATTGTGGAAATCAATGAAATTTCTTCGTGAAAAATATCATACCCTTTCGAACATAATCTGTCATAATTTTAGTAGTCATAAAATGGGGAAATATGACATAATATGTCATAATTTGTCAGAAAATGACTGAAACTGATGTTCAAATTTTCAAGAATCTCAGACTTTTCTATCATAGCGAGAATTCCTTGATCCGTAACCAATTTGACTCCATCGCAGAGTGAAAAATTTCGAAACTTCGTAAGATGAATGAGTATGTCATCCGTGATCATATCACCATCAATTTGAAGTGTTTCTAGGGTCGGAACAGCCAGGAGTGCCTCTAGGAGCATCACCGGAAATCCTTCATCAAAAGCACCTAAAAATTTAAGAAACTCTGAAAATTCTTGATAGGACTGAATAAAACATTACAGGATGATTAACTAAGTAGTGAAAGAAGAGCCGAAGAATTCAGAACCAGAATAGGATACGTCCACTTTTTTGTCAATAATTTTTGAAGAATGTCTCTGAAACTACTTGAGCGCAATTATGACTAATACTCTTTTTTTTCAAAGAAAATTTCAAGAGCTACAAAGAAGTCACTTCAAAAATTTCTCTATTCTACTTAGTTTACGAAATATGTTCAAGAAAATTCAATGTAAAACAGTAGACTTATTCTGTTTTACCTTTTCACTATTGAATTGGGTGATGCTTTTAATCTTATTTGTAGAGCATTGAATTCTCATGATGAATTTCCATAAATCGTCAAGTCTTAGAGATAAAGGGACGTAATTGCTATCCATATATATAGCACTCACGCCACTTTGTTTGTAAACTGACGATATGATACTGAAAGTAACAAACATCTAACAAGTTTCATTTTTTTTTCTTCTTAACGAATCAATTATTTAAAAAAAAAAATATGAACATGTGGGAAATTCAAAAACCTGTTGGTGCAATGTTTTTGAATTTTTTTTCTGTAGTAAGTTATTTGTTCGGAAAAATCTAAAAAAATTGTCAGATCTCTGCCAATTTCATTATCATGAAATAATCCTTTACTTTCGGACTCTTTTCACCTGCACCACTGAATCAAAGCATTCATAATTACCATCTATCGAGAGGCTCTTCAATTGACAGCAGTGCGGCAGCATATCGCAAAGCAATTGTGCACTATACGTCCTGTCAGTAAACTTCAAATTTCTCAATCGATTCAACCATGGAGCATCAAAGATCATTCTGGGTGAAGGTTCTTCTTCGGGAATTGTATAATACAAACTCCTCAAATTACGAAGCTTCTGCACTGCCTCTACCATTCGTATCGTAAATACATTACTTCCAAATTCTTCCAGAGCTTCCGAATGTTCAATCAGTGAAACAATTTTATCTTCATCGTCTTCTCTGGTTTCCGTAAAACGCAAAGATCTCTAATTTCTGGAGGGTAGTACTTTGGCTAAATATCCTCCGAAATAACATGTAACAGAATGTAATTCCTGATTGCGATCAAATAGAACTGACCACCATTCCTTCTTGATATAATCATCTATTTCTATTCCCACAGTGAGAAACTTTAAATTTTGACAATAAGAATTAACGAACAAAATTATCATTGAATAATCTAATCCCGCGTTGTCCCGAAAATCGCCGTAATTTAAATGAAACTTTCCAATAAAATATCCAACTCTTGCAACTAAACAGTGGATCACATCTGGAGAATCCGAATCAATAAACAGTTGATTTCCCTTTTTTTCGACGAGTTTATGCGATTCCGTACAATGTTCAAATGCGCCGTAATCATCTGTTAAGTTGATAATGTACAACTCTTTAATGTCTTTCCCTGTACTGCGGCTGACATCCCGCGATTTTCTGCAGACTGTAGAGAAGATGATTATTTAGATTTTATTTAATTGCCCGGAAAAAAAAAATCTGATATGATTACATCTAATTAGATAGGAGAGGATGGAGCAATGTGGAATGTGATCTTAAATCTTATCAATATAACTGCAGATCTGTTTGTGTCTAATTATATCTATCAGATTGAATCAGATTTCATCGCCTTTGGAATAAAGTGACGTAAATGCCAAAAATGCCTAAATTTTGCTGTGAAAGAGGCATATCTCGGAAAATCAAAATAACCAAGTGACGTAATTGCTAGCTACAAAAAGAAAAAAACATATCGCACTTACGCCATTTTATCTTTTGGATATTTATTTCATAAAATTTCAATCTGACACTTACGCCTTTTTAATTTTATAATCTCTTCGTATTTCCTTCCTAAATTATGAAGAGACACTTGCACCTCTTCTTTAAGAGTTTTTCTATTGAATTATTTTTTTTTGGTCTTGCGCATCTCCCATGTGGGAAACCGAAAGAGGCCGCAATTCGGGGCAATGTCGAATTGCCGAGTTTCGATATAGGGAAACTATATTGGTTCGAACTCCAGCCAATAATGGCATGTCACAGCGGCACGAAATCGAAAACTAAATAGGGCGTATATCGCATCCGATTTCGACCCGATATAGGATTTCGAGTTCGGCCCGAACGTCGGGCTAAATTCAATGTGACGAATTTCAACTTAGCGCTTCGATATACGCCCAATATCGAATCCCATATCGAACTCGACAGACGCTCAATAATATAAAAACAATTTTTAAACATAAAATAAAAAGAAAATTATCATTTTTTTTTCTGAGATTCCGTAATTTTATATTTTTATTATTTATATTTCAATTTTAATCATTTTAAAGTCATTTTAGAAATTACAAATTTTAGTTCCCACAGGCGGTATTGAACCCTCGATCGTCGGATGATGAAACTTGCACGCTGCCGACTGGACCATCACTCTATTCGACTTTGACAGAATCCTACTGTCTATATGAATCTAAAAGTCATTTGATCTCAAATTCATATCGATATTTATATTGTTTATATGGATATCCTTATTGAGAGGAATATAATAACAAAAGTGAAATAAGAACCGAGAAAGAAAACTGCATATTTCTCACAATGGGATATTCATTTTTTTACACAAAATTCTTCTATTTCTGAAAATTAAAGTTTTTATTTGAGTATTATTTCTTCCTCTATTGATAATCGAATCATTTGATGGCAGAAAGGGAAGATTTTTTTCTTGATAAATTTTTCTATCTATTCTATTTTACATTTATTTATTATTTTTAGATTTATTCGAATTGAGTTCACGAATTAATCATTAGTAAGAAGAATAATTGAAGGAAAATCAATTATGGTGTGACTTTCCAATCGTTATGTGAGAGTATAAAAAAATATAAAAATTAATCAAAAAGAAAAATTATTAAAAAATAACACGATTGTAAAAAATTATTGGGCAATTTCAAGGTTGATATCGATCGGAATTCGTACTGCGGAATTCGGGGGAGCGATGTTGGAAATATGTTTGTCAAAAGTAGAGAAGCCGAACTTCGGTTACGCGAATTACGTGCGATAATCGTTTCGAATTTGTTGTGCCGATATGGGTGTCATGACTTCCGTCCAAATTTCGGATAGATATAGGGTTGCCGATATTCGGCTACTCGATATAGAATCGAGTTACGATACTAACTCACCATCCCTATATACAGGGCTCGACGTTGGGAAGAATATCGGACTTATTCGCGGAACCAATATCCACGCCCCGATATTGTTTCGTACTTTGGCCTTTGATCGACTTGCCTAAAATCGTATAAAATAATTTGGCCCGAACATCGGCCAGCCCGTGGATGTCGGGAAACCCTACATGGGCTTTGTTACTATAAATGCAAAATAGCAAAGAACGGTATGTACTGGAAATAGGCCTTTCTCTTACTATCAATTTAAAATAACAAAAAGATATATGTGCTGGGGAAACATGGCTTTGTTGTTACAAATTTTTGGAGACGGAAACTGAATTTAGTGAAATGCGTATTACAAACCGACGTATGAGACAAAAAACAATTAAAAACAAAAAGACGTAAGTTGATATGCGTTTCTTTGTTCGTAGTAGTTCCGATACTTGTGCCTATATGTTATCATATTTTCTCTATCATTATGGCATGAAATACCTAGGAAAACCCATCGGAGCGAAAAAAACAAAGTTTTTTTCGAAGAAAATGAACAAAAAACACACGGCTAAATGATAAAAAGCCCCGAGCCCTCGGGGCTAAACAAAAAATAGCCCCGAGCCCTCGGGGCTAAATAAAAAAAAGCCCCGAGCCCTCGGGGCTAAATAAAAAATGGCCCCAGGCCTTCGGGGCTAAATAATAGAAAGCCCCGAGCCCTCGGGGCTAAATAATAAAGAACCCCGAGCCCTCGGGGCTATTTAATAGAAAGCCCCGAGCCTTCGGGGCTAAATAATAAAAAGGCCAGAGCCCTCGGGGCTAAATAAAAAATAGCCCCAAGCCTTCGGGGGTGAATAATAAGAAGCCCCGAGCCCTCGGGGCTAAATAAAAAATAGCCCCGAGCCTTCGGGTCTGAATAATAAGAAGCCCCGAGCCCTCGGGGCTAAATAAAAAATAGCCCCGAGCCCTCGGGGCTAAATAAAAAATAGCCCCGAGCCCTCGGGGCTCAATAAAAAAAAGCGCCGAGCCCTCGGGGCTAAATAAAAAATGGCCCCGAGCCTTCGGGGCTAAATAATAAAAAGCCCTCGGGGCTAAATAATAGAAAGCCCCGAGCCTTCGGGGCTAAATAATAAAAAGCCCCGAGCCCTCGGGGCTGAATAAAAAATAGCTCCGAGCCTTCGGGGCTAAATAATAAAAAGCCCCGAGCCTTCGGGGCTAAATAAAAAATAGCTCCAAGCCCTCGGGGCTAAATAATAAAAAGCCCCGAGCCCTCGGGGCTAAATAAAAAATAGCCCCGAGCCTTCGGGGCTAAATAATAAAAAGGAGGGAGCCCTCGGGGCTAAAGAAAAAATAGCCCCGAGCCCTCGGGGCTAAATAAGAAAAAGCCCCGAGCCCTTGGGGCTAAATGAAAAATAGCCCCGAGCCTTCGGGGCTAAATAATAAAAAGCCCCGAGCCTTCGGGGCTAAATAAAAAATAGCCCCGAGCCCTCGGGGCTAAATAAAAAATAGCCTCGAGCCCTCGGGGCTAAATAATAAAAAGCCCCGAGCCCTCAGGGCCAAACAAAAAATAGCCCAGAGCCCTCGGGGCTAAATAAAAAATACAGAGTTTTGATTTTACCGACCGTGTATAGATTATTTTTATTTTTCGTGACATCACTTTTTACGGCAATTTCGGTCATATATATGCGTTCGTTCATGAGAAATTCATCTGAACTTAAATGGAGAGAAGGCCCAGAATGCCTGAGTATTTAAACTTCTAACCTATTCAGGTTATAGTAGTTGAAATCTCATATTATCGCGTAAAGATGGAAATTGAATTACTAAATAAATCAATTAAATAAATTGAATTAATTAAAGTGCACAAGTTTCAGAAAAAAATTGGAGGCGATCGGATTCGATCTCGGGTGAGAATCGAAGCTCACAACCTTATCTACTTTCCGAAATAATATGACCGAAATTGCCGTAAAAAGTGATGTCACGAAAAATAAAAATGAAAAATAGCCCCGAGCCCTCGGGGCTAAATGAAAAATAGCCCCGAGCCCTCGGGGCTAAATAAAAAATAGCCCTCGGGGCTAAATAATAAAAAGCCCCGAGCCCTCGGGGCTAAATAAAAAATAGCCCTCGGGGCTAAATAATAAAAAGCCCCGAGCCCTCGGGGCTAAATCATAAAAAGCCCCGAGCCCTCGGGGCTAAATAATAAAAAGCCCCGAGCCCTCGGGGATAAATAATAAAAAGCCCCGAGCCTTCGGGCCTGAATAAAAAATAGCCCCGAGCCCTCGGGGCTAAATAATAAAAAGCCCCGAGCCCTCGGGGCTAAATAAACAATAGCCCCGAGCCCTCGGGGCTAAATAATAAAAAGCCCCGATCCCTCGGGGCTAAATAAAAAATAGCCCCGAGCCCTCGGGGATAAATGGAAAATAGCCCCGAATTCAACACTTTTTTCCAAATGTTTCTCAAACCAATTAAGGAGGTTCTACAGGTATTTTATCAAAATTTAAAAATGTACGATTTCATTGAAATTTTCTTCTAAGGTTCTCCAAATCATAAAGAAACCGTATGCAAAATTTTGGATTTTTTTCATACCTGGTTTAAAAGTTATAAATTTTTTAATAACCATCGTTCAAGGATGTTCTACTGGTATTTTATTAGAACTTTAAAATGTACGATTTCAATGAAATTTTTTCCAAGGTTCTCCAATTTATAAGTAAACCGTATGCAAAATTTTGGATTTTTTTCATACCTGGTTTAAAAGTTATAAATTTTTCAATAACCATTTTTAACATGATTCTTATGGAAAATTCACAAAAGCTTATGAAACTTTTCGAAAAATTGTTCAAATTTGGTGAAACTTCGGATATAGGTGAGGAATACCCCCCCCCCCCCCCCCGCACAATTTGTTCATTTCTATACAACGATTGGGTCAATAATTGGCATTAAAATTAATAAAAATGCTTGAAAAATTGTCGATTTCGCGTAAGTGCTGCCAACTTGTGTCGCCAGAATTCCCTAGAATTTAACGCTTTCTTCAAATAATTCTCAAACTAATTAAATAAAGGATAAAAAAAATATCTATGAAATGTAATGATAATAATATAATATTTGAACACTGACAGCGTTCCATAATTCCCTGAAAATCATTTTAATGAGGAATTTAAAAAATCATTTTTTCATGTTCAGGGATTGGAACACTGACGAAATCACTGCCCCTCTCATGCCGCACAACCCCCGCTTACGGTAGGTGTAGAACATCCTTAAGGAACATCGGTGGAAAAAAGGACTCATTCAGTTTTACCTTTCCACTCAATTCAAAAAAAATACGTTTTTATGACTAAAGAATCACTAACATTTTACACTCACGACATCTTCAATGGACACATTTAATACCAATAATACAAATACAACTATAAATTGAAGTAGTATCCTAGCAGATTCGAGTACAGTTAACCCCTTACTTTTTTAATGCCGTATCAAAGATGATACTTTTTAACAATTTTCTGAATTTTCTATAACTTTTGTCCCTGTTATTCACGAGATATGGATTATCAAAATTACTGAATATAGTGATGATGGGGATGAAATGCTCTAAATCAGACAGAAATAAAGAAATTACTAGAAAAACTGCACAGTTGACCCATTATTTAGAAACTATTGGCGAAAACAAAAATATTTTAATTAAACAATAGAATATAAAAATATTCAATTCTCCGTATAGTTATTGAGAAATTTCAATTAGAAGGTAGTCGTAACTATTCGCCTCTATCTCTATCACATGCAAGTGATAAGAGATTAGTGATGTAAAAAAATCCGAGAAACAGAAAATAACAATATTCACAAGCTGAAGATATGACTTTCGAAAAGTTTAATTACTTTTTCGGGTAAATTAAAGCACGTTTTCAGGCCGAGTTATCAGCAGTTAATTGAAAACTAACCTAAAAGTTCTCATTTCTTCTATTCTATCGGTCGGACTCTAGCATACAACCTCAATTAAGAGCATTTTATGCAGTGAAATTTGATCTTTGAGATGGAGTAGTGTACTTCGATTGATTCAGTTCCATAACATCAAGAAACAGATTTGCGAGGTTATCTTTGGGATCTTCGGTAATTTCAGCCACAGCCACGTCAGGTGATTGATTTATCATCTCATTACAATATGCCTCTTTCTGTAATTTTATGTAAAAAAGAATCAAAATATTATATAGTGATATTTACGAATATGACGATTCCTCATTACTCACGTCACATTGTCTTGCTGTGTGTCGTGTTCGACACCAATAGATCTCCCCGGCACTGCAGTCCATTGGCTTTGACTAGAATATAGAGAATAAAAATATAATATAGTTTGATTCAAAAAATTTAGCAGTAAAAAGACGAAACAGAACGAGCCGGGATGGGTGCAACTGCCCACCAGCAACTGCCCACCGCTAACACTGCCCACACATTCATTGCATTTTTGCAACTGCCCACATGAAACTCGTCAAGTGCCCACAGTTTCTTTACCCTCCGAAATTTCGGTTAAGAGTAGCATTTTTGTCTGAGAAATTATTTTTCTCCCCATTTTTTCATTTCGAAAGCAACGAGGTCTCATACCTAATGTGTACACGATAAAAAGAAATAAGAAAACGTTAACAAAATAATTAAAATGGATTCATAAAGATGGTATCCTCCTCAATGATTCTATTCATCAATTGAAGGAATCTCGAATAAAACGATTCATTTAAGAAGTAATTGTTGACATATTTGTGAAAATTTCCTCTGGAAAGTCTCATTATTCCTATTCTCGTAACTCGTATCTCTTTCGAGGATTTTTTCAATTTCGCTCATTGCAGAGAGAAAATTCCGAGTCAGCTTTAATATCACTCTAATTTCCATCGATTCTTGCCTTATCGTTAATGTCAACAGAATGCAAAAAAACCTGACATGATCAATTTATCATTTTTTTTATTCTCGAAAAAAAAACATTTGTAAAAAAAATTAAGATTGCTTTCATTCAATTCTTTCAATGTTATTCACCCTATGTCTCCGTCATTCTTTAATTGTTTTTGAAGTATTTCAATTTGAACCTCAGCTGAAATTATTATCGCTGCATTTGACTTTGAGTTATTTCATTTTTTTTTTCAATAGTTAAGTTTTTCATTATATTATAGCCTTTGTGAAAAAAAAATTAAGCGTTGCTTTTACTCTGTTGGAAAAATAATAATTTCACCTGAGCTTCGAATTAAAATACTTCAAAAACAATTAAAGAATGACGAAGACATCGGGCAGGGTGTCGATCGACCTGGAAAACCTGGAAAAGTCAGGGAATTTCGATGTTAGTCAGGGAAATTCATAGTTTATTTTTTATTATCTCCATATTTTTAAGATTGATAGATATTCAATTGAAAACTTGAATTTTACGATCAGTTTGAAATCTGCAAAAAGGTTCACAAAAAATCACAATTATGAAAATTCAACGCAGTTTCGGGGATTATTGTAAAATTCTAATAAAAAAAATTGTTTTCAAGAATAACTAAGAATTTTAACGTAGAGAAACGTGAGGCAAAATGGACATTGTCATAAAAATATTGTAGATGGATTTTTCCCAATTATTTCATAGGGAAGCTGAGAGAATTTGAGTCGAGAAACATGTGCTAGAATTAATTTTTCTTAATTTTTTGAGAATTCGATATTTTCTGGCATTTTTGAGGGGTTTCGATTTTTGAGCAAATTCAGTTTTTTAGGAATATCTCTGATTCTATTGGTCGTACTGACCTGAAACCGATTTTAAATGAAAGGTGAGATCATTTCCCATCGATTTATGGGGTTTCAAATATAAAAATATCGATTTTTCAGATAGTTATGGGACAAAAACCGATGATCATAGTTTTCACGGAAATTCCCATAACTATCTGAAAATCGATATTTTCAAATTCAAAACCCCATAAATCGATGGGAAATGATCTCACCTTTCATTTGAAATTGGTCCCAGGTCGCTACGACCAATGGAACCAGAGATATTTTCAAAAAACTGAATTTGCTCAAAAATCGAAAGGCTTTTTACCCCTCAAAAATGACAAAAAATATCAAATTCGCAAAAAATTGACAAAAATCAATTCTGGCACATATTTCTCAACTAACATTTTCTCAGCTTTCTGATGGAATCATTAAAAAAAATCCATCTCCAATATTTTCATTCATTTAAGGATGTTTTCATAATATATGCATAAAAACTCAAATGTGTCCATTTTACCCCTTATGTCCGTATTGCCCCACCGTCCCCGATATTTAAATAATAGTTTTTTTTATACGTCCTGGAATTTTTATTTATACTCAGGGAAAAGTCATCGAAAAGTCAGGGAGTTTTGAAATTAGTTTTCAGTCGCCACCCGGATTGGATGAATAACATTGAAAGAATTGAATGAAAACAATCTTAATTTTTTTTACAAATGTTTTTTTTTTCGAGAATAAAAAAAATGATAAATTGATCATGTCAGGTTTTTTTTGCATTCTGTTGACATTAACGATAAGGCAAGAATCGATGGAAATTAGAGTGATATTAAAGCTGACTCGGAATTTTCTCTCTGCAATGAGCGAAATTGAAAAAATCTTCGAAAGAGATACGAGTTACGAGAATAGGAATAATGAGACTTTCCAGAGGAAATTTTCACAAATATGTCAACAATTACTTCTTAAACGAATCGTTTTATTCGAGATTCCTTCAATTGATGAATAGAATCATTGGGGAGGATACCATCTTTATGAATTCATTTTAATTATTTTGTTAACGTTTTCTTATTTCTTTTTATCGTGTACACATTAGGTATGAGACCTCGTTGCTTTCGAAATGAAAAAATGGGGAGAAAAATAATTTCTCAGACAAAAATGCTACTCTTAACCGAAATTTCGGAGGGTAAAGAAACTGTGGGCACTTGACGAGTTTCATGTGGGCAGTTGCAAAAATGCAATGAATGTGTGGGCAGTGTTAGCGGTGGGCAGTTGCTGGTGGGCAGTTGCACCCATCCCGAACGAGCCTATTTTTTTATCATCCTTTCCGTAACGATAGCTCGGAAACTAAGTGAGATAGCGACATTTGTGCAAGAACCTGTTTTGCAGAGATGAATCGAAGCTACAAAAAAAAGGTCTCTCTAAAAGTTTCTCCGTCTCGTTTAGTTTCCGAAATATCATTGAAGAACTAGCTTTTGTTAATGAAAATTGTTAAAGTTTGAAAAATTAGGTTTTTGCATCATTTTTCACTTTTATTGGGGAAACGATTAGAGATGAGGGGAACAGCCATGGAACCTTTTTAGCAGGAAATGAAATTCTTCACAAAAAAAAATCCCACCACTTTTTTCCCTTATAATTAATAATATCCATAGAAAATGCCAAAGAAACCAAAATTAAGAGAATTTGAATGAATTTTCAAAACTTTACCTGGACAGTTGATAATTCACAAAGTATTGTGAGAGTCGAAAGTAGGATGGTGACTTGGCAAATCATTTCTTCAATATGATTGAATCAACTACAAAGAGTGACTTTCCACAGAATTTTGATCATTATATACCTCATGATGAACAAGAGTTTAAAACTATGGGTCATAAAAAAATTTAGAATTTTTTCTATAATTTATAGCCCCTAGAGATTATAATGGATTTGACTGATAAAGAATCAAGGATATATAAATATATTCACTAGAATTGGGACACGTGGGTTCCGCGCGCGTGAGGTATGCTGGGTGATAGTGATTAATTATGAATATTCATAATTACAGGGTGCATTCGACCAGTTAACTGTGGCAGCACAGTAATAGGGAACGCGCATTTAGACTCTAACGCTACCTAGTGGCCAAAGTTACAAGTTTTCAGGAACATTTATATATGGCTCATACTTGGCAGTCATAGTATTTACATTTCTAATAAAAATTAAAAATTAATTATTTGATATAAAAATTAGTGAAAATGTCTCCATCGAAAGTGGAATGTTGTATTCGAGGCTATTTTCTTAAATTTTTTTCTTTGGATTGGAAAATTGAGAGTTCGTTGGAAAATGTTTTTCCTTTTTTTTTTGGTGGATATCTTGGAGGGAAAGCGAGATAGGGTGGTTTTGGGGAAGTACTTTTTTGTAGAGAATTTTGAGAGCTACAAAAAAGATCTCTGTAAAATTTTTCTATCTCGTTTAGTTTCCTAGATGATCTTCAAAAATGAATAAGAAAAATCGAATTTTTGTGATTTACTCAAAAATTCGAGTTTTTGTTAATTATTTCTTGGAAATATCTCGGAAAGTAAGCGAGATAACGCGATTTTTGCATGATTCTTTTTTATAGAAGGTTCAAGAGCTACAAAAAAGATCTCTTCAAAAATTGTCCTATCTCGTTAAGTTTCCAAGATAATCTCAAAAAAATACAGTGAAAAAGGAAATTTTTCTGTTTCATTTTTTTGCTACTTAATTGTATTTTCGAAAAATGTATTTTCATGAATTTTCAGTATTTATTCCATCGTTTTCGAAATTGTTTCAGATATTTTCATGAATATCTGTAGAACACTAAACTCGGGAAAAAAAATCCAATATATTTTCTCCGCAAAAAATTAAATCATCTGAAAAAAAAATAATAATTTCCGAATTTTCCTTTTATTTATACTGACTATTATTTTTACGGAATAAACATTAGATGCACTCGTTTGAGCTACCACAGTACCAGTAATTAATGCTGGATTGTTCTCGTCTTTTATTTCTGAAACGGTTAAACATGCCCCAATTTGAATGATTTCTGCCCTTTTGTATCATTTTGACTTCAAATTAGATGATCATATACACTGGAACAAAATCGAAATTTAATTATTTTCTTCATTTTTCCAAAATATCTTAATAGTTTATTGCACTACTGTTTCCTGAAAAGTTAGACAGCTCGACGACAGAGAGCATCAGAATCGGCAGTAGTGCTGCATCTACAGTTAACGCGCGTTGTTATGTCGCGAGGCTTGGCTACAGAGGTCGCGTCATATTTTTATCCGCGAAATTCAATTTTAATCTCAACCATTCCTTTTAAATTCACTGAGTATAGAAGAAAATAATACATTCAATTTAAAATAAACAGGGACAATAGAAAACGGGGAAAAAACCGACAGCTGCTATCCTCAGGGTATTGTTCTCTATATTTTCCGTACAGTCGTAGTATTTTCTTTATACTTTTCTAAACCTTTCTTTTATTTTATTGCCAAACACATGGCCAACAAATGTCCGAACTTTTGGCGCCCTTTCTTTCCGCGTTATTACTACTTTTATTGCTTTAATCCCTCAAGACCCAAAATCCTCGCGTTAGAATTTTTCTAAATTTTCCCTTATTCTCTCCGCCTCTGAATTGTCCGCCGTCTCATCGGATCCAAACAGATCAACATCATCATGGTCACCAGCTGCTGATTTAGCTGCTCGGCTTGCACTAGCACCACCACCGAGTACAGCTGGTGCTTTCATTGTACCAAGAAGACTTTTTAGATTGTGAGACTTGATGTGGTTGTGCCATCAGAGTACGTGTGGATTTTTTGCTATTGAGGATTTACCAAGGGCTTAATATACGGCGGCATCAGCTTGAAATTATTGGAGTCTGCTTTAGAATTCACGTAATTTTCCTTCCCAATCTCGTCGTATTGGGGAAAAGTAAGTACTGTGAAACTTTACGGCTCATGCTATAAAAACAAAAAAACACTATCACTACTACTAGATGAAGTGGTAAAAAATGATCTGATACTATGAGAATTTCTGAGTTTTCTATGATAATTGCTTGAGTATGAAAAGTATATGGGAGGATTTGAAAATATTTTGACAAGCAATACGAGTGATCAATTTGGTGAGATTGATTGAGCAGTAATTAGGTTACTTTATCTATTTTTGTAAATTATCAAAACGAAACACGGAAATATCCTCATTCAAAAATTTTTAATTATCATAATTATTATGTAAAAGATCACAATAAATTATGTTTTTATCTATTCCACTCGAGAGGCTATTCCAACATTTACTTTTTTTTTTTTTTTTCCTTCATGGCTAGACTCCCTGGTGGGAGTATGTGCCGTATTCTAAAACTTCCAACATTTATTTACGTCATTTTACTGTCCCTAGCTTGGTCGAACGGTTTGGCAGCAACCGCCACTGGTACCAATTTCTAGTTTCAAAACCAAAATAAACTATTACTGTGCTGCCACAGTTAACTGATCGAATGCACCCCAGGAAAAAGGCCTTGAATTTCTGCTGGGACAATAATGAGCATTGGACAAAGAAAAAATCGTGAACATTTGATTCGAAAATCTCCCCGACGAATAATCAATAATTTCAATGTTCATAGAAGTCTGAAACTTGTAGTTGGATTTGAAAAAACCGAAAAAATCCAGTTTCTCTGTTGTAGAATCTTTTATGTAATCAGTTATGTTCGTTTTCTATGAGATGATTGTTACGATTGCTGTAATTTCGTCAACAAATACTGGCGACTTATCGAGACTGATGTTAAATGAAACATTTTCTGTGGAAAAAAATCAAAAAATTTTATGATAACCTTGAATAGCACATGCCAGAATTCAACATTATTTTTTTTATCTTTTAGACGTGTTTTACGAGTTATAAAAATCCAATAGTTGAAAAACCTAAGAACGGGTCATGGACTGGGATATGGGAATTCATTCTCTATGTTTTGTAGATATGTTTGAGAGGAAGAAATATAAAAAAATATGAATTTTTCATATTTTCACAATTTTTGCTTCCGGATGGAAGCTTTGTTTTCGCAATTTTTTTCGAAATGCCAATTTTCATTGGAAACGACTCAAAATGGTGCAAAACGTCGAGAAATCATAATGAGAAAAAAAGTAGACATGTATGTATGTGTGTCTGTATGTACGACTTCACGACTCTCTATTACTCGAGAACGGTGAGGGATAAAAATCTGAAATTTCGGCAAGATATCAGTTTTGATGAAGTGTATGTCCCATAGAAATTTCAGCAAGATCGGTCCAATGGTTTCTGAGATATATCAATTCTTCAAGAATCGTATCTTTCGAAATTTCTCAATTTGTGTGAGACGAATTCCGTTCAAAATTTTACTCAAGATTTGCAACCATAATATCTAACTTTTGGCGAATTTTTATGAATTTAATCCCATTATTCTATTAGTTATCAATTTTTTTGTGCTTTTTTTCAAAAACTCGGTTTTACGACGATAGCTCAATGAATAATTGACTTAAAGACTTCAAATTTTTTCTGTATATGGAGTTTCTGATGGAGATGGTTGGGATTGAATCTGAGGCATATCGGCTGAACGGTTCTCGAGATATATTGAATCGAAGTTTTTCCGAAAATCGGCTGTATCTTCCAAACTACTCATCCGATTTCATCGGGACGGAGCTCAAAAGGTTCGTGTTCATGAGCTGAAAAAACCCTCAATTTTTCGAATTTGTAGATGAAGTTCTCAGCTTAATATATTGAAAAATGTATTTTTTTCTCAATATTTCCAAAAAAAATCCGATAAATGCCGTTTTTCTCGATTTTTTTGAATGGACATCCCTATTTTTTATTTGGTTTTCTGGAAGAACACATTTTTCTCTTTCAAATGAGCCTCTACTCACCTCCGTAGGACGATCAGAAACTGTACCCAAAAGGGAACATTAGAGGTGAAAAAGTGATTTTTTATGTAAAATTTAGCATATATGATTTTTTTCCGAGAGAGATGATAGAAAAAATTCGAGAAGAACCATCCGGAAGCATCCTGCTAATTCATTAGCAGAAATTGAAAGGAAGAAATAGCGATTTAAAGGATGACGTAGAAAAAAAAGCAGCCAACCCAGCGAGGAACGCCTGCTTGTCTCCTTTCAAATCACTCAATATGCCTTCTATAGAGTCCGAACTTGCATGCAGGAAGTGGAAATTATGATCGGGGTCGATTTTCCATGAAACTTCCAATGTGTAGTGAGCACGGAGTACTGCGGGGGTCTTTTCCCAGCTGTAGGACCTTATTTCATCAGATTTGGAGCATTCCCTCTCTCTGTTTTTGTCTTTCCCTTTCCAAATCACTCAATATGCCTTCTATAGAGTCCAAACTTACATGCAGGAAGTGAAAATTATGATCGGGGTCGATTTTCCATGAAACTTCTAATGTGTAGTGAGCACGGAGTACTGCAGGGGTCTTTTCCCAGCTGTAGGACCTTATTTCATCAGATTTGGAGCATTCCCTCTCTCTGTTTTTGTCTCTCCCTTTCCAAATCACTCAATATGCCTTCTATAGAGTCCAAACTTACATGCAGGAAGTGAAAATTATGATCGGGGTCGATTTTCCATGAAACTTCTAATGTGTAGTGAGCACGGAGTACTGCAGGGGTCTTTTCCCAGCTGTAGGACCTTATTTCATCAGATTTGGAGCATTCCCTCTCTCTGTTTTTGTCTTCCTCCTTCCAAAACACTCAATATGCCTTCTATAGATTCCGAACTTGCATGCAGGATGCGGAAATTATGATCGGCGTCGATTTTCCATAACCTTTTCAATGTGTAGTGAGCACGGAGTACTGCGGGGGTCTTTTCCCAGCTGTAGGACGTCATTTCATCAGATTTTGAGCATTCCCTCTCTCTGTTTTTGTCTTTCATTTCCCAAATCACTCAATATGCCTTCTATAGAGTCCGAACTTGCATGCAGGAAGTGGAAATTATGATCGGGGTCGATTTTCCATGAAACTTCTAATGTGTAGTGAGCACGGAGTACTGCAGGGGTCTTTTCCCAGCTGTAGGACCTTATTTCATCAGATTTGGAGCATTCCCTCTCTCTGTTTTTGTCTTCCTCCTCCCAAATCACTCAATATGCCTTCTATAGAGTCCGAACTTGCATGCAGGAAGTGGAAATTATGATCGGGGTCGATTTTCCATGGAACTTCCAATGTGTAGTGAGCACGGAGTACTGCGGGGGTCTTTTCCCAGCTGTAGGACCTTACTTCATCTGATTTGGAGCATTCCCTCTCTCTGTTTTTGTCTTCCTCCTTCCAAATCACTCAATATGCCTTCTATAGAGTCCGAACTTGCATGCAGGAAGTGGAAATTATGATCGGGGTCGATTTTCCATGAAACTTCCAATGTGTAGTGAGCACGGAGTACTGCGGGGGTCTTTTCCCAGCTGTAGGACCTTATTTCATCAGATTTGGAGCATTCCCTCTCTCTGTTTTTGTCTTTCCCTTTCCAAATCACTCAATATGCCTTCTATAGAGTCCAAACTTACATGCAGGAAGTGAAAATTATGATCGGGGTCGATTTTCCATGAAACTTCTAATGTGTAGTGAGCACGGAGTACTGCAGGGGTCTTTTCCCAGCTGTAGGACCTTATTTCATCAGATTTGGAGCATTCCCTCTCTCTGTTTTTGTCTTCCTCCTTCCAAAACACTCAATATGCCTTCTATAGAGTCCGAACTTGCATGCAGGATGCGGAAATTATGATCGGCGTCGATTTTCCATAACCTTTTCAATGTGTAGTGAGCACGGAGTACTGCGGGGGTCTTTTCCCAGCTGTAGGACGTCATTTCATCAGATTTTGAGCATTCCCTCTCTCTGTTTTTGTCTTTCATTTCCCAAATCACTCAATATGCCTTCTATAGAGTCCGAACTTGCATGCAGGAAGTGGAAATTATGATCGGGGTCGATTTTCCATGAAACTTCTAATGTGTAGTGAGCACGGAGTACTGCAGGGGTCTTTTCCCAGCTGTAGGACCTTATTTCATCAGATTTGGAGCATTCCCTCTCTCTGTTTTTGTCTTCCTCCTCCCAAATCACTCAATATGCCTTCTATAGAGTCCGAACTTGCATGCAGGAAGTGGAAATTATGATCGGGGTCGATTTTCCATGAAACTTCTAATGTGTAGTGAGCACGGAGTACTGCAGGGGTCTTTTCCCAGCTGTAGGACCTTATTTCATCAGATTTGGAGCATTCCCTCTCTCTGTTTTTGTCTTCCTCCTCCCAAATCACTCAATATGCCTTCTATAGAGTCCGAACTTGCATGCAGGAAGTGGAAATTATGATCGGGGTCGATTTTCCATGGAACTTCCAATGTGTAGTGAGCACGGAGTACTGCGGGGGTCTTTTCCCAGCTGTAGGACCTTACTTCATCTGATTTGGAGCATTCCCTCTCTCTGTTTTTGTCTTCCTCCTTCCAAATCACTCAATATGCCTTCTATAGAGTCCGAACTTGCATGCAGGAAGTGGAAATTATGATCGGGGTCGATTTTCCATGAAACTTCCAATGTGTAGTGAGCACGGAGTACTGCGGGGGTCTTTTCCCAGCTGTAGGACCTTATTTCATCAGATTTGGAGCATTCCCTCTCTCTGTTTTTGTCTTTCCCTTTCCAAATCACTCAATATGCCTTCTATAGAGTCCAAACTTACATGCAGGAAGTGAAAATTATGATCGGGGTCGATTTTCCATGAAACTTTCAATGTGTAGTGAGCACGGAGTACTGTAGGGGTCTTTTCCCAGCTGTAGGACCTTATTCCATCAGATTTGGAGCATTCCCTCTCTCTGTTTTTGTCTTCCTCCTTCCAAAACACTCAATATGCCTTCTATAGAGTCCGAACTTGCATGCAGGATGCGGAAATTATGATCGGCGTCGATTTTCCATAACCTTTTCAATGTGTAGTGAGCACGGAGTACTGTAGGGGTCTTTTCCCAGCTGTAGGACCTTATTTCATCAGATTTGGAGCATTCCCTCTCTCTGTTTTTGTCTTTCCCTTTCCAAATCACTCAATATGCCTTCTATAGAGTCCGAACTTGCATGCAGGGAGCGGAAATTATGATCGGCGTCGATTTCCGATAACACTTTCAATGTGTAGTGAGCACGGAGTACTGCAGGGGTCTTTTCCCAGCTGTAGGACCTTCTTTCATCAGATTTGGAGCATTCCCTCCCTCTGTTTTTGTCTTTCCCTTCCCAAATCACTCAATATGCCTTCTATAGAGTCCGAACTTACATGCAGGAAGTGAAAATTATGATCCGGATCGATTCTCCATAAAACTTTCAATGTGTAGTGAGCACGGAGTACTGCAGGGGTCTTTTCCCAGCTGTAGGACCTTATTTCATCAGTTTCGGAGCATTCCCTCTCTCTGTTTTTGTCTTTCTCATTTCGAATCACTCAATATGCCTTCTATAGAGTCCGAACTTACATGCAGGAAGTGAAAATTATGATCGGGGTCGATTTTCCATGAAACTTTCAATGTGTAATAAGCATGGACCACTGTAGGTGACTTTTTCCAGCAGTAGGACCTTATTTCATCAGATTTGGAGCACTCCCTCTCTCTGTTTCTGTCTTTCGCTTCCGAATGGAAGCTCTGTTTTCGCAATTCCTTTCGAAATGCCAATTTCCATTGGAAACGACTCAAAATAATGCAAAACGTCGAGAAATCATAATGAGAAAAAAAGTAGACATGTATGTATGTGTGTCTGTTTGTACGACTTCACGACTCTCTATTACTCGAGAACGGTGAGAGATAAAAATCTGAAATTTCGGCAAGATATCAGTTTTGATGAAGTGTATGTCCCATGAAAATTTCAGCAAGATCGGTCCAATGGTTTCTGAGATATATCAATTCTTCAAGAATCGTATCTTTCGAAATTTCTCAATTTGTGTGTGACGAATTCCGTTCAAAATTTTACTCAAGATTTGCAACCATAATATCTAACTCTTGGCGGATTTTGATGAATTTAATCCCATTATTCTATTAGTTATCAATTTTTTTGTGCTTTTTTTCAAAAACTCGGTTTTACGACGATAGCTCAATGAATAATTGACTTAAAGACTTCAAATTTTTCCTGTATATGTAGTTTCTGATGAAGATGGTTGGGATTGAATCTGAGGCATATCGGCTGAACGGTTCTCGAGATATATTGAATCGAAGTTTTCCCGAAAATCGGCTGTATCTTCCAAACTACTCATCCGATTTCATCGGGACGGAGCTCAAAAGATTCGTGTTCATGAGCTGAACAAACCCTCAATTTTTCGAATTTGTAGATGAAGTTCTCAGCTTATTATGTTGAAAAATGTATTTTTTTCTCAATATTTCAAAAAAAAAATCCGAAAAATTCCATTTTTCTCGATTTTTTTGAATGGACATCCCTATTTTTCATTTGGTTTTCTGAAAGAACACATTTTTCTCTTTCAAATGAGCCCCTACTCACCTCCGTAGGACGATCAGAAACTGTACCCAAAAGGGAACATTAAAAGTGAAAAAGTGATTTTTTATGTAAAATTTAGCATATATGATTTTTTTTCGAGAGAGATGATAGAAAAAATTCAAGAAGAACCATCCGGAAGCATCCTGCTAATTCATTAGCAGAAGTTGAAAGGAAGAAATAGCGATTTAAAGGATAACGTAGAAAAAATCGCAGCCAACCCAGCGAGGAACGCCTGCTTGTTTCAAGATCTTAGGATATTTTGCACGTCTGAGCCGTTCACGACAGATTAAATAATAAATATCTCGGATAATTTTGAAAATACGCTTAAAAAGCATTGGAACAATTTTGTAGATCATTAGACAATTTTTGTCATTTTTGATCGATGACCAAATCGAACATATCCGGTCATTATTGGTCAGAAAAAAAATGACATTTTTTGTCATAATATGTCAGAAAAGGAAACATTCTGGCAGAATTTACCACTACTCTGATAATTTGTCATATTTTGCCATTTTTTCCTACATTATAACATTTTTTGCCAGAATATGTCATACATATCGAGGGTCTAAAGCAGAAGGTCGTATGGGCCAAAAATCGGGTCGTGTCCTGAACAAGCAGGAGCCCCACTACTTGTGCGTAATTTGAACATCTTAAATTTAATATTCTGCCAATGCAGAAAGCTTCCAAATAGATTTTTCAACTTCTAATCTACCATCACTGATTTGTGCGTGGAGTGCGGAAACTAAAATATGCCTTAGAGAGTTGAGTTTGCCCCAAATTCAATCAATTGAATAGTTTCGAAGATCTAGCTTACTTTTTCTGATGTTTCTATGCTAATATCGAAGAAACTACTGGACCGATTCCGCTCAGTTCCAATACCAACCTTTGTGCTTATCAGATGTGTAACCTCATGAAATTTGAGGTCTCTAGCTCAATTATTTATTAAGTTATCGTGGAATCAAGATTTTTACGAAAAATTTCTCAAAAGTTTTATACTGGACAAACTAAAAATCTGAGCTCCCACCACCCCCAGGGTCAAAGATGCAGTTCTTGGACGCGCATCTCCTCGCGGAGAGTGGACGCTGTGATTCTATTTTTCATCGAGAAAAGTCAAAAAAACGATACTTCGACATTTTCATTTTTCTCAAAAACTATCCGGCCGATTTAGCTGAAATTTTTGTGAGAGCTTGGGGCACGCACGTCGAACTCATGGTAGAATTTTCAGATCGCTAGTTAGCCCCATTTCAGAGTAAAGCAGAAAATGCGTCATCACACACACACACACATACACACAGACATTTTTTAAAAACGGCGGGTCTTGACGTTTTGGGTCATTTGCAGTCATATTATGATGAAATTTCAAACTCGAAAAAAATTACGATGACAAAGCTTCCATTCGGAAGTAAAAACGTCATAAGGTCGTGTGTCCACCTGTTTTTCAATTTTTTTTTTTCGATTTCTCCACGATTTGAGTGTTTTATAGTCGCGGACAACCACTCTTATCGTGAGTTGGCGGATACGACCTTCTGCCTGGAAAGGAATAGAAAAAATTATGAAAAAAAAAAAATAATAATAAAATGTAGGGAATCCAGAGAGAAAACCGTGCCTACAAGAATTGTTTCCCTAGGAATACTTTTTCCCTCAGAATTGTGTGGACATACGACTTTTTGCTTTTAGGAGAAAAAAAATCGAGTTAAAATTTTGAAAGAATTCTAAAAATTCAAGGAAATGGGAAATTTAATTTGGAAGAAAAAAAGTCTTTGGGAGAGGGTGGGGTGAAATGGAAACAAGGGGTAAAACGAACACGGGCTGGTTTTGGTATTTTATACCCTGAAATTTACTCGAAACAGATGGAAATATTGAAGGTAGATTTTTTCTGATGATTGCTTCGGAAAGCTGAGGGAATTTCACATGGAAATCATATGTCAGAAGTTATTTTTTTGAATTTTTCAAAAATTCCAATATTTTTGGTCAAAATTTGAAGGTAAAAGCCTTCTGTTTTTGAAAAACTTCAGGTTTTCGGGAATATCTCTGGTTCTATTGAACGTAGCGACCTGGGGCTATTCTTAAATGACAGATGAGCTCGTTTCCCATGGATTCGTGTGGTTGAAAACAAAAAATTATCAATTTTTCAAATACTTATAGGGTAAAAACTGATTTTCAGAAAATGACCAATAAGTATTGAAACAATTGATTAGAAAAAATTTTTGACCACATGAATCGATGGGAAATGAGCTCACCTCTCATTTGAGACCAACCTCAAATCGGTGCGACCAACCAACCCGGAGATATCGCCGAAAAAGTGAATTGTTTCGATTTTTAGAAGAGAAACCCCTTCAAAACTTGGCCAAAATAGTAAATTTTTCCGAAAACTGATTCAAAAAAAACTTTGACACGTGCTTTCCGCCTCAAATTTCCCCAGCTTTTCAATGCAATCATTAGAAAAAAATTTCTTGGAAGTAGATATCAATTTTCAGTATAATGCAGATGATACGGGAATTTGGAATGATTCGAAACTGCACTAAAAGCAGAAGGTCGTATCTACAATTGTGTCAGAAATATCTATCGCACAACTGCGGATATATTCGAATTTTTCGATACTCCTCGAAAGGCAGAAGGTCGTATGTGTAGGACATACGACCTTCTGCCAGAGAAAGGGCCACTTTGGCCCATACTACCTTCTGCTTTCAGACCCTCGATATTTCCACCAGGGAAACTACCCCAGGAATACCGACGGCAGTGGCTGTGTGGTTAGAGCGGGGGGTTTGGCACGCAGAAATCCTGGGTTCGAATCCCGGCGAGGAAAAGCCAAAAATTGAAAAAAGCTCTAATTTCACAGTTTCACTCAACCGAGCGAGAGTCTCGCAAGAGACGACTGTATCTGGACAGGTTTTCCTCAAAAAAATGAGGTTTTCCCTCGTCCTTCGGCGAATGCGGTACAGTGGGGGAGAAAAAAATGTAAAAGGCCGAGAGGTCGTACATAAGGAATAAATAAATTTAAAAAACTACCCCAGGAATGAGTTTTATGCTAATATCTCGGAAATAGCAAACAATATGGAAAAAAGTTCAGAGCAAAAGTTGAAGATATCAAAATGATCCACAAAATTGTTCGATTGCTTTTTTTTGCGTATTTTCAAAATTAACCGAGATATTTACCATTTAATCCGTCGTAAACGGCTCAAACGTGCAAAATATCCTAAGACTTAGAAAAAATTGTGAAAGTATGGAAAATTCGTATTTTTTTATATTTTTTCCTTTCAAACATATCTACAAACATAGAGAATGAATTCCCATATCCCAGTCCATAATCCGTTTTTAGGGTTTTCCACTATTAGATTTTTTATAACTCATAAAACACGTCTAAAAGATAGAAAAATAATGTTGAATTCCAGCATGTGACATTCAAGGTTATCATAAAATTTTTAGATTTTTTTCCACTGAAAATGTTTCATTTAACATCAGTCTCGACAAGTCGTCAGTATTTGTTCACGAAATTACAGCAATCGTAACCATCATCCCATAGAAAACGAAAATAACTGATGACGTAAAAGATTCTACAATAGACAAACTGAATTTTTTCGGTTTTTTTAAATCCAACTAAAAGTTTCAGACTCTTACGAACATTGAAATTTTTAATTATCCGTCGGGAGGATTTTCGAATCTAATATTCACGATTTTTCCATTGTCCAGTATCTATTATTGTTGCATGCAGAAATTCAAGACCATTTTCCTGATTAAATCCTATCACCGCAACCTCAAATTTCAACAGAATTTTACTGATTACGCCCTTTCAGGGAATATATATATCTTATTATTTTCATTTATATATTGTTCAACAAAAGGTGTCAATAATTGCATGAAGAAACAGTTATTATTCATCCAATTGTTCAGTTCAATTTTGTTTTACTCTTCAGATTCATTTCCATTTTGATAACATGTTTCTAGAATTTTCCGCCACTGGATTCTTTCTAAGTCGTAAAACACGTGTAAAAAATGAGAGGACAATTTAGAAATTCGAAGCACTTTTGACGTTCAAGGCTATCGTATAATTCTTCGAGTTTTTTCGACGAAATTTTTTATCTAAATTTAGAATTGATAGAGTCACTTGCGTCAAAATATTCGTATTGATAAGCCGTCAGTATTTATTCACCAAATTCTAACACTCGTGAACTCATACACTTCGAATTTAGGTATAAGATTCCATAACAGGCAAAAATTATTTTTTTTTTTTTTTTTTTTCTAAATCCGACATATCATAGGCTTCATAAGTTTTGTATGAAGCATAATTATCTAAGATTGCTGCGTGTGAAAAGCGTGTAGAGAGAAAGACGATTTCAAATGTAAGAAACTTGCTACTGAAATTAATAATAGGATTTCTCATGCGGAGTTATGGTCGGTGCTCTTGTCGAGAAATTTTCTCGCTAATTTGCCGAAGAATTGCTGCAGATTTTGGTCCTACTTTAACTGCAAATAAACGCCAGTTCCATGACATTTTCATCGGTAATTGTTTCCTACCACTTGGCCGTAGTTTGCAGAGTATCTTTGCAGCATATTTCAACCCAAATACTCCGAAAACTTTCCTCGGTTATCGTCAATATTTGACGGGAAAATGTCGACAATTCACACTGAAATTGCCAACAAGTTAACCCCAATTCATATTCTAGAATTTGAAACGAAATTTAGAGTCATCGGTAGCTTGTGCTATTTGGGGGTATTCGATGTTATTATAATAACGTCAAATTATCGACAGCAAAATATATTTCGCCGTGATTGCAAAATTGAATGGAATCATGGAATTCTAGTAGATATGGAATTACAGAATTAACAAGGTGATTGAACAAAAAAAAAGGGAGTCATAAAAAATATACCAATCGATAGATGAGAACCTCCTCATTAACATATCAAAAGATCCCACGGACGTTCTTATCCGTTTAGATGTAATTAATTAAAAACAAATGAGAATTCTGACAAGATGGACTTTAAACATTCATATCTTCCATTAAGTTGCAATTAATTAGTAAGCGGAGACACCATTTTGCAGCTGACTAAATTTGCTGCAAAAAGTAAGCACGAACCACTAGTCAATAACGCTTTGTTAATTTAATCTTAATTTTTTTAATCATTTTTGCCCGATATTCACCAAGCGATCAGCTGAGTTTTTAGCTCCACCCCTTCACCACGACGATCAGGTCACGTGGAGCGCGCCGAACACCCGAAGTTGAAACATCTTTGGTTACACCACTCGTGGTCCTCGGACATTAAATCCGCGATTCTACATCTGAAACAAAAACAAGCAGAAGCGTTATATCCTGTGCGTTATTCGCAAGCCCCACTCCTTGTGTGACATTTAATATTTTGCCATTGCATTTAATATAATGAAATTACTATTTACATTCTTCATTATTCTAAGGGCAGTAACGAAACTTGGTTTTCCCAACAGATCATTGTCTCAACAGACAATCAAATCTCCCAACTTTTCAATATTTCAATATGTCTTTTATTCACAATGAAAATATAATATAATAATGACAACATAATAACAACCACATTATAAGAACACATTGATAATGCTGATCACTTTCACTCTCAGGAATGCTCCGATCCACAATGATCTCATGCTGTATGTCATTACATGAAGTCGGTCATTATCCTTTGATATTCTGAAACTCACTAAGTTATTTCACACTAAAAACTAAAAACAGAGGAGTAACCTTACATATTTTCGATCGAGAAATAAACGACTCAACCCTGTAATATATATTTCTTGACATTCATAATAATTTTTCTAATGATATCCGTATCATTACTGACTATATCAATCAATTTGACGAACTCAAACTTTGTAATCTATTAAATATTTTTTTTGTTGATATATATGCATGAATGCGGATTAATATTGTTTGGAAGACTTATGCTCCGAATTGTACCTGGTAACAAATCATTAATTTCAATGCATTCATTCAATTTTCAAATGGATGCTGTGTCATGTCCAATACTTGACTCAGTTATAACCTCTCCATCTATACAATTCACTACTCCTGCCAAGCAATATACTTCATTTGGAATGTTTAATATCATAGGTAAATCACTCAATGGTACTTGCAATTTATGATCGGTGATACATTCTATGAAAATATGAGTATGAAACTTTACACTTTTGACAATACAATTATGATTATTTGTGCATCGTATATCTTTCGTATTTATTAGTTCCAAATAGGATTTCTATTCTTTCTGATTGTCATCAGAATGAAAATGTACTCATTTTGTAGAAAAAATTGTCTACTTTCGAATGGTGAAATGAAAAATAGTAGTGTTTCTAGGGAGAAAGCTAAGAAAAACCGTGATTTTTGAAAAAACTAATTTATCGAAAACTCTTACAAGAGACTTCCTCTTAAAAATCTGAAATTCTCACCATTTGTGGGGCTCATTGAGATGAATCTTTTGAGCTGAACTTGGGTGAAATCGCTCCAGTAGTTTTCGAGATATAACCTCTTTTCAAAAAATGGTTTTCGTGCAATATCTCAGAAACTACTTGACCGATTTCGCCCAATTTCAATACCAAACTTTTCGTTCATTAGATGCACAAACCCACGAAATTTGGAGTCTCTAACTCAAATAGTTTTTGAGCTATCGTGTATACAAAATTCAGGATAAAAAACACTGTAATTGAAATTATCCGCAAACGAAAAATCGCAGCAAAATTACCCTGAGTGAAAATTGTGTGTTCAAATGAGATGAATTTCATCGCTGAGAGTGGGGGCTGTGAATCAATTTTTCGCGGAGAAAAATCGAAAAAACGATTTTTCGAAAATTTGATTTGTCTCGAAAAGTACTCAACCGATTTCGCTCAAATTTCACGGCGAGCAATTTGCATGAGGAGGAAAAGTACTGTTAAATTTTCAGGTCACCAAGTATTACCGTTCTGGAGCAATGAGCTGATATCCGACTCACACACACACACACACACACACACACACACACACACACACACACACACACACACACACACACACACACACACACATATACATACAGACATTTTTTAAAAATGTCTTTTTTTGGCGTTTTGGAACATTCTGAGTCATATTCCGATGAAATCTCGAAATCGAAAAAAATCGCGTTTACAATGCTTCCATTCGGAAGCGATATGTGCAACAATAAAATCTGTGAAAAGAAAAACTCGCAACCGAAAAATCCGCGACTTCAAGGGGGAACGTCAGAAAAATCGGCATCCGAAAAGTGTACCTTTTGCTTCCGAATGGAAGTATTGTAAACGCGATTTTTTTAGATTTCGAGATTTCATCTGAATATGACTCAGAATGTTCCAAAACGCCGAGAAATGACATTTTTAAAAAATGTCTGTATGTGTGTGTGCCAGATATCAGCTCATTGCTCCGGAACGGTAATACTTGGCATTCTGAAAATTTAACAGTACTTTCCCTTCCCATGCAAATTGCTCTCAGTGAAATTAGAACAAAATCGGTTGAGAACTTTTCGAGAAAAATCAAATTTTCGAAAAATCGTTTTTTCGATTTTTCTCCGCGAAAAATCGATTCACAGCCCCTACTCTTAGCGATGAAATTCATCTCATTTGAACTCACAATTTTCACTCGGGGTAAATTTTGCTGCGATTTTTCGTTTGCGGATAATTTCAATTACAGTGTTTTTCATTTTAAATTTTGTATCCACGATAGCTCAAAAAATATTTGAGTTAGAGACTTCAAATTCCGTCAGTTTGTGCATCTAATGAACGAAAAGTTTGGTATTGAAATTGGGCGAAATCGCTTCAGTAGTTTCTGAGATATTGGCGAAAAACCATTTTATGAAAAGAAGTTATGTCTCCAAAACTATCCAAGCAATTTTATTCAAGTTCAACTCAAAAGATTCATCTCAATGAGCCCCACAAATGGTGAGAAATTCCGATTTTCCAGGAGAAGTCTCTTATAAAAGTGTTCGATAAATTAGTTTTTTCAAAAAACATGGTTCTTCTTCCCCAGGAACACTACTATTTTTCATTTTACCATTCGAAAGTAGACAATTTTTCCTACAAAATGAGTACATTTTCATTCTGATGACAATCAGAAAGAATAGAAATCCTATTTGAAACCCGAACTTCAATTCTTGAGTTTTCTCGTAGGATCTCAGTTTTCATCTCATATTGAATTTTTATGTATCATATGACATTATTGCAATTTAATCGATTATTTTGAGCTGGGACTGCAGGTCCTAAGATTGAATCCTGAACAGATCGATACGGTCTGGAATACTATTCATAGGAATGTATAAGTGCGTATTTGTCGTAAAAATAATGTTATTTTCTGAGCAATGGGATACATCAATAGCGATTCGATTCAATATTGGTGGAATTCCATTCGGAAGCATTTTACCAATCGAATTGGCAGAATATTAAATGTCGCACAAGGAGTGGGGTTTGCAAATAGCGCACAAAGAGTGAAACTCCTGCTTTTTTTTCTCCATCAACTTCAAAGTATTTTGAATGGATTGAAAAAAATTGAAAATTTTCTGACAAGCCATTGAACCATAAAACATGAGTGAAAAAAAAATCTACAACACAGTAGCTTATGGGCTGAAGTTTTCAAACACACCCGTGCGTTAAAACGTTCGAAAAAAAATGGAAGATTATTTTTAGATCACTTCAACCCCACCAGAACAATTTATTTGGAAGTTTTCAATGATTTTGATCACGCCATTTTCCTATAATGTTGAAAAAGCCATATTTTTTAATGAAACCGCGCCCATTTTTGAAAATAGTTAAGAATAATTGATGTGATTCTCCATTCTTTTCCAAACTGTTTTCAATTGAAAAAAATTAAATTGAAATAAAACAAAAATTATGGAGCATTGCAAACATACTACAAATGACGATGAAAATACAGTAATGGGGAATAATTCGCAATTTCATCAATGGTCTATCAATATTGGGAATTGATGTCGCCGACTGACTGTCTGTCAGCAATATAGACTCCGGACATATAGGCAGAAGATGAAAAGTCTTCGGATGTTATGGCGCGGATTTTAAGTCGCGAATTTAATGTCCGAGGACCACGAATCACGTCACCACATTTTTCGCTCGGATGCTTTTCCTCTTCTGCTCTCAATCGTTATTTACTTCGAATTACTTAATTAATTAAATAGGCAGAACCAGTAGTTTTTTGATCAATTCAAAATAATCTCTTAAATGAATCAAAGAGAGATTTTCAAATAAATAGAACAAATTATTAATAAAATCGCTTTATATTTGACAGTAAACAAACAATTCAGAGTTAATTTGCACGTGAGAATACAATTTTATTATTTCATATAAAATAAATAGTTATAAAATATAACGTAATTTCAATTGTAATTATGAACTTAACTATAAAAAATTTTAATAAAATCATTAATTCAAAGAATAATATAAATTTAGTGAATACGATTTCAGTTAATCCGGGTATATATAGATATGAGAATTGCGAAGGAAAAGTTCGTTAGGAAGAAATTTTCTTGCCACAAAAATTCATTTCTCTCCGTGTAGATTCATGAAAAATAGATATTAAAAATTATTCATCCAATTCATTCAATAGATAATTTGGAATTGCCTAAAAACCTACTGGTTTTTCTTATTTAATCAATAGGTAACTTGAAATTAATAACGGTTGAGAGCAAAAAAATAAAAGTATCCAAGCGAAAAATGTTTGAACTTCGGGTGTTCGGCGCGCTTCACGTGACCCGAACGTCGTGGCGAAGGGGCGGAGCTAAAAATCTGAATAGGTAGTACCAATAAACAAACGAATAAAAAAAAATTGAAAAAGACACTAAAAAGAAGCAGAAATAGAAGTAGAATTAAGAAAGAACGTTATATACATATATATATATAAATGGAATAAATATTTCATTATTTTATGCACGATCGTTTTCAATCAATTTGATCAAATATAATTGAATTGAAAGTTGAAATTTTTTGGGATGAAGATATTCTAATTTATATTAATTAGTTACAAAATTCATCAGAAATAATATTCGAGGCATATTTAGAGAGCTGCTGATAAGATAGACCGAAAAACCAATAAAGTTCCAACTATAAAAGCAGGTACAAAAATAATTGATAGTACACTGTGTTCTAATTTCTACGAGGTGTAAAAGAAAAGGTGTAAAAGACCTTTCGTATTTCCATGATGAAGATCACAATAATTCTGTTTCTAATTGGTAGCTTATTAGTGATTCCATCATTATCGGTATCAAATGGTGAGAATGAATAATTTCTTTTTATTGAATAAGGATATTCATAAGTTATATTATTTCTATTTGAAGATATTCCAAAAAAATCGAGTTCTAAGGAAAAATTGACTTTTTTTTTCTCATTGTTCCATTATTAAAGTGTTGATGGATGAATTTATTTATTGTCTCATTATTGTGTCAAACAATTTTAGGCACAAACAATCATGGGGTTGAGAAATAGCAATTACAGATTGATCTTCGTAATTATCAGCTCATATTGATTCGTATTTTACAGATGGACCTCAACTGACCAGTGAAATGAAAGTGATCCATGTGAATGGACGTAAGTATGATTTCGTTGAATTTATCTTAGATATATCGATTTTCATTGAGAGTTGATGCTTTTTTCATTATATAAAGATATTTAATAGAAAGTATCCAACAGAAAAATTAGAATCTATTGGTTTTTTTTTATATCTTGATATCGTCCATTGAATATTTAAAAGTTTTTAATGTGCTAGGATGCTACAAAATCCTCAAAAGGAGTGGAAAGCAATGAATCCAACTTTACGGGACATTTTTTGCTGCAATATCACAAAATTAACTCTTTTTCAGAAATTATTATTCACCTCACCTGTTATTTCGTTGAACCTCAAGATACAACACTTACTTGGTCACGACAATCCGATAAATTATTGCCCAATCTACACACGATTCGAGATGGCCGGTTGGAGATTTTTAACATTCAGCCAGATGAGGAAGGAATGTACTATTGTGAAACGTTTGCTCAACCTCATCATTCAATTCCAAAGAAATCTTATGTGGCAGCAATTCGAGTTGACGCAACGGCACTCCGACAACTAGTAGACAATGGTAATTACATATGAATTGTTTTTAATTGATAGCTGCTTTGATCACCTATTCCTTAGTCACATGATGGATTCAGTCCCGCCTTGCTAATACCGTTGATGGAGACTTCAGACCCCATAAATCCAAGGTTTTTGATTGATTCATTACAGGACTCATTTTTATTGTATCGTGGCATTACTTTAACGGCAATTTTCGGTCATACAGGCATTCGTTCATGAGAATTTCAGCTGTCACAAAACAATGAAAATAGTCTATACACGGTCGATAAAATCAAAACTCTGTAATAACAGGACTTAATTCGAGCGATCACTCTGGTATTGAACCACATGTGTTGGATTTTCATATTAGATAGAATGTGGGGAGACCAGGGCAAAATAAATCAGGATTTTTTTCCAGAATAAATGATTCTCTTATCGATTGATATCGATTCTTATTTTACAGATGATGACGAACTGACGACTTCAGTTACGATACGCAAAACGCCTGAAGGTAAGTTTCATTTCGTTGATTTTATCTTCAATCATGACATATCGATTTCAATTGAGGGTTATTTTTTTCTCAAGTAAAATTATTCAATAGAAAATATTTATTAGAAAAATCAAAATCTATTGGTTTTTCATTCCATATCCAATAATTTTCATTGGATTATCTCAAGAATGTTGCAAGTATGTTATCCGTCAATTGTTTGTGAGATGTTTGACAATGATTAAGATTATTTTTGTATGTTTATTCATTCATGCTATTTTTTTAAAATGAATTTTCCTATGCAAACACTTTTTCGTTCAATATTGTTACATTTGCATTGTATTTGGTTCATGGATATTCTATCTGATGGATATAATATCAACGGGTATTCTGTCATTCGGATATTTTGAGTTTCGGAAATTTTGTCTGAGAATATTTTTTTTCTTCATATTGGTTGAAAGTACGTACTTCCTACATCAATTTCAAGGAGAGGAGTGATTCCGTGCGTTTCAGCGTATTGGTCGGAGCTGCACAAACTGTACACTTTCATAGCGTTTACGCTTAAAACGCGCGGAATCGCTCCCCAGTGTTGCGTGCCCAAACTGGTTTGAGTGGAATCCAGGTGGCAGGTCCGTTGCCCGTGGAGTGCTGAAGCACTCTGCTACTCAAGTGCGGGAATATTTGAATGAGATAAATAAATACACCAAATTTCACAAAGTTGACTTAAGGATGAACAGCAGCAAAAATTGAAAAGCAAGATTAGTTATAAAAAAATTCTCTGATATTATCGAATCTATTATAGAGTTGCCTACAAAATTTCAAATAAGTTCACCCTACCGATTCTGAGTAATTAATTATCAAAATTTGCACATTTAACGCAAGCTCTTATGTATCGTTATTTGCGCGTTTACCCCTTACAGCTTCAAAGCGCACAACCCATATCAAATGTTTGATATCTATATTAGTTGATTCAAGAACAATTAACGTATCAAATGTAATGAAATTTCACCTTACCAGTTTTCAATAATTGAAAAAAGAAGAGAAAAAGATTCTGAGCTGTCTTTGCCTAACACAGACAATTTTAGAGGTTAGCTCTCATACACTTCGTTCGAGCATACCACGACCTTGCAGAGGACTGATGTTCTACCTCGAAGATAACTACGTAATTATTATTAACACTTCAGGTTTAATTACAAGACAAGTACTTTCACACGACAATTTAGTTTCGAACTTAACTCAGTGAACGCGGAAACGAATCTAAGATCTTACAATTATTCTTAAATCTTACTTGCACTTTTCCGTGCGATTCTCCACTGTTCGGAAAAAGGAGGTAATCCAATCACAAGCAGGATACCTCCATCAAATTAGCCCCTCTTAATATAAAATTAATACTTTTTATTGTCTATATCGTTTGAAGGATGTTCGTAGGTCAATGATAAATGAGTAAATTTGATTGATAGACGATAATTGTTGAAAAATAAATTTAAAAAAAAAATCAAAAAACAAAATGGAAGTTTTCCTGCCTCTCATTTTTGCCAGCCTCTCATTTTCAGAAAATTAAATGATAGAAGGTCCAGTTAACAGATAACATGGTCCTAAAAACTATCAGAAAATCTTATGGAGGACTCAAACCACGAAGATCAATTCAAAAATCGATTTTTAGTTTTCGGTGCAAATCCAAAATCTGTCTCTAAAATAAAATCGTCTCATTTTATCTGACATTTCGCTGGAAAATTACAAAATTATTCTTTTTCAGGGACTGATATTTTTCTCGATTGTTACGTCACTGCAGATGAAAATATAATAATTCAGTGGCAACGTTGTAACAATCTGCCACTGCCTCCGCAACAAGGAACTCCGTACAATGGCCAGTTGGCTATTTTGAACATTCAGCCAAGTCAGGCAGGATGGTACTATTGTAGAACAGATCAACCTGACCGTTCAGCAAGACGGCATCGAGCGCGTATTCTACTTGATTTTGAGAAACTTGAATTAGGAGCAAGAAGTGGTAATTATATGAAAATTAAATTTATTAGTCATGATCACCTGATGGATTCAATTCTGCCTGTTTCATGAGGATTCCACTCGTGATTTTGATGATAGAAAATTTTGATAAAGTTAGAACTCTTTGTAAGCCATCTTGAAGATTTCCAATCCATTAATTATCGATTACTTACTCACTTTTTGCAGCATCTCATAGAAACAAGAGGTCCCACTCGCAGCAGAATCCAAAAGGCATTTCAACCACAAGAAGTGAGTTTGATTATTGTGCTGATATAGTTGATGGAAACTCACTCCACTAATCCATTGTTTCTAATTCATTCATTACAGGACCCAATTCGAGCACTACTCCTCTCGCTGTTACCAAACGCACAATCGAATCACGTAAGTTGAATTGATTGATTCATGTGACAGCTAGGAAAGATCAGGTTTCAATGAACCAGGATTTTTTTTCGGAATTAATGATTCATCCAATAATCGATTTATTTCGGTTTATATTTTACAGGTAGAAAGCAACCGGAGATTAGAGTACACTCGTGCCAACGTGATGGAAGTAAGTATGATTTTTTTTTGAATTTGTCTTCAATCAAACTGCATCGATTTGAGAGTTGATTCTTTTTTAAGGTAGTACCGCCGGTACTAGATTGACCGTTCTGAAAATTCTGAAATTTAGTACACTCGTAGATTATGATACGATGATGATCCAGTTAAATTTTTAGAGGGCTAGCGAGATCGAGTCAAAAGATATTGATACTTGAAATTTCACGACTTTAACATTGAGCCTTATGGGAAATCGCATATTTCCTCATATTTTACAAAACTGACCGTTCCGATTTGAACAAAAAAAAGTTCTGTGATAGAAAACTATATCTAAAACATTTTAAAACCTTGAAAATACAGGTTCCAAACGTGTGATAGCAGTAATTAGTGAATAACTATGAAAACTGTACTTTTTATATGTTCTTTCTCTCTCTTACTCATGCAGAACGCTGTCTAGTGTGTAAACACTGTATGATTCAAACGAGATACTATAACCACTGACTAGGGCAGTATCGCTGGTATTACGTTAATTGAATAATAATCTTCAGTAGAAAATATTCGGAAGAAAAATTGAAATCCATTGGTTTTTCATTCGCCTCATATCTTCCATTGAATATATTGTTATGAAATGGACTTAAAAAAGAAAAGACTATTGATCGATCAATTGATCTCTGAAGTTAGTCGACTAAAGATGTATGTCAAGAGAATTTATGGATCGGATTACTCTCATCTTGTGAATCAAATATATATTATACAATTAATAAATGACCAATTATTCATGAACGAGGATCGAATATTCAACAATATTAATAAGGAAAATGTGCAATATTACTGCGTAATGTTCAAGAGGATCGGAAAATAATGAATACAATTTCCAAAATCTGACCCTAAAATGAAGTCGACACATTTAATCTGGCCTCCTCTACTTAAAAATTATAACATTAATCTTTTTTCCAGTTGTCGAAGTTATCCTCTACTGCGAAATGGAAACCGATATAAATGTAACATTGAATTGGGGACGTCGATATAAATCGTTGCCTAAACAAGCGAGGAAGTATACGTCTGCGACATCTAGCAAGATGGATATTTCTAATATGCTGCAGAATGATGAAGGAATTTATTATTGTGAGACAGTTGAATGTGAACCTTCAGGGGAAGTTCATCGGAAGAAAACAGAAGTTCAGCTTGCATTCGAGGCACTCAGAATAGAAGCAAAGAAAGGTGATTACAAATGGATTTTATTTATTAGTAAATGTTCTTGATGTAGTCTTCCTCAATCGCGTGATCAATTCGGTTCTACCTTTTCTTCATTGAGGTTTTACTCGTAACTTTGGATGATAGATAATTTTATATAGATTAATAGATAATTTTATAGATATGTACTTTTTTCAGTGCCATGTATCCGAGACCATTCCCCCTCGGAGCAGAATCCAAGTGTTGCTGGAAATGAAAGTGGTAAATTTGATTATTGCATTGGTATCGTTGATGCAGGCCCATCCATCTAATTTATATTGATTATTATTTTGCAGGTGAAATCAACCTGACGATTAGCAACGAACTCTATGAAAAAAGAGGTAATCATTATTTTGTTCAATATATATCAAATAAAAAAACACCGATTCCATTTGATAATCGATTCTTCTATTATAACATAAAAATATAGATATATTCAATAGAAAATATTTAAAAGAAAAATACAAATCTATTGATTTTTCATCTGTCCAATATTTCCCATTGAATATCTCAATTCAATTCGTTTAATCTGATCTCTTTTGCTGGAGAACTTGAAAATTGATTCTTTCCAGGAGCCAATAATGTTTTTCTCGATTGTCGAGACATAAACTTCAAAAATGTGGAAGTTAAGTGGAGACGTCAGGATAATAACCCACTGTCTAAGCGAGTGAGAGTTTTTTACTATGAAAATCCAAAATATAGCACGATGGACATTTATGATCTGCAGCCGGATGATGAAGGAGTTTACTATTGTGAAACAGTTGGAAGAGACCCTTCAGCAAAAGGTCACAGGGCAGAAAGTCGACTTTATTTAACGGAACTCAGAAGACAGCCATATGATGGTGATTATATATGAATTTTATTTACCTGTAGAGGTTTTAAAAGTAGTCTTCCTTAATCGCGTGATGAATTCGGTTCTGCCTTCTTTTTGTTGAAGTCTTACTCGTAATTTTGATGATAGTATTTTTTCATGAAATTAGAATTCTTTGTAAGCCCTTTTAAATAGCTCCAATTCACTAATTTTTTACTATTAACTCATTTTTTTCATCAACTTGTAAAAAAGTGAGTTGAGAGTAAAAAATTAGTGAATTGGAGCGGTTAACCAGAAAGCATTGAAATCACAAAAAGTAAGTTTGATTATTGAATAAGTATAGTTGATCGGGGTCACACGGTAAATATGCAGAATAGCGGCCATCCAAATAAAATTAATTTAAATTACCTCAGGAAGGGAGGTGGCAAAAAGGATGTAATATATCTTGGTCAAAAATTTGAAGGAAAGTATAGGAATTCGCAATAGCTCAGCGGTAGAGCACCTGACATGTAATCAGAGGGTCATGGGTTCAAATCCTGCTTCCGCATTCCATATTTTTTTTGCGAAGATTTGACTTTGATTATTATTTAATTTTATGTGGGCCCCCTTTCTGCATAATTACCGTTCACACTATTGATCCATTGTTTTTGATTCATTTATTACAGAACTGAATCCAACCACTACACCCCACTCTGTTACCACAATTAAACCATGTAAGTTGAATTTTTATATCAGAATTCGGGCAGAGCAATGTGCAAATGGATGGGGAATTTCTTTAGAATTAAAAATTTCATGAGAAAAATCTCCACTATGTCTATATTTTTGAGTAATTTTTTCAAATTTTTTTCTAAAAGTTTTCACCTTAAAAAAAATTCGATTAATTTTGATTGCACTAAAATTTTATACATTTCTCATTATTGAACTTGGTTTTCTCTTCAGCAATGGGTCCTCGACCTCGTGATTATGGCATTATGAATTTCCCAACAGAGAGCGATGGAATGAATAACTTACGAGTTTTTCCAAGAAATCAAGTAGTCGAAGAAGGTGAATTTCATTTTTGATAATAAGTTTTTCAATTCTAGTTGGCATTTATGTGTTACAAATAAAACAATTCATCATGAAAATGAATTCTTTTCTAGGCGAAGATGTCGCCGTCAATTGTTATAGGAGCCCTGAAATTGCAAAGAATTTCCGTTGGCTGCGTGAAGACAATCAGGCTTTTTCTTCAGCCGCAGTAAGAAAAAATGGTAATTTGACAATTTTTGGAGCTCACTTAGAGGATGCAGGAGTCTACTTCTGTGAATACATTGACGAGGAGTCATCGCATATTGAACGAGCTAAATTTACCCTCAAAGTGGAGAAATCTGGAACTATAAATGAAGCAGGTAATTGTACACTAGTATCCTCCAATTTTCGGCCAAAAATCGTAGATGCCATTTTATTGGAATAGTTAATGAGAAATCTTTATTCCCCTCATTTCTCATGAATTATTCATAATTTACAGAACCTTGTGACATGGTCGAACCTGAAAGACTACTATTAAACAGGAAATATCCTGGACCAGGAGGGAATTTTGGTAAAAGACTGTGATTAAAATTGTTGTCGCGTTAGAACCACAATTGCTGTATATAAACTGCTGCGTCAATTCAATTCTAAAGCTCATTTGTTTTTTCTTACAGAAATTGCTATAAAGCGTAACTACAAGTTGAAAATATATCCAAGATATCCCGTAGTGAATGAACGTAAGTGTGATTGATCATAAATTTGACGTGAAGGAGAAACCACCCACTCACTTGCAGAATTGATTCCAAAACTGATTTTTTCAGACTCTAACATCACCCTCAGCTGTTATAATGAGGATCATCTACCAGTTCCTGTTTTTTGGTATGCGCCAGATGCTCTTTCTAGACCCTCCAATGTAATAATTAGTAATGGTCTCATAACGTTTACTAACGCTCAATTGGAGGATGCAAGATACTATGTCTGCCAGGTATCTGGTACTAAATCACTATTTTGGAAAGGCGAAATAGCAGGTGTTGCTCTTTCAGTAAATAGGCTTTAAAAATAGATTGTTCGTGCAAATAATATGTAATTATGTGTAGCAATTGCGTATCAGGAGCTGTCTTTGAAACGTGAAAAGTTACATTGTTTTCAGACTCAAATTAATTCAAAAGATTAGTTAAGTTGTGCCCATTTGAGCTCTCAACCAAGCTTAAATAAAAAAAAAAAAATTCAACTGCCTTCGAATAAATTATAACGTGGTCAAGATGATGGTGATTTTTATGAGATTCACCTTTGTGCAATTTTTATTAAAGACCAACATCAAAATATACTTCAGATTTATTGTAGAACTTCATTAAATTTCAATAATGCAAAAGAAATTATCTCATCTATGTTTATCAAAAAATTTCCCGCTTTTCATTTTCTCTTTTCTTTTTGCTTCCGAATGGAAGCATTGTAATCGTGATTTTTTTCGATTTTGAGATTTCATCGGAATATGACTCCAGATGATCGGAAATGTCAAAAAATGATATTTTTCAAGAAATATCTGTATGTATGTATATATGTGTATACAGTAGAACCTCGATTATCCGAACCTCGATCATCCGAACCCTCAATTATCCGAACGATGACTTGGTTCATCCGAACGCTCGATTATCCGAACGTTGGTGCGAAAGAGACATTGTGCTCGCTGCTACCACCGTGCACGGAGAGAATTTTTCGAACTGTGCAACTGAAAATTTTGCAAAAAGACCTTGACTATAAAATATATGAACAGTGACCAAATTTTTAACAAGTACAGCTATAAAATAGTACATGTAACTATAGTTTAGCTGTTTTAGTTATAATTCTAGGTGCAATTATTGATTTGAGATAGTTGGTTTTCACTTTTAAGGAATAGTCTGTACAAAGGTGTTCATGATCTCGTCCCAATAAACCTACGTTTCAATTATCCGAACTTTTAATGATCCGAACTAGTCTCAGTCCCAATTGGTTCGGATAATCGAGGTTCTACTGTATGTGTGTGTGTGTATGTGATGACAAATTTCATCGCTTTTTTCAACAACAGCTATATGTACCCGGGAAAAAATGTTTAGATCTGATCAGATCAAATTAGATCTAATCTGATCTGATCAGATCGGAGTAGATCTGATTAAATTGAGAAATTTGATATGAATAGATCTGATTAGATCTAACTAGATCTGATTAGATCTAACTAGATCTAACTAGATCTGATCAGATCTAATCAGATCAATGCCTGATCAGATCTGTTTAGATCTGATCAGATCTGAATAGATCTGACTAGATCTAACCAGATCTGATTAGATCTAACTAGATCTAATCAAGTCCATTTATATCGGTTCATCAGATCTAACCAGATCTAATCAGATCTAATCAGATCTAGTTTGATCCAATCAGATCTAGTCAGATATGATCAAATCCAATTCAATTCACATTATGATGCATTAGGCGATGGGTGAAAACTTTATAAAGTAGAATTTAATAAAACTGAAAATAGCAGACATTTGACAATTCCTAGTTTTTTTGAATTTTTTCAACAGATACATTATTTTAAAAAAATGAAAAATATGCACAGGTAGGAAATTCATAGAACTATAAATACGACTTTTTTTGAAATGTTTATTGAATGAAAAATTATCTGTTTAAAAAAATCCACAATGTGTCAGATCTGTGCTCATTTCATTATCATAGAATTTTATATTTATTTCCGCGGATGATTCTGCATTCCATTTGGGCAGTCCTGACTTTCCTCTGGAGTTATTTCCTCTAATAATTCTGATTTTCTTCAATTATGACGATTTAAATTTTAAATGATATCAAGAAATCGTGTGATAGCTGATTAGTTAATGTAATAGTCTAGTAATGCTAGAGTCCCGGGTTCGATCCCGCTGAGGCGCATCTTTTTTTTCGATTTTCTTTTCTTCAAAAACTCCAATTTTGATTCATTTGTTTAGCGAAGAATTCAGATTTTTATTCATTTTTCATTTTCTCTAAAAATTAGAAATTTTCATTCCGGATTTTTTGCAGATCCAATTGGATCTGATCAGATCTGAGGAACTCAGATCTAATTTGATCTAATTAGATCTGATCAGAGCGTGCCAATTCTCAGATCTGATCAGATCTAAGGAACTCAGATCTAATTAGATTTGCTCAGATCTAATTTGATCTGATCAGATCTGAACATTTTTTCCTGGGTATCGATCCGAGGATTTGACGGTGTATTCACTATGTGTGCACCATGTGCTCAATGAAATTTTAGCTCAATCGGCTCAATAGTTCCCGAGAGAAAATGAATTATCTAAAGATCGTTTTTTTGAGTTTTCTCAGCGAAGAATTGATTCACGGCATCCGTTTTCAACGAGGGGATGCGCACTGATGAGGTGCACATTAAACCCTTGGGGTGGCAAGGGTGCCGATTTTTGGTTCATCCAGTACGTTAACGCACATGTAATTTCTTGAAAAATCTGGGCAACACAATAACTCAAAAAACATTTGAGTTAGAAACTTCAAATTTCATGGGTTTGTATATCTTATGAGTGGAACCTTTAAGATTGAATCTGGGTGAAATCGGTCCAGTAGTTTCTGTGAGATATTCTTGAAAACCCATTAAATGAAAAGACGCTCTATCTCTGTAACTACTGGACCGATCACATCCAAGTCTAGCTTAGAAAATTTGTTCAGACGAGCTTAACAAAGCCGACAATTTCAGATTTTTCCATCAAATTCTTCTATACGAGTGCACAATGAAATCGTTTTTTCAGAAATTCCAATTTTACTCCATTTTTTCCCTAGCAACGCTAGTTTTCTTCATTTAATAATTAAAAAGTAGGCAATTTTTCCTGAAAAATGAGCTCAGTATCATTCCGCTATGACAATGAGAAAAACTGATTAAAACCTGAAATTCAATATCCAAATTTTCCAGTTTCATCGTATGATTTTAGTCTTTAGATATAATATTATTTTTTTTCATGAAATATGATAATTTAAGGGGGACAGTTTATATTTAGGCCTCTATTACAGTTCTGAAGTAGAATTAAAATATTACGAACAATGCTGAAAATTTTTTTTTGTAACTTCTTCTATTCTATTACAGTGAGCGGAGATCGATTAGGAATTCAGATGCATTAGAGTAGTAATTAGCAAATTATAAAATTGAGAATTCCATTCGGAAGCTTTCCGCCAATTGCATTGGCAGAATATGAAATTTGAGCATGATACTGAAACTTCTTACCTATGAGGTATAGATAGAGATAAATTATTAGTATTTCTTTATTGAACGAGGGATAAAATTTTTTGTTCGTTAACGAATTATAGTTTTTTTCACGATCAGTACTCAGACCAATAGACTTTTCCAATTCATTGTATTTGTGGATATCTCGGGAATCGATCGAGATAGAACGATTTTGTCACAATCGTTCTGTGTAGCTCTCAAATCTCTTCGGTATTAAATAGTTTCTCAACGAATATCTCGGAAACTAAGCGAGATACAAGAAATTCACCTGAATTCTTCTTAAGAGAAGACTCTAAAAGCTACGTGAATGAATGAAGACGAGATCGCTCTATTTCCCTTAGATTCCGAGATATTTCCAAAGAATTTTCAGCCTTTCTTAGTCATGCTACAGAAGAACTAGCGAATGAATCGACATCGGCTATATTCGGCTCCCATACCCCACCATATAAATTTCAGCTTCGGTACGCCTCGGCTGTCGATTCTTCCCTAAGTACGACTATATGCTACGTATCTACCTACTCCCCCCCCCCCCCTCTCCAATCCGCTAGCTCCCCCACGCCAACTACAAAAAATAGGCTTCCCCCACCACTCAGAGTGGGACCGGACGTCAACAACGGCTTCTCCTTTCCCCCACTACTCAACTACCGCATTCACCTCAAAAGTCTACACATCAGCGTGACGCTACCTAGCGGTTAAAGGCCAGCTGCGACCAATCGCAGCACAAATAACAAGAAGAAGAAGATCAGCGTGACGCTCGAGAAAAGTTGGTACCCTGCCAAAAGAAGTTTCACTTCAAAAATGAAATAGTTCCTATCTTCTGAGTTTATGGTTAATAAAAACATTGTTGAGAAGAAGTTTTGTATTAATTAAATAAAAGATTATTAATATTCATTCAAGTCAGAAATTTTCCGTCCTCTTGCGGTCTATCGTTCAGTTCAGTTCTCTAGTCTCTTCGAAAAAGTTCTCTTGTCTCGTGTCGTCTCTCGACTCACGTGAAGAATTATGCTCTCGTTTCGTTTAATCCCATCTCTCGGTAAAATTCTCTCGTCTCGTATCGTTTCCCTCGCCTATCGTGGCATCTCTACCCCGTGTGCTCGAGACTGTTTTATTATTTAGCCCCGAGTGCTCGAGGCTTCCCTATTATTTAGCCCCTAGTGTTCGAGGCTTTCCTATTATTTAGCCCCGTGTGCTCGGGGATTTCCTATTATTTATTCCCGTGTGCTCGGGGCTTATCTATTTTTTATCCCCATGTGCTCGGGACTATTTTATTATTCAGCAGCTTTTTCAAATCACCGCAAAAAAATAACTGCAGAAAAATTATCTTTCTTTTTACTTTTCATGTTTCATCCGGTCGTTTGACGAGGTTATTCTCCTATTGAGTGATAATTAGGGCCCGGATGTTCCTTTAAAGTTTCGACCCGCATGAATAAAACGTTAAGTCGAAATTTAAAGATCTATTCATTTACGTCAAATTGACAGTTTGTAAACGAATAGAAGTTATGAAAAAATAAAATAAGAATAATTGTACAGTGGGAAATTTGTGAAAAAGCGTAAGGTATGAAAAATACTATATTTTGCAGGGGAAATTCGAGAAAATACTCTATTTCACATGGAAAATTTTGGGGGGACTTCGTCCAGGAGTGTTCTGGACGAAGAATTAGTAAAGTTTCCATTCAGAAGCAAAAAGAAAATAGAGAAATTATATTGAAATTATATTTTATTAAAAAGGCATCGAGGCTTCCATTCACATAAACACATCGTGAGTCGCAGTATAACGACAAAGGCAATCATGTTTTGGCAACTCAAATTCCTCCACAATAATGCGAGACACATCGCACTCCAAACATCTGTAATTCACCATTTCTTTCTTATTATAAAATTAATTTACAAAACTAATGTTTGAATATTCATTAAACTTTCTTACTTTATACAAAAATTTTCAATCAATCTTACTAATTAAATTCGTCTAATTAATTTTGTAAATAATTATAATAGTAATAAACAAGTGAACATTACTGAATTACCGAGTACATCAATTGATTAAAAAATTTCATAGTTGATTATGATTGAAAAAAAAAAAAACAGGGAAAATAAAGTTATTTAATTCCTTGCTCGTTAACAATAACAAATACCGCACAGCCATTACCAATTTTTATTTTTTTTTCTAATAGAAAAAAAAATAATTACCAAAATTTTCATTACCATTCCTCATTTATTATTAACTATATAAAATAAAAAAAGTATTTTTCTATAAAAATATCTGATATTGATTAATTTAATTTTTACTAATTTCAATCTTTCTAGGTAAAAAATAAAAGCATAAAAAAAATAGAGATATCCAATTATTTTTAATCTCTTATATTTTTTTTCTTTCTTATTTATTAATTATTTCCCCCTTCAATTATTATGGCGGATTTTCGTTGTTTTCACAGTTAATTCCATTTTTCAATAGTTTTTAAAACCTTCTTTTTTTCGTTTAAATTTAACAGAAAAAGAAAAGAAAACTCAGTGAACGCCATTTTTCTTTGATGTACTCGGTTATAAAAATGAATTTACAATTTCATTTTTATTTTGATAATTGTCGAGTGATTGATAAAAAAAAATCATCATTTCACACTCTTGGCAATGAATTTTGGGCAGTTTTTGTTTGAGTAGACAGAGTGAGACTCGTAATTTCGGTTCTGAATTTCATGAAAATGAAAAGGAAATAGGCTAATTATAATTCAGTAGCAAAACGGTAAAAGAGGTTGAATTGATTCTTTCTTGCAACAGTTTTTTGCGAATATTTCGGAAACTAATCGAGATAGGGCGATTTCGCACGAATCCTTTTCTGTAGCTTTTAGAATTTTCTATAAAAAAGCTTCGAACAAAATTGACCTATCCCGCTTAGTCTCCGAGATATTGTCCTGTTTCACCTCTTCACTGCTGAATTATTTGGAAAAATTTTCATATTCTATGAAGAAATAACGATTAGTTCGAATAATACCGATTTTCCAAAATTATTTAGTGAAAAAAGAGATTTTTCTCGAATTGAAAAAATAAATAAATTCTTGATGAAAAAGAAAGATGTCATTTTTCAAGCAAAATGAATTTTTTGACACGATTTTCGTAAATTTTCCTAGATTTTTGTTCAGTGAGACATTGTGAACTAAAGAATTACAGGAAATGCCTTTGCAAAATGCACAAAAAAGGAAAATTCTCAACTCATCTTTTATATTATTATTTACAAAATTTCATGATTTCTTCATAATTTCATTTTTTTCTCTCTTCATTTCCGGTTAATTTGTAACCGAAGTACAGACCTCACTCTACTTTGATTTTCGTTCTTTCGAAATAATCGTAGGGTCTTAATTAATTATAGGGATGGGCGAGGTAAAATGGACATTAAACAGAAATGGACCAACTGAATTTTAATTAAATCCTAAATAATCTAGATAATGAAAATTGATCGGTATTGGAATTATTTGATGATTCTATTTCAGAAATAATTTTTGAGAATTGAGAAAACTGTGAATTTTTCATTTGCCATAAATTCTAGTAATTTTCAGTTTCAGATTTCTTCATGATTTTTCACAAAATTGTCGAGAACAAACAGATTTTTATGATATTAAATATAACTTGTTTTGCAAAATTGAAGAAAATGATTAAAAATCACTTGAATTTAAGGAAAATGAACTCACCGTTCGTTTTTTGAAATTATCTTGCCACGAGAATTGAAATTGAAGATACTCCAGGGAAACTAGCAATGTTTCTGTCAAGAATTGTCGAATTTTCGAAAAAAAACATCTAAAAAATCACTTTTACACCAGTTTCTCATTTGAAATTTCCCGCGCTTTTCAACAGAATCATCAGAAAAATTCAATCTCGAACCATTTCATCAAAATGTCCATTTTGCCCCCTTTTTTTCCCCAATATTGCTGGTGGGCTCTTTTTTTAAAAAATAATTTTTCATTTTTCCGATGAATTATATCGTTACAAAAATATCATCAATTCTCAATGTCGTTATCGATGCGACTACTGCGTATACCAGTTTTGCCAGTCCATGGATAGATGTCAGGACATGGTTGACATGTTTTCATGTATCTTACACCGCTCTTGTGCCAAAGATTGCAGACCTTTGCATTATTACATTTTTTTGGCCTATCCTGTAATCACAAATTGCAAAAGAAAAAAAAATTATTATGAGATTTCAATAATTTCCCAGAATTGTATAATAAATGCTTAATGAATTATTGACTGACGTTGAAGTTGAGGAAATAGTTGATTATTTGGAAAGGAAAGTACTCATTTTTTTTCGAGACTCAAACTTGTTTGAATCGAAGTGGGGAAGAATGGGGGAAAGGAAATCAATGTTTTCACTTGAAATAATTATTCTTCAATTAATGGAAATTCACAACTTCACCTATTTTTCACAAGTTGCACATTTCCGTAAATATGTAAAAAAAAAGTAGTGGCTTGAAGAAAATTCTTCAAAAGACGTTTTTTGGAGAAAATTTCATCAGCTACAAAAAATATATAGAAACTGGGATAAAATGGTACTATTGGTCAAAATTATTGAGGATTTTTTTTTTAGTGGAGACCTTTACGAAGAATCCAAAAAAAAATCACCAAAAGAGTCCAAATATTGGAGTATTTTCTCAATTTTTTTCAGATTTTTTCATAAAGTCCTTCAGTCTAAAAAAAATCCTGAATCATGTTGACTTGGGGGTCTATTTTATCCGACGAATTATTATGTCTTGATGAGTCAGACTTAGGATTTTATTTATCTTCTTCAGCACGCACTCTTGATCACGATTAAATGATTATTCGTGGAAAACAAAAAAAGACAAGAATAGGAAATGAGGTTTGACAATTACTGTGTTGAGAGAATAAAGATTACTCACGGGATAATTGCATCCAAATGGCTCGAAACTATCCAGTAATGCTAGAGGCGTTGGATTCCTGACCCACTGGAGTGCTTGCCAGTTTGTCACGACCCAGACGTCATCCATGGCAACAATTGTATCGAGGAAAGAGATGAATCCTTCCTTGTGATGTGGCTGAGTGAACCAGGCAGCGTGGTAGAACAATCCGAATGGTGCTCTAATTGAAAATGAATAGTAACCATTAATTCATTAATTTTTCATTGATTTTTTAAATTTATATTGTATTATTAAGGTAGTTCTATCCAAAAGGGATGTATAAAAATTAAGGCACCGGGCCCTCCATGGAAAAGGTTCTCGGTGCATGAATTATCTATTAAGGAAGTTCATCCGGTATGGGATTTAGTAATACGAAAAATTATCACGACTAGGGTAGTGGTTATACGACTAACGTAGTCGTAACTCATACAGCTGTTATATACTAGAAATACTTCTTCATCAATCATAATTGTTCTCTTGTAAACAGTCGAATTTATAGAAATAATTTTTTTGGTGATCAAATAGAAAAAGGTCAATTCAGCACATTTTCAGCTAGTTTTGTATGATTTAAGGATGTCATAGTGGTTCGGGCAATCTATTTTTCCTTCTCAATTTTGGTCACTTTCGATAGAATAGCATGAGTAGATTTTTTTAAAATTTTGTTTACCCCATGTTACCGGACAAATAAGGCCAAAATTAATTTTTGAAAATAATTAAATTAACATGGAAACTCCATAAGCGAGGCTCAGTTTCAGTTTCACTGCAAAAATTCATGGTCACAGACCTATTTTTTCTTTACATAACCTTATACGTTTTTTGTTCGTCAGAATGTCTATTTTTTTTTGAAATCGTGAAAAATGTATGTTACCGGGCATATAGTAACGATTAATTCAATTGATTGCATGAAAACATCAATGGCGGCCATATTGGTATTTGAAATCCGAGAATCCTCCAATCCCAGTCCTCGATGCTGGGACAGCGTGAGTCAAATGCGGAACAATATTGAATATTCATAATATTATTTATTAAAAATTCATCATCTCGGACATCGTTCTAGTATCGGTAAAATGTTGAAAAATCGAAATAGTTATAGTAATTATAATAACTAAGAGGAAAAAAAAAAAAGTCGATCATTTGAACCTGCCACTATGATATCCTTAATGTGTAAGCGTAGCATACATTGCGTTGTTCGGAAAGCATTCTTATTGATTTCAAAAAGCGCGCGGTTCTGACGTTACTGTCATGTGAGTAAGACAGAGGTTAACTTCCTGAAAATCCGCATTTCTCGAGACAAATTAATTTATTCTAAAATCACCAAGTATCTAATGGATTTGAGAAAGCTCTTGAACTGTTCTCTACACATTTATTTATCCATTATGGAAGTTTCCCCCCTAAAAACCTGTTAATTGCCACAAATTTCATGTTTGTAGACGAAAACCCATAAGGGACCGTGTTAATTGAAAAATCTTTATTTATGAATTTCTCCCGAACAAGATATTCAAAGAGTTCGAAATTTCAACAGGTGATTTTTTAGATTTTCAGAAGTATATTCAAATTTTTTCATAATTATTGGTCTATTAATTCAATTACCGGATGAACTCCCTTAAGGTAATTGCCTCCCTAATGACAAAGCCCAAGACTTGCTTAAAAATCGGGCCATAAATAATTAGATGCATAATGCATCTAATAATAACATTTCAGAACGATGGTCCACAGTATATATGAGATAATTGCAATTCAAAATCACCATTTTTGTACAGGCAGTATGAGAGAAGCGTGGGAAAACTACGAATTTTATTTTTTTTCACGTCGAAAAAAAAAACACCATCATTATGAAAAACTAACACCTATCAGAACTATACATCTAGAATTACTTTCAAAAAAATGGAGATCATTGACCGCATAGTTTCGGTGAAGAAGTAAAAATAAAACTGTATTTCGACGAAGATCTTAGTGGAAGGGTTATCAAGATGGCAATTGAAAATAACATAATTCATTATTCCACAAAATTTGAAGGAAATAATTCAATGACTCAAAATCAGATAGAACTACCTTAAAGAAAGGCACTGAATCCATTCTAGAAGATTTCATCGTCTTCTGATATTGTAGAAAAATGTCAAATTTCACTGGAAGTTTCAATTTTCAAAATATTTTGAAATTCGATTCACGGAAATTTATCAAAAAACCTCTCTTATAGTTCATGAAATTCTCTACAAAAAAAAATTTTCAACATTTCTCTCTGAATTCGACCGTTTTCGAGATATTCACAAAATAAAAAGTGCAACTTTTTTTTTCGTCATCTGCTACTAATTTTCTACTTTTATGATCTTGAAGATATCACAGAAATTATTTGGTTCATCGAATTCAATTAAAAAACTTTTCCTGAAGCTCTCGAAATTCTCTACAATAAAGCCCCCCCCCCCCCCCCCAAAAATGCCTTATCTCCCTTATTTTCTGCGATATTCTTCGAAAATGAGTAACAAAAAAAATCAGATGAAATAATAAAATATCCTATTCTATCAAATTAATTTGATATATCACCTGTTTGTAGTGTAATGTCTTTCGAAATTCTTGATCAGCATCTTGTAAACACCATCTGGAGTCGGTGGGTTACTGCATGCATCACCCATTGAACATCTTCCACCGTTCAAATCCTGCCACATGACCATAGGCACTTCCCACAATCCTGGATAAGATCTCGTTGGACACGGTGGTATCATGCAATCGTGGAAGAGTTTATAATCGAGGGTATATGGCCAGGATGGTGGACGATTTTCGTAAATTGGCATTGATGAGTCGTAAGTAAAATTTGTTTCCCAGAGCATCTTGAACATATTATTACCTCCAACCTAATAATAAATTGAATGAATCAATCATTTTATCATGGAAATGAAACAAAATTAGGGATGTGAAATAACGGTCAATTTAGAAATGGGTCAGTCGTCAGTTGACTGTTTGTGTCTATTATAGAGTTGATTGCAAAGCTCGTTGAAAATTGACCGTCAGAAATTCAAATGATTAGTCAGAAGTAACAAAGGTAAAAATTCATCTGTATAAATAAAAATTGACAAAAAAAATCATCAGTCTATTCAGATAGAAATTGAACGTCAAGACCATGCCCAATCTATTTTTTGACTCAGATGTCATTATTTATTTTGCAAAAATGGTCAGTTATTAACATTCGATCAACAACGGTCAAATGACCATCATATTCTTCCGTCCCATCGCTATTAAAAATAGTCTCCATCAGATATTTCAGGAATCAATGAGCTCAAAGAAATTTTTCAAGGGAAGATCTCGAAGATCCGAATTTAATTCTCTACGAAGAAAGTCACTTGAAAAATTTCCAAAGCTCCCAAGACACTCAAAAAAAATCCATTCAAATTTCGTAATGAAACATTGAATAATTATTAGAGAACTATTAACAACTTACCGAGAGGAATGGAGCTCTCATTCCTCGGACGTCCTCCAACTTGACTCCACCATAAGCAGCAAGAATTTCACGTTGTCCAGCTACTTCTCTCGACCACTTCCTAGCTGAGAATTGCTCGCCAAAACTGTGCCTATGTTACGTTACATTGGATTATTATTAACTCAGAAAGTATCCGGTTTTAGTAATAAGATTGAATGAAAAAAAAAATATCGAGTACGAGGCTTGCTTGGAATAAAAAAAAAATTGAATATTGCCAGAATTAAAGCATTAATATTATTTGAAAAATAGAAAATTATGAAAATTTATTACTAGTAATGAATTGCGATCAATTTTTTTAATCATGTAAATGAATTAATGAACGAGACGTTTGAAGCTCGTTTGTGATTTTCTGGGGGAAAATTCACTCGTTTTTGATTTTATTTAAATAATTAGTTTAAAAAAAATATCTTTAATTAATGAGAGAACCAAGTAATCAATAAATAATTCGATTTTCAAGGGAATTATTAGTTTAATTGTGTATTTACACGCGCTTTTTCTCCATCACGTGACACCGAATGCGCGCGCAGTGGCGTGGTCCTCTCCATTTTCGCGCCAAAATTCAAACGTTTTATTAGTCAAAACGCTCTGAAGGAGCTCAACGGAGTTGAGATTTTTTTTGTTTAATCTATTCTAATTTGGAACGAGTGAATTTCCAATGATTGAATGTGATGAATACTTACGAGACCGTATGAGAAGCAATTTCATGTCCATTGGCATAAAGATTCTGTACTTGGCTGTAATCAGTCCATTCGTGTGATACATAAAATGTAGCTGAGATGGGACAGCCGTTTGGGTTTTTACGTCCCTTCTCAAACAAATCAGCGTAGAGTCCCTTGTTGAGATCATTCACTGAATCGTCGAATGTTAGAAGCACTATCTGTGGTATCTCCTCAGGCAGATAGTCACCTGTTTCATTTGGTTTTTTTGTTAATTCATGATTCCAGGAATTCCAAGGGTGGGAGATGATGTGCAACAGTGTTTTTGTGGGCCAGGGAAAGAGACAGAAAAAGAAAAGAAAAAGATTTAGTTACTAAATCAGCATTAGTTGAATTTTTTCGATTAAATTTGTGTATGGAATGAGTAATCAACTCAAATATTGTCCTTTAACATTTCATTGAAGTGATTTTTTTCCACATTATCCCAGGAAAAATATATTTTTTATATATTCAGATTAAGGAAAAATGGGGAAAGATTTTTCGATGAAAAATATGTTTTGAAATTAATTTTTGCCTTTTTTTTTAGAAATTCAATTTTTTCGAAATGCCAGAAAATTGTTTAAAAAAATCTATTTGAATATATTTTTCATCCAAAATTCTTAAGTTTGAGCTTTGCTACAAAAAAAAATTTTTCCCCATTTTTCCTGACTTTTTTTTTCGTCAATGCGGTTTTATAAAATTTTCAAAGCCTCGTTCTCGCGCTTTTTTTTTCATCATGAAAATGAAAAAAAAATAGACTAGCACGACTTACGAGACCGTGTGTGATGCTAATTCATGACCATCGGCATAGAGATTTTGTACTTGACTGTAATCAGTCCATTCGTGGGATACGTAAAAACTAGCTGATATTGGACAGCCATTTGGATTTTTACGTCCATGCTCAAATAAATCTTCATAAAGTTGTTTATTTAGATCATTAACAGCATCATCGAATGTTAATAAAACAATCTGTGGTGTTTGTTCGGCCGGTATACCACCTGTTCATTTTTTTAAAAAAAATTTTATTGATGAATGTAAAAAATATTCAATAAAAAAAATGACGTTTTTAATTCTTAAATTATTTTTCTGCACTTTGATTAATGTTTTTTTTTTTTCTAAACTATCTTTGAACTGAAAAAAAAAATGAAGAAAATAACTCAATTTTATCCGATGTTCCATTTCGGATTTTAATCGCTGAATCGAAACCGCTGAAAGTGAATTAACAATTTTTTTTTAAAACTAAGTATATCGCAGTGAAAATACTACGACCGCAATTGACATTGAGACACAACTCTCGCTCTCATTGAATTATATTGAGAATATACATTATTCATGATAATAAAACGTAATTAATTTTTCCATTAAATTTTTTTCATAATTTTTCAAGTTGAATAATTCATTGTAATGATTCGATGTAATTGACCGATTCGAATATCAAATTCTTTAGGGATTCACTTTCAAGAAAATTGAAAATTTCTTCCGGCAAGTTTCAGTCAATTCTACTGCTAATTCAATGGTTTGATGAAAGAGAAAAGATGACACGTATATTATTTTGAAATTATTTCGATAAAAATGAAATCTACGAGAATTTGGCAAGAGACCTTCCTTATAGATCACAAAATTCGCTACAAGAGAAATTGCTTGACCTTTTTCTCCGACGAGAGCGTGCGCGTGCTGCGCACGCGCCTTATCATCCAATGGTATAAATGACACCAGATGTCGCATCGATTTCGGTCTTACGCATTTTCGATATATCTTTCGATATATATCGATATCGTAACTCCTCTTCTCCTTTTTAATATAGGACCTAATCATCTCAAGGAAATTCGCAAAAGAATTGCCAAGAAATTGGTTTTCTCATCACTTGAGGGAGGATTCTACTTTGAAACTTTATGAAATAAGGCTATTTTTGAAAAAAAAAAATTATGAGAGTATTAATGAAGGTATTGATGTAGAGTTTGTGAGGTTCAATAAATACACTCTTGAAATAAATTTTAGAAAAAAAATTTCCATGTACTTTTTATAGCCAAAAATATCATTTTAACACAATGCCATCGATTTATGCGCTGGTATTAAAATTTTGATGAGTCATCCGAAAAATAAAAAAAAATAGGTTTAGGTTTAATATATTTCCAGCAACCACCTGAGCTAGTATAATCTTAAAATTTGGATTTTTGCTAATTTTTTGTTGCAAAAAAAAGTGAGTAAAAAGACATTTTTTTTTCACTTTTTTTATTTTCACCGCCATTTCTTTATTTTTGTGGCTCATTGAAAATCCTAGTTCAGGCGTTTGCTGAAATGGCATTGAACCTGAAACTTGTTATTGTTTCCTCTTCAGATGGCCCATTTTCTAAATTTTAATACTAGCGCAGGTACACCTATAAATCAAGGCATTGTATTGGAATGATATTTTTGGCCATCAGAAAAGCATAAAATACATGGAAATTTTTTTAAAAATGTATCTCAAGAATATATTTATCAAGTCTCACAAACCCTACATCAATTCCTCTATTAATACTCATAAAAAATTCCCAAAAATAGTTTTTCTTTCGAAGTTTTAAAGTAGAATCCTGCCTTAAGGTAGTATTCCAGCAAAAATCGAGTACAGTCAAGCCCTCATTTTTTTGATGCCATATAGAATAGAATAGAATAGAATTTATTACCGTTAATTACACTGTAAGTTGTACATAATTAAGGTGAAACCACCTCAACAAGAAACAAAATTATACAATGCAACTCCTATAGAGGTAACAAAGTTACCTGTACATAGGTTGGTATAACAGCTTAAACCTAAAAAAAACTTAAAAAAAAACTTAATCCTATAAATAAGGCACATGCTGAATACCCTTCTTCAAGAGAAAGAACTTCCTGCTCGAGAGAAAAGGCAAGTGCAAGGTCAATGAAAACGATTGTGTTCAATCACGGAAACCACTATTTGTATCAACCCCCTATAAATCTCTAACAAAAATTTTTAATTTATTCTTTATCGCCGATTTGCTCATTGACAAATTTTTCAACTCTACTGGTAATTGATTAAACAATTCCATAGCCACATAAATACTGTTTTTGGTACCTATTCTCTTTGCGATAGGTGGCAGCTGTAAACTTTTGTACCTTCTATCAAAGGTCATATTTTTTTTATATTTTTCTGAATTTTTTCATAATTTTCGTCCGTGTAGTTTATGAGATATGAACTATCAAAGTTACTGAAAATAGCAGTAGTGGGGATGAACCGCCCTAAATCGGACAGAAATAACGAAATTACTAAAAAATCACACAATTGACCGATTATTTGAGAACCATTCGGTGAAGAGAACAGCATTTTAACTAAATAATAGAAGAAAAAAATATTCAATTCTCCGTATAGTTATTGAGAAATTTTAAATAGAAGGTCGTCGTAACTATTTGTCTCTCTCTCTATCTCACGCATGTGATAGGAGATTAGTAATGTAAAAAAAATTCGAGAAACAAAAAAAAAATTATATTCACAAGCTGAATATATGACTTTCGAATACTTTAAACACTTTTTCAGATAAATCAAAGCGCATTTCCCCGAATTATCAGCAAATAATTGAAAATCAACCCACAAATCCTCATTTTTTTCTGTTTTATCGACAGTACTCTGGGATACTACCCGAATCCTCCAAACCTATTTTTCCCCCAATTTTCTAACCTTGAATATTCTCCCAAATTAATGATTAATAAATTCCCTTTAAAATTCCTCGTTTTTAACTTCAATCAACGTTAATTATCCTCAAACTATAATTGTTTAATTTTAATAATACATGATTTTTTCAATTTCAATTGAAAATTCTAAACGCATGAGAATATTCACATGAATAAATTGGTATAACGTACTAATGCGGTTAGGTGCGTACATACGTGGATCTGTTTCACTTTCGAACCATTCCTGCGTAATGCGTGTGTTAACGCTGGCAATTGGAGAAAGTATAACGGGCATTACAAGTGCTATTTTTTATTCTTTTTTTTCATTTTTATCCATTTTATTCCTTTCTTTTACTCGTGCTTATTTTTTTTTCTTCTCTTCCTCGATACCACAATCGACATGTGTGTGCTAACCTTTTTTATTTTTCTCTGTAATTCTTTTCCTTTTTTTTTTTTAATTCTCTTCAGTCGTTTCATTGTTGTGCCGAGTCAATGGGAATTGCGTGAACTAAAAAAAAAATCGAGGATGGCTCAAATTAACCGTAGAAAATTAGATTCTTTTGCCTTTTTCTAAATGTTTCTTTTTGTGTGCAGATACTAATTGGGTTTCTTCATATCTTAGACTTCTTTTATTTTTTCCTTTTTTCTCTAAATTCACGAATAATTCCTTTTTTTTGGTGGATTATTTTTCTGTCACAATTTCATACTTTTGCATGATGAAATTCATTTTAAAATCACGTCGACCTTCAGTTTCATCGGGAATTTCGTATTTTTAGGGGAATTATGTAATTTTTTTTTTTGATGATGACGTCATTGTCTGGTTTGTATTTAGATATTTGGAGAATTGAAAAGGAGTATTTTTGATTTTTGGTAATTTAATTGAGAATATTTCAAAAACTAAGAGAGAAAGAGAGGGAAAACAAAAAAAAACAGTTTTATGTTAATATTTGAGATTTTTCGATTTTTTTCAATTTTTTTTGAAAATTTTTGAACATTTGAATTTTTTTGGAAATTTTGGAAAATTTTTGAAAATACGAAAAAAAAATGTATTTTTTCGAAATTTTCTCGAATTAAACTCCGGCAACTTTCCTTTGCTAACATCTCTTCAAAAATCAGTTTTATTCCAATATTTTAAATTTTTCGAAATTTTTTTTTCAAGAAAGAATTTTTCATAAAAATCTCTTTTGGAGAGAAAGACAAGAGATACGAAAAAGGTGATTACAAAAATTTCTCTTCCCCTCATAGATTCCGAGATATTCTCAAAAAAAAAACCTCAAAAATTCCATGGAAATTTTTTTTCTTCTCAAAATATCTCCAAAACTCTAGGAAAAAATGAAAAATTCTATGAAATCTTTTTTGTAGCCCTTAATTTTTTTACAAAGAAGGTTTCCATAAAAATTCTCTATCTCCCATGAATTTCAAAGATATTCTTCCAAAAAAAACGAAATATCTCCATTTAAGGATATCATAGTGGCAGGTTCAAATGATCGACTTTTTTTTTTTTTTTCCTCTTAGTTATTATAATTACTATAACTATTTCGATTTTTCAACATTTTACCGATACTAGAACGATTTCCGAGATGATGAATTTTTAATAAATAATATTATGAATATTCAATATTGTTCCGCATTTGACTCACGCTGTCCCAGCATCGAGGACTGGGATTGGAGGATTCTCGGATTTCAAATACCAATATGGCCGCCATTGATGTTTTCATGCAATCAATTGAATTAATCGTCACTATATGTCCGGTAACATACATTTTTCACGATTTCAAAAAAAAATAGACATTCTGACGAACAAAAAACATATAAGGTTATATAAAGAGAAAATAGGTCTGTGACCATGAATTTTTGCAGTGAAACTGAAACCGAGCCTCGCTTATGGAGTTTCCATGTTAATTTAATTATTTTCAAAAATTAATTTTGGCCTTATTTGTCCGGTAACATGGGGTAAACAAAATTTAAAAAAAATCTATTCATGCTATTCTATCGAAAGTGACCAAAATTGAGAAGGAAAAATAGATTGCCCGAACCACTATGACATCCTTAACCCCTCAAGTACGGGGTCCATACATGGTATCGACCCACTTTCTTGTCCTATCGGCCGGGGTCGATACGTCGTATCGACCCTCTTTTTTAACATTAAAAAATCATTTTCTCAGATACTATCGCAGATGTAGAAATTGAAAAAAATTGATTTGGGTAGATAATGGAACTGTCTTTGGAGTGGTGAATTATTTTTTTTTTTTGCAATATTTTTACGCCTTATTTTTAATAAACAAAAGTTGTGGGCTGAAATTCCACGCTTGATATATTCAATCATTTCGTTTATCGGAAAAATTTTCTTTGAAAATTCCGAAATTTTTACTCAAATTACTCTGAAGGTTCGTCTATCAAATGGCGCAATGCAAATTTCAATCGGATTGATAATTTATTTGTTATAAATAAATTTAGCGTGCAAGACTAGTTCAGCAACTAATCATCTGATAGAATTAAAATTAGGCTCGAAAATTCACGAAATATTTCTATAACGCAAAATCTGAGGAAAATCGATATCTCTATAGTATTTCTATAGAAAACTAATGCACTCAATGAAAGTTTTTCTATAATTTTTGGATAAAGCGTTCATGAGACGTTGCGTATTGAGCAGCGTAGTCTGATTGTCAGATGGCTCCCGGCCGATGGGACAAGTCGCAGCGTATGGGTCCCGTACTTGAAGGGTTAAAAAGATGAAAAAAGTGAAAAGATGAAAAATTAAAAGAAAAATTTATCAACCTGGAATATCAGAGCCACCGCAGTTACAATCCGGAAGTAGGCACACATCCTTTCGGCACTTTGCAGCTGGTTTATCAACCTGTGGTGTTGGATAAATAGTTGCTGGTCTTGCTGGTGGATGTCTGTAAATATCAACGAACTCTTGGGCTTTTGATACAATTTCCGTTGATGGCTTTAGCGTTGGCCTCAGTCGTCTGAAAAATGGTGAAATTGAGAAATTAACAAAAAAAAAAAGGTAAATTAAAGAGAAAAAAAAGAGACAAAAAGAAGAATTAATAAAAGATAGAAATCATGATGGATCTATCCGTCCAGTCTATAGACTGAATGAAACACACCCATTTTGTAATTGAACATAGGTCACGTGTTTGCCTCTGTTAATTAACGTATGGGACTGCAGTTAATGCATTCAAATGCAAATTCCGAAGTAGTGCATTGCGAGTAATGGAGAATTGCGAAATCAATGTTTTTTTTTTTTTTTTCTCCACAAATGATTAATCGATGATCCGTAAAGATTGAATGGAAATGATAATATTTATTCTTATTCCATTATTGTGGACTAATTGACGGGCCTGTCTGCTTGATTGATCATTAGGTACAGCTTAATGACGACAATGGTCAGGATTAATTGAGGATAAAGTTGTAAAGGTTTAGGAAAGAGTTCGGTCATTAAAAAAAAGGAGATTTCAGTAGTTGAAGTTAGATTCATCTTTGCAAATGTTGTTGCTTGAATATAGTAATGGGCGATTTTGAATCAGCGTTTGCAAGATCGATTTTTTTTTTTTTGAAAAACGATTTTTTTGGGGCGATTTTAAGAAACTTAATTTATCGATTTTTCGATTTTTTTTTTTGGAAAATTTTACAACTTTAAAAAGAAAAAATTGAAAAATAAAAATTCCCCGGAAACTAAAACTGGTGAATTCAATGCGAGATATGGCATCGATTAATCGAATATTTGAAATTTATCGATCAGAAGTTGAGGTGATATTATTTTGCTTAATTGTATTTATTTATTGATCGATTCATTGATTTTCTCACTTCGTTTTTTTTTTTCTTGAAAAAGTCGATTCTCAAAAAATCGATCTCAAGATCGATTCTTCGAGAATCAATTTTTTTTCGGAGATTGCCCATTACGACTTGAGTATCTCAGAAACGAGGGAAAATAGAGAAATCGTCTAGAAAAAAGATTTCCACAAAAATCTGTCGATCGCGCTTAGTTTTCAAGATATTTGGAAAATAAGAAAAAAAATAGATTTTTTTCATTTTTTTTTCTTCTTTAAAAATGAAAAAAAATTGAATCAATAGACTTCGATTGTAATTATGTTGAGTGGAGGAAATCAAGTTAATCAGGTGAAATAATCAAGAATCATTGAAACAGAAAAAGGCAATAAAAGGAAAAAAAAAATGAAAACGTAAAAATAAATTAGAAGAAATTTAATTTCAATTTTTTTTTACTTACGGTGGCGCTGTACCACGATTGACTTGCGGTCTTCCACGACTAAAAAAGAAAACATAAAAATTGGCAAAAAAAACTTTTTTTACATGAAGACAATTAAATAGTGGTTAAGTTCAACTTCCGGTATTATTGAATGAAAGTGAATGAAAATTTTTCCTTCATATTTTATCTTTTTCAGTGAAAGTTTTTAGATAAAAAGGGAAGTTTTTTTTTTTTTTTTAGGATTTCTGTTCGCTCTTTTATCCAATACAATTCATGGATTTTGTTCATTGTGCAAATAATTCATTGAAATGGGTCTGGGTCGAGGCCAGGAAGAAAAAAAATTGCGGCTATTTCTCTTTTGATAATGAAGTAAATTTCGTGACTTGAATAACGAATTCAAGACGATGAACAGGCGAATGAGGAAATCGTTTGAATAATTGAATTCTTTATGACGAAAACGTCAATGTTTACACTCCATCAGTGTATCCAATTGTCAAAATATAGGCATCAAGTGGAAAAGTGGAAGGAATTTATCAAGTTTATTCAAGTGATGAAAAAAAAAGTCGAATTTTTTTGTTGTAGATTCTTCTGTGAATATCTTCAAAATGAGTGGGTTTACGGAAAAAAGTAAGGAAACCTTTTCTGTAAGAAAATTTGAGAGGTACAAAAAAGGTCTCTTGATGTTTTTCTCTAAACCCAATGATTTCCAAGGTATCTTTAAAATAAGATGCATGTGATTTTTGGACTTTTCAATGTCATCTTTTTTTTCTGAATTCTATTCATGATTTTTCCGGAATATCTTGGAATCTACACGAAATATAGAGAGATTCCGGTAGACACCTTTTTATTATAGAGAAAAAGAAAAGCTACAGGAAAGGTTACTACTAAAATTCCTGTATCCCTCATAGATTTCGAGATATTCTTTAAAAAACTGTATTCACCATAAAATTATTCAATTAATTTTTTCAATTTTCATGGAAAAAAAACAATTATTTTCTCAAAAATGTCCAAAAAGTAGAAAATCAGGAAAAAAAATTTTGGCATTTTCTGTAGCGCCAATTCGCTTCTATAGAAAAGTTTTCTACAAAAATTCTTTAATCTCCCATAAATCCTGAGATATTTCTAAAAAAAAGTGCCTAAATTAATACGATCCCCAACAGTTTAATAAAAAAAAACCTTCACCATAAAATATTTCTAAATCTGAAGGAGATCAGAAAATTTCTGACCTTTTTTGTAACCACAACTCTCCTCCAAAAAAGTATTCACAAAAATTTCTCTATTTCATTGAAATTCCGAAATATTTCCGAAAAACCTAAATTTTTGCAGGTTTTTTCTTATTAATGGGTTTTATCTCACCTCGGTACAGTTGCGGTAAAGGGACGTGATGTTGTAGTGGGTGGTGGTTGAGTAGTCGTTGTCAAGGGTACATAACTATCAACAATAGCATTTGGTGTTGTAACATGGACCACTGGATGACTGAGACCGTTCGTTCTGTGCATAAGGAGGATAAAACAATTTTTTTTTTTAAATTTTCAATTTATATTTTCGTATTATCAGCATGGGGATTCGTGAGGCCTTGACATTGAGGAAAATTTACGGTAATTATCATTATAGATTGAAAGAACTGATAAAAAAAATTTACATTAAATGTTAGATAAAACGATTTTTTTCGTATCTCTGAATCAACATTTTCAAGAATTTGAAGTAGAGACACGTGGCAAAGCATTATTACCTGTATGACTGCTGGCCGTCATTGATGCGGAACTTATTTTTGTTGAGGTGACCCTGTAGATAAGGATAAATATGTAAATATTTTAATTAATTTGAAAAAATCAGTTGAATTTTTCTTAATTATTCTCGTAAATTTTAGATAGAGAAATTATTTTTAGAAATTCTCAATCGAATATTTGGAGCTATAAATTTACAATGAAGGCCAATTTATGTCGAAAGTGATGTTTCCGAGACTACACACGTCGAGTCTACACGTGGACGAGCATGTCTGCATTTCAGACTTGTATTATAATTTCAATTGAGACTAATTCTCTGAAATAATATTGGGAGAACATGAAATTAAAAAATTTTTAATTAATCTTAGTTTCGTTTGTGTGACGTGTCAAGAAATCACATGTCGCATTTTGCCCTCATATTTTATTTTATTGAATAAATGAAGAGATAAAATGAGTGATTTTTTTTTGAAAATAATTCTCGTGAATCTGATAATTTGAGATATTTACAAAATAACTCCGACAGTAAAAATAATCAAACAGTCTAGGGCGAGGGGCTATTCATATGTGAAATCACTGTGTCACTCAGGACTGAAATCACATAAAATCAGTTGAAGTCACTTGAAATCAGTAAAATTCTGGGATTTCATTGATTTCAGATAATTTCAATTGAAATCACTTGCAATCAGTGAAATCATATGAAATCATAATATTATTGGAGAGATGGATATTTCATCAAATGAATGGAAGAGAAAATTATTTAAGTCTCATCATTTCAATCTTATGGGATCATCACTTCATTCACCTCCCTTATAAAAACTACTATGCTTGACCCCTTTTGCATTAATATAATGAATGTCTTTTCTCCCGAGTCCTACTCATATTCTCCCTTTCTTTATTCTTCCATCTCACACTACACAGAAAAAAATGTTTTCTTAATTTAAGAATGTGCAGTCACTTAATTTAAGATTGTGCAGGTCACTTAAATTAAGTGACTCTTCTCACTTAAATCAAGTGACTTTTTCTTTCTTAATTTAAGAAAGTAAAATTCCCTTAAATCAAGTGCATTTTTTCACTTAAATCAAGTGCGTTTTTTCACTTAAATCAAGTCACTTTCTCTTTCTTAATTTAAGAAAGTAAAAGTCACTTAAATTAAGTGACTTTTCTTTCTTAATTTAAGAAAGTAAAAGTCACTTAAATCGAGTGCGTTTTCTCACTTAAATCAAGTGACTTTTCTCACTTAAGTCAAGTAACTTTTTCTTTCTTAATTTAAGAAAGTGAAAGTCACTTAAACTAAGTGACTTTTTTTTCTTAATTTAAGAAAGTAAAACTCACTTAAATCGAGTGCGTTTTGTCACTTAAATCAAGTGACTTTTCTCACTTAAGTCAAGTAACTTTTTCTTTCTTAATTTAAGAAAGTAAAAGTCACTTAAATTAAGTGACTTTTCTCACTCAAATCAAGTGACTTTTCTTTTCTTAATTTAAGAAAGTAAAACTCACTTAAATCAAGTGAGTTTTCTCACTTAAATCAAGTGACTTTTCTCACTTAAATCAAGTAACCTTTCTTTTCTTAATTTAAGAAAGTAAAACTCACTTAAATCAAGTGAGTTTTCTCACTTAAATTAAGTGACTTTTTTCACTTAAATCAAGTGACTTTTCTTTCTTAATTTAAGTGATCTGCAAATTCTTAAATTAAGAAAACATTTTTCTCCGTGTAAATAGATGGGATCAAAAATTTTAAATCACTTAAAATCGTTTGAAATCTTGAAATCATCAAAAAATCCCATGCAATCACATGAAATCGATGATTGCATGAAATCACGTGAAATCTCCCTGAAATCAGGTGAAATCAGCAATCACTGTGTTACCGGATTTCCAAATGAATAGCCCCTCGGTCAAGAAATTAGAAAAACGGAGGTGAGAATTTTCATGGTGATTTCTTTAAAAATATCTTTATAACCAATAGATATAGAAGAAAACGTTGAAAAACTTTTTTTTTCGAGAATTTCATGAACTATAAAAAAAGATCTCTTAATAATTTTTCTAAGCCCTCATTATTCCTGAAATATTTCGAAAAAAATCTGAATAATTCGTGTAGCGTGACATTACAATCTTCTTGACTTCTACATGTATTAAAAATAAATTCATGAGAAAGTATGAAAAAGTTCATTATATTCACCTGATTCTCGTAAATGTCGTAATCTGAAACTGTCACGTCGTGATTCAAATTGTACTTGTCACCATCATTAACTGGTACTTTTTTCGGTTTTTGTGTGTATGTTGCTTTTGAATTTGGTGTAACCTCGGCAATTCTCACGTTCTGTTGATGAGGATGTTGAAGTGGCACCGAGTGATTAACGGTGAATTGCGAATAATCTGTAAGAAAAAAAAAAAAAAAACATAAATTTTTTTCCAAAACTAAAAATTTTATGAAAGTAATTTTTATTTCTATAACACTGTCTTAAAAGCAACGTGGCTTAAATGCCAAAAACGTTAGATTCTGAACTATAAGAGATGTATCTCCCAAAATCAGGCAATAATCTTTCTTAAAGTGAAAAAGTATCTTCGAGCATCAATTGCTTCATTTTTTTATTCTCCAAGTTTCCTCTTGGATCACGTTTTTTTATTATTTAAATTTTTTTATTTCGTGAAATTTTAATTTGGCACTTACGCCTTTTTACTTCTGTCGAATTCTTTATCTGAGATGCCATATTATATCACATACGCCTTTTTGCTTTAATAGTTTTTCTATTAAAATTATTCCTTTGGACTTATGCCTATTTATTTTTAGAATTGGACATACGCCACTTTGCTTCTAAGGCGACGATTTTCTATGATCATTAAATTTTATCATTACCGTCATCTTTGTAGATGGAAACGTCGTCGTCATAAATGGTATAGTAAGGATAACTATCTGGATCATAGTAAGATTTGGAGATGACAGGTGTCGCTGCAGTCGAAGCGGTTGTCTTCACGATTCTTGGACTCTCTGATGGAATTGCCCTAATTACACAAAAAAATCAAGAAGTGAGTTACAAATTGTTCATAAAATCATTTTCATAAAATTAAAAGTCTAAAGATTTTCTTATCTCATATGCAGCACAACCTCTTTATCCGCATATGACTCTCATCAACATAAGGCAAATATGCGAATAGAGAGGTTGTGTTAGATTTGTTCTTAATACCTGTAGTGATTTTCCGTCTGTGTTCTGCCAGTGTTAACGAGACTCTCCTTCTCTCTCTCCTGAAAAAAAATACGAAGATACATTTTAGGATAAACTCATTGGAATGAAAATTTAATTGTGAAATAGGACTATGGAGGTGGTCCTTTATTTTTCATTTTTAATGGAAAGGAAGAAATCTAAGAAGATGGAAAATTAATTAAACTATAGAGTAAAAACGGCATATGTACAGAAGCAGTGAGATTTTTGATGTTGAGGTGATTACATCAATTTCACTGATTTTTTTGTCAACAAATTTGCACATTCGAATAATTTTTTTTTCTCGGTAATTCATGTGACCTCCCGAAACGCATACTTGGCGCAAGACGCTACCGTATCTCCCGAATTTTCTTCTGTTATGCTAAAAAATCAGTAAAATTGAGAGAATCAGTGAATCACCTCATCGTAAGCATCTCTTTTTAAACCAAAAATTAAAGGTTACAAGCACGATTCAACAGTTTCGTCAAAAAAGTCGTCTCAAGTCATCTCTCATCATCTCTCGACTCGTCGAAGTGACTCGAACTAATCTCCCCCCCTCCCCGAAGAAAATCTACCAAAAAAAAAAACATTAAGACATCCCTAAAATTTCATTAATTCACTCAAATTTTTCGGAAGATTTCGCTGTGTGATGCCGATGAATGAAAGTATTCATGAAAAATATATAAATATATATTTCATTTTCAATAAAATCAAGGTAGATCATTAAGAAGAAGTCAAGAAATTTCCAAAGGCATTGTTGGTAAGTTACTTGACTTACGAGTGTACTCCTTGATGGATCACGTTGACGTTGTCGTGTTGTACGTTGGCCTAAACTCGTTGTTGTTACTGTTATCTCATTTCCCTCAATATCATTGCGAGTTGATTTAATTGATTTGTCTGTTGTTGTGTCTTGACTCCTCAATGTCGTAGTTAATTCATAACTATTATTACGTTCACCATTATTATTATTATTATTATTATTTTTATTACTATCAATTTGTAATTTTGAAGTTACGGATATTTCATTAGCCTCATCATCATGATTATTTAACTGATTAATTTTATTTAAAATAAGTGATCTTCTTAGTGGGCTAAGTGTCGTTGGTATGTCATTTTGTATATTTGATGGATCATTTATTTTTTTACCATTCTTTCTTTTAATTAAATTCATTGGTGTTGTATTACGTATTGTAACATCATTGTTCAATGATTCACGTCCAATTTGATCATTAATAGGTCGTTTACGTACTATTTTCATCATTGTAACACTACCCCCCTGGTATTTTTCACTACCCCGATACTGTGATAATCTTGATTTAATTCTTTGTCTCAATGTTGTTGGTGCTGTTGCATCATTACCATTATCAATAGTATCATCAGTAAATTCATAAACTGTTATTCTTTTACGTGGCAATTGTGTTGGTAATATTTCATTGTGTTGTTCCAGTGTTGATTCCTCTGGTTTTGTTATTTTTTCAATGATTTTAGTATTTTCATTGGTAATATCGATGTTTGATTCAGTCATTTTTGTATTTTCAACAGTCATATTTTCATTAATATCGATAAATTCATTATTTTTATCAGTTATATAATTGTATTGATCATCATCATTATTATTATTATTATTATTATTATTATTATTATTTGCTGGATAAATAGTTGAATAATCAATTTCATCGTCAAATTTTGGTGGTAATTTAAATGGTGATGGAGTACTGACAACAATATAATTTCTTCTAGTTGAATCTTGATAAGAATTATCAATTTTATCGCGTTCATTACTAATAATATTTTTTAATGTCTTTATTGTTGGGTTTGTAGTAGTAGCAGTAGTCGTAGTCGAACTAACGTTTGTCACATGTCCGACACTGTCATTTCCATATGACGCAGGCGATGTGACGTAAGCGGGATGAAGAGGTCGTGATGGGTGCGTTGAACTTACTGATATGATGTTACGACGTAGACCATCACGATCACGCTGTACTTGGCCAATTGTTGATGGTTGTCCACGATAAACACGTTGTTGACGATCACTCTCGATTTCTGATGCTGGCTCATACTCGTCATCGGGATATGTAGTACGTTGAGGTGGTTGACGGAGACGGGTTTGACGATCGGAATTTTGGGATAATTGGGATGATGACGAGGATGTATGTTGGCGTTGTACTGGTCTCTGGGGTGTGTGGCGCTGCTGTGACTCTGCTTTTGCGGCTCTATGGATCAAAAAAATAGTGAGTTATTGAGTGGGATGAAAGCTCTTGAAGTGGTAGAGAAAATTTTAACTAATTTCATGTAAGTATGCTTTTTTCAGGAAGGCCCCCCCCCCCCTTTAGGGTTAGTTCAGAATGTCATCATTTTTCTTCATTAGGGGGTGCAAGGACTCCTTTCCGTACGTTGAAGTTATCCAAACGGCTTTAAACTGATGACAGAACGAAGAGAAATTGAGACAACCGTCAAGAATACCCACGTGGGATTCAAATTCAAGATCTTCAGATTGTCGGTTCATCATATGATGTTCTCTGCGTTCACAGAGGATACACCGATCATGGTTGTGTACGAGTTAGAGGAATACATAAGTAATGCTGCCACGTTTGTATGTGGGAGAACATTCCATAATATGTGGGTATTTATGTAGATAATATCATTGCTTTGTGACAGGATGAATAAAAGAGTCGATTTTCACCGTCATTTGACAATTGAGTATCACTATAGAACATAGATGACAAAGATCATAGAATTCATAATTTCCTTAATTCCCACGTTGTCGAAATAGAGCGCTCACGTAACGGCGATAACGCCATAATAAATATCACAATTTCTATTAGCAAATTACGAATACTAATGAAATCACGCAATTGACGAAAAACAACCGGCTCAAGCCACCCGGTGAGGTACAGAACAGACACTCCTGTTCCGTACGCGAACAGTGCCAATTGTAATAATTTTGTGAAGTCCTCCTGTTTATAAAATTCGTCATATCAAGAATATTGTTTAAAACTGAAATTGATTAAGTTTCAATTGTTTTGAATCATTGTTATTTATTGTAATATTATCACGTATACTTCAATTGGGATTATAGAATAAATTCAACGATATTGTAATTACTCTCCTGCATTTCTCGTCTATTCTTTTGCCTATTTTCATTTGTATTGTCTTGGTAATTCAATCTTCTCACGGGTCATCCCAATCAAATCCGAATCCTCTCAGTTCATCGTCAAAGCTAGTTAGTCAAATTATCAATGCATATTTTGTCAATTTTATATAAAATTAACTGGCGCTCAACAAAATTAAATTTATCGTCAACTCTTGAGCCTCGACAGCCTTTGACCCAGGCCGCGTCTGGTGTAGCTTCTTTACTTGCATTGAAAAATGATAAAATCGACAAATAATTCATAATAAAAAAAAGAACTGTCTCAGCTTATATTGTGCAGTCAAGTCAAGAATATAAAGGTTTACACTTGTAAATTATCACTATGTAGGTAGTGGACTCAGAACTGTGAATTTCTAACTTGACGACTGAGAGGGAACTACGTTAAGGATGTATGATCACGACAAAAATTTTCGATTTGGGGCGTCAAAATTTTTTTATAGTTAGATTATTCCTCGAAGAATTTTATTGTAAAAAGTCTGAGGTAGCTATCCATGCATATAAGAAAGAAAAAAATGATTGAAAATTGACAGAAAATACATGGTTTCTTATGGAGAAATAGGGGTTACGACCATAAATTAAATAAATGTTAGATGTTCAAGCTTGCGTAGTATGAAAAAATACTATGCATAAGAAAGATGGATAGTGTAGTAACTTGACAATATTTTAAAAATACTATGCATCCATTCATCCTGAGAAGAAAAATCCAATTGAAATTCAAATTATTCCATTTAATGCTTCTTTTCTCGTCATACTCGCCACTTTCTGCTCTCATGAGCGCCACAGCCGGCCAAGAAGAGAAACAGAGGAGAGTCCCGCAACCCCCCGAGCCCATCCCCACCATCGCTTCCCCCACTCCCTCGATCATACATCCTTAACCCTCTGACTCGCAGCCTTACCCCCACTACTGATGAGGATCTGACGTCCAATGTAGGAGGGGATGAGTAACGAGCGCGCGAACAGTACCGTACCACCAAGCGTACGTTCGAATACACAGGTCCCAAATATGAGATTTTCCAAGAAGCAATTATCGGTGAATAGGATGAAACAAATTCAAGAAAAGAATAATCCCATTGCTCCGTGAACATTATAATGATTATATTCAATATAATTCGTATCAAGAACAATTGATAAACATATGACATTTTCCAGCTATTTTTCTTTCATCTTCATTTCATAACTAAAACTTCACTGAATTCGTATTATTAACATTTTTCCTTTTTGTCTCTCATTATTCTTTGTTTCTTCGACGGAATATCTTCTTCTTTTTATGCGAGAATTTGCATAGGTGCCCGATAGCTTTGTAACACGTATGATGGTCCTGATGGGAGAAAGGGAATAGTCACGTGACCATTTTTCACTAACACATCGCGCGGCACTCTGTGATTGGACGGTTCCACACCGATACGGTTTCGTGCGGTTTGCGAGGCAGAGGATTAAGGTTCTGCATATTCAACTACGCATGGGAGTGTACTAGTTGTGCAATGATTTGTGCCGGGGAGAATACTGGAAGAGTAGGGATAAGGAATGGAAAGGGGATCCTAATAATCGATTTTCGTTTTTTTGGATTAATTATGGTTGCTGCGATTATCGAAATCGATTAATCGTAGTCTGAAATCGACTTCAATCGATTCTAGATTAATTTTTTTCTTTTTTCAAGTAGAAATTTTACTGTGCTATAATTATTCAATCATGAAAAAGAATTGGACACTTCTGATATTCAAATCATCAAGTTTTTATTTGGTATTAGTCATTCATATCGATTATTTTGAACTAGAGAACAGAATATATTTAAAAACCAACACGTCTATAAAAATATAATGAAAATTTAATAATATTATTATACTGATCTGCTGATTGCAAAAATTGTGTGAAACGAAAATCGGAAATCGATTATCGAGCGATTTTCATTGTTTCAATTCGATTATAAAAAATCAACTTTTCTGATACGAAAATCGATTTTCGATTAAAGTCAAAATCGATTTTACCATCCCTACTAGGGATAAGGACTGAACACATCTTTGGAAAAAGTTTACTGTAATTATTATGGAATTTAGGAATATATTCGTAAATCCACGTGATTAATGATTCACTGGAATTGATTGTGCTCAATTCATCATTAATCATTTAAAGTTTTGGATGTTCGCTTTTCTGCAAATACAATGTAATTTTATGTGAACGTAATTTTCAGTTCAAATTCTGGAATACATCAATAATAAAGGTTGTGAAAGGCACTGGCTTCGAAAAATGAAGAGAAGAATGGAAAGATACTTTGGATCACGCTGTTACGTAGAACATTTGAATAAATATTTGATTGGCCATGGGATGAGAGTAACAATAGAATAATTGAGGTATTTTTTGTGACATTGAATCTTTGAAGACACCTGTAGTGAATAGGCGCAAAAGAGTTTGCAGGGCTCATATCTATGATTAATTTCAGAAATTATTGAAAAAAATCATGCATGAATATATTTTACATTTACGATATTCGAACAAATAGAAAATCTACTGAACACACTATGATGAACTGATAAGACAATCCACTAGCGATTCATATATAAGTTGCTTAAAGACTGATGAATGCTACTTCGTCTGATCGTCGACATTGTAAAATAGAATCAATCATGACCCATAAGTCAATTTACGTTTCCGTAGTTTATCTCGCAATTAACATTTCTGGTAAGTTAGTGGAACAATTTTATATTTGACAGTAAATTGAATTTTTTATCTTCTTTTATAATTATTACTCGTGAAGAAAATGGTCAAATTCACTAGGAATTTTTGTTGAAAATTTATCTTGTTAGAATCAGGATTATTCAAAAAATCTTCATTTGTCCGAATTTTTCCAATTATAGGAATTTCAGTTGAATTATTCCAAAAATTCCTGTTCAATTTTTGTCATAGGTGACTAGCTGCCAAAAAAAAATTCACTGATGAAATTAGAGAAATACTTCATTTTTTTTGAAAAATTCATCCAAAGATTTTCAATACTTTAATCATTACTTTGATTGCTGCCGAATTATTTGATTCCAGTTGGATTTGCACGGCCACCGAAAACAATTGTCAACGGCGTCGAGTCCGCCATTATTCCGTATCTGGTATCACTTCAAACACATACGGGAAAAATCTTCTGTGCAGGTACCATTCTCGATGCCAGAAATATTTTAACAGCTGCACATTGTATAGTAGATACCAATGGAATATTAAATCCTCTCGCGACAATTGTTGTAACTGGAACGCCCGACAAAAATAGTAGAACCAAACACAATGTGTTCAACGTTGTAGAAACAATAATCCATGGAGGCTACAATGATTCTGATTTTTATGTGAACGACATTGCGGTTTTGAAGGTAGGAAACATCAGAAAAGATAAGAACTAAATGAACTAACCTTTTGTTTTTAGAATATAAAGGCCTTCATAAAAAAATTTGAAATTGAATTTTTTCAGATTTTTTCGTAGTCACTCAATCTAAAAAAAAATCTGGTTTCTTTCACTTAATGTTATTTATTGATGCATCAATTCTTTTTCATTCAGCTTCCAGCCCTAATTTTCATTGCTCTTAATAATTGCAGCTGGATAGAAATATTCCATTTACGGGGTATCAATATCCACTTCCGTTACCACTGCACAATACACCCGAGGGTACACCGGCACTAACTAGTGGCTGGGGTGCAACTCTGTGGAGCAAAATCCATCAAGTAGGTGATGCATATCCAAGATATGTTCGAGAAGCCCAGGGATATGTGATTAATCAAGCAATGTGCCGGAAATCCTTGATCAACAGACACATTAGATCTGGACAAATTTGCTTCTGGGGAGGGACCTCTACCCCTTGCAATGTATGTGAAGGATTTTTTATAATTGAATAATGAAGAGGTGAATCAAGAAAAGTGAGAGCATTCCTGGTAGCTCAGTTGGTAGATTAGCAGACTGATAATCCGAATGGCGTGGGTTCGAATGCCACTTGGGAATTCCTAATTTTATCCAAGTTTCTTTCCTCTAGGAATTTTAGAGTCAGCTTCTGTGTGATAATTCTCGATTAATTTACTCGAAAACTAAGTGAGATAGTGAGATTTCGTTAGAAACCTTCTTTTGCCTCCGAATGGAAGCTTTATAATCGTAATTTTTTTCGAGTTTGAGATTTTATCATAATATGACTGCAAATGACCCAAAACGTCAAGAACCGCCGTTTTCCAAAAATGTCTGTGTGTATGTATGTGGGTGTGTGTGTGTGATGACGCATTTTCTGCTTTACTCTGAAACGGGGCTAGCTAACGATCTGGAAATTTTATCATATGTTTGCCATGCGTGCCCCAAGCTCTCTCAAAAATTTCAGCTGAATCGGCCGGATAGTTCTTGATAAAAATGAAGATGTCAAAATATCGTTTCTTCGACTTTTCTCGATGAAAAATGAAATTCCAGCGTCCACTCTCAGCGAGGAGATGCACGCATATGAGCTGCATTTTTGACTCCGAGGGTGGCGGGAGCTTGGATTCTTAGTTTATCCAGTGTAAAACTTCTGAGAAATTTTTCGTCAAAATCTTGATTTCTCTATAACTTAATCAATAATTGAGCTAGAGACCTCAAAATTTGTGAGGTTATACGTCTGATGAGCACAAAGTTTGGTATTGAAACTGAGCGGAATCAGTCCAGTAATTTCTTGGATATTAGCATAGAAACATCCGAAAAAGCAAGCTATATCTTTAAAACTATTCAATTGATTATATTTGGGATGAGTTTAACCATCTGAGGCCCATTTTGATTTCCTCGCTCTACGCACAGATCAGTGATGGTAGATTTGAAACTAAAAATCCATTCGGAAGCTTTCTGCCAATTGCATTGGCAGAATATTAAATGTTAGATGTTCAAATCACGCACAAGTAGTGGGACTCCTGCTTGTTGAGCGTTTGGAATTCTTTGTGAAAAAGGTTTCAATAGAAATTTAACAATCTTGCTTGTTTTTCTAGATGTTTGCTCGAAAATCCACTTATTATAACTTTTTTTCTGAGAATTTTCACATCGGAATTCTTCCATATTAATTTGATTTCAACCGTACTTTCCCTTGATTTCTCTCATAAGAACATTATCTTTGGTTTTATTTCAGGGAGATAGTGGTGGTCCTCTCACTGACGGCACTCACATAATCGGTATCACATCGTTCAACGAGAATTGTGATCCAAAATATCCAGCAGTCTACACACGTGTGTATCATTATTTATCATGGATTAAAAAAGCCATGACTCATCCATAATAATCCGTTATTTCATCAGTTCATTCATTTATTGTTTTAGTAATCGTATCTGAGTTCAAATGCTTCCACTATTTGATTTCGATTGCTCCAAAAGAAATGACAATTTCTAATCAGAGAATATTAGCAAAATCATTTGTAAGTTCATTGAACTCGGAAATTAGGATCTGAAATATCATTTTAGTTTAATATTGAATTTGTAAAAGCATATATTTCGAATAAATTAGGTTAAAAAAATAAGCATGATTAATGCCGTTTATCATTTACCGTTTATCCTCTCAATCTTCGAATACTGATAAGTACTTTTATACATTCGAATTTCACGTGCAAATATTTGGCTTAATTCCGAATAAAACCTACCGAACAGTGTGTGCCTTTTGAGTTTAACGAATCGGCAATACGTTTTTAAGAAAATATGATGAATAATTATGTCAAAAAAGAATCTGACGAAAGAAATCTGTGGATTCAGCGATACAAATTATTTCATTTAATTTCTACTACCGTGAGCTGAAGCTATTGTGATGAGTGGTGAAAGCCGATTCTTCATACTGCATCTGGCAGTTTGCATTTCTGGTAGGTCACTGAACGAAAATAACTGCAGAAAAGAGATAATTCAGTAGTGAAGGAGTGAAACAGGATGAATTCATTTTTGATAATCATTTTTATGCAATACCAAAGATCTGTGCAAAACATATCTGTAGAGCCAAATGAACTGGTTTGTTCAGAATGAAGGCCTACACGAAATTTTTTTTGAAAATTCCTCAATAATAGAGATATATAAGAGCATTTTCCAGAATTTTTCCAGATTTTTTTGTGAAGGTCTTCGCTTCGGAAAAAAATGCGGTTCATCGTGTCCTGCCAATTTGTTTTGCTTCAGTCTCTCTTATCTCGAAAAATAGGCAATATAATCAAAAATGAATGTTTTCAATAATTCTGCTTATTCACTAGATTAACTGAGCTTATGTTCACTCATCTATCGAGGGGCGATATATTCGTAATTTTTTAATTTGCAAGTCATTTTATTCTAGTCGGATATGCAAGACCTCCAAGTAGAATTGCAGATGGTATGGAAGCCTACAAACTTCCTTATCAGGTGTCATTTCAAACTCTTTCCGGAGACCTCTGGTGTGGAGGGGCGATTCTAGATTCAACACATATTCTGACAGCTGCACACTGCTTCATTGACGATGACGGGAAAGACTACCTCCAAAAATTGGTCGTTATCACTGGAACTAGTGATATAAAAAATCGAACTTCCAGCAATACATTTCGAATTGCCAAGGTTACTGTTCTTTCTGACTACAGGCCACGTAATTCTTACGAGAACGACATTGCTATTGTCAAGGTAAAGACTGATATCTACTAGAGTGGATACAATACAGTAAAGCTGCTTTTATTTCAACTTAGTGATTGAGGTGTTGCTACAAAAGAATTTGAGAATCCCATTCCTTTCTGATTACTCCCGAAAATATTTCAAAAACGGTGAGATTTAGGGGAATTTATCAGGAGACCTTGTTCAGAACGTAGTGAATTTACCACGAGAAGAATCACCAATTATAGAGCATCAGACGTGAGATGTCTAGCGGCACTATAAACACGGTGGAGGTACCAATCACCCTCTCCCCTTCTCTTCTCCTGGACCCACAGGAGTCGGAAACCCAGCTACGATTGAATTTTCAATAAGGAATGTGGATTCCTTTCTATTGTTCTCAAGGCTGCTCAATTAAGCGTTGTTGTTTGTAATTCTTTCCACTATCAGACTCTCAACTACTAGTTTAATTAGTTTAACCCTTAGCATCCACCCGGGCTAACTAGTTACCCCAAGTATCGAAAAAGTGGAATGACAGATTCGAAACACTTCGAAATTGATGTAAGTAACTACATCTGTTGGTAGTAGAAAAGTGTGAAATGTGACTCCATGACATAGGAAGCCGAAAAGTGGGTCACATATGTGACCAGTTTTTTGAACGCCATCTTTCAATTGACCAATAAAAATCATTAGAAATGTTAAAGAACTCTTCAACAAACATAAAACAATTGGTTAGAAGCCTTGAAACAACCATATGTCTTGTACAACTAGAGTTTTCAGCGTGGGGTAATGAGATACCCCATGTGGCCGTTATGTGGCCTGGCTGAGGTGTGGTCACTAAGGGTTAACTATCTTTGTTTAGATCAAATAGATCGTTTGTTTATCAATCAACAAGTAATTAGTGTGAATATTAGGGTCGTGCGAATTATTCGAGTTGTCGAATACTTCGACGCGAATCGAATACGAATATTCGATTCGAATCTCGAGTCGAATAATTCGAAAATCGAATATGCGATTTTCGATCGAATAATTCGAAAATCGAATATTCGATATTGGATCGAATAATTCGATATTCGATCGAATAATTTAATATTCGATGGTTTTTCTCGGATATTCGAATGATTTTCGTTCTTGCAATGAAAATTTGAACCGTGAAAACATCTTTCAGCATCTTTTCGTGAGCTCCGTGAGTCTTGTAATAATATGAATAATTTTTCCAAAATTCACCTACTTTTTTTTCCTGAATTAGTTCGAAGGTGTGTTTTGAATGATCGAACCGGTAAAGGTTCGGTAAATTTCACCAAGCTCTCACTCGAAGTCGTTCAGAATTAGCAAGAAGGTAAATTATATTCACTGAATATCAACAATTCAAGCATATTGGGATCTGTTATATCATATCTATCAACATGCTGTTTTTTGCTCGTTCATAAAGGGGGTTCCTCGTGGCATCAACCACTTTCTTAACAACTCATTTGCCTTTTGGCCACCCGAAAAAAGTCAGGAAATGAACTTAGTTACAAACCGAAAATTTCGTTTGTTACATAAGAGGTCTCTTGATAAACTCTTGTAAGTCCAATAGTTCCAGAGATATTCCCAGTTATTTGCAAATCCTTAGTTTTTCCATAAATTCTCTTGAATCCCACTGTTTTCAAGATATTCGTGGAATAATGTGAATAATGACAATAATGCGCAGGTGAATAGGACTATATTATTCACGAGATATCAGCATCCCCTCAAACTGCCAGCTTCCGACACTCTGGAAGGTAATGTTATAATGACCAGCGGCTGGGGAGCAACTCATTGGAGTGAATTTCATCAAAGAGCTGATGCATATCCGCAATATATCAGATATTTCTATAGTACAATCATAAGCCAACAGAAATGCCAGTGGATGATGCCCACAGAGAATATACAGCCTGGACATATGTGTGCCTGGGCAAGAGGAAAGGGTTCAACTTGTAAGGTAAGCCATTCCTATTTGGAAGAATGTCACTATCTTTGATTTCCTCCTTAGTTATCTTCAAATTTCTCCTTAATTCTAATTTTAGGGTGACAGTGGTGGTCCTGCGATTATTGGAAAAACGGTCATTGGCGTGATTTCCTTCAATCAATACTGCAATCCATTATATCCAGATGTCTATACACGTGTTTATAAATATGTAGATTGGATCCGAGAGACTATAAAGAATGATTAATTATTAGGATCAGAGAGTAAATTCTAACTCCATCGCTACAGTGGAATCACTCTGATTTTAATCGTCTTCTGTATCTTCTTCCCATTTTTTAAGGCTCCCATCAAAAATTCCTGTTCATCCGGTCACTGATCTGGTTAGGGACATCTCAGTTGTGTCTGATAAAGTGGACTTAGTGTTGTTGATAAACATTTCTTAGGTTTGCGACGAATTCGAGCCGCAGCCAATAAGACAGGGATATGGATTATGAGTTTTTTTTTTTTTTTTTTTTATTGCGGCTTCGAAACCCTATTTGGGTCTATTCAGCCTATGGATTATGAGTGAGACTAATTTTTGTGAGAAAGTTATAAATGAGGCAAGCAACTTTTGCTGCCAGTATTTTCGTAAATTTGATGATACTGTTGTCGGAAATTTTCATTTTGTCTAGAGCTTCGATGAGGCCTCTGTATCTTACTGAATTTTTGCTTTCTGTTCGAAGAACGTGTCTTTACTACGAATAATTGCCTATGTTTACTGCCCATTTGATTGCGCAAAGCTACAAAAATGAAACATGAGAGTGATGTGGTGGAGAAAAAAGGATATGTCAGATTCAGAGAAAAGTCCTGGTCTGATGCGTCAGATTCAGAAGGATTCCACTGTATTTTATTATAACTTATTTTATATCAACAAGTGTCCTCAATTTCAAAGAGGAAATTTATATTTTTTTATACTTCTTATACTTTAATTTATATTCTTCTTAACTGTTCAACAGTCAACCTCATTCAATAAATTTATTCAGACCCTCTGAAAAATCTGCTCGTTTTCAGTGAATTTATTTGAATAACATCAAGCTATCAAGTGAAGAGAATCAAAAATTTATTGAATTGAAAAAATTACATGTGGAATACTTTTTATTTCGATATCGAATATATAGAAACAGCTGTTGTTAATTGACGTCAATGAAATAATTTATGCAATCAATGTGTATTGTTACTTCTACGAAATTTCGAATTCTAAGAGCGCCCTACGCACACGTGGATGTCAATATTTGTGTTATAAAAATAGACAACTGAGTAGCTTCGATTATCTAAATTTATTCCTAATAATCAATGGAAAAGACAAGAATGAAAATTATTGTGCGTAATGATCTGACGTCATTGGATCGAATAAACGCTTATAAATATGATGATCCAGTAAATGAAACCTTGTGAAAGCAGCAAGCTGTACATGAGTGTTTGGCTGATTCAATAGTATCCGTTCTGTCAAATATTCAACATCGATAATGGCACTGATAAGAGTAGGACTTTTGACACTGTGCCTTCTGATCTGCAACTTCGGTAAGTTATAACCTGTCTACATCGCGGCTCAATCATAATAATTAGATGCTGGAGAAGTGAAACAAGCTAACTATTTTCTGGCCACTTCTTTTTGAGAAATGTTCCGGAAACTAAGCGAGACAGCAAAATTTTCGTTGCAACCTTTTTTAGAGACAATCATTGAAGCCACAAAAATGTTTCCTACAAAAATCCCACTATTTCTCGTAGTATCCGTGATATCCAACTGAGAATCATTACTAAAGCCCTGGAGTTCTACGTCTCTAAAAGTCTGGTAAAGTTACTAAGAAATTCTCTGAAATTATTGACTTGGAGTGTTTATCAGACAAACGTTGAAACTGACGTTTGAAGTAAGAAATTTAAATAATTTAATTTTCAAGCAATTGAATATACGATCGACGATTGAGTGTTTTACTTCGGATATTCTGATGATACATTTACATACGGTTTAGATGATACAGATAAAGTTGGTTTCTCTAACGAACTTCTATATAATAATACAACATATGAACTATATTTTTTGAAATTTTCATTGCAAAATATTGATAAATGAGCCGTTGCCAGTAAATATCTGCAGGCATACCAAAAAAAACGGTGTACACTAGAACTCTTCACTGGATCAACAGAAACGGAAAAATCCTAGGGCGTTGATTAGCTAAGATGTTTCTCGAGGTAATGTCGTCTAGTTTTTCCTTCTTTAATAATTATTTGTTATTTTACAATAGCGAATTAGTTAATTTTTTCAAGAAAAAATCGCATTTTTGACTTTCAAATGCTAACAAAAATTGAAAAACCGATAGAAAAGAAAAAAAAAAACTCGACGACATTACCTCGAGAAACATCTTAGCTGATCAACGCACTTGGATTTTTCCGTTTCTGTTGATCCAGTGAAGAGTTCTAGTGTACACCGTTTTTCTTGATATGCCTGTGGATATTTACTGGCAACGGCTCATTTATCAATATTTTGCAATGAAAATTTCTAAAAATATAGTTCATATGTTGTATTTTCACATAGAAGTTCATTAAAAAAATCAACCTTATCTGTATCGTCTCAAAAAATTCTTGAAAATATGCTTTTTTCACGACCGCCAAACCCCTCCCCCCCCCCCCCTCTTAAGGAGGTTCTACCCTTCTCAAGAGTGAATTTGAATTTTTTGATATTTTTGCATGAAATTTTTTAAGGTTACAAACAAATATATCATACACGTTTCAGTTGAATGATTAATGCATTGACCGTCTAGTTATCGAGAAAAAAAATAGTAAAAATGAGTAATTTCACATGCTTATAGAGAGCCCTTATGACAAAACCACTCTATTGGCGACGTTTTGTATTTTTTTTTTATAGATCTAACAGATATTTTCCTACTAAAAATTAATATGATATAATTGAATATGTATAGAATTGAATGATATTCTTTCGGACCCACCTCACCGGCCAAATAAGCTCAAGAAGCGCAATACAAAAAAATTTATTTGTAGTAAACACGTCATGGCGGCGGAAACGATAGAGGGCCTGGCTATGCTGCATGCATCAGCTGATCGAATATATATCAATGTATACCGATATGTTTATATTCCGTAATTTTTTCTTTTCAAATGCAATAATTTGTTGCTAACAGATTCTTAACATTGGTAGAAGAATTTATTAATATTTTTGAGGAACAAAGCACAATAATCAAAAATTGACATCCAAGAATTTGAAGTTTGCACGCAGCCACCATTCCACTACTTGAATATTTTTAATACTTCTATTATTAAAAAAATCAATTAATAAAAGAAGCGAAATAACATGTATTTTTTATAATTAAAATAGTTAATTTTCGTCGGGTTTTTACTGATCAAAAAAATAAAAAATTTATGTTGCTTTCTTGAACTACCGTGTGAGGGTAGAACCTCGTTAATTGGAAATTCGAGCAGAAAAAAACTCCGAACGTCCAACGCCAGTTGGACATTTGTATAATAAACTATTTCATTTCACAATATTCATATACTTTGGCTGTTCAGCAACTGTACACTGACTTTTTTTAGACGTGGAACCTCAGGGCCCTAATCATTACAAAGATAAGTCTCTCATTGCCATCATCAACTCGTTCATTCTAGCTAGGGGTGCAAGACGAGCAAGAAGTATTGGTTCTTTAGAAGCCTCTAATATTCCGTATCAAGTATCAATACAAACTCCTTCAGGGAATCACCTGTGTGGAGGAGCTATACTCGATGCAACACATATTCTGACATCTGCATATTGTGTTGTTGATACCAAAAGAAATCCTTTCCCCGATGTACTTGAAATTGTTGTAGGAGCTACTGACCTTTTCAATGTGACTGAGGATAATATATTCCAAATTGTCAAGAAGACAATTCACCAAGGCTATTCTCCTCAAGCTTTTTTCCGAGATGACATTGCTATTTTAAAGGTATAGACAATTAGAGAGCATTGCAATACTGAAAATCTAATTCTTGCACTTGAATTGTCAATTTTATGGTTTTATCAAATTTTGTAGCTGGACAGGAAGATAAAATTCACTAGGCATCAGAAGCCAGTGAAGTTGCCACGTCATAATACACGAGCAGGTATGGTTGGAATAGCCAGTGGCTGGGGAGCGACTTATTGGAGTAAAACTCATAAGAAAGGTGATGCATATCCACGATATCTCCGATATTTGAATCAAACGATTATCAGTGAAGGGACATGCCAGAAGATGATGCCCTCCGTCACCATTTATCCAATTCATCTTTGTGCTTGGGCAGATGGAAAGGGTGCTACTTGTAAGGTGAGCAGAATGTCTTCTTCTCCTGCTTTCTTTGCGTGGCTCCGATCAAATGTTACCGGTCATCCAGCCATAAGCAGAATGTGAATACAGTTGTTCCTCGAGTGAACGTGGTGCCCTCTCTTTGTTGTTTTTCTTTTCCCACCATTACGCTTAGTTCGGATGCGCATGCAGTGGAATCCCTCTGAATCTAATCACCCTCTATATCTGACGGAATTTTCGCTATATCTGTCTTTCACTACAATTCATTATAGCTGTCACAATGACCAATCAAATATTCACTGCGGATTTGGCTGCACAGAATTGCGCAGATGAGACATGAGAGGGATGTGGTGGGAACAAAAGGATTTGTCAGATTTAGAGAAAGTTCTTGATATGAAGCGACAGATTCAAAGTGATTTCACTGAATGCTCCATGTCTACAGAAAATGTCCGAGCACTAACATCAAAGGAATCGTGTCAAATAGTGAATAATACATATTTTTATCAGCTCTTGATCGAAATAGTTCTAAATAATCATTCAAAAAATCTGAAATTATTCTGGAGATAATAAAATTCTCAATTCATTTTATTCTGATTTTAGGGCGACAGTGGTGGACCTCTCGTTGTTAGAGGACATATAGTTGGTATTAATTCCTGGAATGAATTCTGTGACCCATCGTACCCAGACATTTACACACGTGTCTACAGTTATTTAGATTGGATAAAAGAGAAAATGGCTGATTGATTTGAATTTAATCTTATTTATCATAGTTTATATTCTTCTGAATATATTTATGTATTTATCCATCATTTTATCCATCAATTACATCCGTAGAGAGAGAAATAAAAATGGAGCACATCAAAATGAGATGTTACTCAAAGTTTCAGACATAATTTTTCAATGTAATTTTTTTGCATGAAGAAGTCACATGAAATTCATAATTTATCACGGATTAACTTCGAAATTCTCATATTTATCTGTATCACTGCTTCAATATAACACCTTTTTCTGGATTGTTATCCAACATTGATAAGAAATTCTTTCAGATATTCGCTTTAAACCCAAAAATATTTCCACTGGAGCATTTTTACTTCTTTTTCAAAAATAATTTGGATAAAATCACATCATTATATAAACAAAATAAAAAAATTGAGTTGAAAAATTGTAATTTAGAATATTACTTGTTGAGAATAACAGAATTAATTCAATTGGAAATATTAATTTAGTCAATAAAGGGTTACTTTTACAAAATTACGAAATTTTGGAGCTGAACCAGGACATGCTAATGCCAGTACAAATATTCGTGTCATAAAAAAAGATAAGATTTCACGAGAAACAGCGATCTATTTTTTCCCTGATAATGAGAATTAAGATATGAAAAACGAGAATTATTTGACGGGATAATTCAGCGCCATTTTTATAGATAAACGTTTATGAATATAATTCGCTAGATGAACATTATGATAGAAGCAAGATATGCCGTAGTTTGACTAATTTAATAATAGTATAAGTTCAGCCGAATTCTCAACATCGATAATGGCATTTTGTGGAATACAATTTTTGACGCTGTGTCTCGTGATATGCGTTTACGGTAAGTTAATAAATAATGAAACTAAACATAGGGATGTAAAATGAGGCTCAATTATGAAATCGGTCAGGTCAGTCGTCAATTGATCGTTCTCTGACCATTTCTGAGTTGCCTGCAATATTTGTTGGAAATTGACCGACTGAAAGTCAAATGGTCAGTCAGGATTAATGAATGTCAAATCTATCTAAATAGATGAAAATCGACCGTCAATTCCATTTGCAGTTATGTTTTTGGTCATTCCGAGTTCATTTTTTTTTTAGTGCGAAGACTTGAACGAAGGATTTATTTCCAGGAGCCGTACAGTATTTCTCTTTTTTTTCAACTGTAATCAAAATACTCAATTCAAGAATAAGTATGAAAAATTGATATTGAAATCCAGTTATTTAGATGGAAAATGTTCGTCAATTTCTTCTCCAGTCATTTATTGTTGTCATTTGTAATTACATGTTATCTACAATTATAAAATAGGTTTGAAAAATGAAATATCATCATATCATGGAAATACAGAAATTTAGTCACAGAAAAATTATCAAACTATTTAAATGGAATTTGACTATCAAGACGATGTCAGGTCAATTTGAAGACTCACGTTTCGATTATTATTTTTTTTTACCAAAATGGTCAGTTCTCAACATTCGGTCAGTTAACCGGTTAAATGACTATCATATCCTTCCGTTCCATCCCCACCCAAACATGAATTCAATAAGTTGCGAGAAGATCGATGATATATGATGTTTTGATCATAATAATTCAGTAGTAAAGAGGTGAAATAGAACGGATTCCTTTTTTGGCCATTTCTCATGAAGAATATCTTGAAAACTCAGCCAGACAGCAAAATTTTTGTGAGAACCTTTTTTATAGATGACAATTAAAGCTACAGAAGGGTTTCCAACCAATATCATGTCATTTAGTTTTTGAGATATTCAATGAGGAATGATTATAAAGGTGACTCGACTAATCTTATTGACTCTCATTGCTATCATCAAATTGTCCATTCTAGTTACAAATGCAAGGCAAACAAGAAGTATTAATTCAATTGAGGCCCCGAATATTCCGTATCAAGTATCAATCCGAAATACTTCAGGACATCACCTGTGTGGAGGAGCGATACTCGATGCGACACATGTTCTGACAGCTGCCTATTGCATAGTCGATACCAACAGTATTCCATACCCTGATGTACGTGAGATTGTTGTGGGAACTAGTGACCAATTCAACTGGACTCAAGACAACGTATTCCAAATTGTCAAAAAAACAATTCACGAAAACTTTTCGGCGAAATTTTTTCTCCAACATGACATTGCTGTCTTAAAGGTATGGACAATTAATGGGCAATGTTGTGCTACTAAAAATCCTATTTTATCACTCGAGCTGTTGATTTTATGATTTGCTAAAATCCTTTAGATGGACAAGAAAATAAAGTTCACACCGTATCAAAAACCAGTGAAATTGCCACCCAAGGATGCACGAGTACGCGAGGTTGCAATTTCCAGTGGTTGGGGAGCGACTCAATGGAGTAAAGTCCATCAGGGAGGTGATGGATATCCACGTTATCTTCGATATTTCCATCAAAAGATCATCGGTGAAAAGAAGTGCCGAATGATGATGCCTAATTCTATCATATCTTCGGGTCAACTTTGTGCCTGGGCAGGTGGACGGAGTGCTTCTTGTGAAGTAAGCAGAATGTTGTTGTTGTTGTTTTCTTTTTTTTTGGTTATCGGCTGTGCCATGTACCAAGTTAGCAGAATGTAAATACAATCCTCGGAAGAAAGTGGCGAGGACAAGAAAAAACAGCAAAGAAGGGGTTCCTTTGCTGTTTCTCCTTTTGCCCCATCATTACTCAGTCCGGATACGCATGCGCAGTAATCGCGGCAATCGTGTAAGAACGGATTTCAAAGGAGCTGATTCCTCATTATTCCAATGATCAATATCATTAATGGATGGTTTGGGACCAGTGTATACTTTTGAGGACCTGTCGCTGCTTTGAGGACTATCCTCAACATCTTTTAGATGTATTGCATAGTTTTTTGGACTCCAGGGCTGTGTTCTGTACGGCTTGAAGTGATCCCAACGGTGTTAGGCTGAACCGCTTGCGCCTGCGCAAATAGAATTCAGTGTCTCACGCATGCGCAGTTGCGCAGGCGCAAGAGGTTCAATTCAGCAATGTTTGGATCACTTTGAACCGTGAAAAAAAAATAAAGGGTATCGTCGATTTGAGAGTATGTTAACCTCTATCGTATCACGACTCTGACAGAAGAGCACATTTTTGGGGATTATGGAAAGACAAAAGAGTCCTCAAACTATACATATCACATGTTTAGATACTTTTATCAAGTATTGCTTTTTTTTAAAAATATTGCAAATCATCATTTGAGAAATCGAAATCATTCGAAAGATGAAAACACATTTGCTTAATTCTATTCTGATTTCAGGGCGACAGTGGTGGACCTCTTGTTATTGGAGAATATATAGTTGGTGTTAATTCCTGGAATGCACACTGCAACCCATCGCATCCAGACGTCTACACGCGTGTCTACAAATATGTAAATTGGATAAAAGATGCAATGGCTGATTAATTTCAACTTTTTTCTCTGTATCATAGTTTATATTCTACAGAACATATCTAGCCATTCATTAATCATTCAATTCATGAATTTTCTGGTAAAAATTATATGAATAAACTGAGTATGTAATGAATAAAAGAAGTCTTTGAAAAACGATGAAATTTAAATATCATCTGTATAAGATTATGCGAAAAAAATCATTATCTAATATTATTAAAATGTATTCTTGTTTGACTTCAACGAACTTGAGAGAAATCTCAATCTTCTTCGGTTTTAATTAGAGTGTGATCAAAAAATTCTCACTTCTAGTTTATTACTGATCTAATTATTATAATACCTCAATTCCTGTACATTTAACAATCATTAAAGGGACTTAAAATTCTGATCTGATATGCTGTCTATATATGTCATGAAGATTATTCTTTTCACTCAATTGCCACAGAACATTGATAACAGTATTTGCATATGAGTTCTACACTCCAAATATTTGCCCTAACATAAGTCATGAGGTGGGTAACGAATGAAACCACTTGATTACACTCGATAATAAGAGCTACTGCAATCAATGGTCATGACTTCACTAGTTCAATTTTCGTTTTTATGTCTTACAATTGACATCTACGGTAAGATACCACAAAATGTTATCATTATTATTTGTAACTCTGGTCATTTTGTCATCTAATTTCTCATTCGAATCGTCAAATTTAAATTTCTTGGATAGTCCAGGATTCTTTCTTCAGAGTTAAAGAATAGATAGAAAACATCTGAGAAAATTTGTGTAAATGCTCCGATAGGTCTAAATGGTTGGCCAATTTTTTTCAAAACGAATGACTAATAGTCCATGAACTGATTATGATAATTAATGTTCTCATTCTTAATATTGAATTACTTTGATCCAGTTGGATACGCAAGACCTCCGAATAAAATTGTCAGTGGAGAGGAGTCCTATTATGTTCCATATCAGGTATCAATTCAAACACATCGGGGTGAGACAACTTGTGGTGGAGCTATTCTTGATGGAACACACATTCTGACTGCTGCACACTGTCTTCTCGATGAGGACAAAAATCCACTTCCTGACGTCTTCGATGTTCTAGTTGGAACCATCGACGCATATGAAGATAACTGGGAGAATATTTTCCAAATTGTGAAGAAAACCTTCCACGAGGATTTGACACCATCAGATTCATGGAAGAATGATATTGCTGTTCTGAAGGTGAGAATGATCATTGGAGAGCTTTGAGTCTTTTTAAACAACTTTTTTTGATATGATTCAACAGTTGGATAGACCAATTTTGTTCAATTCATATCGAAAGCCAATTGAATTGCCTGTTATCGATACGGATGAGGGGACGATGGTGGTTTTTACCGGCTGGGGAGCTACTCAGTGGAGCACAATGCATGATACAGGAGACGCATTTCCCCAATACTTACGATTTTATTATGGAAAAGTTATTAATCAGGAGAAATGCAAGAGGGAAATGACTTTGGACACAGTGCACCCTGAAAATATTTGTGTCTGGTCAGACGGTCATGGTACAACTTGTTCAGTAAGTACTTCTCTATGTCAAATAGTACAGTAGAACTCCTATATATTCGAAGCTATGGAACAGAAAATTCTAAGAATTGGAATTTACGGGTGACCTTCTTTATCAGAAAATCTCATCCAATAAAAAGGGGGGAAGCTTTTTTCTCCTCCGATTTTTCTAGTCAGAGAGAGGGTATCTGAATAAGTAACATAAGCTCGGAAAGACAAAGACTAACGACAGATGTAAATGGACATGAGTAAATTAATTGGATATAAATAATACTGCTATCGGCACATATCTAAAGAAAAAGTTTAAATTCTTTTTGCTTTCGAATGGAACCTTATAATCGTAATTTTTTTCGAGTTTGAGATTTTATCATAATATGACTGCAAATGACCCGAAACGTGAAGAACCACCGTTTTAAAAAAATGTCTGTGTGTATGTTTGTGGGTGTGTGTGTGTGTGTGTGTCTGTGTATGATGGCTAGCTAGCGATCTGAAGATTTTACCATATATTTGCCATGCGTGTCCCAAGCTCTCACAAAAATTTCAGCTGAATCGGCCGGATAGTTCTTGAGAAAAATGAAAATGTCGAAATATCGTTTTTTCGACTTTTCTCGATGAAAAATGAAATTACAGCGTCCACTCTCAGCGAGGAGATGTGCGCTTATGAGCTGCATCTTTGACCCCTGGGGTGGTGGGAGCTCAGATTTTTAGTTTATCCAGTATAAAACTTTTGAGAAATTTTTCGTCAAAATCTTGATTCCTTTATAACTTAATAAACAATTGAGCTAGAGACCTCAAATTTTGTGAGGTTATACATTTGATGAGTACAAAAATTGGTATTGAAACTGAGCGGAATCGGTCCAGTAGTTTCTTAGATATGAGCATAGAAACATCCGAAAAAGCAAGCTATATCCCCAAAACTATTCAATTGATTATATTTGGGATGAGCTTAACCCTCTGAGGCCTATTTTGGTTGACCCACTTCACGCACAGATCAATAATGGTAAATTTAAAATTAAAAAATCCATTCGGAAAATTTCTGCCAATCGCATTGGCAGAATACTAAATGTACGATGTTCAAATTACGCACAAGTATTGTGGCTCCTGCTTGTTTATTGAAGTAATTATTATGAAAAACCCATTTTTTTTAATTACACTCATAGGTTACAGTAAATGCAACGCATTTAAGGTTCATTTTGAACTTTCACTATTGAAGCTTTACTCGAACGCTCTCTGCGCATGCTCTTTGTATTACGCAGTGGAAAGTGAGAGAAGCACCTTCCCCTTCAAAGTATTGGAAGTCGACTTTGAGTGATTCGAATATATAGGAGTTCTACTATAATCAAAAAAGTGAATAATTCATATTATTTTATTAGTTTCATACCATGAATATTCCGCACCTATTCTCTTCTACCCTATTGAATAGTTCCTTCATTCATAATGTTTTCTTTGTTGTTAGGGTGACAGTGGTGGCCCTCTCACTGATGGCACTCATGTCGTTGGGATTTCCTCCTTCAACCACTACTGCAATCCATCCTATCCCGATGTCTTCACACGTGTTTACAAATATGTAGAATGGATCAAAGAAGCCATGGATGACTAGTTTCCATTTGTGTCAGTGTATCGTCTTCTCCGCAATACAATTTTGACAAAATCAATTCAGAAAGTGTCTATTCTATTCAAGTTGATCCCCAATCAATTGCTCCCATGGAATATATGCGAGATACATTTGATAAATGGAACATATATGAAGCTTATATATTTATTTATATGTATCCATAACATATATTTATTAGTATAATAAAATAAATGGTCAACGTATATGCGATCTATGTATTATATATTACATGACATATATCAAACATTTATATAATGGATGCATGCTCATCATGCGGAATATATTGTTCTTTTAACAGAAGAATCGATTCTCCCATCCCTAATCTGAAATGACTTTCCATAGTCATTCTAACAGCATTTTCAAAAATGGACAAAATCAAAAAACATCACCTCGAAAATGAGTAGAATAGCAGCGTGGAGTGCCTCATATAATTAAATCATCAAATCTTCATGGGAGTTCTCCTTCATTGAGTTTGAAAAATATTCTTCCAGTTACAATCATTTGCGTCGATGGTTCCACCCAGAACATCGAGGACGTGAGGATGTGGATTTGTGTTTTCATCGAGGTTCAATATTCGGATTTTTTTCTTTCGTCAGTAAATTTACGTGGAGAGTATTAGAATGTTCTTTGAGCATTATATCTATAGAAACAGCTGTTGCTCATCGAAAAAGTCGAATCCATTGCTTCAATGCTTGTTATAACTCGTTCAAAGCCATCAAATTCTAGAAATACTTTCGTAAACGTGGATGCCAGTCTAGTGTTTCGAAAAATCTACTTATATGAAATGAAAAACGAAATGAATATTATAAATGAAATCATTCAATTTACGGCCTTTGAAAGTACATTCCTGAGCACTAAGCTTCTTTAAAAATGTGCACGTAATGGTAAGTAAATGAATGACGTTTAGTATTTCTTTCTTCATTCATCCTCCAGTGATAGTTAATATGTCATTACTTCTACAAAATGATTGAATTCCAGAGCGTTCCGCACACGTGGAAACCACCAGTACAGACATTCGGCAAAAAAAAAAAAGATAACTCGTCACGGGCAGCTTTTATAGCATATTTGTTCGCTGATAATGAAGTTAGAATTGAAAAAGGCGGATTTTTCAACGTAATAATTCAATGACATTTACATAGGTAAACATATATTGATATGCTAATTCATCAAATGAACATTGTGGAAGCGACAAGCTATACACGAGCTTGGTTGAATCAATACCATAAGCTCAATCGAGCTGTCAACATCAATGATGGCATCGGTCAAAGTACAATTTTTTATACTGTGTCTTGTCATCTCTATCGGCAGTAAGTATATAGAAAACAAACGCAAACCCTTTTTTTCCAAGCATTATTTTGTTCTAAATCGAATTGGAATCATGATCATAATTCAATATCTCCACTGATATCAAATTTTTCATTTTTTCTTGATACGCTCGTATTGCCTGATGTCTAATGTTGAGTTATTGTAACAGTTGGATATGCAAAACGTTTCAAACGAATCGTTAATGGGCAGGAGGCCAACCATATTCCGTATCTGGCATCAATCCAAAGGAGTCGCGGTGATGCTGCTTGTGGCGGAGCGATCATTGATTCTACACATATTCTGACTATTGCGCATTGCCTTGTCGATGAGAATAAAGTTCCACTTCCTCACGTTTTTGATGTTTTAATTGGAACTGTTGACGTATTTGATGATAATCCAGGTAATAGATATCAAATTGTGAAAAAAACATTCCATCAGGATTTGTCTCCATCAGATTCTTGGAAGCATGATATTGCGGTTTTGAAGGTGAGAATCATAATTGATATTTCCTATACGAAAAAATCATTCATGATATGTGTGAGATATGAATTTTATCAACATTATATAATGTATCAAAAAAATATAGCTATAGACTCTGAACATATGAACAATGACATATGTAGTGATTTAGCATATAAAATAAATATAAACAAAATATATTTTTATTATACAGCTTTTTGCTAGAGTTCGTATACAACTAATTTAGTGGAAAAATTGGAAAATAGAAATCGAATATATCAACCTTGGATATGAAATTGCATTATACTTTAATAATGAAGAATATTCATGGTATCTCTTATGGATAAGCAATGCATTGGATTCCTTATATCATGAATATCATATGAGCTATGGAATCAAAATACATTTCTTTCATATTACCATGCAAATCAATGGAAACGAAACAATTCATCCAATTATGGTACTGTGGTCATCAGACCATAGCCATTTCAAGCTGTTTGCAGCTCCTTTTAATCACGCCATCTTGTTTTTTTTTTAATCACGCCAAGTCAACTGACTGGAGTTAATTGCTCAAAGTTAACTTTACATGTCACTTAACTGTGGCAGCATAGCCTGTTAATCGGCGATTAGCTCGGTGAACCTGGGCCTAATTTTATATGGTAGAAGATTTCATATTCAAATTTCAATTTCAAATCTATATATCATGTAAATGGTTAATTATATTTTCATCATACACAAAATATATTTTTTCTATCACTAGGAAGTTGATTTCGACACAATTTTAGAACCCTCGCTTCGCTTGGCAAAAGAATTTTGTCGAAATTAATTTCTCTACTCTTTTAGTGCATGATATACTATTTCTGAAGAGGGAAACTTTTTCATATGATTCAACAGTTGGACAGAAAGATCGTATTTAGTCTGTATCGACAGCCAATCAAGTTGTCATCTGACGAAACAGATGTGGGTACACGGGTACATTTCAGTGGTTGGGGGGCAACACAGTGGAGCGCACGTTATTCGGAAGGAGATGCATATCCACGATATCTGCGCTTTGGTTTCGGTAAAGTTATCAGTAATAAGATATGCCAAAGGGAGTTGCCTCTTACCACCATATATCCTCAACATATTTGTGTCTTTTCACATGGTGATGGTACTATTTGCGTGGTAAGTCACTCCATGTCTCAATGTCTCACTCAATGGAGAAAATTAAATATTTCTCTACCGATGATCAATAACTTGGAACCTTTTTTCTCAACTTTTTCAGAGCGATGGTGGTTCGCCTCTCACTAATGGCAGTCACATCATTGGTATTGCCACGTTCAATCGCTTCTGCAGTAAATACTATCCAGACGTCTACATCCGTATTTCCCAATATATTGATTGGATCAGAGATGCCATGGATGACTAGTCATTATTAGTCTCAGTGTTTCTTATCTCTTTGAATTCAAATTATAATAAAGACAATCGAAAACATGTTTCTATTTCATTTGATCCGATTTCCAATTGAGTTAAACCTATAACTGGACCGTCGAGTCCTCACAACCGTCGAGAGCGCAAGAAGGCAGAGTGAAAGTCACGTGACTGTGCTGAGTTCCATTGTAACAATACCGTACGATCCTTTACGGGGCCTTCAAATACAAATTCAACTCGATAGACATCACCAATTTTCATCCTTCTTCATTTGAATTACATGTTGCTATTCATATTGCATAAATTTCTCAACAAAAATGGTAAAATGTAAGGGTTCTTCTGAATTAGCAAAGGATTTCGCACTGGGTAGGGCCCCAACAGTTTCTGCAGAGAGCTTCGTACCTGAATTACTGAATGTGGGGGCCGGCATCATGACGTCACGCACTACTAAAGTGATACAGGCGCCCATGATTGGCTGGTCGTCTCTCTTCTCACACGGATATACTTTCGTAGCATGGTTGAGTCAGAGGGTTAATCAAAACAAGTTGAAATCGGTGTCAGGTCTAAACGTCTATGCCAAAATATCTACGACTTAATATCCAAAGTCATAATGTCTACAGTCAAAATGTCTACTGCAAAAATATCTGTTACTTAATCGTCCACTGTCGATAATGACTGATGACGAAATATCTCTTTTATCGAAATTTCATTGTGCTGCATTTTGATCGAAAGTGGACTGGTGAGATTGGTCGTAATGGTCTCCGCAAACGTCCCCGATATGAAATAGATATGTGGAACTGTTATGATCGTGTAATTGAGGGATTGCCTCGTACGAATAATGGTATCGAAGGGTGGCATTACGGGTTCAATAACGCTGTTAGTGTTTCTCATGCTTCACTTTCAAAATTTTTGAATGTTCTAAAGAGTCAACGGTCATTCGTAGAAAATTTGATTGCCCAGCGTAATGCTGGACGTGATGTTGCTTCGCGTAAACGACGCAAATACATCGATTATGATGCAAGACTCAAAACGATCGTTGAAAAATACGGGTCAATTGATTTGCTTGAGTACCTGTCAGGTGTTGCTGATAATATTGTATTGTGAAATTCTCCCGTTTGCTTCATGCCCCATTGATAAAAATAACTGATTTATATTTTTTTAACTTGATTTCTATTGATTTATTTTATTTATTATGTTATTTGTTCCATTATGATTTGTTCTTTCATCAATGTCTCCAATAAATTCAATATGATCATAATATTCTACCTGAGTATTTTATTCGAATATTGTTTTGCTTCTTTTGGCTATTTTTTAGATAGATATTCTGGCCGTGGACATTTTTTTGGTGGATATTTTTATTGGTGGACATTTTCGTTGTGGACATTTTGGCATGGATATTTTGTCTTTAGGTATTTTGTCTTGGCTGTTAAGTCGTGCGACCGTTGAAATCATTTCAAGTATTATTCCCAGATCTAAATTCAGCAGGATTACACCAAATACATTATCTACTCGCCCTCAATTTCCGCGATAAGAAGAATATTTGTACAGATCAACAGAACAAATATTAGTTTCACTGAGAGTATGATAGCAGCTAATGGTAGAAATATTTCCACACATCTTCTCATTCTCAGAAACCAAATTATACAATTGAATATTTAAGTCTTAAACTACTCAATTATGAAGACTTTGGTAATCCAATTATCGTTGTTATATCTATCTGCAGTCTTCAACGGTTAGATATCAATCGAGACAACGACAAACACAATGCGTTATTGTTTCAATTCGATAATTAACTGATTCTCTTTATTGAATTATCATTACAGTTGGATATACGAAATCACCAAAAAAGATCATCGAAGGCAGCGAGGTCTTCAGTATTCCGTATCAGGTGTTAATTCAAAGGCAAGGAGAAAATTTTTGTGGAGGAACTATTCTTGATTCTAGACATATTTTGACAGCTGCTCATTGCATCGTCGACGATTATATGAATCCGCATAATTCAAGACTTGATGTCATTATTGGGACTACAGATAAAGATGATCGAAAGTTGACAAATCTATTTCAAGTTTCCAAGTCATGGGTTCATTTGTATTACAACGCTTCTGATTCGCGAAGAAATGACATTGCTGTTTTGAAGGTAAATCATTTTTTTTCGGGGTCAAGCTCTTTACAGAAAATTTTGGAAAAATAGGCAATAATGTAGGCATCTGAGAACATCTTCGTGAATTTTTGGGGATTTCTTTGGAAAACGTCCATTAAATGATGTATTTTTTATGTTGCAATGGCATTCCATAGGTGAGGAGAGAAATGATTTTGGATTCGAGTCGTGGAAAAATTCCATTGCCAATTGACGACACAAGTGCTGGTACAAAAGTGATGTCTAGCGGCTGGGGAGCCACTCAATGGAGCGACATTTATCAGCAAGGCGATGCATATCCTCGATATCTTCGATATTACGATGCAGAAGTTATTGATCAAGAAGAATGTCAGAGAATGATGTACCCAGTCATAATATATCCTGAGCACATTTGTGTTTGGGCGGGTGGAAGAAGCACCACTTGTCAAGTAAGTATCCTATCAATTTTCTCGATAATAGAGGATGACTTTTTATTTGGAATTATTAGGACTAAATGATAGATCACCATCATTTTTCTTCCAAGAAGGACTCGAATTTTTTTTTTCAAAGTGAAGGTCTTCCTAAGAAGGTCTGAAGAAATTTGAGAAGATGCCCTAGCATGTCTGCTTTGCTTCAATTTTCATCAGATTTCCTCGTAATGGACTTTATCCGCCACCCCCCCCCCCCCCCCCCCCTCTCACCCAGTACTGGTCTGTTTTGCCTCGGTTTCTCCCATCAATACTTCTGATTTTAGGGCGATGATGGCGGTCCTCTCACCGACGATAATTACATAATTGGAATTAGTTCATTCAACAAGAACTGTAACCCATTCTACCCTGATATTTACACACGTGTCCATAAATATGTCAACTGGATCAGAAGTATCTTGGATGAGTGATTATTATCAGTTTCGTCTCGAATTATTGTATTGACTTTGCATTACCAAATATAATTTTTAACAAAAATTAGAGTGAAGAGTGTCTATTTACCCAAGTATCTGGAGGTGCGTTGATACGTGGAGTAGCTGTATAGAAATATAGCTCTGATTGTGGAATAATTCGGAACATTTGATAAGAATCGTTGGAGTATCGATAAGAGAGAGTTATGGCAGTTACCATTATAATCCAAGTATTTTTATTATTTCTGATGATCTACAGTGATGGTAAGATGATAGAAGTAAAATAAGGAAGACTGAAACAAAATGGACCGAAGTAGTCAGAATTTTTTTCGGATTGGAGGCATTATTCAGAAATGCTAAAAAAATCTAGGCAGCTAGGAGACATTTTTGGGCATCATCCTAATCCTTTTCAGATTTGAACTGTAAAGGTCTTCACTCTGGAAAAAATTCTTGTTACTTTGGATCTGTAGGTTCATTTTGCTACGGTCTCCCTTCCATCAAACGCAGTACATTGATTCAATGGTGCATTGTTCGGTTCCAGTTGGACATGCGAAGCCTCCCAGCAAATTGATCAATGCCTTGGAATCCTACACTATTCCGTATCAGGTATCACTTCAAAATAGCTTGAAGGAGAATTTTTGTGGCGGAGCTATTCTCGATGCTAGACACATCCTGACAGCTGCCCATTGTGTTAATGATACGATTATAAATCCATATGACCTTCAGATAGCCGTTATTATTGGAACTAATGACAAGAATGATTGGAAACGAACAAACTTATTTAGAGTTATTAAAAAAACGATTCATGAAGATTTTGGCGTCAATGATTCTTTGACTAATGACATTGCTGTTCTAAAGGTAAGAATGATAAATTGCCAAAAATTTGTGATTTTTAATATGAAGTAAAAGCACACAGAGAAGTGATCAAAAATAGTAAATCTAGTCATTGAAGGAGAATGAATGAATCAGATTTTTCTTTGAAACGAGATCCTCCATATAAAAAACTTGAAAAAATTCTCGAATGATGTTGATACGCTCCATGTAGATGCTTCATCTTTATGAACTTTTTTAGATTTTTCTGTAGAGTCCTTCACAATGGGAAAAAATCCCATTTTCCTATGTAAATTGGACAATTTCATCAATTGTTCAATCAAACCGGAAGAAGATCATTATTGATAGAATAGATATGAAGATGATTCTTATCAGATATTATTCAACAGCTGGATAGATCAATCACGTTCAATGTACATCGACAACCAATTAAATTGCCGATTAGTGACACAGCCGAGGGTACAGAGCTGATGACCAGTGGTTGGGGAGCAACTCAATGGAGCGAGCTTCATCAAGTAGGCGATGCATTCCCTCGATTTCTCCGATTTCACTATGGATTAGTCATCAACCTAAAGCAGTGCCAGAAACAAATGGTCCATCGTCGATTGAATCCCGGACAAATTTGTATCTGGTCAGGGGGAAAAGGTACTAGCTGTCAGGTAAGTGTTCTGTCTATTTTTTTTCAGTCTTCGATGTCGTTCTCTTCAACTTTTTCATGGTCTCATTGGTTCTCTTCTAGGGTGACAGTGGGAGTCCACTTACTGATGGCATTCACCTCATTGGCATTACTAGTTTCAACTACTATTGCAATCAATTGTACGCAGACGTCTTTACACGCGTTTATCACTATGTAAACTGGATCCGAAAGGCCATGGATGACTAACTATTATCCATTTCACGATCCATTAGCTTTAATTCATTAGGCTATTCTATTTTTAAGGAATTTTTTTAAAGATCCGGTGAAACGGATCTGTAGGACAGAATGATCCAGGATTTTTCTCGGACGGAAAGCCTCTACAAAAAAATTTGCGACGATATCAATCTCTGGGAGCATCTCCACACTGTTTTCAGATTTTTTCATAAAGATCTTCACTCAAAAAAAATTCTATTTCCTCTGAAAAAATCTTTCGATTTTCAATACAATCAGAAATTTGAATTTTGGCGCGGAGCTGAAGAGGTCCGCGCTATTGCGCGCGCAGTCGGTATCAGGGAGACGCCACAATAGACGCAAATGTAAAGGCTATGCCACATAAGACGCAAACGTATACGCAACGCAGGAAGCAATGTAACACCCGTTTTATGAATTTGAATTAAACAACTGGCAATATAAATATTTTCAGCTAATGGACTAGGAAGATATTGAAAAATAGATACAATCGCAATTAATAAAAATGAAAGAAATAGAGTCATAATCTTTTCGTCAATTCGAAAGATTCTTCATGGTCATTGTCTGTCATCTCCAAGAAAAAATTTGTGTAAAAGCCATGGCAATCTTATTTTTGGTTAATAGGTCTAAACCGCTAACGATGGCGATTTTTTATTCATAATATAGATATAGAATTCAAGAAATAATGAATTAAGTTGAATCCAACCATACATAAATAGTGATAATCTGTTGGAATCCATTCTTTTTCTTGCATCTTCAATCAACTTGGAATAAAATGAGATTTTGAAATTTTGACAGCTGTCATTTAAATTATATTCAAATTGAATGAATTTACGTGGTAACGCACAACACTGTGCTTATTATGCGCCTGCGTCTTATGTGGCATAGCCTTAGTGCAACATAAATTGCATGCGCAGCGCACTTTAATAAATGTATGCAATTGGTGCGTCCTTTTATGAGGTTATTTGTCTATTTTGAACTGTCCATGATGACTTCCAAATCATAAACAAAGAGTTCCAAAGCTATCACGAAAAACTGATTGAGATTCGAAGATCTGCACATCATCAAAAGTGATATCTGTCACATTATCCTTGCTAACGTGAACAGAAATGGACCCAAATGAATTGTTGATATTATCTCATGGATTCATGTCTTCAAATCTAGTTTCTATAGGTTCATACATTTTTTATTTTTTGAAAGAAAAAATCCTCTTAATGATTTGGAATCTATCATTGACAGTTTGAAATAGTCAAATAATCTGAAAAAAGGACACCAATTGCTTACCTTTAAGGTAAGACTATCGCTCACGTCACCACTAAGCGTGGGGGCAAGGGAGGTTAGGAAAAAATCATTTGGAACAACCAAAGGAGGGAGAAATTGTTCAACCTATAATGCTATTCAGCCTCAATAATTTCTTGCTTTCATATGAAAGCATAATTTAATCAAAATAATTATATCTACTAATATTTTGATTTTTTTTTCGAAGAACCATTTTTTAAAATTCTGGTACGGGCCTGCCTACGCACACTAATGTGCGCGTATACGTATGCTCGCACACTAGAGAATACTCCTGTAGTTGTACACACATACAGAGCGACCGCGTGTACGTACACAGCGGTGCTGGCCTGCTATTAATCGTTTTTTTTTTTCTCCAAAACTATGGGTCAGAAATAACTGATTTTGGTCTCAAAAAATTCTTAAAAGTGGTGACTATGGACTACAATTTTTTCAGAAGCTCCGTAAATGCCGTTTTTCTTTAAATTTATAATGATTGAATCGCGACTCAATTTACTCGTTTTCTTATGGGAAAAATGCACTTTTTGAAATTCAATATCTCGGATTCCACGGGTCAGAAAATTTTTCACCATGAGGAAAAGTTGTTGGGTTTCCGGTGAAGAATATCTCTGAATTTTTTCAAATATTTCGTATTTCAAGCCTCTGGTGATAGTCATACCTTAATCTGGTGCATGAAGTGCGCTGTGCACCCAATTTATGTTGCATTACATTTGCGTCCATTGTGGCGTCTCCCTGACAATGGTGAAGTTGCGCAATTCCATTTGCGCATTTATTTGCAGATCGGAAATATACAAACGAAGGTGTTGTATTCCATTAAAATGATATTTTCATAGGAAGTTCAATTGCTTATTGGCTAATTAATTGTCTTATTAATTGAGATGTCAATTTTTTAGCATCAATAGTTACTTAATTTCTATGTCAAGCTGAAAAATTTTGACGTATTCACATTTTCATTACCCAACAATTTCCTTTACATTTTCGCAATAGTAATGATCAAGTCTGAGTGTATTTTGAATGCTTCATATTTTCCGCCTCGGACTTGGACAAATGAGATGATAGCTTTTGTACACAATACGTTATAATGAGTACTCTCAGTCTGCAGAACGAAATAAAGGTAGAGGGGAATACCAAAGTCTGCTCTCCTCCTCTGGCTTTTGTTATTGCGAAACGTTCAAACGTTCAACATTAAATTGCACAACAAGGACCAGAGGCGGATTAAAAACGAGTGAGAAATCGAGAAAGATACGGGAGTTGTGTCACACGGAACAAATGAAAGAATTATATATCGAGTAAAATACGAGTGCATTTGCAGCTAAATAAACATTGGGTATTATGTAAATATTTGATGGAAATAAAAATGATACAATTTGCCATTTTTTTTTAATAATTAAATTCAAATTCATCTTTCATTGAGGTAGTATCCCAGCGAACTTGAGTAAAATCAAAGATGATAATCTTTTACATTTTTCTGAATTTTTTCATAATTTTTGCTCGTGTAGTTTATGAGATATGAATTATCAAAGTTACTGAAAATAGCGGTGGCGAGGATGAAATGCCTTAAATCCTATAGAAATAACGAAATTACTGAAAAACCACACGGTTGACCCATTATTTAAAAACAATTGGCGAAAGGTACAGCATTCTAATTAAATAATAGAAGAAAAAAATATTCAATTCATCGTATAGTTATTGAGAAATTTCAATTAGAAGATAGTCGTAACTATTTGCCTCTCTCTCTATCTCACGCATGTGATAGGAGATCAATGCAAAAAAAAATTCGAGAAAAAAAAATTATATTCACAAGCTAAAGATATGATTTTCGAATAGTTTAATCACTTTTTTTCGGCTAAATTAAAGCGCATTTTTCCAAATTATCAGCAAATTAATTGAAAACTATCCTAAAAATTCTCATTTTTTTCTGTTTTATCGCCTATGCTTTGGGATACTATCTTGAGGATGAAAAAATCTCGATACCAAAGAAAATCTTACTGATCTCATTCACTTTTTCACAACAGAATCCCCTAATTTTCCACCATTAATGACAAATAATTACAGCAAACTGAATGAATTGAAACTGAGAAAGTTCACTCGATCGTGAATAAAGGGAAATGAATTCTTCGTAAATCAAAAATTGAGTGTTTCATTCTTGCTAAATTTTATCCCAGCAAATTGTGTAATTGTGTGCACTTTAAAGCGATAAAATGAATGAAACGAAAGCAATGAAAAGAAGAAAAAAAAAAAAAAAGAGGTAAACGTCAATGATAAGTTACATGAGTACCGGATGATTACCGATGCATAACCTGATTGCCTCCAGGATATCTCTCAGCATCACTTTATCCACTTTTATATCTTTCTCTTCGTTAAATTGAAGGAAGCGGAAAAAGGCCGAGGCAATTCAATGTAGATCGGATGCAAAATGATATATATCTACGCATTTATTTTCGAGGAAAAGCGAAAAAAAAAAGCAGTCACACTCCTAATATTTTGTTTTTTTCTTTTTTTTTTCATTTTATTTATCTATTGAAGAGAATAAAAATTACTGAATGGATCATTCACCTTTCGAGCAGCGGATCTTCGTCAACGTCCTCCTTTGCTGATCCACTAGTGTCTAAGCAGCCAACATTGCGTGGCCAATCACAGGTTTGCAATTCGTGACTGAAAAAAAAAAAAAAAAAATTACTATTTAATAATTTTTTTTTCTCATTATTTTCCTGTTTCATTTGAAAAATGAAAAATATCTCGGAAACCGTAAGATTTAGAGGAATTTATGAAGAGATCTTTTTTGTAGAGAATTGAATTTTCTACAAAAAAATGTCCCCTGCTTTTTTTCCCTAAGCCCACTCCCTTCAAAAATAAAACCGATCTTTGATAAAAAAAAAAAAAATCATTGATAAATAATCGGAATGAAAAAAAATCAAAGAACAATAGAAAATGAGAAATAATGTTGCAGAAATAGCGTAGGTACTTAATTCCTTCACCCCCCCCCCCTCTCTCTCTCCTCGAGTGTTCCCTGTGCATTTCAATATGCACTTAATAAAAGAGGGACGAGAATAATCTAGATATGTGCACTGCCCCGAAGCACCGCACGATCGATCACAAATGAGCGACCTTGCCGATCAATAAAAATAAAAAAATAAAAAATAATCAAATATAATAGATTGAATAGAGGAGAGAAAAAGAAACTGCATGAACCCGGAGATTTTGCAATAAAAAGTAACTATGTGCGTGGGATCTAGCACAACTGATCGATAATGTCATGTGTCAGAGAGTTGTTATGATTATAAAAAAAATATTTTATTGATTTTTATTTTCTCTCGTTCTCTTGACTCTGTTTGGAGTGATTACGCGTTGGATTTCGAGTGATACATAATTCACGTGCGTTCGATCAATCAGGCCTTTTCTTTTTTTTTTTTTTCTTTCTCACTAGTTTGTCGAATATGGATGATTTGATTGGTCCGGTTTTCATGAGTTTGAACGATGATTTATTTCCTCGATGGGTGAAATTGAGGATTGTAACGGGTTTTCGTCCAATCCCGTCACACTTCCGGCCATCCCTTTCCGCACACACGGTTCGATAGCGTGGGCGCCAGTTTATTCTTTACCGGAGGAATAAACAAAACTCACTGTGTGCTGGTTTTCCCTGGGCTCACCACGCTTAACCTCTTAGGGCGGTTTCGGGCTAACCTGCTGAACCTTCGGTAGTAATTACTCGGGGAATTACTAACCCCAATGGATGGCATGGGCAATCCATTCCCGGTAACCCAGTGTGCTGGTTATGGTAGAGGGGCGTGGGTCTAGTCACAGTCCCTCTAGCGAGAACAAGTCGGAATTAGGTATTCCGCGATAACCTCTGGATGAGCCCGTCCGCAGTATTCCTCTGATCTATCGTCACCCAGAGAATACCGGACGTCTCCATCCACACGAGAAACGCCACGTAGCCACGCTACGGGCAACCAACGGTAACTCTCGCCGAAGCGAGCGGTAGAGGTTCCAGGGACTACTCCCGATCCTCGCGAGTCTGCCGCCCAAGGCAGACTAACTGCTCACCGTGTCGTTGGGTCTATTTATATCGGCTGAGGCTGCTTCTCCTCGTCTAGAGGTCTCTCCGCGCGCCTGCGTGATTCTTCCTCTCACACCACCGCCAGGCCCGGAGATAACTCTGACATCTATAGTGGAGCGCCAGCATTTCAGCTGGGCTTCTGCCTTATCCTCAGCCGCGTATAAATCCCACTGACGTGACAGTTAGTTAACGGTAACTTTAAGGTGTCATCTTACGCAGATGGCACCACGGTATTAATTGTCTAGCTGTTCATGTGTGAGTCTTCTCGAGCTCTACACTTGAATAGCTTCACCCGAAGGTGGCATAAGCCGATGCGATAGCTGTAACGAGAAACCTCGTTACATACCTCCCTCCGTGGAGAAAGGATTCGACCCGAATCCAATTAATCATCAGACTCTTCGGCTGGGTCAAGCGATAAGTCAGGTTTGTAAGGTTTGAGGTCTTGTATGGACATCTTTCCCTTATTGTTTCCTGCGAGATCCGCCAATTCGTAGACAGTCTTCGATAGCTTCTTCGTGACTGTGTAGGGTCCTACGAATGGTTTGTTCAACGCGGCAGATCTGTTCTTGCCTGCGTTCGATAGCCCGCGATTTCTAGATAATACTAGATCGCCTTCTACATACTCTCTGTCTCGTCTCCGTAGATTATACGGTTGCGATTGAGTGTCGTGAGCCTCTGCGAGAGCGTGCTTGAATACTTTCCGCAACGTCTTTAGCCTTTTCATTCTTTCTAGCCACTGAGCTGTAGGCTGTTGAATGATTTCGATATCCCCCTCCAGCTTTCTACGGATTGAGATCGCCGATTCCGGCTCTCGACCGAAGTTTGCGAAAGCTGGTGTTGCTTGTAACGAGTTGTGGTACGCTGTGTTGTACGCAAAGCGGAATGCGCCCAGGTGTACATCCCACTCTCGATGGTCAGCATCGATATATGCCCGTATCATCGCTTTTAGTGTGCGATTTACCCGCTCAGTTGGGTTCGCCTGAGGGTGATACGGTGGCGTTGTCGTCTGTGACATGCCCGTTATTTGCACGAGAGATTTAATGTCTTTATTGACAAACTCTGTGCCGTTATCTGTGAGCAATACTTTCGGTGTTCCCCACCGATTGATCACGAGATCTTCGATAGCCTTCTTAATGTTGGCACCGTTAGCTTTACGAAGTGGACAGACCTCTATCCATTTCGTATACATATCTTGTATGACGAGTATGTACGAGAACCTTTGCTTGCTGGGAGTGAGCGATCCCATGATATCTGCGGATATCACGGTCCATGGTTGTTCCACCACTCTTCTGCCCATTAAGCCTACGGGAGCCTTTTGCTCGACTTTGCACTTTTGACATTCGTCGCATGTGCTGACGTATGAAATTACGTCTTTGAGCATCCCTGGCCAGTGGTATTTCACTGTCAGGCGCCGGTAGGTGCGGTCAATGCCTTGATGACCTGCTTGCGGTAACCTGTGGCATTCTTCAATGGCTTGCCTACGAGATTCACGCGGGAGAACTAGTTTCCACGCGTCGAGATCATGAAATTCTACGTCGGCCAAATCTGTTCGTCGATGATGGTACAGTAGTCCATCGACAATTTGCCACGTTGGGAATTTCTCCGGTACTCTCTCGATATCTTTCATGCGATCCAGATACCATTTATCTTTGGTGTCTGTGCATGGCGATAGCTTGATGTCCGCATCTTCCGGTATTCTCGAAAGAGCGTCAGGCACGTGATGCAATGCGCCTTTTCGATGTACGATCTTGAAATCGTATTCCATCAATCCGAGAGCCCATCTCGCTAACCTCCCTGTTGGGTCCTTCAAATTATGAAGCCAACGGAGACTGCTGTGATCCGTGATCACTGTAAAGGAGTACCCTTCTAGGTAACAACGGAATTTCTTTACTGCCCAAACCATGGCCAGACATTCCTGTTCTGTTACCGTGTATTTCCTCTCGGGATCCGTCAGTGAGCGGCTAGCGTATGCTATTACCCTCTCCTGATCGTCGATAACTTGGGTGAGGACTGCTCCTATCCCAACATTACTTGCATCAGTCTGCAGTGTAAACGGTAATGAAAAATCAGGACAAGCAAGTGTTGGCGCACTTGTTAAATGTTTCTTTAGGGTTTCAAACGCTTTTTGTTCGTTTTCGCCCCATGTCCATGGTTGATTTTTCTTCGTTAATTTCGTTAACGGTTCCGCAATACTCGCGAATTGCGGTATGAATCGTCTGTACCACGATGCCATACCCAAAAAGCGTCGAATTTGTTTCAAATTCGTCGGTACTGGGAATTCGAGAACCGGCTGGACTTTGTCTGGATCTACTCTGAGTCCCTGACTGTCCACGATAAACCCAAGGTATTTCACCTCTTGTCGGCAGAATTTACTCTTCTCTGGATTAATCATTAATCCAGCTCCTGAGAGTTTGTCGATAACCTTTCTCACCCACATTAAGTGCTCTTCGAATGTCTTGGAGACGATTATTATATCGTCCAAGTACACAAACACATGTGGATAGAATTCTGGCCCAAGCAGTTTGTCCATAGCTCGTTGGAACACTGCTGGCGCATTCGTTAACCCATAGGGTATTACCTTAAATTGGAATAACCCTCGTCCTGGGACAATGAACGCAGTCACTTCCTTAGACTCTTCTGTCAACGGTATTTGCCAATAGGCTTGACTCAAATCGATAGTAGACAAGTAACAGGCTTGTCGTAACTCATCGAGTGTCGCTGCCATATTCGGTAATGGATAGGCATCTTTTTTAGTTGCCTCGTTAACCCGCCTCATGTCGACACAGAATCGAATCTTTCCATTCGGTTTTCTGATCATCACGACAGGGCTTGCCCAATCACTGTTGGATGGTTCGATGACGCCGTTAACCAGCATTTCATCAACCTCTTTCCACATGGCTTTGCGCATAATCTCCGCTTGCCTGTGTGGCCTTTGTCTGATCGGGTCGTTATTTTGCACATCGATTTTCATCGGTGGCAATTTCGATATCCCAGGTTTCTTTGAAACCGGCGGTAAGACTTCTTTGAGGAAAGCGTCGAGCCGAACGGCTTCCTCGTCTTGTGGTACTCTGAGACCGTTGCAAACACTAATGTTATTCGCGGTCTCTACCGGTGTGAAGACGAACTTTTCCTCCGGATTGTCGCGATAGTACCACGTTTCACCGTAGAAATCTATCACCATCCGTGCTGCTCTCAGGAAATCAAGCCCGAGGACAAAGTCTTCCGTTAGCGTCGGCATCCATAGTGTTTCCACTTTGGTTACCCGGCCTCCCAAGCCGATCGGTAAGTCAGAAGCCTCTTTGACTATCGTCAATTGGCCATTTGCCACGAGAACCCTTCTAGGCGGAATTCTTTTGAAACTTATTCCCAAAGAGGAAAGAGTTTCAATTCCTGCTTCGCCGGCAAATGTGCGTGTTGCTCCTGAGTCAACCAACGCTCTAATTTGCTTTCCCTTTATGGTAAGGGTGGCGTAGAATGCTACTGGTCGCGAAGCGTTAGCTGCACAGACGAGTATGTCATCCCCGGTATCAATTTCCATTGCTGGATTTTGAACGATATCCTCATAAGTCTGTCTGTTACCAGACTCGGTAGTTTCCTCCACCACAACATTTTCGTTGAGCTTCTCAGGAAATAGGGAGCTGTCTGACGTGCTGTTCCCTTTAGCGAGGTCCACTTCTCCTACTGGATTATCATGGTTCGCTTTATATACGATATCCGACGCATCGGGCTTCGTGGCCAGTTGAGTGACACCTACGAGCCCGTTTGGCCGTTTTTTGGATTCGTCTGTTCACCTTGCGGTTTAGACTTCTCCTTTTCGTCACGACGATATCTCGGCTCTCTTGGCGGTTTTTTACAACCTCTCCAAGTATGCCCTTCCTCACCACAGTTGTAGCAGGAACGTCCAGAGGGCGCTACAGCTTTCCCTCTAGCGGTATTGGACTGTCGTCCATTTCTTCGGTATTTCGAAGGTTTCATGACTTCCAATAGGTCGTCAATCTCTTCTTCCTCCTCCGATAACTCCTCTTCCTCCTCCTCCTCTTCACTTTCCACATCCACTGCTCTGACTTGGTGCCTTGGGAATCTCTTGACGAAACTCTTAGGCTCCTTGTATGCCAAAGTTGGACATACAGCAGTTTCTGCTGGTGGAGGGGGGCGGTAGTTTCGGGCACATTCGTAATTCCATTCATTACGTAATGCCCTACGCTCGAGATCCTCTATCGTTAACCTGCGGTCAATATCGATTCCCGCTCGATATTTCGGTAGCATGTTCGTATATGCAGTGTATACTTTGACTTCTTCGTCCAAAGCTGGCTTTATTTTCAAAAAATAACCGCGCACACTCCGCATATACTCGGCCACAGACTCATGTTGGCCTTGCGTTCGCCTATACATCTCATTTTTGAGACGGACCTGATAGTCTAGGCCTCCGAATTGCTTTCGGAACGCTTCTTTGGCTTCCGTCCAATTAAAGAACGTCATGCCACGGTACCACGTGAGTGCTGAGCCCTTTAGCAGACCCCTAAGGATATGTAAGAGATCTACCTCACGTATCGATAGCGAAACGAGTGCGTCGTCCAGTGAAGAAATAAATTCTTCGACGTCTTCTTCTCGTTTCCCGTTAAACGATATCCCCCACCTTTTCAGGTGGTCGTGCGCAATATGCGCTGCGACTGGGAGGCCCCCTCGACCAAGTAGTCTCGGAGTAGTGTACCCATCAGCCATAGATGGCGGTGGCGATAGCCCTCTCTGGTTAGCTGCAGCCTCCAATTGCTGCTGTGCTAGCTGCTCTGGGGTTGGCGGAGTAACATGTACCGTAAGGTTAGTTCCTCGTGCCGGACGGGCTTGCGTCCGTATTTGCGGTATTAGCGCTGCAATCTGCTCTTGCATTGCCTTTACGATAGCCGCTAGCTCCTCTAGCGAGGTAGCTTGTACGGGATCCGGTGGTAACCCACCCAAAGTATCCTGAGATACTCCAGTGTCCGCAGGTTGAGTACCTGGGGGCAGCGTTGCGCTGTCGTTAGTCATTTTCTCTCGATTACTCAAGGAAAAGGTTTCGATAGCAGAGTGGTTGATGAGACCATTCTGAATCCGAGAGCCGATTGCTGCTCCTTATATACCCATTTTCCCAATAGTGGGGGTAATTTTTCGGGTGGGGAGCTCTTTCTCCCACTTTTTCTGTACAGCGCCCCCTTTCTGACGACTGCACGGGAGTTTTCACTGTCGATAGCGTCGATAACCGTTTTAGTACATTTTTGTACTCACAGATGGCGCTAAACCTCTGTTCGATAGCCCATTAGTACATTTCTGTACTAATAGATGGTGTTGTCCACACCATCCCTAGCCCTTACAGATGTAAGTCTGTAGTCGGACTGCGTTATTACGCCACGCATCCTTTGGGGCGTTTTGGGGAGGGGAGAAAAGGAAAAAGGAAAAGGGAAGGGGTGTTCGGCTCTAAAGCCGCGAGAGCCTCCGATAGCCCTCAGGGGTCGCCACTACCCCTTAGACGTCGACGGTGGCGCCTCTATCTCCACAGCTTTGGCTTTGAGTACTCTCTCCGCCGCTGCTTTAGCTGCGTCCGCTTTGGCTTTTGCCGCTGCTTTCGCTGCTGCGATAGACTTCGCCCTTTCTCCCGTCGGTTTCCCCTTGGGACGACGATGTTTCGGCATCGTCTCCTTCGGTTCTCCCTTCGGAAGTCCGGAGCGCCCTCTAGGCACTCGCACATGTCGTGGTACATTCGTACCAATGGCCGCCATGTACGGTCCTCTAGCCTTCCAGCTCTCTCTACAAGCCGGGCAGGTCTTGAGGGTCTTCCCCTCTCGTCCGCACCCTCTGCAGAAAGTGCCACGTGGCTTCGGGCAGTCGGTAAACCGGTGCCCTGCCTTACGGCAGTTCCAGCACAAGGCTGGAGTGGCTACGGTAGCGCTCTTCCTCGCCTTCCGAGACTTTTTAGGTCTCTTCGGGAGAGGGGGAGTCTCCTTCTCCTTTGCATCCGACTGGGGCGGTGTTTCCACCTCCATCGTCATGATTGCTCCAGCAGATGTCATTGGCTGTCCCAATAACTTCTGCAAGTTCAATCCGACTTGCTCAGTCGAGGCAAAGTGAGGAGTTTGCAGTTCAACTGCGCCACCTAGTGGTTTAGTTGAAGTCTGCAATTGCAGCTCCCGAGCCTCCCTCTCTTTTACTTTAGCGAAAAAACGCTTAAGTAAACGAGGATCACGAAAGACAGCCTCCAGGAGTGCATCAAAGCCCTCCTTTGTGACTGTCGTTTCGTTACGATAGCCTGGAGTCACTGAATCCCCCACATGGGTATTCTTCAGTAACTCCTCCAGATCTTCTGCTGCCGAAACGACATCTAGATCTGGTAGTAGATCCGAGATTAAAGGCATGTCCATAATTGGACATTTCCCCATATCAGGGATACTACCAATCGGTAATTGTGGAGAGGTTTCCCCCTCCTTCGGTATTGACTGAACATTATTATTGTTGCAGTCTTCGTTATTCAAAAATTCGCTCATCTTCTGAATTGCTTGGTATAATTGCTATTCCAGATGAACGTGCCATATCCGCAGTAATTTTAGAATTTATGACTTCTGAGACAATATAGGACTTGCAGAAAAAATGCGACGCCTAACGGCATTTCCATGTCCTTTAATTTATTCAAGGAAAATCTCTCCTGATGATTTTTGATTATTTCAGTACATCAGGAGACATCTCTTGGATTTTTCCATAACCAATTACCTTCCTATAGTCGGTAATTGCGATAGCTGTAGTGGGCCCACGACGTGCTGCCCCTTGGTGGATTAGTTTAGCCACGCGCGAAATTTTGAATCATTTTAAATTCCGAAAATTCTAATTTTCGTTATTTTTGACTCAATTGAGGTATCATTGACACAATCAAGGTATCACTGATTCACTCACGGTATTATGGACTGAACCACGGTATTATGGACTGAACCATGGTATTATGGACTCAATCACGGTATTATTGATTGAATCATGATAACATGACTCAATTACGGTATTATTGATTGACCCATGGTAACATGGACACAATCACGGTATTACTGATTGAACCATGGTAATATGGACACAATCACGGTAATACTGAATAATTAACTTCACACAGTAATTAATTCACTTTTGAAAACTGGGTTTTCTCGCTAGCCTTACTGTAGTCGTACTACACACGTTGGGCGCCATTTTGTAACGGGTTTTCGTCCAATCCCGTCACACTTCCGGCCATCCCTTTCCGCACACACGGTTCGATAGCGTGGGCGCCAGTTTATTCTTTACCGGAGGAATAAACAAAACTCACTGTGTGCTGGTTTTCCCTGGGCTCACCACGCTTAACCTCTTAGGGCGGTTTCGGGCTAACCTGCTGAACCTTCGGTAGTAATTACTCGGGGAATTACTAACCCCAATGGATGGCATGGGCAATCCATTCCCGGTAACCCAGTGTGCTGGTTATGGTAGAGGGGCGTGGGTCTAGTCACAGTCCCTCTAGCGAGAACAAGTCGGAATTAGGTATTCCGCGATAACCTCTGGATGAGCCCGTCCGCAGTATTCCTCTGATCTATCGTCACCCAGAGAATACCGGACGTCTCCATCCACACGAGAAACGCCACGTAGCCACGCTACGGGCAACCAACGGTAACTCTCGCCGAAGCGAGCGGTAGAGGTTCCAGGGACTACTCCCGATCCTCGCGAGTCTGCCGCCCAAGGCAGACTAACTGCTCACCGTGTCGTTGGGTCTATTTATATCGGCTGAGGCTGCTTCTCCTCGTCTAGAGGTCTCTCCGCGCGCCTGCGTGATTCTTCCTCTCACACCACCGCCAGGCCCGGAGATAACTCTGACATCTATAGTGGAGCGCCAGCATTTCAGCTGGGCTTCTGCCTTATCCTCAGCCGCGTATAAATCCCACTGACGTGACAGTTAGTTAACGGTAACTTTAAGGTGTCATCTTACGCAGATGGCACCACGGTATTAATTGTCTAGCTGTTCATGTGTGAGTCTTCTCGAGCTCTACACTTGAATAGCTTCACCCGAAGGTGGCATAAGCCGATGCGATAGCTGTAACGAGAAACCTCGTTACAGGATAAAGTGCGGAATTTTTATCTAGACCACCGACATTTATATAGAATTTTAGCAGTGAAGAGGTAAAATGGGACAAATCTATTTTTTTTGGCAGACATTCGATATTTATCATATAATACATTTATTTAATGTATTAAATATAAGAAATTTTTTTCAGGTCTTTTAAGGAGGTTCTACCCTTCTCAAGAGTGAATTTGAATTTTTTGATATTTTTGCCTGAAATTTTTTAAGGTTACAAACAAATATATCATACACGTTTTAGTGGAATGATTAATGCATTGACCGTCTAGTTATCGAGAAAAAAAAATAGTAAAAATGAGTAATTTCACATGCTTATAGAGAGCCCTTATGACAAAACCACTCTATTCGCGACGTTTTGTATTTTTTTTTTATAGATCTAACAGATATTTTCCTACTAAAAATTAATATGATATAATTGAATATGTATAGAATTGAATGATATTCTTTCGGACCCCCCTCACCGGCCAAATAAGCTCAAGAAACGCAATACAAAAAAAATTATTTGTAGTAAACACGTCATGGCGGCGGAAACGATAGAGGGCCTGGCTATGCTGCATGCATCAGCTGATCGAATATATATCAATGTATACCGATATGTTTCTATTCCGTAATTTTTTCTTTTCAAATGCGATAATTTGTTGCTAACAGATTCTTAACATTGGTAGGAGAATTTATTAATATTTTTGAGGAACAAAGCACAATAATCGAAAATTGACATCCAAGAATTTGAAGTTTGCACGCAGCCGCCATTCCACTACTTGAATATTTTTAATACTTCTATTATTAAAAAAATCAATTAATAAAAGAAGCGAAATAACATGTATTTTTTATAATTAAAATAGTTCATTTTCGTCGGGTTTTTACTGATCAAAAAAATAAAAAAATTATGTTGCTTTCTTGAACTACCGTGTGAGGGTAGAACCTCGTTAATGTTTCGGAAACTAAGCGAGACAGCGAGATTTTTGTGAGGACCTTTTTTGTGAAGAATTAAAGGCTTCACATGACTTTATTTTTCTATTTCTAACGGTTTCCCTGGAAAAAGAAGAAGAAATCGACTTCTATTTTTGAAATTTGCAATTGAAATTTTTTTTATTTTTCTTCTCTTTGCTTCCGAATGGAAGCTATGTAATCTTTAGAATTTTCAAATGTAATTTTTTTGATAAAAGATACTTAAAATGGTATAAATAGAAAGAAAATGATATTTTGAAGATGGTTTTAAAAAAGTTGTATCACTTCCATTCGCAAGCATATTGCTGAAGTATTAGCAGAAAAAGCTATATCAGTTGGAAAGCAATACTATTATTCACTTTTTTTAAATTCAAATCTATCACTCAATGAATAATTATTTTCTTGCATATTTTCTCGATAGTGGGAGTTAATAAACACTATAATTTTTACGGAAGAGATAAACAGTTGTTTATCAATTCACATATGCGCAGTTGCATAGAATTGTTAGAATAGTTGAGAGGGTCAACATTAATGCAACAGAAAGGTAAAGGAAAAATAAAAAAAAGGAAAATGGCATTCCAGCACGCAAAAATATTCCCCCCCTCCCCCCCTCACAATGCTCTTGTTAGAAACTTGTAAACACGAATATATCTCACGGATTTATATGCACAGTAAATGCAAACAATACATGGGAAACTGATTCTTTAATGTTTAGTAAATTATTGCTGTTGTACACAAATGGTGCTCCAAGACACTTGTGTTTACGTACGAGGACCGTGTGCACTAATAACTTTTAAACACATGTGAGTATTTACTTTCGCTGAGAGATAATGTCCGAAAGGTACGTTGACTCGTGATTATTTATGCTTAGAAATTTTTTAGTATTTTGTCTTCCAACAAACTCGGAAGACATCGAAGTTTGTTTTCGTTCATCAAAAATAGGATGAGTCTAAAATTCATGTGAATATTTTTTTTGGATATTTCAATTGAAAAGCGACTTTTTCTATTAAAAAATCAATTTTCTGCAAAGATAATCTGTTAATATATTTTACCTCAACGTTACATACTGTTCCATATCCCATTTTACCCCCTATTTGGTTGCATTCCATTATTTAATTTCGCCCCATATCAAGTTTCACACCGTATCTCGTTCTATCTCTACCCATTCTTACACATATCCTATTTTACCCAAGGGGCTGCTCACTCGCAGATTTGGGGGCACAATGATTTCCAAAAGGAATTGATTTCTTGTGATTTCCCCTGCGGTTCCGGTCATTTCCGAATCGATAAGATAACCTATGATTTCCCGTGATTCCCATTGATTCCAATGATTTCCAGTGATTTCTGGACTGTCAATAGGAAAACTTTATTAATTAATTATTATAGATTAGCAATAATTAATTCACGGTTAGTGGTATGTGGGTGCTCAATCAATAAAACAGATTATCAAAGAAATCGGAATAATTTTTTCATACTCTTATAAGCATTTTCATGAATACTTAAGGAAGTTCATCCGGTATGGGATTTAATAGTACGGAAAATTATCACGACTAGCGTAGTGGTTATACGACTAACGTAGTCGTAACCTGTACAGCTGCTATGTACTAGAAATTCTTGTTCGTCGATCATAATTGATTTTTGTAAAAAATCGAATTTATAGAAATAATTTTTTTGAAGATCAAATAAAGAAAGGTCAATTCAGCACATTTTCAACTAGTTTTGTATGATTTAATGTGCAAGCATAGCATACATTGCGTTATTCGGAAAGCATTCTTATTGATTTCAAAAAGCGCGCGGTTCTGACGTCACTGTCATGCGAGTAAGACAGAGGTTAACTTCCCAAAAATCAGCATTTTTCGAGACAAATTAATTTATTCTTAAATCATCAAGTATCTAATGCATTTGAGGAAGCTCTTAAACTCTTCTTTACATATTTATTTATTCATTATGGAAGTTTCTCCCCAAAAAACCTGTTAATTGCCACAAATTTCATGTTTATAGACGAAAACCCATAAGGGACCGTGTTAATTGAAAAATCTTTATTTATTAAATTCTCCCGAATAAGATATCCGAAGAGTTTGAAATTTTAACAGGTGACTTTTTAGATTTTCAGAAGTATATTCAAATTTTTTCATAATTATTGGTCTGTTAATTCAATTACCGGATGAACTCCCTTAAACGGATGAACCCTTGCTCGCTTGGAGAGGGAATGAGCGATTCCCAGTGATTCTCGAAATCACGCGATTTCTTTGTGATTTCCAATGATTTCCTATACATTTAGAAAAATCACGAGGAAATCAGGAATCATTCGATTTCGGTGATTTCCAGTGATTTCTAGAGATTCCCAGCCTGATTTCGGATGAAATGGTTTACTGATTCCCCGAGTGAGCAGCTCCTCGTTTTTATCCCATTCTACCCCATATCCCATTTTATCCCTTCATTTTATTTCACTGCACATCCCTTTTTGTTCCATCCTTCTCGATTCCCAACCCATTTTATCCCATATCCCACGAGATAATCACAATTGAGACTTCTCACCTGTACATGAGACCACCAGTGCAGGACTCAAGTAGTGCACCCCCGAATACACAGACATAGTACTGCGTGCAATCACGTGGATGTGCATAATAGCCAAACTCATCGGGGCACTCAAACTCCAAGGCCGCTTCGTTCCTACTGGCACGTGGGCTCCTTGGCGTGTTCCTTTGACCACCTGGAATCAATAAAAAAAAAAAAAAACAGATCAGTAAAACACAAATTTTCATTCAAAGTTTTCATTTTTATTTTGACTGAGGAAATCTCAAGAAATAACAAAAAACCGACTTTTTTTTAGAAAAAAAAAACATTTTTTTTAGATCCAAGTCTGTTCTCCAAAAAAGTTTTTTTTTTTTTTAATTTTTGTATTTTGCTTCAATTCCGAGATATTCGCAGAAAATACAGCTTCAAACTATGTTTTCACTAATCATGCATTTTAATATTAATAATTAATGTAAATTAGTTGATTAACACTCAGGACAAAAAAATGGATATTTCAAGCTCAAAATAACGAGATTATCTTCTCGAAGTATTTATGAAATTATTTCCCTGAATTCCAGTTATCTGAAACGACCCACATGAAATAGAATGAACAAAGATAAAAAAAAAATGAACTCGTGACATTTAGATGACGATGGGGGATCGGCTCTCTGTACATAGATTTTATGGAAAACGCGTTCGTTCGGGCATGTCGACTAGGCGTCTGACCCAACCGGTCCCCATTTTCCTGTATCCCACCACCCCATATCACCCAAGCACCCACGGGGCATTGGCATCAAAAGCCAACGTTGTAAACTCGGAAAATAAAAGAGGCAAATAGATGAAAAGAAAAAAAAAAAATAGTGAAAAAAAAGAAAAAAATAGTCGATAGTGTATTTCCGTGGCGATTCTGTACGGGCGTTGGGTTACGATTATATCGCCACTCTCCATACATTTCATGCTTCTCTTTCTATCTAAACTCGTCTATGCATAGTTTTTTTTCCTACAGCAGTATTTTCCGGGAGAGAATCACGAACATTCATTCTACTCGAGGTTAATTGAAGGTTTTCGAATTTTTATGGATTTTTATTTCACCATATTTTTATATTTTCAATGTTTTTTTTGTTGTTTTTGTGTTGTGTTGAGAATATCTTGGAATTGAGTGGGTTTGGAGAAATTTATCAAGATACCTTTTTTGTGGAGATTTTTAAGGGCTACAACAATGGTTTCTTGATATTTTTCTGTGAATCTGATAGTTTTCGAGATATTCTGAAAATAATCAGTACTCGATTCTTAAAAAATCACTTTTCGTTGATTTTCATTATAAAATGAAATATTCCGATATAGTCTAGTGGTCATGATATTTGGTGTTTCAAGCAATATATACCTCCACTGCCTCTCCAATCTCTGATATTTCCTCATTTCCTCTCAATCTCACCTCCAATTCTTCGAGTTCCCGCATTTATCCCAATAATTCTTTGAGATATCAACTTTAACCGACAAAAAATTCAGTCCAAACGCAACGGCATCACGTAATGCGCTATGTTACAAAAAAAAAACTTGATTCTGAAGTTTTCAAGATTTATATCCATGATTTTATTCGTTGCATCACGTGTAGAGGACAAAACTCGTGACATTTTTTTAAAACGAATTGTTAATATTTTATGTTCTGGATTTTTTTTTGGGATGACGTGAGTTATAAAAACAATCGACGTGGTTATATTTATTGAAGAGGTAGTGAATGCATAGATAAATAGTATTTCCGTTCGTTCGATTTATTGAGACATTTCTTGAAGCTGTGAACACAGTATATCCGTTGTCACAGTTTTCTTCAAGTTTCAATGAAATTGGAAATGATCTTATTCTTCAATGGAGGTCGAACCGTTAATATCTCAACAAAAATCTCCCAAAAGAACAGATCTCAATGAAGAAAATTTCAAAGTAAAATATCTCGAAAAAAATATCTCAAAAAAAATATCTCAAGAAAGAATGTCTCGGCAATAAAATCTCAGAAAAAAACATCTCAAAAGAAGAATTTCAGAGGAAAATATCTCAATAAAATAATCTCAAAGAACAATATCTCAACGAAAAATCTCAGAAATAATATCTCAATAAAAAAATTCCTGAGAGAAATATATTTCAATGAGAAAATCTTGAAAAATATCTCAAAAAGAAAATTTCAGAAAAAATATCTCATCAAAAGAATCTCAGCGAAAAATACAAAAAAAAAATATCTCAAAGAAAAATATCTCAAGGAAGAATGTCTCGACAATAAAATCTCAGAAAAAAACATCTCAAAAGAAGAATTCCAGAGGAAAATATCTCAATAAAATAATCTCAAAGAACAATATCTCAACAAAAAATCTCAGAAATAACATCTCAATAAAAAAATTCCTGAGAGAAATATATTTCAATGAGAAAATCTTGAAAAATATCTCAAAAAGAAAATCTCAAAAAGAATATCTCATCGAAAGAATCTCAGTGAAAAATCTAAAAAAAAAATATCTCAAAGAAAAATATCTCAACAGAAAAATCTAAAAAAAAATATCTCATCAAAAAAATCTCAGCGAAAAATATCTCAAAAAAAATATCTCAACAAAAAAATCAGAATCCACGAGAGAAAAAATAGGAAAAATGTTCAGAATAACTTTTTTTTAGGGAATGACAAGGACTAAAGAAAACGATCATAACAAGAATTACGCTATCTCCAATGGCGTCTAAAATATTTCCAAAAAACTGAATTCAGAATGAAAAAATACTTAAAGTCAGTCTTTTTTCAAAATATCTCAGAAACTGAGTAAGCTAGCTAAATTTTTGTGATAACCTTTTTATTGCAGAGAAAAATTTGTTCTACAAAAAAAGGTCAATAAAAAAAAAAAAAAAAACAACAAAAAAAGTTCCTACAAAAATTGCTCCATCTCGATAATTTTCCAAGTTATCTTCAAAAAACTGATGCAATCAAAGAAAAAAATTCCAATTTTCTACCCTTTCATTGCAAAATTAATTTCACAAGATCGAGGATTATTCAGATGAGATCAAGCAGCATGAAGATGACTCATCCGCCCACAATCAAATGAAAAAAAAAAAAAAAAAAAAAAGAAAAAAACAGTTATCCCGTTTGCATAACCAATAATCTGCGATTGATCGGTGAATGTGTTTCATATTATTAAAAATTGTCTATCACTTGTTCATCAAAAAAATTCACTCTCAGAAAATCCTTTCATAAAATTATCCAATCGATAAAAATTCATCACTCATCGACATTTTCGATGGAGTACTAGAACATGCAAAGGAATATTAACCGTTATGCACGAATAAATTTTGCGGTGAATGAATGAAAAATGAAATTCCAAGTGACACGTAAAATCAACTTTTTTTTTTTCGCCCATTTAAATTATTGGGGAAAAAAAAACACTCGAGAGACACACACGAGCGAATTTTTTTTTCATTCACTCATAAATTTTTGTATTTTGCATTTGTTCAGCACGAATGGAGGCCCAATTCCCTGTTTTCCAATGTACAGAGGCAAACATAAACACGATACAACGCCTTTCTCACTTCATCATTCGTTTTCTTTTTCATTGCACAATCGTTTCTACCGATTTAACCGGATTTTTCAAATCGACCTTGTATTGTACACAAATACATGAGCATAAACTTGTTTACTTTGATAATAAAGTGAATGTAATAGTGTATAGGTGAATATGAGTTTGCTTAAATATTTTATTAAATTGGAGAAAAATAGTTGAAATGAAAATTTGGCTGATGTTTCGAGGACTTGAAAGATATCTTTTGGAACGAGTGAGTTTAGAGAACACTATCGAGAACCTTTTTTTAAGGAAATTTTATGGGCTACAAAAAAGATTTCTTGATAAATCCTCGTAAAATTGATAGTTTTTTAGATATTTACAAAGGAAGATAAATAGGAGGAAATAATTCAAAAATTCTAATTATCTGTAAATATTTCAAAAATGAATAATTTTTTAGAAAAATGTGAAGAAACATTTTTTGTAGAGCTATAAAAAAAAATACATGGACCTTTTCTCCTAAATCCACTGATTCTGGAGATATTCTCTAACTTATGTAGGAGAGATTGGGGCAAAATGATCCAGGATTTTTTTTCGAAGGGAAGGAATTCATGAAAAATTCTACAAAAATTCAAGAAAATACTGCAACATGTCCGAATTGTTGTTGAATTTTTTTATATTTTTCCGTAGATTTTTTCACCCTCAAAAAAAATCTCGAATCATTTTGCCCCAGTTTCCCTTATCTATTGAAAATTGAAAGAAAAGAAAAATGATTCCACCTTTCAGTGTCACTCATAATTGGGTAGAAAAACATTGGAAAAATCTTATTTTTTCATAGGGAAATTATTCCACACGTGTTTCAAACAAAATGGAAAATGAGGATAACTGACGAGGTCAGTGGGACGCAACGTCGAAGCACATTGCCACAAGAAAAACATGACACTTCGCATTTTTTTTCATTTCACAGTTAAACAACGACAATAAATTGAAAAAAATAATTACAGTAAACAAAGAAAATTAATTAAATCATCGGTGCTTTACTAAACACGCAATTAAATTGAACGATCAACGAGATTAGTAATCATCAATGAACAAGCATCTCTGTCTGTGAGGAAATAAAGAAAAAAACTCGAGAGTTACGGTTATTAGCAGCTGACAGTGATAATAAAAAAATAGCTGAGAATTTTCTCCATTTTATTTATTCACAAAGGCGATAAAAGAGATTCGGTTACACCCAATGAAAGAATATGGAGAACGTAAAAGAATAAATAATAACGGGCTTTCATTATTACTCTCCTTTTTTTTCTTTTATTCATTTCGATTTATTTATTTTTGCTTCTTACGGAAGAGGTAATTCGTTTTCATAACATGAATTTATCGATTTATATCGGGTTAATTAATGGACAAGAAACTGGTGCAGCTCAAATTCTTTTTTTTTTTTTTTCTTAATTTTCATTACTGAAAAAATTAGAAATTTCGAAATTTTAAGGGGTTTATGTGTGGAATAGAAAGCTCTAGATAGGGCGGTTTATTGTTGAAGAAGAGTACATAAATCTTTTATGAAAATTAGTTAACGCGAAAGTTGAGAAAACTCGCTTTTTTTTCTTTACTTAGGTGAAAACAAAACTTTTTAATTTATTATCTCGGAATCTAAGCGAGATAGAGCAATTTCATAAAAGACCTTTTCTGTAGGTCTCGTTCTCCTCTACAAAAAAGGTCTCTACTAAAACTTTTCTATCTCCCTCCAATCTCGAGATATTCTCCAAAAAACTGAATTAAAACACCAACTCTCAGAAATGACCTTGAAAATCCAAAATCATTAAAAAATATCAATATTACGGTATAGTCAAGTGGTTATGATATCTGGCAGTATCAAGCACTGTCGATTGCGTCTCGAGGATGAAGCAACTCGCACGAGTCATTTCTTAAATATATAAGAACGATGTGAATGATCATTGTGCAGCTGTTTTTTTTTTACGGTATAGTCTAGTGATTACGATATTTCTCGTTCTCTGAAGCAGTAGTTCATCGCACTACCATACTAAGCAGCACTGCGGTTACCGTGTGGCTGAGTGGGTCCCAAAGAATTGCCGTATGCAGCGTCAAAGAAATTTCTAACGACTGGCGAAGAGAGAATTCAGTAGTGAGACTAGTAAACTGATGAGTTAAAAAATTACTCGAACATTATTTCGTGAATTTCTTTCAAAACGATGAGGTTTACGAGATTTTGTGAATAAACCTTTTTTTTAGGAAATTAAATTCTCTACAAAAAAGATTTCCTGTGATTTTCCTCTAAATCTACTTGCCTAAGAGATATACATAAGGTAATCTGTAAAAATAGATAGAAAGCAGAATATTCAAGTGAAAAAAAGAGGAAAAATTATAAAATGGTTTACTTTCAGGAATATCGATGGACCGATACTTATCTCACGGCTCAATCTATGATAATTATTAACAACTTAAAAAAACATGTAGATCCATAAATCAGTTCCGGGTTTGTGATTGAAGACTTTGGATTAAAAAAAAAAGAAACAGAAAAGAATTATGAATAATTTGCATGAAATTAACACTTTAAGTGAAAAGAAATCAATTGGACGAGAATTTGGAGCAATAAAAAATAGAACATCCTGATGAATTCAAGACAAGATAAATTAAATTGAAATTTGAGGGGAAAAAAAATACGAATTAAATTTTATCGGGAGTCTATTCACATGTCAGTGCGGTTGAAGAGTTCATGAAAGGTCAAAAAATGAAACTCTTGTTAATTCAAATGCGTTGAAATACAGAATGGTTAATAAAGCGTGATAACAATTGAAATTGTCTCTAATTCTCTCACCGCAGTGACTAGCTCCATTTTTTTTCTTTCTTTCCTTTTACGTGCACTCTTTTTTTTTTTTTTTTTTTTTCTAAATTCCCATGTACAGCTATGAGAGCGTTATTATACGGGATTGAAAAAAAAAAAAAAATACACGAGATCTGAGTAAAGTAATTACTGTGATAGTTAATCAGGGAGTTAAAATGACAGTTGAAAAATTGTGAAATTATTATTTTTTTTTTTTTCATGGAGAAAATGAAATAATGCAAGACAATGAGAGCTCTGGGAGAAATTAATAAATTAAGGTAGTATCCCAGAGTACGGTCGATAAAACAGAAAAAAATGGGGATTTTTAGGTTAGTTTACAATTAATTGCTGATAATTCGGAGAAAAAAGTGCTTCAATTTACCCGAAAAAGTGATTAAACTATTCGAAAGTCATATCTTCAGCTTGTGAATTTTATTTTTTTTTCCTCGATTTTTTTTTTGCATTAATCTCCTATCACATACATGAGATAGAGAGAGATGCAAATAGTTACGACTACCTTCTAATTAAAATTTCTCAATAACTGTACGGTAAATTGACTATTTTTTCCTTCTATTTTTTAGTTAAAATGCTGTTTTCTTCGCCAGTTGTTTTTAAATAAAGGGTTAATCGTGTGTTTTTTTAGTAATTTCGTTATTTCTGTCTTATTTAGGACATTTCATCCCCACCACCTCATATCTCATAAACTAGACGGACAAAAATTATGAAAAAATTCAGAATAATTAAAAAAAATATCATCTTTGATACGGCATCAAAAAAATATGGATTTAACTGTCCTCGAATTCACTGAGATATTACCTTAATTAAAAAATTTAAGAAAATTAATTTTATCGAAGTTAAATTATTCTTGAATTTTAATGGAATTTTAAAAAGTAAAATGTCTTTATCTAATTGATGAAAATTGGGTAATTTTTATTCCACTCGTGTTTTGTAGTTATACGTAAAAGATGAAGATAAGAATCAGCTATTCATCCGTGTAAATACGAGAGTTGAATGAATGAATTTTACGATTAAGTTGAATGGCAAATGGTGCAACGCAATCGGAGTGTTTTCGTGAGATGAGTATCGGGATTTACTCGTGTTTTTTATTTTTTTTTTGTAATTGCGGAGGGGGAAAAGGCGATTGATTCAAGGAAAATCTTGTCATTGCAAATGACCTTGGACCATGAAAATCCGTAGCAAGGACTCTTCATAATGAAAATGAAGATTATTTTATGAGTATCTCGAAAAATATTGGATTCACAGAAATTTATCAAAAAATCTTTTTCGTGAAAAATTTAATTTACAATAGAATCTTCACAATTTTTTGGTTTTTTTTTTCTTCAATTTTAATTTCAGGGAAAATATCAGAAAATCATTTGTACTAATGGCACTCTGAAATCCGTGTAATTCTCCGGTAATTTCCCCCCCCCCCCCTCCCCCAATCGAAAGTAAATAAAGGTGGAAAATGAACTTAACTAGATAATGAAACTGAAGTTAATAACTGTTTTTAAATATTATTCTCAGCAATCGTAAAAAAATACAGTTAACATTAACTCCTGTACAAGAATAAACTGATATTCCTAATGTATGTTAGAAGAGTGCGGAAGAAAATTATCTTTTTCTTTTTCTATAATAAAAAAAAAATGAAATGTAAAAACAGAAGTTTCTCATTCTTTTCCTCTAGTTTCAGATTGAAGGAATTTCTCTTTATCATGAGACTAACTCTTGAGGCATAATCACTTTTTTGCACTATCTTTAATAAAAAAAAGTAAAGAAAACGAGAATTCCCAGGTAATTTTTTGATGAATAATCAAAATCATGTAAAAAGAAATTACATATTTTCGCTTAAATTAGATATAGAAGTGGGAAAATAACTCAAGTTTTTTTTTTTTGAAAGAAAGCCTCCAGGGATGAACTCAAAAAAATTCTCCGATAATCTCAACATACTGGAGCATCTTCCCAAATTTTTTCAGATTTTTCCATAAAACCCTTCACTGCAAAAAAAAAATCATGTTCATTTTACCCCATTTCAAGACTTTTTTCGTCATTAATTTTGGTAAAAAATATCTCGGAAACTAAGCGAGATAGAAAGTCGTCACATGGACCTTTTTTGCAGAGAATTTCAAGGGCTACAAAAAAAGTCTCTACAAAAATTTCTCTATCTCCCTTACACTCCAAGATATTCTCCAAAAATGAATACGAAAATAGTCTCTCAAAATTTCCGATAAATTCGACCATAAAATATTCACTGAACCCTTCAACAAAAAATTCCCCCAAAAAAAGGGAGAAACTCTAAAAAAAAAAAAACAACTTCAAGAACCGCTAAATCTTCCAATTCCAAAGATCTAAAAATCGTATCAATACGTCCCCATCTCTTCTGCAAATATTCTCGTCTGTCCAGAGTAAAAGTGAAAGTCATGTGAATTAAGTGAGTGAGACAGCTAGATCAAACGGTTTTGGGTGAGACCTTCTCTGAAAAACAAGCGGAAAAAAAAAAGAAAACAAAAACAAAATTGGCATTCGATGAGAGGGAATGAAGGAAGAAAGTGGACAAAGACACATTCGTGAGGCATTTGTGTATATCATCACCTTAGAAGCAAAGGGGCGTAAGTGTTATTCTTTTATACAGCAGTTACGCCCTCTTGCTTCTAACACGAAGGCAACGATATATATATATATATATACATATCCATAAATACATAAGCAAAAAAATGAGAATTGGACTGAATGAGTGAAAGTGAGGTTGGAATACCAATGTTCCTTCATGGATAAAAATAAAGATAAAAAATGCAATAAGAGAGAGAGAGAAAGAGAAACAGAGAGAATGAGAAACAGAGTGAAAAAGAAAAGTCATGAAACTGGAGCATGGCTTGCATAATGCTGGACAGTTTGTACGGCTTAAGGCGTTCCGTGTGTATACACGCTTGTCCGTCTACCTTAACTCCCCCCCCCCCCCTCTCCTCCGCCGTGACTCCCCCCTCCCCTTGATTCTACTCTCGTAATCAGTCGATACAGACTCAGGGCCTTTTCTTAATCTCTATTTCTTATCTTTTCGGCTTCAAAATTTCGGGGAAATTGTTACTGTTTGAAGGAAGTCTAGACGTTTTTTTTTCTTCTTCAAAACTCACTTTCAAATATGAATATTGATAGAGGTGAAATTTGTTTCGATGCTAATTGAGAAATTCCCCATTTTTTTGGGTCTATCGTTTCAACACTTTCTTATCATTAGAGGGGTTTTGATAGATTTTTTTTTTTTTAATTACTAGGAATTTTATGAATTTATGATTTAAGAGATTCTTTAAGTTTGATTTTTTTTTTTGAGGGAACGACTCGATGGAAAAATCTGAAAAAATTTGAGGAGATATTTCAATATGGTTAGATTCTTGTGGAATTTTTTGAAATTTTTCTGAAGAGGCCTTCACTCCAAAAAAAAATCTGTTTCCTCTCAAATCTGCTCTATCCTAAAAAAAAACTTGAAAAATTAATTAGAGAAATTTCTTTAATAATTCTTCATACAATTATTTTTTTCTATTTCCTAATTATTTGAATTCCATTACCATTATTATCCCGTAGAAAATATCATTATTACTCGAAAAAAATGTAAATAACCTTTAATTATTCAATGATTTCATCCCAATTTTCTATTTTTCATAAATTTGAATAATGAAGTAATCAATTACCCTTAATTATCCATTTATCATAAAAATAATCAGGAGGCGTTAACGTTTGTTATTACGATTAACAATGGGTGTTATTTTGTATTTCCCTTAATTTTTCGATTCGTTGATTCTCGAGAATGCGTAATGCGTGCGTGCCACGAAATTTCGATTGCGTAACGGTAATCCCATATTTTTTTTCCTTTTTTTTTTCATCTTTATTTTTGTTTTATGTAAAAGTATCGTACGTAACGAACGTGACCTCGTAAAAAAATTTCGGTATCGATTGCGAATGAAAGAAGTTTTTTTTTTTTTTCTTTAAATGTCTCTTTTCGGACAAAAGAATGAGACATTATTTTTTAATTTCGTACTTTCAACATTTAATATTCTTCCGGTTTCGTTTTCACATGGCCGTTGGCCGGAACTGTTCATTCTCGAGTGCAGCCACGAGAAATATTCACGAGACTGAGACACTTAATGTCTTGTCATGGGATAATTATATTTTCGCTTTCAAAGACGACAATTATGACGTTGCATTTGTGAACACAAATATTCTAGTGAATTTAAAGGAACTTTGGGTAAAAATATGACGGTAACTAACGGAGATTTAGTTTTTTTTTGGAAGCAATCTTTCTTGAAGGTCTAGATGCGCTCTACAAAAAAGGTTTTCGGAAATTTTTTTGCAATTTTTCCGGATTTCAAAATAATTTCAGAAACGTAATTGGATGAATTTGATCATAAAATACACTGTCAAAAATTTCCGTCTGAATTTTCTTTACAAAATCCCAGAAATTTCAAACAAGTCACATTTCTACTGAAATTTCAGATAATTACGTCGTTGAAGAATGAACACATCATCGATTTTCAAATAATTTCACGGCTGGACATCAATGAAATTGGTAAATTTCAGTTTAATTGTTTCTTGAAAATTTACTAAAAATAGGAAAAATTCGAGAAAAAAAATTTGAAAATTCAAGTCATTTTGATTCTGAATATTCATGTTCAGTTAAAAATTCAAGTAAGTTGTAGAATTTCCGTCTTAATTCTATTTAAGACTCATAGATTTCTTTGAATTTCCTCTGAAACTCACAGATTTCATAACCATCTTCCCATTAAAAAAACATTTAATATCACGTTTATTAAAATTCCCATCAAATTGTCTATGAAATTTCTGTTAAAAGTCGAAACTTTGAGATTTAATATCTCATTAATGACGTGGTAAAAAAAATTCAAATTTCCCACAAAAATCGGAAATAACATAATTAGTTAGTCCACAAAATTTTAAGGAATTTATTCGATGACACAAAATCAGATAGAACTACCTTAAATTAATATTTACTTCATAAATTCGCAAATTTATCGCCTTTATATTACTGTAATTTCCTCAATTTTACCCTATCAAATTATCTCGATAGTATAAATTTCACGGAATTTATCAGATGGTAAAAATTCTCATTCCATTATAATTCAATAAATCATTATGTTTTCCATTATCTGGATGGTAATATATTTTTACACTTCTCAAACATTGAAAAGTTATGGGAAATTCACCTTCTAAACCGTGTCATGTCCACTCGAGCGTCAATCACGTTTGCCTCCTGTGTAAAACGAGTTTAGAAAAATATTTCTTCACTGTATCCATGAGTGAAAGATAATGTTTTACATCGTTGCCCCAACTCCAGCTGATTTTATCGATATTCCGGCAATATTCAAAAATTATTGAGAAATTATTGAATTTTATCATTAATTTCGGATATATCACTTTTTTTCTATTAATGACAAAATTGAAAAAAAAATTCTATTCAGAAATTAAAATATGAAATGAAAATATTTGATGGAGACGACAATTTAAAAAAATTGGTGAAATCTTTTTCTCCAATTTCCCAATGGAGAACACAAAAATAAGGTGAAAAAATTAGTGATTTCGAATGTAACAAAGAATTTTACTTCATATTACGAAGTTTTAAAAACTTAAAAAAAGAAAAATTCTCACGATTTATTCGACAAATTGTCTATTTTTCTTCTCCACTTAAATAATTTCCGTGTATAGTACTAAATTGCAATGAGTACAACGTAAAATTATTATTCCACGAATTCTGAGGTGAAGTGTAAAATTTATATTTTCTTTATAAACGCAAAAAATTTTATAATTAAGATGACATTCGAAAAACAGCGAGTAACTAATAAATCGTTGTAACGAGGGAAAGGGAAGAGTTACGACGATTTTCTTGTATTTTTTTTTTTTTAAATATTGCAATAATATTCATTGAGGCTTGTTTCGTGTGAATAATGAAAGGAACAATGTATCTACAAGCCGAGATAATAATTGAGGTGAGGAAATAATGAAAGTGGATAAATCAATGAATTTTATGTAAATTATTTTGTGAATAACTGGGAATAGAGTGGGTTTAGAAAAAGAAAAAGTCGAGAAGGCTTTTTTTTTTTTTAATTTAAAAAAAAAGAGGTAAAATACTTTTCCAATCATTCCGGAAAATGAGCGAGATAGCAAAACATTTGTGAGAACCTTTCAAAAGCTCTTAAAATTTTCTACGAGACAGGTCCAATCGAAAATTGCGCTATCTCGCGTAATTTCCGAGATATTCGGAAAAATGGATACACTGAGAAAAAAGAAATTTTGTTGTAAGAAAATTCACTTAGTTGAAGAAAATCTACTCCACTCCACAAATTTCAATATATATAGATATAGAAATTGTGGAGGAAAATTTCGTTAAAAGGCAATTTTCTTGCTACAAGAATCATTTTTCTCAGTGTAACGAAAAAAAAGAGTTATTCTGTTTCACTTCGTCACTCAATTCATCACAGATGATTTTTAAATAATAAATTTTACGATATAGTCTAATGGTCATGATTCTTTGACTCGTAGAGTGGTTGCCACTGGGCAGATGCGGCGTGCGTCAAAAGTGACTGGGTGAGCGCTCGGGAGTTGACTAGACCCTCGTAAAAAAAAAATAAAAGAATTAAAAAGAAAAAAATTGAGAAAAAAGTTTTTGAAGCGAATTTAATCCATTGAATTAATGCGTTGAAGACAATAAAATACAATATTATTGTGGAAGGGGGCAGAATGGACCACTTTTTTTTTCGCAGTGAAGACTTTTATTAAAAAATCTGCAAAAAATGGGGAAAATACTTTAGCATGTTCACGTTCTTGCCTAATTTTTTCAATTTTTTTCGTCAAGATCTTGACTCAAAAAAAAATTCTAATTGATTTCGGCTGAACTATCCCTAGTTAAGGATGTATGATCATGACAAAAATTTTCGATTTGGGGCGTCAAAATTTTTGTATAGTTAGATTATTCCTCGAAGAATTTTATTGTAAAAAGTCCGGGGTAGCTATCCATGCATATAAGAAAGAAAAAAATTATTGAAAATTGACAGAAAATACATGATTTCTTATGGAGAAATAGGGGTTACGGCCATAAATTAAATAAATGTTAAATGTTCAAGTTTGCGTAGTATGAAAAATTACTATGCATAAGAAAGATGGATAGTGTAGTAACTTCACAATATTTTCAAAATACTATGCATCCATCCATCCTGAGAAGAAAAATCCAATTGAAATTCAAATTATTTCATTTAATGCTTCTTTTCTCGCCATTTTCTGCTCTCATGAGTGCCACAGCCGGCCAATAAAAGAAACAGGGGAGAGCCCCGCAACCTCCCGGGCCCATCCCCACTACCGTTTCCCCCACTCCCTCGATCATACATCCTTAAAGAATGACTTGACATCTCAAAATGCTACTAAAATAGGTAAATTCATGTGAAAGTAGGAAAGTAACAATCACGATTCACTCATGAATCTTAGTCCCTTTCTTCGCTAAAGAATTCATAAATTCCCCTATAAAATCATGAATTTCCCACGTTTATAATCCATCCAGGATGTTTTAACTCAAAATTGCATTGATGCAGGTTAATAATTCACAGAAAGTACGTGAGATCGATGACTTGTCGAAATAAAATGAGAAGACAGAGGTCAATTCTATCACCGTGTGAAAGATACCTTTCTATTAGACTCGGGCGTTCAGCTCAAATTGACGTTTTATATGTATCAGGACATAATATACATTGTTGGGTTGTAATAGAGACTGGGATATTCATGAAATAATCGGCTTATTATGTAATTTGGGATAATGAACTGATGTTATTTTTCAAATTCCTCGATTAAAGGGATTAGATGATGAAACTGCTATTATTTCAATTAAATAGGAGAGATCGAGACAAAATGGACCTATGGGGCAAAATGAACTAAAATTTTTTATGGCCTTCAGTCTTCATCTAAAAATTTGAAAAAATTCTACGATAATTTGGACATGCTGGAGCATCTTCTCGAATTTTTTCAGAATTTTTCACAGAGTCCTTCACTTAAAAAAAATCCTTGTTTATTTACTCCCCAATATTTGAATTAACTTATATTTTCAAAATTATTACATTTCACGTCAATTTTTTAGAAAAAGATTTTTTAATTAAATTATTGAATAAATACAACAAAGAAACAAAAGAAATAGCGTATTTCACAAGAAATTTTAACGGAACAATGAATGCATATTCATGTTAAGATATACCCATGAAAAATAACGACAAGGACATGACCTGGAGATACATACGAGTGATTTCCTTTTAAAAAAAAAAACAAAAAAAAAATCTACCTTTCTCAACTGACAAAACTCCACAATGCAACTGGTCAGTATCAATCTCCCTGTCCAAACGGATGCCCGGATAGGCTCATCAAATAATCATAAATGCAGAATCACCATTGTCGCCCATATCGCAATGAAGACTCATGCTATCAGGATTGTACTTGATAGGCAGGAAAAAAAAAAAAGAAGGTAAAGAAAAAAAAGAAATCAGAAGCATCCTAGTGTGACGATCGGTGTTCGAATCAAACAGAACTTTGGATATTTCATTTCTCAACTTTTTTCATGCCGTCTCATGAATCGAAAGGCATCCAATGCAGATTTTACCGGAATGAGGGACACACTCGAACTCACTGGAGATCAATCTCTTTTTTTTTCTTTCTTTTATTCCTTTTTCTTTTAATTTTTTCGTTTCAACGAAAGAATGCAGAATAACGCAAACGAAATCACTGACCGTTACGAAGGCTTTTGGTGTTGTGCCATTCTGACAAAACGTTGAGATCTGAGATTCAACGGGAGTCGAATTACTAATTGCAGGAATGTGAAATCTTAAGGTTCTTTCATTGTTATAGTTAATGCTCTTTAATTTTGAAATTTTGAAATTTGTTTCAGCTCAAAAAATGCTTAGTCATTTGACTATTTAAATAATGTCTGAAATTTATGAAGAGACCTTTCTTGCAGAAAATTTAATTCTCTAGAAAAATTGGCTTCTTGACATTTTCCCCTGAATCCACTCATTTAACCCCTCAAGTACGGGGTCCATGCGTCGTATCGACCCTCTTTTTTAACATTAAAAAATCATTTTCTCAAATACTATCGCAGATGTAGAAATTGAAAAAATTGATTTGGGTAGATAATGGAACTGTCTTAGGAGTGGTGAATTTTTTTTTTTTTTGCAATATTTTTACCCCTTATTTTTAATAAACAAAAGTTGTGGGCTGAAATTCCACGCTTGATATATTCAATCGTTTCGTTTATCGGAAAAATTTTCTTTGAAAATTCCGAAATTTTTACTCAAATTACTCTGAAGGTTCGTCTATCAAATGGCGAAATGCAAATTACAATCGGATTGATAATTTGTTTGTTATAAATAAATTTAGCGTGCAAGACTAGTTCAGCAACTAATCATCTGATAGAATTAAAATTAGGCTCAAAAATTCACGAAATATTTCTATAACGCAAAATCTGAGGAAAATCGATATCTCTATAGTATTTCTATGGAAAACTAATGCACTCAATGAAAGTTTTTCCATAATTTTTGGATAAAGCGTTCATGAGACGTTGCGTATTGAGCAGCGTAGTCTGATTGTCAGATGGCCCCCGGCCGATGGGACAAGTCGCCGCGTATGGGTCCCGTACTTGAAGGGTTAACAGATAATCGACACATTATTAATTAGTTGAATACTAAAAAAGGAAATTTCTAAAAATCACTTGTTGATTATTTTGAAAATATTACCAAAACAATGAAGTTTAAGCAAATTTATCGAGAGACCTTTTCTGTAGCTTATAAAATCTCCTACAAAAGAGATTTCCAGACGTTTTTTTGATATCTTCACTCCTTTTGAAGGCATTTGCTTTTTCAGAGAATTCACTACACCGTTAGAAAAAAAATGGAAATTCCATAGACAATTTGATGGGAATTTTGATAAACGTGATACTGAATTTTTTTTTAATGGGAAGACGATCATGAAATCTTTGACTTTTAGAGGAAATTCAAAGGGATTTATGAGTCTTAAGTAGAATTGAGACAAAAATTCTACAACTTACTTGAATTTCTAACTGAACATGAATATTCAGAATCAAAATGCCTTGAATTTCCAATTTTTTTCTGGAATTTCCCTATTTTTACTCAATTTTCAAGAAACAATTAAACTGAAATTTACAAATTTCATTGATATCAAGGCATGAAATTATTTTAAAATCGATGATGTGTTTATTTTTCAATGACGTAATTATCTGAAATTCCGATAGAAAAGTGACTTGTTAGCAATTTCCGGGATTTTACCAGGAAAATTTAGACGGAAATTTTTAACAGTGTACGATGCCTTTTTTTGTAGCCCGCAAAATTCGCGACAAGAAAGATTTTTTTACATTTTCTGTTAAACCCACTAATTCCATAGATTTTCTCAATAAAAATCATGTTTTATTCCCATTAAATCACATTTTCCCTCAATTTATCCTAATTTTCAGTAAAAGCTCCATCCACAGAGTAACGGATTTGTATTTATCTTGAGGGGTCGAAATCTGGTCTTTGCCGATTATTCTTACATGTTTTTTGTCCATAGAAACATCATGAACCTCCATCACTGATTGGCAGATCCCTCCACACAAATAAGGTGACATTAAATTAAAAAAAAAAATAAAAAAATTCTCATCGAAAATTCTTGACTCTTGTGAAACTATGAGTTTTACAACTCTGCGAATGTTAAAATTTTCTCACTACCTATAAATTCCTCAACAATATCATTGAATAAATCACGTGAAACTCAAGTCAAAGTGAAACGATCAGTGTCATATTGAATTCATGAGTACAACAAACGTCTACGTAACGCGTCACGAACTCGTTCTGTCTGACTGCAGATATATTCCACCACTAGGCCACGCCCCATTCAACATACGAATAATAATAATAATGAAGGGGATAGTTATCGCTTGATGGATCTCTCTGGAGTAATGGGCAAAATGGAATGGAGAATTATTTTTTAGATCAATCGAATTTTGCCATTAAATTGAATTTGCATTTCTATAAAAAACAAGAGACAACAAAAAAAAAATTTTTTTAAATAATTACAAAAACAAATTTTTTAAAAATTAAAAAAAATTTTTTTTTTTAATAATTAAAAGAAAAAATTTTTTTTTGACGAAAAAAAAATTATTTTTTCTAATAAAAAAATTGAAGTCATGATTTTTATTTAAAATATCAGAAGTATCACGCGAACATATGAAAGAGGGACTGAATGATGATTTTACGTGTTGAAGAAGAATTATTTTATTGATAAAATAAATAAGCCCCGGGATAATTTAAGTGGGTGGTACTTATCGTCGACAGGTGAGCTCTCACCACGTCACATTCACAAGTCTAAATATTCTTTCAGGAATAAATTTAATTTTGATTGATCGTCACGTGGAGAAAGGTTAAACTATTTCTTGTACATCATTCACTAATATCTTTATTATATAATTATAGAGTCACGGGTGTACTGTGATACACGACTATGTGAGAACAGTTAATTTTTCGGTGAGAAAACTCGATTTTTTTAATGGTTTGGGGAATGTCAGAGGGATTAAATCGCGAATATCTCAGGAATGAGTGGGTTTAGGGGAAAATGTCAGGGAGCCTTTTTTGTAGGGAATTTGAAGGGCTACGAAAAAGGTCTCTTGGTCAATTTTCGTAAACCTTTTAGTTTTCGAGATATCTAAAAAACAATCTCCACCCGATGTTGACCCTGTTCTCGACCATTTTTTTTTCATATCGCTAATCTTGAAAGTATACGAGATATCGCATCGATTAATCGATATTTGAAAAACTATCGATCTTTGGTTGATGTGATATGCTTTTTTTATCGTCAATCTTGAATTTAATGCGAGATATCACATCGATTAATCGATATTTGAAAATAATCGATCGGAAATTGATGTGATATTTTTTTCATCATCAAATTATATTGAAGGCTAAATTTTTCTCTTGAAACAGTTTTTTGACGAAATCGATGCAGGTGCTAATAAATCTGCAATTTCTGTACTCCAAAAAAAAAAAAAAAAAAAATTCTTCATCTCCCCATCACAACTTTTTCTCGCCGATTGTAAGTGACAATCTAAAAATCGCCATCATTAAAATCATAAAATTCCCAACTAATCGCTGAAGTCGTTATTTCCCAATACACCTCTATAAGTAGAATAAAAATAGACAATTAAAAATATAAAATTTAACGACAAAATGAATAAAAATTCACGTGGAATTTAGTACACGGACTTTTTCTCATCATCAAGAGACCTAAAAATGACAGAAAAATAATTGTCACTCCATAAAGCAACAAATTAGAAATTAATTGATCACCGTCAAATGGATCAAGTCAATTTTTTCTAATAAAAAAAAAATAATAATAACACAATTACGCTTGATAATAATAGAAGCCGTACATAATAGTAAATTCCCTTCTAAATAATTCTCGGTCAAGCATAACAAACCGGTCGTTTAATAGCACGAGAACGATATTAAGTCCAGTTGAAGTGATTTTATGTGGGAATTAAGAGTAGATCGTACCTGCGTTGGCGAAGTTAAACAGTTAAAGAGAATAAATAAAAGAACAAATATTATATTTATTCAATGTGAAAGACTCGAGCCTGTTTCCAAGTGCCAATCCCTTACTGTCTGTTCAATCTAACCTTTTACTATGGGCGCATGGCGTCTGTTCTATGTTGTCTTATAAAATCGTTTCTTCACGAGGAAAAAAAAAAAAAAAAACGTGGGCGGGAGCTGTGAATTCTAGAAGTATCGTAAAAGAGTAGCGATTTGTTTCACATACGCCCTCTTTGAACAATCATTGCTCATGTGTGGGTGGGAGGTCAAGACCCTAAGACTATAATACAGGGATACGAGTGATTTTGAGGTGTTTCCTAACTTGGTGTTTTTTTAAGGATTTTATCATTATGGAATTTCGTATTTCTAAGGATATCTGGGAATGTTTAGGGCTTAGGAGAATTTTGCAATAAATTCTTCCTAAGGAAATTCAAGTTGATTTCTTTTCCTCCACTTAGTAATATGCTTAAATTCAGCAGGTACTCGCCTACTCTGAGGTTGTCAAATGAATATGAAATATGCTTTTTCATCTTATTTATACACAATTTTGTGCCTTAAAATTGAACACTGTTTGTATATAAACATGCAAAAATTAGAATATATATCGTTGCTTTAGAACCAATGGGGGACAAGTGCTATGTATAGGCATAGCACTTAGGCCACTTTGTTTCTAAGGTGACAATATATATTTCCTCCAATAAGAGAGACCGGGGCAAAGTGGACTCCAGCAACTAGAATAATTCAGGATTTTTTTCAGAGTGAAGGACTTCATGAAAAAATTCGAAAAAATTTGAGAAGATGCACCAACATGTCTAAACTGTTGTGTAATTTTTTAAATTTTTTTCATCAATGCCTTCCCTCAAAAAAAATATAACTAAAATTAAAATGGTCATTCATTGCAAGACCTTTTTCTTTGGATTTTACGAAATTTCCTGCAAAAGTGATCGTTTGATCAATTTCAATAACTTTGATAGTTTCTGAAATATTCGAGATTTTTTGGATAAATCGCACCTAATTCTGTTTCTCTAATATCTTACTTACAAATTTTGCCTTCAATTTAGCCTTAAAAAGGTCATAGAACCAAGTAAGTTCATCAAAATTTATCAAGAAACTTTTCTTTTTGATTACAAAATTCTCCATAAAAAAGGTTTCTTCATGAATTTCGATAACTCAAATAATTTCGGAGATATTCGTGATTAATCTTTCGCTAAAAAAAACTCCTAATTTCATTAAAATTTCAACATAAACTCTCGAATTAATTAATTATCCGTACAAAAAATTTACAATCACTGCCATTAAGAGACAATCATGTCATATCTTGTTATGAGAAATTGGCAAAAAAAAGCCCCTCCCTCCAATTACGAAAATTAAATAGCCCAATAATAACGAGAACAACAAAATAATCGTTTTTTTTTCTCATAGTCAATTCGTCAGTGCACGAAGTTGATTATTATCTCATTAAAGTTCACAACGGGATACAAAATCATTAATAACGTCTCTACATATCGAAATATCCGTGTAATCTCACCCAGAGGCAAATTAGCACTCCAGGCGATTTAAAGAAAAAAAATTAAAAAAATTTAGAAGTTACTTTCTTCTTGGTGTAATTTTCATAATTGTAACAAACACCCTGACTTTTACGAGACTCGATCGATCACAATGAGTTCATTTTACGTAAGTCTCGGGATTTCAATGCTTTTCTTTTCGTTCCCACTAGGCTTAGAGACTTGAGCGTGTCTTGCGCCAAGATATCATTCTCTCTCGCTTGCACGCTCACTTGTACCCTCACTATTTGACTCATTCTGCTTTTGCTTCGTGCTATGTTTGGGCGAGGTACGGTATTTACTCATGATCAGATAGGAAAAAATTTTCAATATTGTGGGAGTTAATAGGAGCGATAAAGTACAGGATTTTTAGAATTTGTCAAAATTAAATTTAAATGGTAATAAAGAAGATTAGGATTATTATTTTTTTTTCAAATCGTGAAAAAAAAAGATTTTCACAATTTTTTCCAAGTTTCGATTGATTTTTTTTTTATTGAAAAAATTTTAATTTTTCATTCGGAAATTTTTTTTATAAAATTTACGAAATGATTTATTCTATTAGGCTTATGTATTCTTAAATAATTGAAGAAATTAATTTTTTTCATTTCTCACAAAATTGAACCTATCATTGCGTAAAATAAAGTACGTGCAACAATTTTCTCCTTTTTTTTATATATATAAAAATCAATTGAATTATTACATTCTCTTCATTCTCAATTTTTATTTATAGCTCCACTAGTTTTGTCATCCTCGTAGTTCCTGAGAACGCAATTGCAGTTGAGTAAATTGAATCAAACGAAAAAAAAAAAAAGAAAAAATTCGAGAAAAAAAAATGTGACGCGTGTCTCAGTGACTCGTGGAGAAATTAGTTCGGAATCTAATGCAATGGTCGATAGAGAAATTTAGTAATTTTTCCTCTTTCATCCACCGAGAAACATTGTAAATAAATTTTCGAGTAATTTAATACATCATTCCGCAATTTAAAATTCTCGATAACGAAAAAAAAAAAAAAAAAAATAGTGATTACATAATTGAATCAATGTTATTTTTAGAAAATTTATTGCCAAACTAAATATAGAAAAAAAAATAGAAAAATAAAAAAAGTTGAGAGAATTTTAATTCAAGCTTTTTTATTTTCTGGAAATTAATTGACAAAAAAAATTCTGGCAGAGTTGAGGAGAAATGTTTTATATCTCTCACTAAATCCCATTTTTCCTGTATTTTAAAAAATAAATTTCACAAAAATACAAAAAAAAAATGTTAACTTTTTTTTTCACTTATAAAATTCTCTCATTTTTTTTCTTTCAATATTCATGAGATATTCCATTGCGAAATAATGGCAGACTAGTACCCCTAGGTAAAAAAAAAGTCTCTAATCAGTATTAAAATATCAAAATGTTTTTTTTAATCCGTGAAATTTTACACTCTCTATTTTTATCTCTTCATATCCCCTTTCGTCTGAACAAAAAGGCCTTGACAGCTCAATTTCGCTCGACTCAAAAGAGAAGAAAAAATCCTTTTAAATTACATAATAATGAATAATAATTGGCAATTGACTGTCAAAATGAGAATGAAAGAAAAAAAAAATCAAAAAGTATCAAGGAGAAAAGAGATTTGCTCCGGATTTTTGGTCCCAAAGATTGAAAAGTAACGAAAAAAAAAAAACGATAAACATTGACCTTCATGAGTGAAGAGAAAAAAAATGGAAAGGCAAGATTGTATTTGATTGAAGCATCGAAAACACGATTTACTCCGTGATCCGTTTACTTAATGCCACAAAATTACTGCCACGAGACAGCACGCAATTTACGCATATATTCAATTTTTAACGTTATGTTTACTTTCAATTCCGAGGTCTATAGAAAGTCTCGTAACACACAATAATCTGGTCTTTTTCCAGGGGGACTTTGATACCAATGTTACGTGGTTAATAGTGATAATAAACATATATATCATTGCCCTAGAAGAAAAAACAGCATGAGTGTCAAAAAAATCCACTTTTCAAACGAAAAGGGGTGTATATCCTCAATACATCTCGGAATGTTTTCCATTACGTAATGAACAAAAAATATGGAACTAAAAAAGGAAGTAACAAAAGGACGTGAGTGCCAATTTGTGGTGTGAATAGGGCGTATCTTCTAAACATATGCCCTTTTGTTATCAATAATGTTAGAAAATTTGCCGAATTTTATGAGAATTTATAACAACAAAAAGACGTATTTTCAATTCATACCCCTCTTTTTATCAGTACATAATTTCTCCAAGTGTCTCATTTATTTTGGACAATTGGTGATAACAAAAGGGCTTATCACCGGCACTTACGCTCTTCTTTATCAATATCATTGATAATTTTTGGAAATGGGCCCTCCATAAAGTACGTCACACGAATTTCAAGGTTTTCAGACCCCCCCTCTCCCCTTTCCCAGTGTCACATTTTCATCGACACCTTTCCTGAATTGTGACGTCACACAATCCCTTTTATACTCCAGATTCAATCATTGTAGGATTTTTTTTTGCATAAATTAATCTTAGAGCAATTTGATAGAGTTCAAGTTTTACATTATTCTTAGTAACATCTTTAACGAGGTTCTACCCTCACACGGTAGTTCAAGAAAGCAACATAATTTTTTTATTTTTTTGATCAGTAAAAACCCGACGAAAATTAACTATTTTAATTATAAAAAATACATGTTATTTCGCTTTTTTTATTAATTGATTTTTTTAATAATAGAAGTATTAAAAATATTCAAGTAGTGGAATGGCGGCTGCGTGCAAACTTCAAATTCTTGGATGTCAATTTTCGATTATTGTGCTTTGTTCCTCAAAAATATTAATAAATTCTTCTACCAATGCTAAGAATCTGTTAGCAACAAATTATTGCATTTGAAAAGAAAAAATTACGGAATAGAAACATATCAGTATACATTGATATATATTCGATCAGCTGATGCATGCAGCATAGCCAGGCCCTCTATCGTTTCCGCCGCCATGACGTGTTTACTACAAATAAATTTTTTTGCATTGCGTTTCTTGAGCTTATTTGGCCGGTGAGGTGGGTCCGAAAGAATATCATTCAATTCTATACATATTCAATTATATCATATTAATTTTTAGTAGGAAAATATCTGTTAGATCTATAAAAAAAAATACAAAACGTCGCCAATAGAGTGGTTCTGTCATAAGGGCTCTCTATAAGCATGTGAAATTACTCATTTTTACTATTTTTTTTCTCGATAACTAGACGGTCAATGCATTAATCATTCAACTAAAACGTGTATGATATATTTATTTGTAACCTTAAAAAATTTCATGCAAAAATATCAAAAAATTTAAATTCACTCTTGAGAAGGGTAGAACCTCCTTAAGACTTCATTCAATATTATTTAATAATATTATGGTAGTAAGCTAACAATACATTGTTAGTTTGAAATAACCTGGAATTTCGAAAGTATATCAAAAAAATTTCTTAATTTTTTAGATTTGACTTCTGTGACATCACAATCTTCAAGACACCCCCCTCCCCTCCCCCCCCCCCCCCTGTCAACATTTTTTTATTCCATTTTTCTCATATTTCCAATCATTTCCCACCTTGAGCCTCCAAAAATCACCGTTAACCTCAAAGAAAGCAATTTATAACTGTAAAATTGAGTTATTATCGTTCAATTGAAATGCGAATTTCATTAAATTTATTTCCCCATATTAATAACATCACGATAAAGTTTCACTCTACAAAATCAACAATTTCCCTCAATTCCTCACCCCCCCCCCCCCCCTCCCCCTCTATTAATGATATTTGAATAGTAAAAATTTTTCTTTCTTTCATTATGCCTCAAATTTTTCATTTCTCATTCTCCTCGAAAGTGTCATGATTACACAGATTGCCAGCTGCACGTAATATCCTTCCTGTAGATTTAACCGAAAAAAAAAAAAAAAAATAATAATAATAATAATAGAGGTAGTGGAAGCGGAAATGCAAAGAGGATAGCCTCAAACGTAAAGACTGAGATTTATAATTCACTTTCGATTCACTGCCTGTGGGATTTTCACCAAAAGCAATAGCCCCAGCGAATCCAGGTGAGGCCTCAACCGTTTCGCTCTAGAAAGTACGTTAAAAACAGTCTGTGTAAGTACACACACACACACACACACATATATATATATATATATGTATGTATGTATATAGATGTTATTGCATGAATAACAAATACCACTAGAGATTTTAAATTGAATGAAAAATTCATCGGAAATATGATTTAAAATTTTTTTTTTCATCTGAATGCATTTTAAATAACGTTAAACTGTCTCTTGAGAAATGACATTTTACTTATTACTCAGTGGCATTAATGTCTCCGGGAAAATATGTGAGCATGATTAAATGCGAGGAAATAGGAATTTATGGGGATTAATGCAGGAGCTGAATAGAGATGAGACAATAAAAACAGTTTTCTTTTTTTTTTCTTTTTTTTAATTCTCATTTTAATGCGGAAATTTTTACGCAGTTTAGATCTGGAGATATGCATTTATGATGGTGGAGATACATCAGTGTCAAGTGGAATGGGTATTAAATTATGTCGAGTTGCAAATTAATTTTCTGGAGAATGAGAAAATCGGAGAAATTTTAATAATGGGGATTTTTTGAGGGGTTTCTGAAGGTTTTCTTGGGAAATAAGGGAGGTATGAAATTTTTCAGAATTTCATCTTTATAGAGGAGATTCAGAGCTACAAAAAAGATTCTAACAAAAATCGCGCTATCTCAATTATTTGGGCAGATTTTCAACGATAAAGTCTTCCGAATCTTCCAACGCAATTTAACTTAAGGAGGTTCTACCCTTCTCAAGAGTGAATTAAAATTTTTTGATATTTTTGCATGAAATTTTTTAAGGTTACAAACAAATATATCATACACGTTTTAGTTGAATGATTGATGCATTGACCGTCTAGTTATCGAGAAAAAAAATAGTAAAAATGAGTCATTTCACATGCTTATAGAGAGCCCTTATGACAGAACCACTCTATTGGCGACGTTTTGTATTTTTTTTTATAGATCTAACAGATATTTTCCTACTAAAAATTAATATGATATAATTGAATATGTATAGAATTGAATGATATTCTTTCGGACCCACCTCACCGGCCAAATAAGCTCAAGAAACGCAATACAAAAAAATTTATTCGTAGTAAACACGTCATGGCGGCGGAAACGGTAGAGGGCCTGGCTATGCTGCATGCATCAGCTGATCGAATATATATCAATGAATACCGATATGTTTCTATTCCGTAATTTTTTCTTTTCAAATGCAATAATTTGTTGCTAACAGATTCTTAACATTGGTAGAAAAATTTATTAATATTTTTGAGGAACAAAGCACAATAATCGAAAATTGACATCCAAGAATTTGAAGTTTGCACGCAGCTGCCATTCCACTACTTGAATATTTTTAATACTTCTATTATTAAAAAAATCAATTAATAAAAGAAGCGAAATAACATGTATTTTTTATAATTAAAATAGTCAATTTTCGTCGGGTTTTTACTGATCAAAAAAATAAAAAAATTATGTTGCTTTCTTGAACTACCGTGTGAGGGTAGAACCTCGTTAGAGTAATTCTATTCGATTTTGAGGCATCGAATGACTTCCTTCAAATTTTGTGGACTAATTAATTATGTTATTTCTGATTTTTGTGTGAAATTTGAAATTTTTTTACCACGTAATTAATGAGATATTAAATCTCAAAATTTCAACTTTTAATACAGAGTAAATGGCATAACCTCAAAATTCTATCAAATTCGGTAGGTTTTCATTTTTTTTCTCAAAATCCAGTCGAATGATTTCGATAAAAACTATACAGGGATTCTTTCAGTATTTTGGAGTAATTTGAAATTAATTCAGATTTTTTTACCACGTATTTTTTTATTTATTTTGAAGACAGAAAAATTTGATAGAATCCACGATTGAGTGAGGCAATCAGCTGGCCGCTGCTTAGACGTGATTGGTTGCTTCGTTCAGCATAGTTGTGTGTGTGCTCTATCGTCCTATACGTGCAATGAATATTTAGATGTATGCATACATCACCGTATCATTTAGGGGATATCGAGAGTTTCCCAAAAAATCTTATAATTTCCGTTAAATTCATAATTAGATGAAAAATTTCATATTCCAATATCGATTAAATGAATTCATGACATATCAGAATGAAAATTAATATGTAATACATGCACCGGGAACCCTCTCCATGGAGGGCCCAGTGTCCCAATTTTTATACATCCCTCCCCCCCTACAACTACCTTAATGAGAACTCCCTGATTAATTATCTCAGACAATTAATTCTAAAAAAAATTCAAATTAATCTCTCATTGTGATGCAAAAAAATTCGATAAATTCACACACCCGGTAAATTATATTCATTACATAATTAACAATTCATTGTTGCAGAATACGTGAGAGACACAATAAATTTCGCACCAAAAAAAAAAGAAGAAAAAAGACGAAAAAAAAAAAAAAAAACGTTGAAACAATAAAGAGGTGGAAATTATCTCGAATAATGATGAATAATCATGGAGGATGTGATGCACGAATTTACGCTATTTTACGTGAGTCAAATTGCGGTTACATTGTATAATGAATTGTTTAAGTGAAAGAGAAAGATAGTGAAGCTCTAAAAATTGACGTAATTCATGATTTTTTTTTTTAATTTTTCCATTTTTTTTTTTCAACTCTTGGGATAACAAATACCTTTACTTGATATTAAGTTGAATTGGTGTGTCTGCGTTTTTTTTTATTCACTTGCGTATCACAGATACGTGACGACCGATACTCTATAAGGTAACTGTGTGTTTATATCGTATCGCTTTCGGCCCGTGGGAGTGCTGCAAAACGCGATCCCACGGATCTATCAAGGTTTTTTTTTTTTTTTCAAAAGTGAATGAGATTAATTTATTTTTTTTCTTCACCATATTATAAGGATACTTCGTGATATCAGGATCCTGTCTTTGTTTAATATCTGCCCTTATTGTTCGCATTATTTATTGCGTTTAACTTGCATAATTACGGTACTTTCATTTTTATTGTGGGAGAATGCAAGAAAAATCGGTTTGAGAATGTTTTTATAGATATCTTTGAAGGGAGTGGAATTAGCGAATTTTTGCAGGAGACCTTATCTTTAGAGAATTTAATTCTCCACAAAAAAGGTCTGATGCTTAATTATCGTAAACCTCATAGTTTTGAAGATATTTATAAAATAAGCTGAGAGGAAAAAAAATAACCTAAAATTCCAAATTTCAGAGTCACAAAAGATCGCCATTTTGTTTTACTTTAACACTTTGTGTTTCAAGATCCTGCCTTTTTTAATATCTTTCCTTATTAGCCGCATTATTTATTGCGCCTATTCCGCGGAATGACTTTCGCTTTTATTACGTGAGAATTGAATAAAATCGAAATAAAAAGTTTATTTATATTTAAATTTTTTCTCAACATCTCCGAAATGAGTGGATTTAACAAAAATTGATAAGAGAATCTTTTTTGTAAAAAATTCAATTCTCCATGAAAAAATTCCTCAAAAAATAGTCCTCAACTCAATAATAACTGGGAATTTACAAAACGAGACAAGATCATAAAAGTCGACGGCATTTTTTTTATAACAGAGACTGGAGCAAAATGAATCTGCGAGTCTGAGCGATTAACATTTTTTTTTTATCCTGAAGACGTTAACAAAAAAATTTCAAAAAATTCACCAACAATCTACATATATCGGAGCATCTTCTCAAATTTTTTCAAATTTTTCCGCGATGTTCTTCAGCACGAAAAAAAATCCGGAATCATCTTGCCTTGACGGTCCATTTTGCCCCAGTCTCCCCCTCCTAGTTTTCCTACCCCGAAAATACATTATCGCCAATAAATCCAAAAAATAGGAAATAATGGGAGCGATTCCACAACAGAAGACCTCCGATTTTGCGTTAAAGTGACTTTGAACATAAAAAATCCACGAAATTTTCCACTGAGAAAATAAAAAGGAAAAAACGAGAAATTGAATGACATTTGAAAGCTTTTTGAGGTCGAAGTATGATACTATTTTTTTTTCTCTCTTCCGAATGGACACGACCTCGACTGCTGACACTGTTAGAAAGGGGGGGTCCTTGGCGCTCCCGGATTCGAGAGGGGGTGAGGTCCGGGTTCGGAGTGAAAGAGAGTGAACGTCACCACGACCTTTCGAAGGACGTTTTCAATTCTGGAATTGTGTACGAGCTTGTTTCCTTTTTTTTTTTTTTTTCTTCTGAAATTTCTGAACAGCTTGAGCTGTCTCACGTGGAATTTTTCCCATGTTTCTATGGGAAATTGGCTTGAAATGAGTCAGGATTTTTTTAAGGATAAAAGCTTTTACGAAAATTTTTGAAAAAATTCAACAACAGTGTAGACAAATTAGGGCATTTTTCAGAATTTTTTCAAATTTTTTCAAATAGTGCTTCAGTTAGTAAAAAATTAGGATCTTCTAAAAAAAAAATTATTGAAAAAAAAATTTAATTTTTTTTTTTTGCTGATGAATCGTTTTATAATTTTGATCTAGAAAATTACGACAATGATCTACATCACTGAATCCACTTTTCTGATTTTTCCCGAATTTTTGGGGGCATTTAAATAAATTTGAAATATTCTTTAAAAAATATCAATAATTAAAGTTATTTTTAGATCAAATAAAAATTCCTTTTTTTCCAATGGAATTTAAAAGATTCTCAACTCAATGGGGTGAAGATAAGGCTATTTATAGAATACCAGAGATAATCAGAGCTGCAGGAGTTCGTGATTCTCATTTTCCTTTTTTTTTTAGGTCAGAAAACGATAATTCAGTATATTCGAAAAATCTCAAAAATTAAGAGAAATAGCGCGATCAAGCTTTTTTCTATTTTATAATAAAAATTCAAAGCCAAAAAACGAAGATTCTCACAAAAATTCCCCTATCTCGCTTAATTTCCGGAATATTCTAAAAAAAAAATTTTGTCTAAAATGAAAATAAATGAAAAATAATTTGAAAAAAAAATGTTTTTGCAATAAAAAAAATTATTGAAAATTTCTCTATTATTTTTTTCTTATGAGTCTGAATTTGAAAAGAGCGGAATTGACGTCACGCTCTTGGACGCGTGCATAAAGTCCTTTTTTTCCGCTCACTTACGGATTATTTTAGTCCTTTTGAGGTCAAACTCTCTCGGATCCAATGTCATTTCGATTGTTTTTGTTCCCTTTAACTTTATTTTATTACAATGATTTTTGTGTAGAGAATAAACAAGATCATTAACCTGGCGCCTGTCCAAGTGAAAGGAAATATACGATTTCTGCATCGTTTGAATTCCGAAATTCCCTTTTTTTTTAAAACTATTCGAACTGGTGAGACCGGAATTTTTGCATAAAAATGTGCGAAAAATCACGTTATGTAGAATATTTCATTGGGTTTGTAATTTAATCGTATTTTTATGGGTATTTGCTACTCGTATCCGTTTCGCATTTGAATTTTTATCCAAAAAGTTGGAAGAACAAATGAAATTTAATGAATAAATAAATATTTCGAGAATTCGGTGCTGAAATTTTTGGGTGTAAATGATGAAAATTGGTTGAAATTTTGAAAATTTGGGGAGATAGAACATTTTTGATGATTCTATTGAAAAGCTGAGGAAATTCTAGCTGGAAAAAATGGGTCACAATCAATTTTTGACTATTTTTTTGAAATTCAAAAATTCCTAAAAATTAGAATTTTTTTTTTGATTTACTGTTTTTTTTTGATATTTCAGATTTTATGTAACGTAGCACAAAAAATTGATGATTTCCTCAAAAGCAAAGCTCCTTCCCTATCAATTCATGTGTTCTCATTTGACTTCCCTCAATTTTTGATTTTTTTTTTTTTTAAAAAAAAACATATTTTTAAAAAATACTCAACAATTACTTCGAAAATCAATCAAAATTGATTGAAAAATACATGAATCAATAGGCAATGGACTTAACCTTTCTTCTGCTCATCTAATTTTTGCCACAACAATTAAAATCTCCAAAAATCCTGAATTTTTCAAAAATTCTAATTTGAAAAATCCACAAATTTTCAAAAAAAATCCTAAAAATCAAGTATGACCTATGTTTTTCAGCTGAAATTTTCTCAGCTTTTCAATGGAATCATCAGAAAAAATCCATCTCCTACCACTTCATCAAAACGCTCAATTATCTATTTTTTCAATAAAAAAAAACCCCCGAACAGATTATTTCTACTCTTCTCAATATCTCAAAAAAAATGATTAAGGTAAGACTATCGCTCACGTCACCACTAAGCGTGGGGTCAAGGGAGGTTAGGAAAAAATCATCTGGAACAACCAAAGGAGGGAGAAATTGTTCAACCTATAATGCTATTCAGCCTCAATAATTTCTTGCTTTCATATGAAAGCATAATTTAATCAAAATAATTATATCTACTAATATTTTGATTTTTTTTTCGAAGAACCATTTTTCAAAATTCTGATACGGGCCTGCCTACGCACACTAATGTGCGCGTATACGTATGCGCGCACACTAGAGAATACTCCTGTAGTTGTACACACATACAGAGCGACCGCGTGTACGTATACAGCGGCGCTGGCCTGCCATTAATCGTTTATTTTTTTTTCTCCAAAACTATGGGTCAGAAATAACTGATTTTGGTCTCAAAAAATTCTTAAAAGTGGTGACTATGGACTACAATTTTTTCAGAAGCCCCGTAAATGCCGTTTTTCTTTAAATTTATAATGATTGAATCGCGACTCAATTTACTCGTTTTCTTATGGGAAAAATGCACTTTTTGAAATTCAATATCTCGGATTCCACGGGTCAGAAAATTTTTCACCATGAGGAAAAGTTGTTGGGTTTCCTGTGAAGAATATCTCTGAATTTTTTCAGATTTTTCGTATTTCAAGCCTCTGGTGATAGTCATACCTTAATCCAAAATTAATGTTACTCCACCATTTTCCACCTCGAATCAGCTAAAAACCGCAAAAATTCCAAAAGATCTCAAATTTTTATTTAAAAAAATATTATTAGCATAGTTTCACCTAAAATTCCTTCCTAAAGCCAAAATTAACGAAGACAAACAAATAAATCCTTAAACTGCAACAAACTCAGTCTCTGTGGCTGTCGTGGCTTTTACGAGCCATTGACTGCAATTTTCCATCCAACAATTGACGATAATCGTAGTGTATCATTAGCAACAATTGTCATTTCACTCTCGATGCAACCGAGATATATTTTTACCACGTAAGATAATCACTGAAATGTTTTTTTTTTTTTTTTTATTATTTTTTTTTTCCTCCTTTTCCATTGAATTCCACGTTAATTTCTTTTTATTTTTGTTCATTCTTGATCTCTCATCTGTGACCTCATAGCCGTGACACCAATTCCATCATCGACATCGGGATCGTCACAAATACCAAAAGGATCATCACTCTCTTCCATTTCACTTTTTATAATCTCATTAAATTTTGATTTTATTTATCTTTGAATTTTTTTCCATTTGCCAATGAGAATTTCACTCATTTTTGATTATGCAATATGCCACACGATACATTATTATTTTTTTTTTTTTTTTTTCATTTGAAAGTAGAATTTATTATTTCTAATTTTTATCTTGATTTATTTTCAGAAAAGGAAAAAAAAAAAAAAAGGAATTTAAAAGTAAATTTTTTATGGATTTTTAAATTGAAAAGAAAATCCTAATTTTTTCTTTTTTTTTTCCTGGCAGAAGATACTTCCGTAATTATTATATTCAAGATAAATATTTACGTAATTTAAATGGGAAAAAATAATGCAATTATTAGAAAAATGTGAAAAGCATTAATTATGACATTTTCAATCCATAATTTTTCACAATTCTCCTTCTTCAGATTTTTTTTTTTTTTTTTTTTTTTTCTTCAAGATGAGTGCAGTTTTGCAATGGATAAATAAATACAGTAAGCGAAAGATTTTGTTGCGGTGGAAAAGTGTACGATTGGAACGATGATAATTACCGATATTGCAGGGAAGAGAAAGAGCAAGAGAGAGAAAGAGAGAGAGAGAGAGAGTGAAAATTCTGACCCGATGGAGGATGAACACGGAAAATTACAAGGTGAATTAAACGTAAATGGCCACCGTTTCTTTTACTGAACTTTTCAACTACTGATATTCCCGCGAATTTCGAAATTCATTTCTCACTATTTATTTTCTTAATATTTCCATGAATATGCGCCTTGAGCCATCAATTCTCTGGTGAATTTGATAAAACCGAGTGGATTATGTTAATAATATTATTTTTAGAGAATCAGTAAAATCCACAAAATTAATCAGAATTTTTTTCAAAGTGGAGACGTTGGAAAAAAAAAATTGAAAAAATTAGGCAATGGTCTAGACATGTTGTGACATCTTCTCAAATTTTTTCAGATTTTTTAGAAGAGGCCTTCACTTTGAAAAAAATTAAATCTATAATTAGGGCCGAGACGTTGGTGTATGGTTTGATCTAGGCTGAAGTTGCCTTCAAATTAAACACATTCTGAATGATTATGAATGTTAAACTGACATTTATAAACGTCAAACTGACTTTATGAACTTTAAAAACTCTTAGGAGAACTTCCGGTGGAACTTTTGGGGAGAACTTCCAGAGGAACTCTTGAGGGAACTGTCAGAGGGAGTGTTAGGGAGGGGGGGGGGGTATCTTAGGAGAATTCTCTAGGAAACTTCCAAGGGAACTCGTAGGCCGACTCATCACAATTGTAACTCACGATGAATGATAATATCCAAATATTGACCAATTCTTCCAATTATTGGGAAACACTAATTCTCTAACGTTTATAAAGTCAGTTCAACGTTTATAAATGTAAGTTTAACATTAATAATCTTCTAAAATGTGTTTGATCTATAGGGAAAACTTCAGCTTAGATCAAACCTTACACCAACGTCTAGGCCCTATCTATAATTCCGAATGATACGTTTTTTAAATTTTGGCGCGAAAGAGAGGGTGTCCACGTGACTGCGCGCGCATGGGATGTCATGTGATGCGAGAGTGGGTGAGCAATAGAGCAAATGAGGCATCAATTCCCAGTGAATTTGTTGAAACCCAGAAGAATTATTTTAATAAAATTATTCTTTGAGAATGAGTGAATCGACAAAATCAATCAGAATTTTTTTCGGAGTGAACACGTTGGTGAAAAAAATTGAAAAAATTAGACGACAATCTAGACATGTTGCGGCATCTTCTCAAATTTTTTCAGATTTTTCTGGGAAAGCCTTCACTCTGAAAAAAATCGAGTCCATTTGAGTGGAATGAAACGTTTGAATTTTGGCGGGAAGACGGAGGGGTCCGCGCCACTGCGCGCGCATCAGGAGTCATGCAATGCAAGGGAGACACCACATTAGACGCGAACGTAATGCAACATAAATTGTGTGCGCAGTGCACTTTAATGAATGTGTGCAATTGGTGCGTCCTTTTATGAAGTTATTTTACTATTTTGAACTGTCCATCATTAATTCCAAATCATCAACAGAAGTTTCAAAGCTGAGCGCGAAAAACTGATTGGGATTCGAAGATCTGTAGATCATCGAAAGTGATATCTGTCACATTATCACTGCTTACGTGAACGGAAATGGACCAAAATGAATTGTTGATGTTATCTTATGGATATATGTCTTCAAATTTAGTTTCTACAGGTTCATACTTTTTTTTTCAAAGAAAAAATCCTTTTAATGATTTGAAATTAGTCAAAAAATAGTCAAATAATCTCAAAAAAAGGACACACCAATTGCGTACGTTTATTCTGGTGCATAGAGTGCGCTGCGCACACAATTGCTGTTGCGTCGTGTTTGCATCCATTGTGGTTCCTCCCAAAGAGTGAAGAAGCAGTAGAATAGATGAGCATTTCTACTTGTTCATTAATAATTCAGGAATATGCGAATGAAGGAGTTGTACTCAATTAAAAATATATTCGCATTGAAAAATTCGTTTTCTCATGTAATACCTCAATAATAATAAGAAAAAACCTCCGGAAACAATTATGCTGTCAAAATGTCTTTGTCAATCATTTCCCATCAAATTAATCAGTTACGTAATTATTACAGTAAATCGAGTTCACATATAAAATTCAGCCCTCTGACAGCCAATTAATGTTTCCTAAATAATATTTTCCTCAGAAACTGATATATCAAAGAAAAAAAAAAAAGTAAAAAGAGGCGATAAAAAAAATCACAGAATCTCGATTTCTTCTGTAGCAACAATTGGTGAAACTGGATAAGTCACTGAAGTTATAAAAGTTAGAATAGAAATATTATCCTTATGTAACGAGATCCCATGTGTATTGGGTTATTACATAGCTCACGTGCCAATAACGAAAATAAAAAAAAAAAGATAATAAAAATTTTCGAGGAAGTATGATAAAAAGGTCGCTCGTGAGATGTGTAATAAAGAAGTAGGTAATTCAGCGTCAGGGATATTATTACGTCAATGAAAGTTGAATGAAGAAGCATCTGTAGTTGAATCATTTTATTAATTTTATTTTTTGCTCTTTTTCTTCACGATAGAATTGGTAATAAGGTAGAGTGCAATAAAACTCACTGATTGTACTCAACAATTATGAAATAACGAGCAGTTAAAAGCAATATTTCTTCCTTTCAAAAATGGCAAACTTCTCATTGATCATTTGTAAACATCGATTAACCGATGCGATATCTCGCATTGAATTCGCGCTATTGCATGTACTTCGATAGGGGGGATAAAGAATATCGATTAATAGGATCAGCTTTCAATCGGTCAATTTCAAAATTTCGACTAATCGATGTCAAAGCTAGACTAATCGAATTTCAGATCAGTGTCGGAATTTGATTAATCGAATTTCGCATCGATGTCAAAATTCGATTAATCGAATTTCGAATTAATTTCAAAATTTTATTAATCGAATTTCAGATTAATGTCGAGATTCGATTAATCGAATTTTTTATCAATGTCAAAATTCAATTAATCGAATTCCGGATCGATGTCAAAATTCGATTAATCGAATTCCGGATCAATGTCGAAATTCGATTAATCAAATTTCAAATCGATGTCGAAATTCGATTAATCGAATTTCGAATCGATGTCAAAATTCGATTAATCGAATTTCAAATCGAATTTAGGTGGATCATTCAAAAAGCGCTTCCTTTCAAAAACTTCTGATCGATCATCTACAAACATCGATTAATCGATGCGATATTTTGCATTAAATTCGAGATATCGCATAACATTCGATAATTCTGTTCCACCGGTTTTAGTTGAAGCGGACTTTCAACTAGATCATCACTTTGAAATAATAATCACCTGAATGGTGAAATATTTTTTAAAATGAATTTCATAACCTCAAAATGCTTTTTTTAAGTTAATTGAAGTAGGTGAGAAGGTTAATTACGTGGATAATAAAACTAAGAAATTATGAAAAGTGTAAAATTTAGTAAAAAAAAAGCATATTTTTTATGTAATTATTTTTTAACATTGTGACTTAATTTTTTCCAGCAATTTACGTGTTTAGATTTTGAATGAAAATAATTAATTCACGTTTAATTTAATGTAAAATGTCGTTGTGACCTAGTTTCTTTATATTTTATCATTTATTTTTGCAAAATAAAATAAAATGATTCAGATCCAAGAAATTTCTAGATTCTATTGCAAATATCTTTGAAACAAGTGGATTTAGAGAAAAATCCCAAGAAATCTTTTCCGTACAAAATTTAATTTTCTTCAAAAAAAAGATATTTTTTTATCCGAAATCAGGCTAGGAATCTCTAGAAATCGCTGGAAATCACTGAAATCGAATGATTCCTGATTTCCTCGTGATTTCTCCAAATGTATAGGAAATCATTGGAAATCACAAAGAAATCGCGTGATTTCGGGAATCACTGGGAATCGCTCATCTCCTCTCCAAGCGAGCAAGCATTCATCCGTTTAAGGAGGTTCTACCCTTCTCAAGAGTGAATTTAAATTTTTTGATATTTTTGCATGAAATTTTTTAAGGTTACAAACAAATATATCATACACGTTTTAGTTGAATGATTAATGCATTGACCGTCTAGTTATCGAGAAAAAAAATAGTAAAAATGAGTAATTTCACATGCTTATAGAGAGCCCTTATGACAGAACCACTCTATTGGCGACGTTTTGTATTTTTTTTTTATAGATCTAACAGATATTTTCCTACTAAAAATTAATATGATATAATTGAATATGTATAGAATTGAATGATATTCTTTCGGACCAGCCTCACCGGCCAAATAAGCTCAAGAAACGCAATACAAAAAAATTTATTTGTAGTAAACACGTCATGGCGGCGGAAACGATAGAGGGCCTGGCTATGCTGCATGCATCAGCTGGTCGAATATATATCAATGTATACCGATATGTTTCTATTCCGTAATTCTTTCTTTTCAAATGCAATAATTTGTTGCTAACAGATTCTTAACATTGGTAGAAGAATTTATTAATATTTTTGAGGAACAAAGCACAATAATCGAAAATTGACATCCAAGAATTTGAAGTTTGCACGCAGCCGCCATTCCACTACTTGAAGATTTTTAATACTTCTATTATTAAAAAAATCAAATAATAAAAGAGGCGAAATAATATGTATTTTTTATAATTAAAATAGTTAATTTCCGTCGGGTTTTTACTGATCAAAAAAATAAAAAAATTATGTTGCTTTCTTGAACTACCGTGTGAGGGTAGAACCTCGTTAAGTATTCATGAAAATGCTTATAAGAGTATGAAAAAATTATTCCCATTCCTTTAATAATCCGTTTTATTCATTGAGCATCCACATACCACTAACCGTGAATTAATTATTGTTAATCTATAATAATTAATTAATAAAGTTTTCCTATTGACAGTCCAGAAATCACTGATTCCTGAAATTCAGAGATCACTGGAAATCATTGGAATCAACGAGAATCACGGAAAATCATAGGTTATCTTATTGATTCAGAAATCACCGGAATCACAGTGGAAATCACGAGGAATCGATTCATTTTGGAAATCGTTATGCCACGAAATCTGCGAGTGAGCAGCCCCTCGACCTAGATCCTCGTAAATTCAACAGTTTTCAAGATATTCAATTAATTAACCAGTCTAAAAAAAAAAAAACTCTTCAAATTAGTAATTGTTAAAAAGTCAGAAGCAGTTGCCAGCATTGTATATCATTATATACCGGCTAGTCTATTGAAATTATGGGTTTTATGCGTGGGTTTATCTCCTGAGGTTATGGAATTTAACGTTAAGAATAGTAACCCTTTACCGCAAGTCTCATCACGATGGAAATGGGAGGTACAAGACGGGTTGTAAAGTACCATAGATGATGCGAATGGAACGTAATACAAAGAGAAAGAAGAGAGGCAATGAAGAAGTGGATAATTTTAAGATAGAAAATAAAGTGAAAAATCGAAGAAATAACCAGGCAATAGTCCTTATCCATGGTTCTTTTTTACACTATAAAACTCATGACTCGGTGGTCTTTGCCCTGAAAGGAGGTAGACCCTAGTGTGGGCGTCACACATGGTACGCACAGAGAACAACATAACCAAGTAAACTCTTTTCTTTTTATCTTGACTGTGAATTTCATTTTTTTTTTTTTTTTTTTTTTTTGAAAAACCATGAAGACTAGTCGTAGTCACGGGATAAAGGAGCGAGGCTCGTATATTATCATCAAACGAGTCAGCTTTAAGCGAAGGGTATCATTATCTTCAGTGCATGATGGGGAAAAATCGCGTTTGAGTCCCTTCACTACTTATGGCTAGTGTTAAAGTGTGAGAAGGATTTTCTCGGTGCATTATTTGCGTTGTCTCTCGTGATAAAAGTGATTGTACAGGGAAAAAATGAAGGGAGGAGATATGTTGAAATATTTTGAAATAAAGATAATTGTGAGATTTAATAAGCGAGTGATGAACGATCTCTGAAGAAAAATCAATCTTTAGAAAATAAGTTTTTTTGAGAATCGATTTTACAAAAAGTTGAAAAATAAAAGATTCGAGTTTTTGAAAATCGTCCGGAAAACATCAAATTTTAGGAAAAAGGATCGATTCACAAAGATCCATCCAAAATCGACCCTAACATCACTATTTAACACCATTTTTTTTCTTCTTCGGTCCGAATTTTGGGAGAGTAGTTTTGTAATTAGTTTTTTTGCAAAAAATTTTATGCACTGCAAGAAAGATATTTTGAATTTTTCAATTGAACGAAATATATTCAAAGACATTTGTAAAAAAAAAATCCCTCACAATTCAATTTTTCTAGTTGTTCATAAGGATATTGGAAAGAATCGTTAACACCAAAATATGGTCAAATCGCTAGTGATTTGACAACATTTTAGTGTTTTTAACAATATTTTCCAATATCCCTATGAGCAACTAGAAAAATTGAATACTTAATCCCGGAAATGAATCCGATAATTAGTTCCTCAAAATATTCCATCAGTGCCCTAAAATACAAAGAAAATGCTCTAATTCAACCTAAAATTATTTATTTTTATTTATTTATTTATTTGAACAACAACCCAACAGCCAAGGCCAATAACAGGATTGAAAGCAATTTATACATAGTCTGATACAGAAGTAGTAAGTAGTGACAAATGTCATTTGAAACAATACTATATACATTGTGATAAAAAATTGATTAATCAACGTTTTTATTAATAGAGTCTCACATAATACTTTTTAACAATGTTATACATTTTAAGACAATAGAATTAACAATTCCAACAGTCATTGACAATTTCAACCTTGGGAAAACGCTCTAGATTAACGAGGTTCTACCCTCACGCGGTAGTTCAAGAAAGCAACATAATTTTTTTATTTTTTTGATCAGTAAAAACCCGACGAAAATTAACTATTTTAATTATAAAAAATACATGTTATTTCGCTTTTTTTATTAATTGATTTTTTTAAAAATAGAAGTATTAAAAATATTCAAGTAGTGGAATGGCGGCTGCGTGCAAACTTCAAATACTTGGATGTCAATTTTCGATTATTGTGCTTTGTTCCTCAAAAATATTAATAAATTCTTCTACCAATGTTAAGAATCTGCTAGCAACAAATTATTGCATTTGAAAAGAAAAAATTACGGAATAGAAACATATCGGTATACATTGATATATATTCGATCAGCTGATGCATGCAGCATAGCCAGGCTCTCTATCGTTTCCGCCGCCATGACGTGTTTACTACAAATAAATTTTTTTGTATTGCGTTTCTTGAGCTTATTTGGCCGGTGAGGTGGGTCCGAAAGAATATCATCCAATTCTATACATATTCAATTATATCATATTAATTTTTAGTAGGAAAATATCTGTTAGATCTATAAAAAAAAATACAAAACGTCGCCAATAGAGTGGTTCTGTCATAAGGGCTCTCTATAAGCATATGAAATTACTCATTTTTACTATTTTTTTTCTCGATAACTAGACGATCAATGCATTAATCATTCCACTAAAACGTGTATGATATATTTGTTTGTAACCTTAAAAAATTTCATGCAAAAATATCAAAAAATTTAAATTCACTCTTGAGAAGGGTAGAACCTCCTTAAGTTAATAACAGTAACAATATCATTAATTAGATACTTTCCCGCAAGGGAAATGCCCTAAAAACCTTCACTATGTATAGCGCCATCTCTGAATCGGAGTTAAAAGCTCAATCGTATTGTGTCACCATGAAAATCGTTTATGAAAAGTATCGAGAACGTGTTACTACCGCCCACAGAGAGATGGCATTACTGCAGGGCCTTCATAATGCACGTATCCACTTATTTCTTCAATTTGAATACAAAAACAAAGCTATATAATATTCGTGAATAAAAATTTTGCATAATTCTAATGATTCTAAAACGCAGAAAAGAATTATTGAAAGTGCATTAAGGTCATAACTGATGTTATTATATAAAATCACAGTGCAAATAGTCAACACTGAATTTTAAATGATGAATTGAGTATAAATGGTAGTATGCAAACAATGCAAAGGCGTATATACATACAAATGCCTCACCTATAAAAACCAGTTTGACTGTCTACCATTCGGGCATTGGAGATATATCACATAGAGAGACATTATTTTTCCTATGCAATTGCATGAATCTCGTGTGCTTGTCTTTATCTTGGTAAAGAATCTCACTGAATAAGAGGGATAAAAGGAGAGAAAAAATCAAAAGGAAACGATGGAGAAGAGAGAGAGATAAAATTTAAGAGAATTTAAACTTCTTATTCTCTTTTATACAGAGAGAAGAAAAATAAAGAGGTGGAAGGATCTTTTTGCTGAGCACGTGCATACCTTGACTCTGAGGATTTACGGGCAACACAGACGTATAACTGGAAAAAAAGAGAAGAGTTAAATATTTTTGTTTAATATTTTTTTTCTCTTCTCTTTTTTTTTGATACATGAAGAGACTAATGGAAGACAGTATTGTCGGTCTTTTGTCGTTTGTTCTCACTGAAGAAAATAATTGGCACATTTATTCTCACTGAATCACCGACAATGATAAGAGAGATGGACCATGTCAACTTGATGGACAAGGGATAAAAAAAAATAAAAGTGTTTACTGTTTGTTAACCATGTAACTCTGATGACTCCATCAGATAAGAAGGATTTTGGTCTTATTTATAGCCTTACTAATGCTTTCTTTTTGAATTGTTTGCTGTTGTGCCTGTTTGAAATTCTTTGTACATTGTTTTTTTTTAGGTTATTTTTCGTGGGAAAAAATGGGGTTATGTCAATGTTCTTTGTTCTGGATTTATTTTTAGTGTAGAAATTGTTGGCGATACGAAAAAATTGGTAAAATAAAAAATGTTTGAGTTGAAGAGACGGATATTTTTTATTTTGATTTTCCTTTGTATTTTTAATCATTTCTGTGGAAAATGGAAATTTTTTAGGTTAGCTTCCAATTAATTGCCGAAAATTCGGGAAAACGTGCTTTAATTTACCCAAAAAAAAGTGATTAAACTATTCGAAAGTCATATCTGCAGGTTGTGAATATAATTTTTCTTCGTTTCTCGAATTTTTTTCAAATTACTAATCTCTTATTACATGCATGAGATAGAGAGAGAGGCAAATAGTTACGACTACCTTCTAATTAAAATTTCTCAATAACTATACGGTGAATTAAATAGTTTTTTCTTCTATTATTTAATTAAAATGCTGTTCTCTTCGTCAATTGTTTTTAAATAATGGGTCAACTGTGTGGTTTTTTAGTAATTTCGTTATTTCTGTCTGATTTAGGGCGTTTCATCCCCACCACCACTATTTCCAGTAACTTTGATAATTCATATCTCATAAACTACACGGTCAAAAATTATGAAAAAAATTCAGAAAAATATAAAAAAAATATAATCTTTGATAAGGCCTCAGAAAAAAAATAAGGAGTTAACTGTACTCAAATTTGCTGGAATACTACCTTAAGATGAAAAAATTCGTCCTTTCACTGTTTCTAATTTTAATGTTCATTTTGTCCTTCGTGGTGATATTTTTTAATTGTATTCGCCATTTTAGTAGTTTTCGGTGGCCAGATAATTTTCGCAGAAAAAAAAGGAAAAAAAAAACAAAAGAATAATGAGAAAAAAAAAAGTGCAGTTTTTTTTTGTCGCTCATGCAGTAGGAAAAATCAAGTGCAAAACCAATAATTATTTTAATTAAATTTCATCTCTCACTAAATTACATTTCAACTTTCATTTTCACCTCACATTGTTACACTCAAGTTCATCGATTTTTATTTTTTCACCTCATCCCTTCCACAAATTTTAATTCATTTTTTTTTTTTCAACTAACATCTTCATTAATTCAATGAAAATTAAAAAAAAATACCTATTAAATAGTTTTAATCTAAAATTATAATTTAATTATTCGTTTAAATTGAATCACGTGTGTTTGTGTTCCATAAACAATTATTTCATTTGTAATATTCAAATTTTTTTTTGTATGCAAGCAACGTTTTAACTTTATCAATTCGGGGGATAGTCATAAGTGAAAGTGAAAGTGGAGTAAGTGGACAATATTTATCGTTTGCAAACCATTGGTCAGACATACACGAGCTGTGTGAACTGTTTCTTACGTTCACGTACAAAATTTACGTAGCTTTTTACAATTTCTCACTGCAAATTTGTAGAATTTTGTGTTTAAGAGCGAAATCTCTTTTTTTTTGTCTCACTTACTCGTAATCATAGAGAGAAGTCCCAGAGAAATTCTAGTAGACTCGGAAGTGTTATTATTATTGTTATTTGAGGTATATGCACCGTACTTGGATCATCAGCTTTTTCTTTTGATTTAAGGAGGTTCTACCCTTCTCAAGAGTGAATTTAAATTTTTTGATATTTCTGCATGAAATTTTTTAAGGTTACAAACAAATATATCATACACGTTTTAGTTGAATGATTAATGCATTGACCGTCTAGTTATCGAGAAAAAAAATAGTAAAAATGAGTAATTTCACATGCTTATAGAGAGCCCTTATGACAGAACCACTCTATTGGCGACGTTTTGTATTTTTTTTTTTATAGATCTAACAGATATTTTCCTACTAAAAATTAATATGATATAATTGAATATGTATAGAATTGAATGATATTCTTTCGGACCCACCTCACCGGCCAAATAAGCTCAAGAAACGCAATACAAAAAAAATTATTTGTTGTAAACACGTCATGGCGGCGGAAACGATAGAGGGCCTGGCTACGCTGCATGCATCAGCTGATCGAATATATATTAATGTATACCGATATGTTTCTATTCCGTAATTTTTTCTTTTCAAATGCAATAATTTGTTGCTAACAGATTCTTAACATTGGTAGAAGAATTTATTAATATTTTTGAAGAACAAAGCACAATAATCGAAAATTGACATCCAAGAATTTGAAGTTTGCACGCAGCCGCCATTCCACTACTTGAATATTTTTAATACTTCTATTATTAAACAAATCAATTAATAAAAGAAGCGAAATAACATGTATTTTTTATAATTAAAAGTTAATTTTCGTCGGGTTTTTACTGATCAAAAAAATAAAAAAATTATGTTGCTTTCTTGAACTATCGTGTGAGGGTAGAACCTCGTTAATGAAAAGTTTACTTTTATTTTTTTAGAATTTTTCTGAATTTCCGGAATTTCTTATTCATGAGAATTACTCGAAAATGACGAGATTGGCAAGAATTTATCTGGAAACTTTTTTTGTAGGGAATTTCATTGTCTATAAAAAAAGGTCTCTTGCCAGTTTTCGATGAAAGTACTTGTTCTGAAAATATTTGCGAAATAACGTAGAATTTCCTTTATTTATTGGAAAAAAATGGAGAAAAATTGGGATTTTTCATGAAATAATTTGAGATTTTTTAAAAAATGATTTGATTGAAAATCTGAGGAAATTTCAGGTAGAAAAGTAGTTACAATGATTTTTGGATGAGTTTTTGAAGAATTTAATTATTTTAATAAAAATTTGAAAAATTCTCAACCGAAAAAAGAGGAAAAAAGAACATTTTTTGTGTTGCAGCGAAAAAAGTCAATTAAAATTGCAAAATTTTCTGAAAATTAAAAGTTTTCATTTTTGGCTTGAAACTGCAATTAAAAAAAAAAAAAATTAATTTTGACACATTTTTTTTTATTGGAATAATTGACCAAAAAAAAAACATCCCAATGCGTGTCATTGGAATTCCCATTTTATTCTACATCTCCCCACAAAACAAGTTAATGAATTTGTAGAATCATAATAATAATAACAGCAAGTTGTTCATTCATAAAAAAATTTCCGGGACACGAATGAATTATCACCGATTGTAATCTCGAACAACTTTAACACAACAAATTTATGATAATTGATTATATTTCTTCTTCATTTAATTATTAATGAGATGGTAATTTTCACGTTCATTAAATTTGCATTATTTCCGATGTTCTTACGGTTATTCATTTTTAATTCTTGTTAATTCACAGTTAGTGAATGGAATTATCCAGATTTTCAGAAAAAAACAACATTTTTTTGGGAGAATGGATTTCCTGGAATTGAAAAAAAAAAAGGAATTTCATCGAATAAATCGCAAAATTTGAGCCGAAAAATACAAGAATACAACTGATTTTGAACAAAAAATTTGTCGAGTTATTCAAAAAACTGATTTTTTTGGAAAAATCATCTTTTAAAAATTATTTCAGGAATTAATGGTCCAAAAATTGTGGTTTTATATCATTTTTCAGCTCAAATTTTCCGCTCTTTTCGATAAAACCATCAAAATTTCAAAAAATCCAAAAATTTATTTTCTCTCAAATTCAAAAAATTAAAAAAAATGAATAAAAAAGTTGAAATTGTTGACTTTTAAAATTTTGAAAATCCAAAAAAAAATCTTGAAAATCCATAATTGAAAAATCTCAAAATTTCTGTCAGTTCAAAAAAAAATACGGATATTTCAACATTAAATAAAAGAAAAAATAAATAAATAAATGATTAAACTGGTTTTTGGAGAAAGAAAAAATACCAGTTACTAGATCATATTTGACATTAGCAAATCTGTCTCGAGGTCGTTCAGTTGAATTCAACAATAATATTCTCCCTGTGTTGCCACTGTGTGCAATGTTTTTTTTTTTTTTTTTTTTTTTTTGCGGAAGGATAATAACAAGGTGGAACTGAAATTGTCTTTTGTGTCCATCGTAAAAGGAATTTGCAATTTTTATTTACGTATTATATTGTCGTTTCTCTTATTCTGTCACGTTTGGGCAAGTTCCTGCAGGAATTTTTTTTTTCATTCTTCTTTAATCCAGGAATTACCTAAACCTGTTATTAAAAGTTTCATCTTAAATGCATCATGACCTTTTTTTTTTTTTTTCATTACAAAATCTCGGAAATAAGTGAAGAATAATTCGAATTTTTCACTTAATTTTAAAAGACAAAAATTCTATTGGATTTTATTCATAATTAATTCTAAGGGGAGGGGCATTCAATTGCCCCTCGATCGGTAATTTTCCAGTCGCAATCGAGTATTTATGAATGCCGATTTCCTTGAACTTTCACGTGTAAATTTTTAATTTCCTCATCAGTAAATTTTCTTAAAATGAAAGGAAATGAGATCATTATCGATTCTGCATGTTTTTGTTAGTATCTCGGGAGTGGGGAGGGGTGGAGGGTTGAAAATGGTGGCATTGGACGAGGCGGGAAATTTCCGATTCAAAACAGTGCAAAAAACTTAATTTTCATTTATTATTTCCTAAGTTACAATAAAAAGAAGAAATTTGTGAAAAAAAGTGAATATTTCATTTTTTTCATTTTTTTTTTGACCGATCTCAGGTTCTAATGCTGATAAATAGACTCCATTGCACCATCTGGAATCGGAAATTTCCCTGGCTATCCACTGAAATCATTTTTAACCCCCCACCACTTTTACTACTCGAGATAATCTCGAAAATGTTCGGGAAAAGATTGTGTAAATGAAAAGTGAAACTTTCAATTTTTACAACAGGAATGCTTTTGTGATCTCGGAAATGAGTGGGTTTAGGAGAAAATCTCAAGAGACTTTTTTTGTAGCTCTTAAAATTCTCTACAAAAAAGGTTTCCTGAAAAATTCTCCTAAACCTCATCGTTTCTGAGATATTCTCGAAAGAATAAAAAAATCGTTAGTGCAGTAGAAAAAGAGTAAAAAAATCGGTTGCGCATACTTTTACCAATATCTCAGAAACAATGAGGCTTAGGGAAAAATCTCAAGAGACCTTTCTTGTAGCTTTTAAAATTCTCTACAAAGAAGTTCCCTTGAAAAATCCTCCTAAACCTCATCATTTCCAAAATAGTCATCTTTTAGTGTCTCAATAATCCCCAACTCAATTTTTAAACTCCAACTTTTTTTTTAACTCCACAATATCTCAATAAGCATTGGGGCAAAATGGGTTCGATTATAGTGTTAAAAATCGGAAATTTCCCTGACCATCCGACTGAACCAGTTTCCAGCCCCCACTGCCTCTGGCACTTGAGATAATCTCGAAAATGTGGGCGAGTTTGTGTAAAAGAAATCGAAATTTCTCTCGCTATCATTCAAAATAAATCACTGAGACTGTCAGAGCACTTTTCAGTGGATTATTCTATTCCCTGGACCTCTTAAAATCTCCCACACACACACACAAAAAAAAAAAGTGCCTGAGAGTCCTCGAGATAACAAAAAATTGAGTGCAGAGCGAAAAAAAAGAAAAATAAAATGAAAAAAATCCTTTTTTTCGTTGTAAAAAAATTAAATTCTTTTTTTTTTTATTTTTATTAAATTCTCTACATCCGCATTCATTTTAATTTCGTAAGGGTTCTCTGTCTCTCTCCCGCGCATTTCCACGCTTGCAACATTTCGCGAATAGGGGGAGTAGACCCCCCTAAGAATATGTCGGTATTGCGAAAATCTTTTCCTTCTATCTGAAAAAAAAAAAAAGAAAGAGAAAGAAAATATTTCAGTCTAAAAAAACCACTTCTGTCTCACTTATATGCACAACTTTGGTATCATAGAAAAATAATAGAAAACAATACGAGCTCTCCTTTTTCTCTCGTATGTAGACAATCTTGCTTGAATTATCCCACGTTATTATCCTACACACATAAATGCAGTTGAGAGAGCAAAAAAAAAAATCGCGATTTCAATGAATATAAAAAGTGAATTGAAAGATATGAAAGAAATGACGGAAATCATTTTCTGCTATTGTACTCGAGAATAGGCGAGTTGAACGTTTTTTTTAATAGGGGAATTAAGGGAATAAGAGAATTTTTGTCGATGAGAGGTTTTTGGTTATTTTTTTTTTTTTTTTAAGGAGGTTCTACCCTTCTCAAGAGTGAATTTGAATTTTTTGATATTTTTGCATGAAATTTTTTAAGGTTACAAACAAATATATCATACACGTTTTAGTTGAATGATTAATGCATTGACCGTCTAGTTATCGAGAAAATAAATAGTAAAAATGAGTAATTTCACATGCTTATAGAGAGCCCTTATGACAGAACCACTCTATTGGCGACGTTTTGTATTTTTTTTTTATAGATCTAACAGATATTTTCCTACTAAAAATTAATATGATATAATTGAATATGTATAGAATTGAATGATATTCTTTCGGACCCACCTCACCGGCCAAATAAGCTCAAGAAACGCAATACAAAAAAATTTATTTGTAGTAAACACGTCATGGCGGCGGAAACGATAGAGGGCCTGGCTATGCTGCATGCATCAGCTGATCGAATATATATCAATGTATACCGATATGTTTCTATTCCGTAATTTTTTCTTTTCAAATGCAATAATTTGTTGCTAACAGATTCTTAACATTGGTAAAAGAATTTATTAATATTTTTGAGGAACAAAGCACAATAATCGAAAATTGACATCCAAGAATTTGAAGTTTGCACGCAGCCGCCATTCCACTACTTGAATATTTTTAATACTTCTATTATTAAAAAAATCAATTAATAAAAGAAGCGAAATAACATGTATTTTTTATAATTAAAATAGTTAATTTTCGTCGGGTTTTTACTGATCAAAAAAATAAAAAAATTATGTTGCTTTCTTGAACTACCGTGTGAGGGTAGAACCTCGTTAAGGGAATGACGGTTGGTTGCAGATTGTTGAAAGAATATCTTGGAAACTGGTGAGTTTAGGGGATTTTTTCAGCTCAAAACACTGAGAAAAAAATGGTAGTAGAAACCATTAAATATTGATTTGTCTTTAACAAATATTTTTTTGAAATAATTAAAAAAGCTGTTTAATTTACTGAATTTTTTCAATTTAACTAGTTAATCTGTTTGAATTAACTGAATTCAGTAAATTCAACAATTTTTTGAATTATTAAGAATAAAATTTGCTAAGGACCAATGGCATCAATATTTAATTGTTTTTACCCTTATTTCTTCTCTCAGTGCAGTGAGGTTCATGACAATTTATCAAGAAATATTTTTTGGAACCCTTTAAATTTTCTATAAAAAAGATTTCTTGAAATTTTCCTCAAACTCAATATTTTTCGAGATATCCAAAAAAATAATCAACAAAAAAAATTCACTTTATGTTTTTTTTTCTGCATTTTTCAATTAAATTTTTCTTCGTATTTTGCAAATATCTCCAAAAATCATTATATTTCCGAGAATTTATCAAAAAATATTCTTTCCTGCTTTTGCAATTTTCTACAAAAAAAGACTCCGAAAATTTATCCTTAAATTTCTTCTTTTCAAAGATATTCTTTCAAAATGATAAACTGATAAATTTTTTCTTCCACCACTTCTCTTCCGGATCATTTCCTCTTAATGTAAAAAATATCTCTAAAACTATCAAGTTTATCAAAAAAAATCAAGAAATCTTTTTTATAGCTTTCAAAATTCTCTAAAAAAAAGTTCTCTTGCCATTTTCACCTAAACTCCGTCCTTCCAAAGATACTCTTTCTCTAATCTCCCAAAAAATCATAAAAAAAAGGCCAAAAATCATTAACAGTAATCCAATACCCCAGAAATATTATTTTAACTGCTTCTAATTTATTTACGTAAAAAAATAATAGAGATAATAATAAATAAATAGAAAAATGAATGAACCAAAGACGTAGAATTACGAAATTTTCACAAATAAAATAAAATTCAATGTATTTGAGTCCTCGGGCGTTTGAACTGCAATAAATTTTATCGCCTGATTTATTTCATTTTTTTATCTCTTCTATTCTTCTTGATTCTACGTGGAGAGAAATGACGTTACGGTCATTTCTCCAGAGATTCATTTTATTTTAAGAAAAAAAAAGAAAAAAAACATTAAAAAGCCTCGGGGACACCCTCGAGATAGGCCTCCGGGACATTTGAAATAATTAATCCAATTTCCGTCAACTGATACCGGTTATCCAACGATAAATCACTGAATTCTCTTTTTTTTTTTCTTTTTTTTTTCTTTGATTACGTAAAACAAGAATTTTCAAAGAGTATTGCATATTCTTCACGTGTTCACGTCGAAAAACACGGGACAAAATTAAAATTCTGTCACTCGTAGGATTTTTTGAGGTAAAAAAAGAAAAAAAACATCGAAAACGAGTTTTCAATTAGGGTAAATGTGGAACGGGCGTATGCGACATCGTTAGAAGATTTAACGAATTTTTTCCTTTTTTTTTCAGTGTCTCGTTAATTTTGTCAAACGTTTTACGAACGATAAAATGAGACAGTTTTTTTTTTTCTTGCTTTTTTTGAGAGTATCTGTAGAACGAGTGGGTTTGGGAGAAAATTTCAAGATACTTTTTTTGTAGGAAATTTCAAGAGCTACAAAAAACGTCTCTTGACAAATTCTCCCAAAACTCGTCATTTCTGAGAGCCTTTTAAATTAATAAATTAATTGATTTTGAAGTGAAAAAAAAAAAAATTGGTGTTGTGGATTTTTCGTGATTATCTCTGAAGCACGTGGGCTTAGGAAAAAATGTCAAGAGACCATTTTTGTAGAAAATTTTAGTGTTTTGCAAAAAAAAAAAAGTTTCTCGAGAAATTTTCGTAAGTTTCACCGTTCGGAAGTTATTTTCAGAAAATCGACCGAGCAATTTTCAAATTTTGAAACGAGAATTTTTTTTTCTCGATGAGGTATTCATTTTTTTTATTATTTTTCGTGCAAAAAGAGGAATTTATTGATAAGACTTCTTGAACTACATTTCTGCAGAAAAATTCCCATTTCTCTACTTTCCGAATTTACTCTAGAAATTCACAAAAAAAAAGAAAAAAAATTGAAAAATAACAAAAAAAAAAACGAAAAAAAATCAATTTATTCCAACAAACTCAATTTATTCCTTTAAACTCTTCAAACAGCTGAAATTGACGTTTACCCACTGCGCATGCGCTGATTCAACTCTGACAGCCCGCGAGAAACTTAAAATTCTTTTTCCCCTTAAAAAATTCCATTTTTCCAATAATTCAAAGAAAATGCGACAAAAAACGTTTCACAACCCGACAAAAAACCGCAAATTTTCATTTACTCAAGATCCCCTTTACCCCCCCCCCCTCCTTAGAAATCTCCTCCTAAATCCCCCGGAAAACTCAAAAAAAAAAAAAAAGGGAAAATAAACTGAAACATTCGATATTCGAAGTGAAAATAAAAACTGTGTCAAGGATTACGTTAGATTCATCAAAGCGTTAAAAGAAAAAAAAAAAAAAAAAACTAGTTATTCACCGCACTCACCCACTCTGGATACAACTGCCAGCATCATCAGTAGACTGCTCACAAGTAGCATTTTTCTCGTGATAAAATTTTCTCCTCACAGTATATAAAAAAAATCACAAAATTCCCCAATAAAAAACTAAAATTCGTACGTCACTTTAACGCATGTAAAATTACAAAACGCGTGCTTTAAACCAGGTGAAACTCTCTGCGTTTCTCCGCAAAAAAAAGAAGAAGCAAACTGATTCTCTCAATGAGTTGAGAAAAAAAAAAAAAATTCAACAAATTCTTTTGTTCACAAATTGCCACAAATACGCGCGAAATTTGAGTGTAAAAATTGAAGTATTTAAACGAAAAAAAAAAATCCGTCAAAAATTGAGGAAAAAAAAAAATATCTTTTTTTCTCACTCACTCACCAAATGGGGGCGAGGAGGAGTCAATTATTTAACGTTTAAAAAAAAAAGAAAAAAGAAAGCAAGCTCTTATCAATCAAGAAAAAAAATTCAATTATTTTTTTCCCTTTATTTATAAATTGCCCATGTGACTATTTTGAGAGTTTATTTGAGGCGCAAGTTCACCATTTGACGTTTAAAATGCACAGTAACGTGTAAAAAACATATGCTACAGTCACGACGAGAGAAAGGTGACTGGTTAAGTTTTTCGAGGCGTACTCAATACCTTAACTCTCCCCCTTTATTCCCATAAGCATAGAAGTCACCTTTCTATCGTTACATTGGATTCCTTACTTGTTTTTTTTTTTTCTTTTACATTATATATCTGTCTCTCTCGCACTCACGCGAGTCTTTGCTTCTTTTTTTTTTTTTTTCGAAGGAGAAGGAATCGAATGCACAAGAGTTAATACATACAGAGCCATTCTTTACCACCACTACTATTTTCATACTTGAGGAAACTGTTTCCCCCCGATTCCTCCCTCTTTGGCGCAACTACTATTGGGGGGGGGGGGGGGGGGGGGGAGGGGGGGGGGGGGTGGATATGACGTATTGGTGTTCTTGAAATATTGTGCCCAGTTGTAGTTTAGTTGTTAATGCACTTTGCCTATTTTTCTTTGTCCCTCAGGATGACCTTGGAAAGAGGGGGAGGGGAAGAAGGGGGGGGGGGTATACCCATGATTTATTTTTGGATAGATCCTGTTGAGCTTGGGGGTATTTTAAATTGAACTCAAAGATAAATTGCACTTTTTTTTTTTGAGATTTTGAGAGGTTCAATTATTTTTAATTAAGTGAGTGTAAGTGTAATTTTTATGGGGTTAATTGGAATTTGGAGTTAGGGGGGGGGGGAGAGTTTTGATTTATTGGAGTTTTTAAGTTCTTGGGGGGGGGGGCGGGGGTGGTAATTGCTTTGGGGGGGAGGGGGGGATATCGGAAAATTTTGGTCATTTAGAGAATAAGTGCTTTTTTTGTCATTTTTTTGAGGATAATATCTTGGAAAATAAGCGAGATAGCCCGATTTCATATGAATTCTTTTTTGTGGGAACTTTTAGGAGCTACAAAAAAGGATTTTATTGAATTTCAGTATCTCACTCATTTTTCGAGATATTCTCAAAAAAAGAAATGACGAAAAAAATTGAATTATTCTAATTTCTGTTGAATTTTTGCTTTCTGATAATTTTTCAGGTTCTTGATTAATTAATAATTATTTTTTTTTGTGAAAATCCAGATTTTTCAATAATTCACAGGTAAAGCCTATTTTTTCTTATTTATTTTTGAAGACTATTCCGGAAAATAAGCGAGATAGGAGGATAAGAAGATATATTGTCAAACAAAATACTCCAAAAAAATAGAATTATCCTATTTTACCTCTTTCCTACTGACCTCAATTTTATAATTTCCTAAATCTAAAAAAAAAAAAATTCCATCAAATTTTCCATCCCCTTCGAATCCAAGCAATTAAATTCCAATAATCTCAAAAGAAATTTTAAAGAAAAAAAATTCAAATAGACCATAGACCACAATTTAAAAAGAAAACCCACGGATTCTCCACCTAATCAAATTTTTCATCACTCAATGAATTACCTCACCGCAAGAATCCTCTGCAAACAATTCACAAAAAAAAAAAAAAAAATAATAAAATTCTCACATTAATTCTGATGAGATTGAGAATTAATAAATCGTGGAAAAAAAAAAAAATAATAATATAATTTTCCCATGAATCAAAGTACAAAATGAATTAACCCTGGGGTTTCGTGTATTACATTTGAGAGGCGATTGCAGGGAGATAATAAAGAGGGCGCGGCACTCATCTGGACAGGCGTCTTGAAACTGAAAGCAAAGAGAAAGAGAAAAAGAAAGAGAGAGAGAGAAAGAGAGAGAGAGAGAGAGAGAGAGAGAGAGAGAGAAATAAAAGAAGGAATTAAAAAAACGAAGTTATCCTGAGAGAACTCCCCCCCCCCCCCCCCCCCCCTTTTATTTCGTTATGGTTACGGGATCAGTAGTGCAGTTGTACTTTAAGTATTTAATACAATTTTTCATTGCAAAGTGTTCGTGCATGTAGACCATTAAACAGAGACTTTTCACTACTATATAATCCTTAATTTCCCACTTTTTTTTTTTTTTTTTTTTCACTGAGTGCACCTCCTCTTTTCCATCTCCTTTCACGTCTTGATTACCCTCTTTTTCCCCTCTTCCTCCCTCTTCTTTTTTTTCTCTCTTGTACAAACGAGGAAAAAAAAATTTCAATGCGAGTATACACGTGAGTATACTCTTTCAGTTGATGTTACGTAATGTCTTTAGCATCCCATGGCGATAGAAATCACTGGGAGATGAGGGGGCATTAATTGAATAATTAATTTTACCAAAAGTGGGTATAATTGGAAGTTAATATCATGGAAATTTTATTAAATTCTGAGGTTATTTGAGACAATAGATTTTTTTTGTTGTTTCTTTGTTTGAGAAATTTCCCAGTTTTTTTAAAGGTTTTTTTTTCTTCAAGCAGAAAGGGCCGATGTAATTTTTTGATGACGAAATAGGGGAAAGTGGGGTAAAATAGACTTTTTGGGGAGATGAATGTTTTTTTCAACTGTTTTATTGAAAAGGTGTGGAATTTCTTCGGTGGAAAACATGTGTCAAAATTAATTTTTCCGAATTTTTGAGAATTTTAATTCTAAAAAAAAGAAATTATTCCGCAATTTTGGATTTTTCGAAATTTTCTCAAAATTTTCGCAATTTTTTCTTGGAAATCAGGATTTTTTTAAAAATTCACATTTTCGCGATATTTTCCAAATTTTTATAGAATTTTCCATAATTTTCCCAAAGTTGCTTAGAAATCGGGATTTCCTTCGAATTCAGGATTCTCCGAGTTTTTCCTGAACTATCTATAATTTCCCAGAATTTCTCCAAATTGAACTCCGGCAAATTTTTTTTGTCCACATTTTTTCTTAAAAATCATAATTTTTCCTAATTTGGGATTTTCCAAGATTTTTCAATATTTTTTAGAATCGTTCAAAATTTTCCGGAATGAGAGTTCAAACTATTGGATTATCATTCCATTTCATTACAGAGAATGATTATTGATTCTAATCAAGATTATGAATTTAAAAATGAATTGACGTAGCGAGAGTCGGAGAGGCCAACATAAACATAAACAATGATATTCCATAGGGAGAAAGAACTGAGGGCTCTTTGTCTTTTGGTACCGATACTTTTCATGTCTTGGTGAGGAATCTTTAGTCAATTTTCAATCTTTTCTGATGATTAAAAATGAAAAATACCCGTTAAAATATTTATAATGAATTGTCAAAATTTCAAAAAGATCAATTTATTTCTTCCACTTCAAAAAAATTCCTAAAAATCTGCTCAATTCTGAAGTTCTAAATGGTTGTCCCCCCTTAAATAAAATCTTGGATATTAAGGATGTTCTACCGGTATTTTATAAAAATTTAAAAATGTACGATTTCATTGAAATTTTTTTCCAAGGTTCTCCAAATCATAAAAAAACCGTATGCAAAATTTTGGATTTTTTTCATACCTGGTTTAAAAGTTATAAATTTTTTAATAACCATCGGTCAAGAATGTTCTACCAGTATTTTATTAGAACTTAAAAATGTACGATTTCAATGAAATTTTTTTCCAAGGTTCTCCAATTTATAAAGAAACCGTATGCAAAATTTTGGATTTTTTTCATACCTGGTTTAAAAGTTATAAATTTTTTAATAACCATTTTTAACATGATTCTTATGGAAAATTCACAAAAGCTTAAGAAACTTTTCGAAAAATTGTTCAAATTTGGTGAAACTTCGGATATAGGTGAGAAATAACCCCCCGCACAATTTGTTCATTTTTATACAACGATTGGGTCAATAATTGGCATTAAAATTCATTAAAATGCTTGAAAAATTGTCGATTTCGCGTAAGTGCTGCCAACTTGTGTTGCCAGAATTCCCTAGAATTCAACGCTTTTTTCCGAATAATTCTCAAACTTATTAAGTAAAGGATAAAAAAAATATCTATGAAATGTAATAATAATAATATAATATTTGAACACCCACAGCGTTCCATAATTCCCTGAAAATCATTTTAATGAGGAATTTAAGAAATCATTATTTCATGTTCAGGGATTGGAACACTGACGAAATCACTGCCCCTCTCATGCCGCACAACCCCCGCTTACGGTAGATGTAGAACATCCTTAAAGTCAATCCACTGTTTTTTGAACTTATTTATCTCACCCACTGCCAGGAAAATTCTTTTCATTTTTGAAAATTTTTACTTTCTCTAGAATATCTATCCATCAAATTTTTCCAAAATTTTCATCAATTTCTGAGTGACTTATAACTCATTTCATTAAAAACAAGTAGGAGCCCCACTACTTGTACGTAATTTTAACATTTTACATTCAATATTCTGCCAATGCAATTGGCAGAAAGCTTCCGAATGGATTTTTTAATTTTAAATTTACCATTATTGATCTGTGCGTGGAGTGGGTCAACAAAAATAGGCCTCAGAGGGTTAAGCTCATCCCAAATATAATCAATTGAATAGTCTTGAAGATATAGCTTGCTTTTTCGGATGTTTCTATGCTAATATCTAAGAAACTATTGGGGATCGATTCCGCGCGTTATAAGGTAACGTAAAACCATTATAATTTTGCTCCCGGCAGAGGGCATCGTAGAAGCTAATTGACTCATTCAGTGGAGTTCGAGAACACAGAACCGATTCAAATTCAAAGCGAGAAAATTATCGAACGTATTTTCGTAAGTTTGTTCACAGAGACTTGACAGGTAAATCACAATTAAATGAAATATGCATTACTCCAAAATGAATTTACGCATTTTGGAGTAATGCAACTCACGATCATCAGCCATATTGCTGAAAATTCCAACGCTCCAAAATGAAAGAGTGTTCCAAACCACAATCAATTTGTCCCCTATGCGAATGAAATGCCCCCTGTCGGGAGCAAAATTATAACGCTTTTACGTTATAACGCAGTACCTTATAACGCGCGGAATCTATCCCTTGGACCGATTTCGCCCAGTTTCAATACCAAACTTTGTGCTCATCAGATGTATAACCTCACAAAATTTGTGGTCTCTAGCTCAATTATTTATTAAATTATAGAGGAATCAAGATTTTTACGAAAAATTCACCAAAAGTTTTATACTTGATAAACTAAAAATCTGAGCTCCCACCACCCCAGGGGTCAAAGATGCAGCTCATAAGCGCACATCTCCTCACTGAGAGTGGACGCTGGAATTTCATTTTTCATCGAGAAAAGTCGAAAAAATCATATTTTGACATTTTCATTTTTCTCAGGAACTATTCGGCCGATTCAGTTGAAATTTTTGTGAGAGCTTGGGTACGCATGGCAAACATATGGTAAAATTTCAGATCGCTAGCTAGCCCCGTTTCAGAGTAAAGCGGAAAATGCGTCATCACATACACACACATACATACACGCAAACATTTTTTAAAAACGGTGTTTCCCGACGTTTTGGATCATTTGCAGTCATATTATGATAAAATCTCAAACTCGAAAAAAATTACGATTACAAAGCTTCCATTCGGAAGCGAAAATTCCCAAAAATAGCTTTTTTTCAAAGTTTCAAAGTAGAATTCTGCCTTATTTCACTTATGGCTTATTCTATGCAAAAATCAGTATTTTCATCATATCGTCGAATTAGAAGCAAAGAGGCGTAAGTGCTATACATAAGCATAGCACTCACGCCTCTTTGTTCCTGAGCCGACGATATTATCTTCGAAGATCAATATTTTATTTTCTAGAATTACATAAATTTATTGCAAGTGATCTCATCTTTCATAAAAGTGAACTTTTTCAATTTTCAACTAAAAAAATCAAATTTCCAAAAAAATATGAAAAACCAATTTTTACACAAGTCTTCTAACAGAAATATCCTAAGCTTTCCAATGGAATCATCAAGAAAAACTTATCGTGACTATTTCCCCTAATTTCTCGTGATTTTCCTAATTCAAAATATCGAAAATGAAATTGGGAATTCATCCATTTATCACGGAATTTGAATGACCTTAAAGAATAAATGCAACAAAGTGAGCAAAATTTCCAATGATTCGAAATTTTCCCAAAAATTCCCATAAAAATATTTATACCAATGATTTTGAAACGTTTCCATCAGATAAAAGATGAATTATTTAATAATGCAAAACTATCTTTTTTCTACAAAAATTGAATTATTGATGAAAGTTAATATTAAAGGTCACTCATGAATCGATTATCACAATAATACCATCGTTCATCAATTCCTGAAATACTTGGAATAATAATTGTTTTTTTCTCTTTTTTAGAAGATTCGCAGTTTTTCATTGAAGAAACTCGTAAACATCGATGCATTTATGCAAATTCATTAATAATTCAGGGGATTTCAGGAATTTACGTTGGAAATACCGGTATTATCATTGTCACTGGTGAGCCGGTCGTGAAAATTCAAATGAAATGTTAATTATTTTTCTGTCGAAGCGAAATAAAAATGAAAACTTGAGAAAGTTCAAAGTCATTTCGAACGAAAAAAAAATATATGATTGTCTTAGAAACAAAGTGGCGTATTTGCTATGCTTACTTTAATATTTATTATAACTGATTTTAATGTTTCAAGAGAAATTTCAAGAAAAATTTGACAAATTATAGAAGAAACTGGGGCAAAATGGACCTCCTGAGTAAATTGATCTGTAATTTTTTTTCGGAGTGAAGAACTCCATGAAAAATTCTGCAAAAATTCAAGAAAGTGCTGAAAAATGTCTACATTGTTGGTGAATTTTTTCAAATTTTTCTGTAGAGGCCTTCACCCCTAAAAAAATCCTTGATCTTTTTCTATCGCAGGTCCATTTTACCCCACTTTCCCCTACAATTTACAAAGACCCTCGAAAAGTTTCAAAAAGTCTCGAAATCCCTAAATTTTCAGATTTCTAGTTAAATCTCAAATTATTTGAAATTAAACCGATTTTTTCACATAGGACTTACGCCACTTTGTCTCCAAGGAAAAAATATCATCTTCAGATTAGAAATGGAACCTTGAAATTAATGATCTCATGACGAGGACATTCAGCACTCCTTCATAGACTCATTGGGCTTTTTTCACACCTTGAATTGTTCGCGAAATAATTTTGATGCAACAAAGGAATTAAAAGTGAAGTGCAGATGAATCATCCAGGTTTTCAACCAGTTCTTTTTCTAATCTCTCAAAAACTATAGGAGATGGAAAATTTTCACGGGAACCTTTTTTGTAGCTTTCAAAATTCTCTACAAAAAAGGTCACTACAAAAATTTCTCTATCTCGCTTAGTTTCCGAGATATTTCAAAATAACCAAAAAATTGTGACTAATCGAAAAAAATTAGTTTCTTGAAAATATCTTTGATACAACTAAGTAACAAAAAAATTTGTGCACACCTCCTCTGTCCAGAATTTTCTGCTCCACAAAAAGGATTTCCACAAAAATTCCCCTATCTCTCTTCAATTTCGAGATATTCTCAAAAAAGTGCAAAAATCCAATTTTTTCCTTTGTAAAAAAAATGTTAATAAAAAATATATATATATAATTCCATTTAAATGATCCAGGGGAGAGAATAAGTTGCATTGGTCACACGTTACCTAAGATATTAACCTTTCTTTTCGCCTTGACGAACCAACACAGATACAAAAAACACAACAGAATATGTAACGTAACCAGTGAGTGGATTCTCAAGACTCCGAATGAGGAAAAGACGTATTACTACGTTCCTATTACTAAGTACCCTCAAGAGTTCTCTTTTCATTTCACGTATAAAAATGAATACACCTCTTTGATGGTGAACCGATATCCAAAGATCTCGATCGCGATCGATTAATATTTGTCGTAGAGTGAAATGGAAGAAAATACAGGCGAAAGGAGAGAAGAAAAAAAAAATAATTGAATTAAAAAAAAAAAAAAGAGGTCACTTAGTTTGGTCGATTTCTATTCTTTCACGCGTGACGCACACTCGATTACCAATTGAGTTACCAGTGTGTTTTATTTATTCAGTTATAAGATAATTACAACTTTCCATTTTTCTTTGCATTTTAAAATTAGTTATTAAATACATCGTGGGCATTGGAACAATAAAATTATTGATGTACAGTTAGTTATAGTGAAATATTTTTCATGGACTATCGAAATCGTTTCATTTTGTTTTTGAAGAAATAGAGAAATTCCCCCAAAAAAATGAGGGAATAATGTGGAATATTACAATTTTTTTGAAATATCTCGGAAAATAAGGGAGATAAGATAATTCTGATAGAAGTCTTCTTTTCAGCGCTTCATTTTTTCTACAAAAAAGATTTATTTGATTATTTTTTCAATCACAATTTCGACCAATGGGAATGAGGGATTTGACATCACGTGGTATATATGATATCGATAATTTACGATAATACCACGGCTGTTACTAAGCCGCAAACAAAAATTTCTTCAAACAAATTCCAACCCACTTCATCCTATGAAAATGTTAAGGATATCATAGTGGCAGGTTCAAATGATCGACTTTTTTTTTTTCCTCTTAGTTATTATAATTACTATAACTATTTCGATTTTTCAACATTTTACCGATACTAGAACGATGTCCGAGATGATGAATTTTTAATAAATAATATTATGAATATTCAATATTGTTCCGCATTTGACTCACGCTGTCCCAGCATCGAGGACTGGGATTGGAGGATTCTCGGATTTCAAATACCAATATGGCCGCCATTGATGTTTTCATGCAATCAATTGAATTAATCGTCACTATATGTCCGGTAACATACATTTTTCACGATTTCAAAAAAAAATAGACATTCTGACGAACAAAAAACATATAAGGTTATATAAAGAAAAAATAGGTCTGTGACCATGAATTTGTGCAGTGAAACTGAAACTGAGCCTCGCTTATGGAGTTTCCATGTTAATTTAATTATTTTCAAAAATTAATTTTGGCCTTATTTGTCCGGTAACATGAGGTAAACAAAATTTTAAAAAAATCTACTCATGCTATTCTATCGAAAGTGACCAAAATTGAGGAGGAAAAATAGATTGCCCGAACCACTATGACATCCTTCAATACGTGGTTTTACTCGCCAAAATTGAAATCAAAACAAAAATCTCCCGAACAGCTCTCGTGCTTGAAAATTAATGGGGTATTTCTCTCAAGTTTACCTGCTCAGCATCGTGTTCTTTTAACGAGGAGCTGTTCACTCGCAGATTTGGTGGCACAACGATTTTCAAAAGGAATCGATTCCTTGTGATTTCCACTGCGATTCCGGTGATTTCCGAATCGATAAGATAACCTATGATTTCCCGTGATTCCCGTTGATTCCAATGATTTCTGGACTGCCAATAGGAAAACTTCATTGATTAATTATTATAGATTAACAATAATTAATGCCCGGTTAGTGGTATGTGGGTGCTCAATCAATAAAACAGATTATTAAAGAAATGGGAATAATTTTTTCATACTCTTATAAGCATTTTCATGAATACTTAAACGGATGAATACTTGCTCGTTTGGAGAGGGGATGAGCGATTCCCAGTGATTCCCGAAATCACGCGATTTCTTTGTGATTTTCAATGATTTCCTATACATTTGGAGAAATCACGAGGAAAACAGGAATCATTCGATTTCAGCGACTTCCAGCGATTTCTAGAGATTCCTAGCCTGATTCCGAATGAAATGGTTTTTTCACAATTCAGCACAAAATTCCTCACGTGCGAGCGCTCGGGATTTGACTGCCAACTTCACGCACGTGTTACTGAGCAACAAAACTTCCCGGGAAAATGTTTTTTTTATACAATTCTATCTAATTAGATAGAATTTGATAGAATTAGATATAACGTCATATCTGTGGAGATATAGGCAGATATGCTAGGAGATCTGACCAGATCCAATAAGATCTGACAACCCCACAACGAAACGGTCCAGATCGGCATCAGATATAATTATATAAATAGGACCTGAAATTTGATAGAATTGGATCTGACCAGATCTGAAATTTCGAATTTTTTCTGCACTTTTCAAGATCTAAAATATCGTCGCCCTACAAACAAAGGGGCGTAAGTACTATGCTTATATAAAGCCATTACGCCCATTGGTTTCGAAGGCAACGATATATCTAACTGAGTATAATTTATGTATTTTATTTTTTTATTTATTTATTTAGTTAATCAAGACCCAACAATCGAAGCCACTGACAGGGTCAAATTACAAAACATTGCAAACATAATTACAAGAACTTCCCAAAGAAGAAATTTACAATCAATTACACATTATACATAACTTGAACTAAGAAAATTAGCATCTCATATTTTTCGCAAAGGTAATTGCCGCTTCAGAAATAGATGACAAAGATGACGAAATCAAGTCAATTGAGTCAGCACAACGCAAAAACATTTCATTGACTGCACTACAAGAGCGATATAGAGGCGAAGACAATGATAGATATAATAATATCAAAATAATTCTCCCGGGCTGCACAATTCTTGACACATTTTTTTCATACACATTTCTTCTAATTGGACGCGATTCAAATAAACTGCAATCAAGGAAATAATTACATTTGTTAATGATTGATTAACTATTTTCCGAACAGCCAAATAACTACAAAGAGATCTTTTTTTAGTTCTTAATTTTTTTCTACAAAAATGGTCTTCTTGAAGATTACTTTATCTTCCATAGATTCCGAGATATTTTATAGATACCGAATATCCCTTATTCCCTTGAATTAGAAATGAAAATGTTAAAATATTCAAAGTAACAGCGCGATGAAAAACGATAGTTTCAAACTTTCGCAAGTAGAGGATAGGTATATCCTACCGGGGGTCCACCGTCCGCCCCAAGCGTGGGACTGTATAGACCCGGACAATGTATTAAATCCCATTCACCAATGACAAAACGTGTGTACTCGTTACGTGATACTTTTAGTTACTTCCGTTTTTAATTCACGTGTGTTACTATTGTGACATTGTGTCCACTCGATTAGCATTTATGACAACCAAAAATAAATCAGAATATTTTCACTGATTAATTTCTAATTTTTAAAAGTTAAATTTTCAAATGAAAGTGAAGGCTGTGAGTAAATAATTTTTAGTATTTGTAGTAATTCCACAGTATCTTGAAAACAAAATTTCGAATAGAAATACGGAGGGGATTTTCAAAAACTTGCTTTGCACATTTTTTGTTAATAAAAGATTGTCAGTTTTTTTTGTTGAAAATTAAACCTTTCATTCAAATGTCGTTATCCCCTATGTATTTCTATAGCTATGTGCATCTAGACTGAGCCAATTTGTTTTTATTTGAAATTTGCACTAGTTACACTGCATGCCACAGAGCGTTTCAAATTCCAAGAGCCTCGCAAGAATAGCTCCAATGTCGTCATTTTTTGCTATGTTTTGATGATTTTTACTTTTTTGAGGACTCATGTATATGCTCAATTACTCACTCAATTATTATTATTTTACTCCCTCTTTTTTACAAAAAAAAAATCCAAGCAGCTTTTTCTAAAGGCTTTTACAGTGGTGTAACTCCTTAAGGTAGCATGCCAGCAAACTCTAGCACAGTTGATCTCTTATCTTTTCGATGTCGTATGAAATATATTTTTTTACATTTTTCTGAATTTTTTCATAATTTTTGTCCGTGTAGTTTATGAGATATGAATTATCAAAATGACTAGAAATAGCGGTGATGAGGACGAATCGCTCCAAATCGGACAGAAATAACGAAATTACTAAAAAAAAACACACACTTGATCCATTATTTAAAAACAATTGGCGAAGAGAACAGCATTGTAACTAAATAATAGAAGAGAAAAATATTTAATTCTCTGTATAGTTATTGTGGAATGTTAATTAGAAGGTACTCGTAACTATCCGCTGCTCTCTCTCTCTCTCTATCTCATGCATGTGGTAGTAGATTATTAATGTAAAAAAAATTCGAGAAACAGAAAAAAATTATATTCACAAGCTGAAGACCCCAGGTAAAAAAGATGAAGGCTGACGAAGGAATCCAGCTTGGTTCTAATTTGCTCTATCAACGCTGGACATCCAGGCTTGAAACAAGCTAGGTTATCTTGTCATATAAACTCAGGATACAATCCTGAAGACCAATATTCTTTCAAGCAGTTCTCCAAGCTTGGTAGAGCCTGCATAGATCAAGGTTGAAAAATCCATATTCGATCAATCTTGATTCCAAAATGGAATCATTAATGCTCTTGCAAGTGCCTCCCGTACTTGAAGAAGACTAAGTCTCCAAACATGAGTATTCCAAGATTGACACAGTCTTGGTTCTACAGTCGTCGCGAAAACTGACCCAAGCCTGAGGATCAGTGTTACTTGCACAATTTCCTCACAATTGATACAGGCTGCATAAACCAAGGTTGGAGAATCGCTGCTGGTCAGTCTAAATTCTATCTTGATCAGTCTTCGAATAGTTAGGAGACTTAGTTCTACTACTCAGCGCTAGGAGCGCAATGTAGTGATTCTCGTCCTCAAGTCAAGTTTCATCCTAAAAATCATGAGTTCTAGCGAGCTACGAGATTTGAAGTATCACTGGAATATCAAATCGAGTTAGATTTCAGGGAATCATAAATTCAAAAAAATGAAATGGAGAAAAAATAATCGAAAAAAATAAAATTGGAAGTTTTATCACGTGAAAAAAAAACAAAAAGTAACTAAATCTTAGAAATCTCAGTAATTGAGAAGAAAACTGAATTACAAAGATGATGTTAACCAAAATAAATTGGGGTAATATATATTTCAAATTCCCGAAAAAGAAAATAATAAGCTAATCAAGGTTTGCCTCAATGTTAATTCTAACCTCGAATCGGAGACTAATCATGATCCATTGTTTTACGCAGTTAAGGATATCATAGTGGCAGGTTCAAATGATCGACTTTTTTTTTTTCTTCCTCTTAGTTATTATAATTACTATAACTATTTCGATTTTTCAACATTTTACCGATACTAGAACGATGTCCGAGATGATGAATTGTAAATAAATAATATTATGAATATTCAATATTGTTCCGCATTTGACTCACGCTGTCCCAGCATCGAGGACTGGGATTGGAGGATTCTCAGATTTCAAATACCAATATGGCCGCCATTGATGTTTTCATGCAATCAATTGAATTAATCGTCACTATATGTCCGGTAACATACATTTTTCACGATTTCAAAAAAAAATAGACATTCTGACGAACAAAAAACATATAACGTTATATAAAGAAAAAATAGGTCTGTGACCATGAATTTTTGCAGTGAAACTGAAACTGAGCCTCGCTTATGGAGTTTCCATGTTAATTTAATTATTTTCAAAAATGAATTTTGGCCTTATTTGTCCGGTAACATGGGGTAAACAAAATTTTAAAAAAATCTACTCATGCTATTCTATCGAAAGTGACCAAAATTGAGAAGGAAAAATAGATTGCCCGAACCACTATGACATCCTTAAACTATTGAATAACAATACACAGTTCAATTGAAGGCTGCACCTCAAATCTTGAGAGAAGCTCCAGTTCAAGTCTTTGTCGAACCTTGACATTCAAGCTTTATTTAAGCTAGATTGTCGATCCTTGATCAAGCCTTGACTCTCAAGACCCGATTCGATATTCAGCTCTGAGCCTTGGATCAGTGTCTCATTCCTGGCTTCCACCAAGCTTGCATCAGGCCTGAAGATCTAAGTTATTAATAATTAATGATCAGGCCTGAAAAATTAAGTTATTAATAAATTTATTTGTTTAATGGCGACATTGCCTCGTGGATGGGAGGTGGAGAAAAGATGTGAGAATCATTTGAGAATCATTACATGTCAATCAAATAAATTAATATATTCGAAGGTAAATATAGTAATTCGCAATAGCTCAGTGGTCAGAGCACCTGACATGTAATCAGAGGGTCGTGGGTTCAAATCCTGCTTGCGCATTACATATTTTTTCCGGAATTTGATTCTCTTAAAAAAAAATTTATTAATAAAAATTAAGTTATTAATAAATTTATTTCTTTAATCGCTCCTCTCCTCCTTATTTCAAAATTAAGACAAAAAAAAACATTTCAATTTTTTATTTCACTCTGAATTATCTTTTTTTGTAAACTATTTTTTTATAACGCAAAGCCCATTGTCCTTCACGAAGTATTGCCCACACATTCTCCATATATATATATATATATGTATAATAAGAGAGAGAAAAAAACGTTGCAAAATACTTAACAATTAAATAAAAGTCATGGAATCGATTGAGGGCGTAGTCACGAGATCCAGGACGCATTGAAGGTCTCGAGATTTCGCTGCTCGTTACGTTCCAACTGCTATCAGACCCATGTAAAATTTACAATTGATGTTGTAAATGCCCTATCATTATCAATTTATTATGCACAATACGTCTGTTCTAATCAATAGTAAAAATGTTAAAAACGAGGTAAACAAATTCGTTTCGTAAAGGAAAAAGGAAAAGAAAACGATTTCTATACTTATTCATTGCGAAATTATTACAGTCACTGATGAAGAATAACAAGTGGCGAAGACAACATTGAAGAACTCTCGAATTTAATTTCAGTTTCTGTGAAATATCTCGGAGGATAAGCGAGATAAAGAAATATTTGAAGATAATATTTTTGTAGACAAGAATGAGAGCTACAAAAAAGTATCTATCAAAATTTTGCTATCTCGCTTAGTTTCTGAAATATTATCGAAAAAAAAAAACAAAAATCATCTACACATTGAAAAGAAAAATTGAAGATTCTTCTTAAGGTAGGTGCATCCAATTTTTAGTCATCGAATGATTTTCTCCGAATTTGATGGAGTAATTGATTATGGTATTTCTCATTTTTATGTAAATGTCGAATGATTTCGAAAAAAAAACTATGTAGGGATTTTTTCAGTATTTCGGAATAATTTGAAATTCATATTTCTTCACCACGTATTTTTTATTTATATGAAGACAGGAAAATTTGGTAAAATCCACGATTGAGTGAGTAGGAGAGAGGGGGACACCTTTGAACGAAATAATTGTTTTTTAATTGATAATATAATTGTGATTCATCATTTTTTCTTTTAATTAACGAAGGTGTATCATTAACATTAAATATCCAGAATATTGATTCGAGATATAACATATTGATGATGAACTATTTTATCATGTTAAAATGAATTATTAAAAAAGTAAAAAACGTTCAAAGGTGCCCCTCTGGAGTAATAACTTGAAGTGAACAAAACAGTTTTATTTTTATTTTTTTCTGTATTTAGTCTCGTGGCTATGTACTAACTTCCTTTTGTATCCGTTGAGTTGGTGAACGAAAGAGTCAGAAAGAGAAGCCAAAGATGAAAGGTTCAATTCAGCGCACCATCTTGAGGCCATGAATGTGACCAATCGATGCTCATCTGTTGATAACGTAGATATCGTATGGAAATAACTTTGATATTTCTTGCAAATGCTTTTTACTCTAACCCTCTTTTACAGGGAAAAAATGAAGCAAAATGCTTATTCTATTCTATCTCTTCACTACATGGCGATAACCAAATTAGAAAAATTATTAAGAAAATCTATTGAACTTTCGTTTATAGCATAGTAATATCGCAGCGTTTGAACTACACAGAGAGAAAAATCCGTGAAAAATTACTGGCCCACTCCGGTAATCGTGGGACATAGAGGCTTGTGAGTGAAAACGTTCTCCTATAGAAATGAAAAAGTAAAAAACTTCTCATAATATGTACCAGATGAGTGAGTGCATTATACACTGAGAAAAAAAAATTCTTGCAGCAAGAAATTTGCCTTTTAACAAAATTTTCCTTCACAATTTTTATATCTATATATATTGAAATTTTCTGGAGTGAAGTAAATTTTCTTCAACTCAGTAAATTTTCTCACAACAAAATTTTTTTTTTCTTAGTGTACTGGATTGGTTGGTAATTTTTCCATAACTGTGCCTATGTAAAATGAATACTTTTTTCATCCACCATGAGTTTTAAAAATTTATTTTTAGCATAAATAATGAATAAGAATAATGAAAAACTAATAATAATTATGATGATCAATATAACAAAAAAGGTATAGTATACCTTTACTTTTTACACTTTTGCACTAATTACTTTGTCTTGTCTCTGTTATCATCGTTTTTTTTTCAATCAATATCTGAGCGATTCTCACATCCAAACTATTTCAATCGGAAATGAAGACTTAGAACCGCAGTTCAAAGAAAATCTTCGATGACTCTCCTTAATTCTACAATCGAATGATTTTCGAATCAACGATAATATTGTTTCATATTACAGTAGAACCTCGATAACTCGAATCTCACGGGAGGCAAAAAAAATTTCGAGTTAACAAGTTTTTAACTTATCAAGTATTTTGAGGTATAAAAGTTCTAATGCATAAAATTTTGAATTAAAAATACATTTGATTCAAGTCCCACTTCTTCCACTCTTTACCTCTTTCCAATACGAGAGAGGGAGGAAAAGTTGGAGAGAAAGAAAGCTTCCTTGCTCTCTATTGATTATTTTCGTGGCATCACTTTAACGGAAATTTTGGTCATATAGGCGTACGCTCATGAGAATTTCAGCTGAACTCGAATGGAGAGAAGTCCCAAATTCTTTGCTTTCTATTGGATGAATATTGTGTGGATAGGGTAAATTCTATGTATTTATTTTTGATTTGTCCATATGCATGGTCATTCCGCCTCATACATTAGTTCTTCCCATCTCTTTCTATTTAGTATGCTCCTTCCATTTTTGTGACTCCATGGCTCGACTTCTATTACTGTCCTACATTCACCTAGGACCATGGGAAACCATTGGAAATCCGAGTGTAGCTGTCTGTCACAATGGGAAGGAAATAACATTGAATTCCTTTGCCTGTCTACCTTCTACTCAGTTTGTTGTTCGAATCCACGAATGGGCAAGAGGTCACTCATCCAAGTAGTAATGGAATACTTGGCTGCTCAACTCGATGAATCGGTCGGGTTCACACGCAGACCGAACAGCCAAATTGTCGGTTCTCATAAATTGCCCAGGTGTATAAAGTTAATCGCCGATTAACTGTGCTGCCATAGTTAAGTGATATGTGAAGTTAATTTCAAGCGATTAACTTCAGTCAGTTAACTTGGTGCGACTAAGAAGAATTTGAGATGGCGTGCCTTAAAACGGTCGAAAACAGCTCAAAATAGCTACGGACTGATGACCATTGTACCATAACTGGACGAATTGCTTCGTTTTCATCAATTTGGAGCTGAATGAAACAAATTTTTCATTCAGTTATTGATTATGATTTCAGCTGCCACTTGGGTAGCCATCTTTAACTATCACCGAGCAAAGTTAACTGCCTAAAGTTAACCATACATTTAACTGCAACAGCCCCGTCAGTTAATCGACCATTAGCGCTAATCAAGCTTTATACACCTGGCCCAAATTCTCAGAATTCTTGGCCAGTTGGTTTGAGTTTGTAGGAGTTCTACTGTATCGCATTTGCCTAGCACTAGGAGAACAAGTTTGTGTCCGGTCAAGCAGTTATTCATGAAAGTGAATTATTGTATTAAACTGAGGATAATATACATATGCAGAATACAATTGATACAATGATTAATATCTAAACGATTCTTCCCTGTACTTCAAGAAGATCTACATAATTTTCAAATGAATTGAAAATGAACTCTGAATAGCTCTCCAGTACAATAAAACCGGAATGATCATCCGCACCACGCCAATATAGATCAATTACATGCAATGGGTACATTAGTTCGGAGATTGGTGGAGTATAAAATAGCGGCAAAGTTGACTGTCCAAAGTCGCTGTCAAGAGTCGATTGTTTGAGGTTTATATAATCGCAAGATGATTGCTTAGTAGACTTTATAGGTTCAGCATCGGAAGGTGGTTTCACACGTGTAAAGTCTACACCATCCCTGAAGATCAAAAAAAGTCGTCATGGAAAATAAATAAAAAATTCATAATTTTGATGAGCATGATTATCAATTCATTCCGAATCAAATTGGACTTACGGAGAATTCATTAGTCCACAATTGAGCCAATAAGACTCTCCCCACTGCTTAGACACTGATAAAATACCACTTTCAGGATTAAATTGTTGTCCATACATGTGAACTTCGAATCCAGTTAGACCGCGATCTGTCCTTCCATGAGTAAATCCTAAGCGAATTCCTGAAGATGATAAGAATTTTCAGGATAACCAAGGAGGAATTGTTCAAATATATTTGCAAGTATTTCTTTGGTGGGAAAAAAAGTGTTCACCTGTTAGAACAACGGAGCTCTTTTTAAATGATAAGATATCAAAGAAAAAACGGGCATTTCCTTTGGTAAGTGGTACTGAGTTACTCTTCAGATTTGTCAAGGGTATCCAGCTAAAATTAGTAACGTACCCAAAACTCATCAATCTCCCTTCAGCTGCTTCGAGCGTAAGCACATGATCAATGACTTGGAAACGTACACCAACGATGACACTGGGAATGAATCGTAGCAAGATTAAATTTCAATGCAAAGTCAGTACAGCGATATATAAATTTACTCACTAATTATTGTTAGTGTCACTTTTTATCATGCCTACATGAACCCTCCATCGACTGCTCACACTATCACAATAACAGGTACGGAATAGACTGGAGCTTGATACTTCAACAAGTCTATCGCCAGGTCTAGAGCAGTTTTTTTCTTGACCTTTGAAACCGAGTATGGTGGAATCAACATATGAATACTTTCCTTCATCCTCCTGTTTGACATTAATGTGAATAATTGAATGAAAATGTCGAATGAAATCGATGTCTTTAATATACAATAGACCTCCCCTCATTGCTGCCTTTGAAGGTATTCTGATATAACGAAAATCGTTTGAACGGAATTGCATTATTCAGTTTTTTTTATTATTGACGAATTGTTTTATTTTCGCCAGGGTCAATACGATGCATGGATCCGAGCGATGGAACGAGTAGGGGGAGTCTATACGACGTATGAATCCCGTACTGAAGGAGTTAACTTGAACCACCACCGTTGGTTAAAGTAAAGATAACCCGAGTTAGCTTCAAGAAATTCGGCCTCAAGATGACACTTTTTCGATGACTCCATTGAATAACTGAATGAATTTACGATGAAAAACACATGTCAGAATCAATACGTAACTTTTCAGAAATTCTACAATCAACTTTCTTTCAACTGTTTAGTCATTCTTTGTCTTTCCTTTCATCTTCGTAAAGTGAAATTGATGGAAAAACACAAGCTCACCGGTGAATTTTCAAGACTTCTGACAATATTTAGTTTCTCTTCACTTTCTTTGTTAAAAATCTGGGAAATTCACTTAGAGCTACGATAACTAGGAACGGAGGCATTCTCGAATGATTACATGTTCAAAAATCTGAAGAATTATTAGCAAATTAGATTTTGATCTGTATCATTTCTGATTTCCAGTGGACATACAAAGAAATAATTTCAAACTATTTCAGTAACGAACAGGTAGAGTAGGATAAGTTTATTTTTTCTACTATTGATTACCGGCTTCAATCCCAATTCTTTTTTATAGCTCTTGAAATTGCTCACAGAAAAAGATTAGACATAAATCAGGCTATTTTGCTTAGTTACAAAATTATTCTAACCAAATCAAATGGACAAAAAATTGGAATGCTTTGGTATCATTATTATTTTCCTTACCGTTAAACAAGTTTCAATGGCTTCCGAATAAGCACAATTTGAGAAGTAACAAGGACGAATAGCTTCTTTGGTGATCCACGTCGTCTTACATTCCTCGCTGTTTTCGAGCTGCGCAATCGAATCGCAGCTCCACCAAAAACGACCACACTCACTGTCATCGTACTTGAAAATAGTCTCCCTGAGGAAACCAGTCAATTCAATTGCAGATCCGGCTAGAAGAATCCAGAATATATCATCTCGCAATTCCTCATAACAATATAAATGCTTACCCTTGAAATAATTGGTGGTTTCGTTATTACATTCGGGGGAGAAACGAGGCTGTATGCTTTTGAATGAAGATATCAATGTTTCTGTATAGTTTAGATACTGATTCTTGAGCTCAATGCTGTAATCCGGCGTAGATGGCTGTGTAACTATGTCATAGGAAAATGAAATTAGATTACTGTTTAATTGAAATATTATTTGATAAATTACACATGAGCGCCTGCTGAAGTTGAAATTTTTGCTTCTTCATCGTGTCGGTAATAGAGGAATCAAAAATATTCAACGTTTATTTGCTTCTAACCTCATTGATGTAATGTATTATTCTTTATGAATACGTGGAAAGTAGGGATTCAGACAAATTACCATTATTCACCGAACTCCGATCTGCACGCGTAGCCGCACGCTTTATAGCTGCATCTATTTCAAAGGTCACAACCCATATGTAGAAATGATGTATCGATTGTATTGCAGTTATTCCAATACATCCTTTGTTTTCAACCTACGAGTAATTCGAGAATACATTCTAAAAGAATTTTACCTTTTGTAATGAAAAATACATACGACTGCCCTGTTGGTTAGTTCAGTGAACGCTCTATAAATCGTTTGTCTCAACGCATCCATATGTTCTTCTAAGCATTCGCTCGATGAAACCAATCGGTCACTTTCCTAATTTTGAAATTAAAGTAATGTAGACCAAAACCAACATCATCATTAATAAAAACCTGAATCATTAATTCGATATTAATGAAAAATGGTGTTCTTAGGTGAAATTTATGTTCTCAGATTTGAGGAAAAAAAGCTGAAGGAAGTTCGGATGGAAAGATGTTGGACTGCATTTCACAGTAATATTTCTATATAGTACTGACGATCAATTCAATAGCGAATGGATAATTACAAATAAAACCAGATAACAAAATGACTGAGTCTATCTTTTTTTGTTTATATTTAATGAAAAAGGAAGTGAGGCAGGTGACGGAATCATCATACTACCTGAGGATTTTTCGGACGGTTCCATTGCGTAAGGTTCGATGAATGTGAATTCAAAGTTAGATAAGTTCTCCATCCAGCATTACATAGCTAATCCCAATGGATAAGATCTTTGTATTCAAGTGCTGCTCGCCATAATAGATTCATTTCAGATACCGCATCCAAAGAAATTTCACTCCAATCATTTTTATTGATCAAGTCAGAGATGCGTACTCCAGAAGAATGAGCAGTGTCAATCTTCTGCATCCATTCTATCAAATTTATTGCTTCTTTAACTGTAAAATTAAAATGCTGTTTTACGTGGGTGATAGAAATCAAAAATGCAGTATCAATATCATTGATAATAAGGGGAAAATGGTGTTATTGCTAAATCACTGAACATATTATATTGTTCCAAACATAAAGAGCCAATCTCCAACTACAAACTCCAGATAGCTGTGAGGAGCTGGATTGGCCAGAAAGGTACAAAAGAACAGGAAATAATAAGGAATTCTTATACTTTGATTCTGGAGAAGAAAAAAGCAGAATTTTGATTTTCGCAACAAACTTAGCATATATTTTTTCCAGACTGTTAGGAGCATATATTCGATAATAACCGTCAATTTGTTTGGTAATTATGCAGGAAAGGGGCCTACATAAAATTTAAATAATAATCAAAGTCAAATCTTCGGAAAAAAATATGGAATGGGCAAGCAGGATTTGAACCCACGACCCTCTGATTACATGTCAGGTGCTCTGACCACTGAGCTATTGCGAGTTCCTATACTTTCCTTCAAATTTTTGACCAAGATATATTACATCATTTTCGCCACCTCCCTTCCTGAGGTAATTTAAATTAATTTCAATTAATTTTATTTGGATAGGCCGCTTTTCTGCATATTTACCATTTGTTTATCTAAGTAGTTAATAAGAAATTGCGTTTTGATTATTGGAAAAAATTTTGATGCAATTTTGGACTCGTTCTCCACAAGAAAGTATTCATTCATTTCTTTTATGTAACTGAAATTTAATGAGATACGAGCATCCATCAAATTAAACGTAAATTTTGAAGAAAAAACAAATCACTTTTCCCATTGGAAATGACTTCTATTAACCTTTTCGACACCATACCCAAAAATGAACAGAATCAAGAAATATGACCCCAAAAGTGAGTGAAGTAGCGTGAAATGCCTCATATAGTTTTCAAAGAGTGAAGTTCCGCCACGATTTTTGAATGTAAAAATTAAATAAAATGGATTAAAAGTTTTTTCTGCAATATATTTCAAAACTTCATTTATCCCCACTCAAAACTTTAGATCGATATCTTTTACAGGATGCTCCGGAAAAATTCCGAAAATAGCCTCTTTTCAAGCGTTAAAAGTGGACTGACACCTTGAATACTTTTGATAATGTTACCCATTACAAAAAATTTTTTATTGATTACTCTAGAAATAATGAAAGTTGATTATTTACTCACCTAAATCCCGTGTTGTTAGATCGAAAGAAGATGAATTCTGCACGTAAAATATGAGGAGCAGTACGAAAAGCTGCGTCTTGAACATCTTCAAATCAGTATTATCGTCTTTCGTATCATACTCACAGTTGCTGTTCAGGTGTCTGGTTCATGATATTCGCCGAACTGCCTTAAATACTCCTAGTCACTTCTTCATGTACATATAAATCTATTTTTGTATCACTATTGAATAGAAAATTCGTTTTTCGATGGATCTTATCTATTTCATATACCTTGATGAACTATACATGGCTCGAAGCTGAATGATTTTCTTCCTATCTAATCAAGGCTAAGAAGAGTCAAATAGACTTTAGGTATGTCAGGTCGTTTTTTGTGTATCTTACACTGTGACAAAAAAATGTGGCAATTCTTGTGGCAAGAAAATTTTTTTATAATAAAATTTTCCTCCGCATTTTTTATATTTATATATATATATTGAATTTTTCTACAAATAAGTCGATTTTATTGCAGCATACATTTTTCTTTCTCACTGTAATTGACTGAATTTTGGACTGACACGTGTGATGTCTCGAGTGAATAGAGAGGATTCTTTCGTATCAAGAAGTAATTAAATACACGAAGTTTGACGATTCATTCTGATGATACAGAGATTATGTACTTTATGTATTACCGTCTTAAGAGAGGAGGATGGGTAATTTCTAAGTTGCCACTTAACCCTTTGAAGCATACATTTTTCAAATGATCGTATCATTGTGAATTTTTAATCGGGGGTTTTTGAAGTCACTAATTACGTATTTGCTATCAGAATTGTGAAATTCAAAATAGTGGATGCTGAATTTGCCATCTTGCATACCAAAAATCTGATATCAGATTCGTAATTAGTGACCCCAAAAATCGATTTTCACTCAATTTCAAATGATTTCCTTGAATAAATTTTTCGAAAATGAGTTTTTCCGACAAAACGTCTTTTTTTGCAGTGTATTTATTTAAAATTTTATGTTATAAACAATTGTGCCAATAAGATTGTATTCTTATGTTCTTTCATCACTAAAGTAGCTAGAAAGGGTAAAAGACAGGATCAGAATGGGTTGAAGAGTAAAAAAAAAATTGGGAAAATTCAAAAAAATCGAGTAACGTGAGTAACCATCATGCTTCGAAGAGTTAATAACAATGATAATATTGTTATTTTTTATTTTAAGCTTCCAAACAATAATAATATTATTAACAGGTTTTCATGAACAATTGCGACTCATCCTTAATATTTATAATTCATCTTTTCATACATCACAACACGTATGTGGAAAGCTCATGTACCAGTCCAAACTTCAATCGACACCACTGTAAAACCCTGAAATGTGATGTCCATGAATATACCATAAACACTCATCGCTGTTGAACATAGCCAAAAATATGACGACATTGGAAATAATTGAAATCTAGAAATGAGACACGAGCTTCGCATGCTTGTATGAGGAAAAAAGAGCAACGAAAAAAGTGAGGATGGAAACTATCAGAATTGACGATTAATTATTATAGATTTTTCAGAATTCTAATTTGAACGAGAAGTGTATCCGATTCTTCAGAAACAGAATTCTTAACAGATGTTAAATTGGAAACGGTTGTTCTTCTCTTCAAGGACATCACTTATGTTTGCCAACGAAACGGTTGGAATGAAATCGTTTGTCCAAAGATAACAGATAATTATGAGCTTATTTTCCGTATAACGTGACAGTTTAACTACTATATATAGTAGGTGAGAATATATCAAAAGGTGAGAATGTATTCTGATTCTTAAGTCACGTAAAAGTACAGATGTTTGTTTTACGTGTCATGTAAAGTGATTTTTCGCTGAAAATATTGGAGATCAATTATTTTTATAGATCGTAACCAATATTGATGGAGAGGAGGGAATTGACGTATCATATCTTCATTTCTTGAAGATTATCGTGTTACAAAACAAAAATGAAGGAAATTTTTTGTGTTTTTTGGAAATTATTCTGTTAATAATAGGTGATAAAAAATTAACATTTCCGAACGCTTCTGAATTGAAGATAATGTAAGAACACTATATTCAATCAGAGTATAATGACTGGGGAGGTGGGCTCATAGGAAATGAATAGAACACATTATTATTATTATTCTAAAAGGAAATATTATTTATTTTTACATCCTACTTCTTCTTTCTTTCTTTTTCAAAGTCTCTATGGTTAAATTCTTATAAATTCGAATCACTTAAATTTGGCTTCCCCTATTTTGAAGTGAAAGCTGTTTCTCCCTCTCTTCACCTCTTTTCAATGCGAGAGAAGACGCCAAAGCTAGAGTGAAAAAAAAGCTCCTTTGCTTTGTATGACATGGATATTCTGTGGATTAATTTTTGTATTTGCCCATATGCATGATCTCTCGGCCATATACATTAGTTTATCCCATACCTTCCTATTTAATATAGAAAAGTATCCTCCTCCTCCCCCCCCCCTCCCATCACTCCTCCGCTTTCCATATTTGCGACTCCATGGGTAAACCTCTGCACTGGACCAAATTTGACTAGGATCGGGGGAAAACATGGAAAGTCCTAATCGGTACAGGCAGTCAATTCGAAAGGCCCTAGTGTAGCTTTTTGTCCCATTGAAGAGAAAGGCACACTAAACGACTTTGTATGCGTACCTCCCGCTCAGTTTGTTGTTCGAATCCAGGCTGTGTTCTTTATGGTTTGAAGTCATCCAAGCAGTGTTAAACTGAAGTGCTTGCGCCTGCGAAACTGGGCATGCACGAGGCTTCTTCTTTTTCTTTTTTGGGCCACGATTAGACGCTGGCTGGCCTTTAGCCTCAAGCTATACAGCCAATAGATGCATGCACAAGGCAGCGACTTCTATTTGCGCGGGCGTAAGCGGTTCAGTTTAGCACCGTCTGGAGCACCCGAAAACGTAAAGAACACAGCCCAGGTTTTGGTACATAGTCACAAGACTGAATCCAACACAAAACACGAAACGCAGCCCAGGAGTGGATAAGCGGTCACCCATCCAAGTAGTAACGGACTACTCGGCTGCTTAACTCAGCAGCTTCACCAGGCCCGAAGGGCAGGCTGAGCAGCCAAACTGTCAGGTCCCGTAAATAGTAATCCACAGAATTCTCAATCACGTAGATTCGAATTCATAGTTTATTTAGTAAGTTTTACTGTATTGCATTTGCTCAGTGCCACAAGAAAATAACTAAAAAGTTTGTGCCTGGTCAAATGGTTATTCATCGAAGTAGTATTATTGTATTAAACTAAGAATAATATCTTTCTAACGAATAGAATTCACATCTAGTCAAGTTTTCCATATCCTTTAAGCTCATGTACATATTCTTCGAATGAACAGAGAATATCATGAGACTGGCTACTCAGTGTAATAAAGCCGGAATTATCATCCGAACCTCTCCAATTCATGTCAACCTGATAAATTGGGTACATTGCTCCACGCCTTCCTACAGAATGAAATAGTGGCAGAGTTGATTGTCCAAAGTCATTGTCCAAAGACGATTGTTTGAGTTTTATGTAACCGCAACCTGATTCCTTGGTAGCCAATTTAGATGAAAAATTGGAAGCTGGTCTTACGAGTGGAAATTCTATTTCATCCCTGGTGATCGAAGAATCCATCATACAAAATAAATAGAAAATTCATTATTTCTATAAATATTATGATAAATTCATTCCAAATCAAATTATACTTACGGGGATTCACATTGCCACATATTATATCCTTGGGCCTTTGAATATGATAATATACCACTTTCATGATTGAAATGCCGTCCATAGGCTTTGAGTTCGAATCCATTCGGAGATTTCTCAGTAGTTAAAGCTAACTTAACCCCTAAAAATAATTTTAAAAAACTTAGAATCATCAATCAATCATTGTTAAATATAATTTCAAATATTTCTTATGAAGGGAAACAGTTCGCACCTGTTAATATAGTGGAGCCAATTCCCATGAATAACGACTCCATGTAAAAATGAGCATTTTCCCTGGTAAGTTGTATCAATCCACTCTCCACACCTGTCAAGGGTATCCATCTAAAATCAGTAACATACCCAAGACTCCGCAATTTTCCTTCGGCCACTTCAAGCGTAAGCACACGTTCAATCACTCGGAAACGTACACCAACAATAATACTGGAGATAAAACATAATAGCAAGATTAAATTTTCATACAAGTGAATACAACAACGTGCAAATTTACTCACAAATGATTCTCAATATCGCTTTCTATCATGTGTGCATGAACCCTCCATACATTGTTTATGCTGTCACAATAGCAGGCACGGAATGAACTAGAACTTGATACTTGAATTGATCTATCGCCAGGCCTAGAGCAGTTCTTTACTTGACCTTTAAAACCGAGTTTCGTGGAATCAACATATCGATACTTCTCTTCATCCTCCTGTTTGACATTAATGTGAATAATTCAATGAAAATGTCGGATATCTTCAATATATATACAGAATATATATACAGAATAACTGAACAATTCTGAAGAGAAACACGTATCAGAGCTAATTTTTCGGAACTTTTTGGAAATTCTACATCCACCTTTCTTTTTGCTTCTATCTTCGTAAGATAAAATTGAAGGAAAAACATAAGTTCGCAGATGGATTTTGAGTGATCTGACAATATTCATTTTTTCCTTACTTTCTCTCTCAGGAATTCAGAAAACTCGCCCAAATCTACAGCGAGAATCACGGATACACTCGAAAAATTATATTTTCCAAAATCTAGAGAACTATCGAAAGAATATTAAGAATTAATTGTGAAGGTGTTTTTAGGCGAGAATTTTCTCAGACTTCCAATGGAATCACAAGAAAACAAAAATTCCAAACCATTTCAGTAGCGAACGAGTAGAACTGGATAAGTCTATCAGGAGATGTGGTAGCATCTCTCGACAAGTACGAGCCCAACACTTTCTGTTAGGCAAAGGCTATCGCACTCCTATACGGCTAAATACGACTCAAAAAATTTCAATAATTTTTTCTATAGTCAAAATTCTATCTCGTGAGATGATTTTCCGGTAATATATTGCTTTTACCATTATCTTCAAATTTATGTAAAAAAATTGAAAAAACGATATTTTATTATTAATTAAAAACGTTGGCCAGAATTCTTCTCAAAATCGAAATTTTTTGGGGACATTGTAACTGTGTTAGTGCCTCACCGACGCTACGTAGAAATATGCGTCACACAAAGGCACGCAATAAACATCAGACGCGCTTGGCTTTAAGGTATGACTATCACCAGAGGCTTGAAATACGAAAAATCTCAAAAAATTCAGAGATATTCTTCACAGGAAACCCATCAACTTTTGCTCATGGAGAAAAATGTTCTGACCCGTAGAATCCGAGATATTGAATTTCAAAAAGTTCATTTTCCCCATAAGAACCCGTGTAAATTGAGCCGCGATTCAATCATTATAAATTTAAAGAAAAACGGCATTTACGGGGCTTCTGAAAAAATTGTAGCCCATAGTCACCACTTTTAAGAATTTTTTGAGACCAGAATCAGTTATTTCTGACCCATAGTTTTGGAGAATAGAAAAAAAAATAGTTTTGGAGAAAAATAAATAGACGATTAATGGCAGGCCAGCATCGCTGTGTACGTACACGCGGTCGCTCTGTATGTGTGTACAACTACAGGAGTATTCTCTAGTGTGCGCGCATATGTATACGCGCACATTAGTGTGCGTAGGCAGGCCCGTATCAAAATTTTTAAAAATGGTTCTTTGAAGAAAAAAAATCAAAATATCAGTAGATATAATTATTTTGATTAAATTATGCTTTCATATGAAAGCAAAAAATTATTGAGGCTGAATAGCATTATAGGTTGAACAATTTCTCCCTCCTTTGGTTGTTCCAAATGATTTTTTCCTAACCTCCCTTGCCCCCACTCTTAGTGGTGACTTGAGCGATAGTCACACCTTAAATGGAAATATCTTGAAAACTATTGAAAATTTATCGAGACATGCTGCGAATAAAATTTAGGTGATGAATTAACGAATACAATAAGCAAAACCCCATTCTTCTACGACTTGTAGTTTACGAATAATTTTTTACTGCAAAGGTTAACAATGACAGTAGAGCCTTACTTTCGAATTTTTCATAAAAAAAATCATATTTCAGAAACTAAAAGTCGTAGAATAACGGGATTTTGCTCATTCTGTTCCTTAATTTTTTCTCTTCATTTTATTTGCAGCGTGTCTCGATAAATTTTCAATAGTTTTCGAGATATTTCAATTTAAAGTCAAGTTGATCAGCACACGTGTAGATTCGAAATCCATCTCTATTACATCGCTAATTTATATAAATAAACAAAGAACTGAAATGGCAGAAAAAAAAACGCAAGTGCGTTTTAAAAAAAAAAATATGAAATCAGAATAGTACAAGTCCATAGATTAATTTTTCATCTTATTATTCGGATACTAGATAAGATTGGCATTGTACAATGAATTTGAAAAATTGAATTGTAAAGAATTTAAACTAAAAAAACGTACTTGGTGTACCAAGTGAAAACACAGATTAAAAGTACACCAAGTACGTTTTTTTAGTTTAAATTCTCTACAATTCAATTATTCAAATTCATTGTACAATGCCAATTTTATCTAGTATCCGAATATTGAGATGACAAATTAATCTACGGACTTGTACTATTCTCATTTCATATTTTTTTAAAATAAAATCGGGGCGCGTACTTATCGACGTTTTTTTTTTAAATGCATTTGCGTTTTTTTTTCTGCCTTCTTTTTACCGATAATTTTTCGTCAAAAGAGCGAAATTGCGCGTTTCATTTCTAATCCTTTTGTAGCTCTCGAAATATTCTACAAGAAAGAATTAGAAAAGAAGCATGCTATATCGTTCAATTCCCGAAATATACTCAAAAACACAGGCAAAAAATTGAAATGCGCCATTTTTCTTCAGGATCATTAATATTTTTCTTACCGTTAGACAAGTGTCGATGGCCTCCAAATAACGACAACTTGAATAGTCATAAGGACGTAAACCTCCTTTAGTGATCCACGTTTTCTTACACCGATCGGTGTATTTGGGATCCGAAATCGAATTGCAGCTCCACCATATACTACCACACTCATTGTCATCATATTTGAAGATAGTCTCCTTGAGAAAACCAGTCAATTCGAATCCAGTTCCGACTAAAGAAATTCAGAATATATAATATCTCCAATTTTTTTATGACAATATGAACACTCACCTTCGAAATGGTTGGTAGTTTCATCATTACATTCGGAAGAGAAACGCGGCAGTATGCTTTCGAATGAAGATGTCAATATTTGTGTATAATTGTTATACTGGTTCTTGAATTCAATGCTGTAGTCTGGCGTAGATGACTGTGGAACTATGTCATTGTGAAATGAAATAACATTACTGTGTAATTGAAAGATTATTCGGAAAATCATATATGAGCGCTATCATCACAGAAAATGGGGAGAGACTAGAAATTGAAGCTGAGGAAAATCTGAGAAATCACAATATGAGTAAACGAAAATATTCAACGTTTATTTTCGCCTAACCTAATTGATGTAATGCACTATTTTCTTATGATTGCGTGGGAAGTAAAAGATTCAGATAAATTACCATTATTCACTGAGCTCCGATCTGCACGCGCAGCCGCACGCTTTAGAGCTGCATCCATTTCGAATTTTACAGCCCATATGTAGAGATGATGCATCTTATGTACTGCAGTTATTCCAATACATCCTTTGTTTTCAACCTACAAGGAATTCGGGTGTACATGAAACAAGAAATCTACCTATTTTTATGAAAAATACATACAACTGCTTTGTTGGTTAGTTCACTGAATGCTCCGTAAATCGCTGCTCGGAAAGCATCCATTTTTTTGTCTAAGCAGTCGCTTGATGAAACCAATTGGTTACTTTCCTAAAATTGAAAGTAAAGTAATGTAGAATGAAGTAATAACAAGTTTTTCACAAAAAAAAAGATTCTGAATGCATTAATGAGAAAAAAGGTTCTCATGTTCTTTACAAGAACTTATGTTCTTTAAATTCGAGGATATGAAGCTGAGAGAAGTGGGAGAAAAAGAAAATTCTATTGTATTTTAGAGTAATATTTAGATAAAATACTGCCGATCAACTCAATAGCGAAAAGGTGAAACCGGATACACCTATTTGCCGATCATTCTTTGCCTCATTACTTTATTGTAACGCTTCAAATTCTGCACAAGGAAGAATTCAACAAGAATTCCTCTCACTGAGTTTCTGAGATATTCTTAAAGAATATCAGCAAAAAAGAAGAAATATCCGGTTTGGCCTCTTCAATACTGAATTGCATCTGTTTCTCCACAAAATTCACATTTACAACTGCGAATCGTATTCCACTGATTCATATCCTTCAATCTAGGGAATAATTCTTCTTTTCTTCAACTCAAAATACAGTAGAGCTCCCCTTGTATCAACTCATCGGGAACAAGCCACTTCTCTTGTATCAACTTCTCCTCAATCGCCCACCTGGGAGTCTTGACGCATGCGCAGTTTGCAAAATGAGGTTATAAACACTGAGGTATCGATGCGCAATAAGTTGCGCACTAGTCCTCCGAGCTGGGAGTGGGGATGAAGAAAATGAGGAGAAGTCGACTTAAGGGAAACAAAAAAGTTGACACAAGGGGAGCTCTACTGTAAAATGTCTAAGACAATCGTTTCTTGATTATGCTCAATGGAAAAGAAGGTGAGACAGATAACGGAATTATTATTTTTATGGCAAAAATAGCAAAGTCCGTGCGTTTTCACCGCAATAACTCCATAAATATCGAATTGAGAAGAAAAAGTTCCAGATAAAAAAGATAGGGAATTTAATTTAGAAGGAAAAAGGTCTCCATAATTTTTCATGTAAGATGAGCCGTTAGCGAGATATTAGATAAAACGCGTTTCTCACGATAGTGGCGCTGCCGTCAATCGAGGAGATACACATATTTCGATTTAAGCTCAAAAAACCCCCCTCTAAACAATGATACCATCCCGGAAAAGGTGTGTTTTAGTGTAGCCATCGCCATTTTTCACGACAGGGCTCTTGGACTATTTACCTCAGGATTTGTCGGATGGTTCCAGGTCATATCCGTCCATGAAACATAGTTCTTGAAATGTGACCTTACAGCTGGAGAAGTTCTCCATTGAGCATTGCATTGTTCATCCCAATCAATGAGGGGATATTCCTGGATCGCTTGCCTCAATATAGCCGTTTCGAATTTGGAATCATCAGAAGATTTTCCCAAATTATCCTTCCCGAGCAAATCAGAGATACGTGTTCCAGAAGCTCGGGCGGTGTTGATTTTTTGTATATTTTCTATGGAGCTTATTGCTACGCTAGCTGTAAAATCAAAATGCTGTTTTACGAGGGTGACAGGAATTGAAAATCTAGTATCGATATCATTGATAGAAAAAATACAATTTGGTGTTATTGCAAAATTGCTGAGCATTTTATATGTAAAATAAGAGATATCATCATCGATTTGCGGGAAAAATAGCCCAGGAAATAATAGACAACGTCGATGAGATAATAATTTGCACTCCTATTATTAATGAGCACTCCTAATAGACAATGAAAAATTGTCACTATTTCAATTCCAGAAGCTTCTTCTATCGTAAAATGGAACCTTATAAAGTAGCAGCTGAATTGCAAATATTTTCAAGTACGACAAACAAAAAAACATCGCTAGTCCCTTTCTATATCAATTTTTTTTTTTACATAGAATTCTATAGCGAAGTGGTCAACTAGGAAAAGTTGGTGAATCTCAATTCTACGGGACAACCAAAAAACTGAACCCCCATCTTCCTAAAGATGTTACTAAAAAACCTCATGTTACTGAAAGAATTTCAGGACTAACCATCCAGTGATCTCCGAATACCTTCCAATTTATGGACCAATGAGTTTGCAGATTTTTCTATGAATTTTCTCAGATTGACAACGAATACTACGACTCATCATGAATAGCTATACACTATGAATATGATGAATCGAGTTATCTTTTTTTCTCACCTCGAATGGTTAAGATAACTTGAAATATTTCAAAGATTGTTTCGAGTCACTGAGAGACAATGTAATTTTATAAATTGCTTCCATTAATAACAGCAGAAAAATTTATCAGTATCTTCACTTTTATATAACAAAAAGAATTAATAGTCTCATTACTCCCATTTGATTCGGTCGAGGACAGGATCTTGAATGGCCAATATCTTGACATTTGCACATTCTGACAACGCCAAGACTTATTTAATATTTGGATATCATTTTGTATTCAATAGCTAGGGGCTCAACGCGCGCGGTGGACAACATAGCACGTTTCGAATGAGTTTCGTTCAATTCGAATCAATTTATTCGATTTTTTTAATGAATAAACAACATATTTATATTGAATGAAAGGTGAGATCATTTCCCATGAACTTATAGGGTTCTAGAGTATCTTCTTAAAATTTATTTCCGAGTAATATATCGTCGCCTTAGAGTAAAAGGGGCGTAAGTGCCAAAAACACGAAATTCTGGAGTGAAAGGGGCGTATGTCCACTTATCACTCCAAAATGTTTTTTATGGCCTCTGGAACATTATTCGGATAATTGAAAATTGAAATAACAAAGTGGCGTAACTACCAATTTTAAAGTGAAAGGGACGTATCTCCACACTTACGCCCCTTTGTTATTTCTTTTTTAAACGCTATATAATTGTTCAAGTTAAAGTGAAAAGGACGTATCTCCGCACTTACGCCTCTTTGTTTTTATAATTTTTTTTATCGCATGAGAATTTTTGGAGTTACGCCCTTTTGTTTTTAGGATTTTTTTTAATTTGGCACTTACGCCTTTTTGTTTTTAGGAATTTTTTTTGAACTTTTGGCATTTACGCCTCTTTGTTTTTAGGAATTTTTTTTTCAACTTTTGGCACTTACGCCTTCTTGTTTTTGGGATTTTTTATTTAAACTTTGGCACTTACGCCTTTTTGTTTTTGGGATTTTTTATTTGAACTTTGGCACTTACGCCTTTTTGTTTTTAGGATTTTTTATTTGAATTATGGTACTTACGCCTCTTGTTTTTAAAAATAACAAAAAGACGCATGGACTGGAGACACGCTTCTTCGTTATTATTTTTTCCCGATGATTAGGTAAATATTCAATGAAAACACTAAAAACAAAGGGGCGTATCTCCGGCACTTACGCCCTTTTGTTATTAGTTTTTTTGCGATAATTAGGAAAAATCAATGAAAAGACTAATAACAAAGGGGCGTATCTCCGGCACTTACGCCTCTTTGTTATTAGTTTTTTTCCGATGGTCGGGGAAAAATTAATGAAAATACTAAAAACAAAGGGGCGTATCTCCGGCACTTACGCCCCTTTGTTATTAGTCAGTGGTACTTACGCCTTTATGTTATTAATTTTTTTTTTTTCACTAATATTGCGTCAAAGGCCTTGGAAAGCCTATTGGAGCAATAATGGTGGAGATACGCCTTTTTGTTATTTTGAAAAAAAAAATCGAGAAAAATGGCACTTACGCCCCTTTCACTCTAAGCGACGATATCATAGTATGTTAAGGGGGGTAGAGTTTTGAAAAAAGCATATTTTCAAGAATTTTTTTAGACAATACAGATAATGTTGGTTCCTTTAATGAACTTCTATATGATAATACAACATATGAACTACATTTTTCGAAATTTTCATTGCAGAAGATTGATAAATGAGCCGTTGCCAGTAAATATCTGCAGGCATTCCAAAAAAAAACGGTGCACACTAGAACTCTTCACTGGATCAACGGAAACGGAAAAAACCAAGTGCGTTGATTAGGTAATATGTTTCTCGAGGTAATGTCGTCGAGTTTTTTTTTTTATAATTATTTGTTATTTAACAATAACAAATTAGTTAATTTTATCAAGCAAAAATCGCATTTTTAACTTTCAAGTGCTACCAAAAATTGAAAAATCGATTTTAAAAAAACTCGATGACATTACCTCGAGAAACATCTTAGCTAATCAACGCACTTGGATTTTCCCGTTTCTGTTGATCCAGTGAAGAGTTTTAGTGTACACCGTTTTTTTTTTTGGAATGCCTGCGGATATTTATTGGCAACGGCTCATTTATCAATATTTTGCAATGGAAATTTCGAAAAATATAGTCTTCCAGATGTCTTCTAGATTTCTTATCAGAGCTCTTAGCGGATCTAAATCCTCTCATTTTTACCTACGGCCAACTTCATTATTATCATTTACGTATTTTTTAGAAAATTATGTAAGTCAGTGCGTGTAAAAACAATGCTCATTCATTCTATTATTTCGTTCAATTTTGTCTCGCTTTCCAAATTTATTTACGTATTGATAACACATTTGTACAATTTTCCATCACCGTTTTCCTTTGCAAGTCGTGAAACACGTGTAGAAAATAAAAAAAAATCTTAAATGCAAGGAATTTGAGGCAAAATTTTGTTACAAAAAATCTTCCATCTTCCCTTGAATGCTTTCGATGAGTTTTCCTTTTAAGAATTTTAGTATCGAATTACTCTAGAAATAATAAAATTTCATCATTTTCTCACCTAAATCGCGTAAGAGCAGCTCACAAGAAGACTTTTGCACATAGAATATGAGGAACAGCACCAAATGCTGTGCCTTGAACATTTTTAACTTAGTGTTGTCGTACTTCGTATGATACTTAGAGTAACTGTTCACAACTGATGCATGATATATGCCGATCTGCTTTAAATACTGATAGACACTTCCTTATGTAAATATGAATTTGTTTCCGAATCATAATTTTACGAAAAAACATATTTTTTTCGACGATGTTGATCTAGTTTATATGCCTTTATTGACTATCCAAGACTCGCAGCTGAGTAATTCTCGCCTTATCTAATCAAGGCTTAGAATGCAGTAATGCCACGCTGTTTTTCTAGTATTTTAGCTGACGAAATTTTGATATGCGTGTATAAAAAGCCCATAATGCCAGCCCATACTTTGATCAACACTACTGAAAAAGATCCATACATGTAGTTTATCTCCAAACAGATCATGAACACTCATCGCTGCTGAGCATTTCCATAAATATGATGACGTTAAAAAAATATAATTTGGAAACTAAAAGTTGAGACGCGTGCATTGCACACGTGTATGAGAAAATGAGAGCAACAAAACAGTGAAGATGGGAACTCTCAAAAATGACGATTAATTATCATTATTGATTTTTAAAAAATCGAATTCAAACGAAATATGGATCAAATTTTTCAAAATCTACTCTTTTCTAACACCTGTTAAAGTGGCCATCTGTGTTTACCGTTAATGACGTCAATTACATTTTGAAATAGAGCAGTTAGAATCAATTTGTTTGTACAACGATAATAGACATTTAAGGGGGTATGGTTTTCATGCTATGACGTTTTTATCATTACATCAGAAAATGAGAATGTATTTTTTATTCGTAAATCACTCAAGAGAATTTCAGGTGTTTGTTTCACCTGTCATGTAAAGTTATTTTTTATGGAAAATTTAGGGAACAAATTTTTCATTTCAGGTCATTACGAATAGTTATAGAGAATCAAGCAATGAGTAATATATATATTCCATTCATAATGATTTATATGTAATTTAATTGTAGTTTTTTTCTTCAAAAATAATTTTTTTTTTCAGATGCCGTCCGATTTGTATTTGCCATTTTCAAGTTGAAAAAAATAACAAATTACTTTCCGAGTAAATCTTTTGATAATTTTTTTTATTTCTTCAATTTTCCATCTTTCGTTAATTCCAAATTATTTAGATTGATTTTCATCAAAAAAATAATGCAGGCTCTATTAATTGCAATGTCACATATAACATAGCTCTGTAGGAAAAACTCGAACACTTCCATGATAACTTCCAATGTCAAGTTTTTCACATTTGAGATTGTCTTTTTATTTTTTACACGTCTTTCACGACTTGCAAAGAATGCAGCGATGGAAAATTCTAGAAATGTGTTATCAATAATGAAATAAATCTTGAAAGCGAAACCAAAATTTTAACAAAATAATTGAATAAATAATAATTGTTTTTCAACGCAATTAGCTGAAGAATTTTTCGATTTTTCTCAAGATCAAATCATCTTTACGAATTTCAATGACTGATTCTTTAATGACGAAAGTTTTCAATAATTTCATGATTTTCACCGAAAGAACAATGCTTATCGTCACATAGTTGATGAGAGTGTCCTTAAAATATAATTGAAAATTAGAAAAATTTTGGATGTGAAATGACGACATATGATGAGTTATTTTTCGACTAAGCCGACTATTAATTTCATTGGCGTAAAAAAAAATATTCCATAGAAAAAATTGAAATGTTTCTATGATAAGTTTCAATGTCACTTTTTTCAGATACAAAATTATCTTTTCATTTTCTACACGTGTTTTACGACTTACAAAAAAATGCAGTGATGGAAAATTCGAAAAATGTTGAATTAACAAGAAAATGAGTGAAAAGCGAGAAAAAATCAACTGAATGAGAGTTTTTAAAGTATGGGTACGATTCCTTTTTTTTGAGAAATTTAATCCAATCAATTTTGATAACAAAATGACGATTTATGAAAACTCATTTCTCGACTCGGGTGACTTTGTTCATTGCAATGTCGAATGAGAAATGCTCTGTAGAAAAAACTCCATCGATTCTATAAAGTCGAATTTTTCAGACATAAGATTGTCTTTTTATTATTTGCACATGTTTTACGATTCACAGGAAATGCAACTATGGGAATTCTAGAAATGTGTTATCAACACGGAAATGAATCTGGTGAGTGGGGAACATTGAACGAAACGAGGGTTTTTACTGAAAAAAAAAAAAAAAAAACTAAGAGGGTTTTTGAAATCTATGGTATTATTAATTTTTTTGAGAAATTCGATCCACTTTCAATGCATAGGCGCTCAGTCATCAATCAACTTTACACAATTTACACCTATTCTGCTGAATTTATTTTCCAGAGCGATTTTCTACTTACTACTGATGCTGAAAAAATGGAAAATGGTTCCTGACAATTATAGGATCTATGTTTCATTTATTTTTCTAAGATTAAACGGAATCGCTCTGCGGAAATTTCATTCTCCGTTATCGAAAAGTCGAGTAAAGATTCCAATAGAACGATAATGGATTTCATTCCCAAGAACAGAATGAAATTTCATTTTTCGTTCTATTGAATAACATATGATAAACAAGTGGATAATAGTATTGCTCTCCAACTGATATAGATTCTTCTCCTTATACTTTAGCAATATGCTTCCGAATGAAGGTGATACAACTTTTTGAAAACCATTATCAAAATATCAAATTTTGAAGAATTCATTAGAACAGCAATAACTCGAGAACTAATCATGCAAATGAGCTCAAAATTGACAGTTATCTAATTGATACAACTCTCGAGATGATGGGGGGAGGGTGAAGCAAAATGAACGCCGAGGGTAAAATGTCGGGGGAAAATCTAATATTCCATTTTGTAATTCAAAAAAACCACGTGGACTTCATTTCCAGAAATATTCCGGAAACTCATAGTTTGAGACTATTTATGAGAATTTTCTTAACAGCGCTGATTGGAACCTTGTTACAAGTCCTTCTAATAGTGCTAGATGGAATACTTCTCAGAATTCTCCTGACAGTCCTGGTGAGAATCCTGTTGAGATTCCTTCTGATAGTCCTGGAGGGAATCCCGTCAAGATTCTTACTGATGGTGCTGGTGAAAATCCTGCTAAGATTCCTTCTAATAGTCCTAGAGGGAATTCCGTTGAAATTTCTGTTGATAGTGCTAGTGAAAATCCTGTTGAGATTCCTCCTGATAGTGCTGGAGGAGAGGATACTCAAGCATATTTCAAAATAAAGTCCACGTCATTTTTTTAAATTAATTACAAATTTCAAATATTCTCTCAAACTAAAACAGGTGCAACCAAACTATCGGAACCTTTCAGTTCCACTTAATTTATTTATTAGTTTATTCCCAAATTAATGAATTAATTTCTTTATTTATTTATATTTATATGTCACTATCACGCTTACATGACACGAGTCTTCTTCTTCTTTTTTATGGCTCTGATCATTCGATCATCTGGCCGTATGACACGAGTCTAACTGTCAAATTGCTATATGCATTCCAACCGACAGATTATTGTGCCTACTTTCACGCATGTACCGGGTGGTGAATGAATCGTGGGAGCACGAAGTTCTTGGCCCTGATGATGACCATGATTCCACAATTTGTATTGATTCAATATTTTTCGATATATTATAAGGGATTATGTAAATTTCTTCTTTGATGGATAATAACCGGATTTGTGCGATTCGGATATCGATAAAAATGACATGAATTGCGAGAATTTGACATTTGTTGTCAAATATGTGTGAAAAAGTATCATTTGTTCGAGAAAGTTGTGACTATTTTCTTAGATTTTGTGACATATCCAGATTTGTCATAAATTGACAAATTGTGATAATCAATTAAATTTCTTCGTGAAAAATACTCTTTCGAACGTAATCTGTCATAATTTTAGTAGTCATCAAATGGGGAAATATGACAAAATATGTCAAGAGACGTTACATAGTGACAAATTTACATGGATCATAATTAATCACATCTTGATGAATTTAAACAAGTATCTCGAAGGAAATATGCCACAATTTTTTAGAAATTATCATAATATATCATAAAATCGTGAATAATGAATTAGCGGTGAAAATGAATTAGAAAGAACAAAATTGAGTAGTGTAGAATAAAAAAAAGATGGTAGAGAAATGAATCTAAATTTAAATATGAATTGAAATAGGCAAACGAGAAAACGGTAATTATCATAAATGTATGATAGCCCAAGCGTCAGAGACTCATAATTAATGAATGGATGAAAAAATTCCTAGAGAAGGTTTTCTGGTTTCTATCGTTAGTTTTATGTGTAATGAACCAAATTTCAAAAATGTGCAAAGAAATTCGCTCGGGAACATCCGTTTGAATAAATAAAACGGAAAATTTACATGTTTTTTCCGATGCTTTTCCAAATATCTCTGAAAATATGGACTAAATCAAAAAAAATATGGAATCCGAAAAGTTTTCTCATGAAATTCTGCATATAAAAGATTCAATTATTTATTTTGAATCAGATAAGAGTTTTGAAGATGCGGCCGTGCGAAGTTGGCGCACGGTGTTAGAGCTCATGCGTGACGTCAAGAACGTAGAAAAACGTTTCAACCAGTTGGAGTAGAAATGTTTGGAATGATTCCTCAGCGATATGGAGTCGCACGAGCTCTAACACCGTGGGCCAACTTCGCACGGCCGCATCTTCAATCATCATCTGATTCGAAATAAAAGATTGAACCTTTTTTATCAAGAATTTCATGAGGAAACTTTTCTGATTCCATATTATTTTCGAGTTAGTCCTTATTTTCAGAGATATTTGAAAAAAAATCGGAAAAAACACGAAAATTTTCTGTTTTAGTCATTTAAACGAATATTCCCGACCGAATTTCTTTGCACATTTTTGAAATTTGGTTCATAACACATGAAACTAACGATAGAAACCATAAAAACTTCTCTAGGAATTTTTTTAGCAAAGAAACCCCTGACGCCTAGGCTATAGCTCGGGCATAAGAAACTGCCCGAGCTCGGGCATAAGAAACTGCCCTAGCTCGGGCATAAGGAACTGCCCAAGCTCGGGCATAAGAAACTGCCCTAGCTCGGGCATAAGGAACTGCCCGAGCTCGGGCATAAGAAACTGCCCTAGCTCGGGCATAAGAAACTGCCCTAGCTCGGGCATAAGGAACTGCCCTAGTTCGGGCATAAAAAACTGCCCTAGCTTGGGCATAAGAAACTGCCCTAGCTCGGGCATAAGAAAATGCCCTAGTTCGGGCATGAGAAACTGCCCTAGCTCGGGCATGAGAAACTGCCCTAGCTGGGGCATAAGAAACTGCCCGAGCTCGGGCACAAGAAACTGCCCTAGCTCGGGCATAAGGAACTGCCCGAGCTCGGGCATAAGAAACTGCCCTAGCTCGGGCATAAGGAACTGCCCTAGCTCGGGCATAACGAATTGCCCTAGCTGGGGCATACGAAACTGCCCGAGCTCGGGCATAAGGAACTGCCCTATCTCATTCATAAGAAACTGCCCGAGCTTGGGCATAAGAAACTGCCCGAGCTCGGGCATAAGGAACTGCCCGAGCTCGGGCATAAGAAACTGCCCGAGCTCGGGCATAAGGAATTGCCCTAGCCGGGGCATAAGAAACTGCCCGAGCTCAGGCATAAGGAACTGCCCTAGTTCGGGCATAAAAAACTGCCCTAGCTTGGGCATAAGAAACTGCCCTAGCTCGGGCATAAGAAAATGCCCTAGTTCGGGCATGAGAAACTGCCCTAGCTCGGGCATGAGAAACTGCCCTAGCTGGAGCATAAGAAACTGCCCGAGCTCGGGCACAAGAAACTGCCCTAGCTCGGGCATAAGGAACTGCCCGAGCTCGGGCATAAGAAACTGCCCTAGCTCGGGCATAAGGAACTGCCCTAGCTCGGGCATAACGAATTGCCCTAGCTGGGGCATACGAAACTGCCCGAGCTCGGGCATAAGGAACTGCCCTATCTCATTCATAAGAAACTGCCCGAGCTTGGGCATAAGAAACTGCCCGAGCTCGGGCATAAGGAACTGCCCGAGCTCGGGCATAAGAAACTGCCCTAGCTCGGGCATAAGGAACTGCCCGAGCTCGGGCATAAGGAACTGCCCTAGCTCGGGCATAAGAAACTGCCCTAGCTCGGGCATAAGGAACTGCCCTAGCTGGGGCATAAGAAACTGCCCGAGCTCGGGCATAAGAAACTGCCCTAGCTCGGGCATAAGAAACTGCCCTAGCTCGGGCATAAGGAACTGCCCGAGCTCGGGCATAAGGAACTGCCCGAGCTCGGGCATAAGAAACTGCCCGAGCTCGGGCATAAGAAACTGCCCTAGCTCGGGCATAAGAAACTGCCCGAGCTCGGGCATAAGAAACTGCCCTAGCTCGGGCATAAGGAACTGCCCTAGTTCGGGCATAAAAAACTGCCCTAGCTTGGGCATGAGAAACTGCCCTAGCTCGGGCATGAGAAACTGCCCTAGCTGGGGCATAAGAAACTGCCCGAGCTCGGGCACAAGAAACTGCCCTAGCTCGGGCATAAGGAACTGCCCGAGCTCGGGCATAAGAAACTGCCCTAGCTCGGGCATAAGGAACTGCCCTAGCTCGGGCATAACGAATTGCCCTAGCTGGGGCATAAGAAACTGCCCGAGCTCGGGCATAAGGAACTGCCCTATCTCAGTCATAAGAAACTGCCCGAGCTTGGGCATAAGGAACTGCCCGAGCTCGGGCATAAGGAACTGCCCGAGCTCGGGCATAAGAAACTGCCCGAGCTCGGGCATAAGAAACTGCCCTAGCTCGGGCATAAGAAACTGCCCGAGCTCGGGCATAAGAAACTGCCCTAGCTCGGGCATAAGGAACTGCCCTAGTTCGGGCATAAAAAACTGCCCTAGCTTGGGCATAAGAAACTGCCCTAGCTCGGGCATAAGAAAATGCCCTAGTTCGGGCATGAGAAACTGCCCTAGCTCGGGCATGAGAAACTGCCCTAGCTGGGGCATAAGAAACTGCCCGAGCTCGGGCACAAGAAACTGCCCTAGCTCGGGCATAAGGAACTGCCCTAGCTCGGGCATAACGAATTGCCCTAGCTGGGGCATAAGAAACTGCCCGAGCTCGGGCATAAGGAACTGCCCTATCTCATTCATAAGAAACTGCCCGAGCTCGGGCATAAGAAACTGCCCTAGCTCGGGCATAAGGAACTGCCCGAGCTCGGGCATAAGGAACTGCCCGAGCTCGGGCATAAGAAACTGCCCGAGCTCGGGCATAAGGAACTGCCCTAGTTCGGGCATAAAAAACTGCCCTAGCTTGGGCATAAGAAACTGCCCTAGCTCGGGCATAAGAAAATGCCCTAGTTCGGGCATGAGAAACTGCCCTAGCTCGGGCATGAGAAACTGCCCTAGCTGGGGCATAAGAAACTGCCCGAGCTCGGGCACAAGAAACTGCCCTAGCTCGGGCATAAGGAACTGCCCTAGCTCGGGCATAAGAAACTGCCCTAGCTCGGGCATAAGGAACTGCCCTAGCTGGGGCATAAGAAACTGCCCGAGCTCGGGCATAAGAAACTGCCCTAGCTCGGGCATAAGAAACTGCCCGAGCTCGGGCATAAGAAACTGCCCTAGCTCGGGCATAAGAAACTGCCTGAGCTCGGGCATAAGAAACTGCCCGAGCTCGGGCATAAGAAACTGCCCTAGCTCGGGCATAAGGAACTGCCCAAGCTCGGGCATAAGAAACTGCCCTAGCTCGGGCATAAGGAACTGCCCGAGCTCGGGCATAAGAAACTGCCCTAGCTCGGGCATAAGAAACTGCCCTAGCTCGGGCATAAGGAACTGCCCTAGTTCGGGCATAAAAAACTGCCCTAGCTTGGGCATAAGAAACTGCCCTAGCTCGGGCATAAGAAAATGCCCTAGTTCGGGCATGAGAAACTGCCCTAGCTCGGGCATGAGAAACTGCCCTAGCTGGGGCATAAGAAACTGCCCGAGCTCGGGCACAAGAAACTGCCCTAGCTCGGGCATAAGGAACTGCCCTAGCTCGGGCATAAGAAACTGCCCGAGCTCGGGCACAAGAAACTGCCCGAGCTCGGGCATAAGAAACTGCCCTAGCTCGGGCATAAGGAACTGCCCGAGCTCGGGCATAAGAAACTGCCCTAGCTCGGGCATAAGGAACTGCCCGAGCTCTGGCATAAGAAACTGCCCTAGCTGGGGCATAAGGAATCGCCCTAGCTGGGGCATGAGAAACTGCCCGAGCTCGGGCATAAGAAACTGCCCGAGCTTGGGCATAAGAAAATGCCCGAGCTCGGGCATAAGAAACTGCCCTAGCTCGGGCATAAGGAACTGCCCGAGCTCGGGCATAAGAAACTGCCCGAGCTCGGGCATAAGAAACTGCCCTAGCTCGGGCGTAAGGAACTGCCCTAGCTCGGGCATAAGAAACTGCCCTAGCTCGGGCATAAGAAACTGCCCTAGCTCGGGCATAAGAAACTGCCCGAGCTCGGGCATTAGAAACTGCCCTAGCTCGGGCATAAGAAACTGCCCGAGCTCGGGCATAAGGAATTGCCCTAGCCGGGGCATAAGAAACTGCCCGAGCTCAGGCATAAGAAACTGCCTGAGCTCGGGCCTAAGAAACTGCCCTAGTTCGGGCATAAAAAACTGCCCTAGCTTGGGCATAAGAAACTGCCCTAGCTCGGGCATAAGAAAATGCCCTAGTTCGGGCATGAGAAACTGCCCTAGCTCGGGCATGAGAAACTGCCCTAGCTGGGGCATAAGAAACTGCCCTAGCTCGGGCATAAGGAACTGCCCGAGCTCGGGCATAAGAAACTGCCCGAGCTCGGGCATAAGAAACTGCACGAGCTCAAGCGTAAGAAACTGCTCGGGCATAAGAAACTGCCCGAGCTCGGGCATAAGAAACTGCCCTAGCTCGGGCATAAGGAACTGCCCGAGCTCGGGCATAAGAAGCTGCCCTAGCTCGGGCATAAGAAACTGCCCGAGCTCGGGCATAAGAAACTGCCCTAGCTCGGGCGTAAGGAACTGCCCTAGCTCGGGCATAAGAAACTGCCCTAGCTCGGGCATAAGGAACTGCCCGAGCTCGGGCATAAGAAACTGCCCGAGCTCGGGCATAAGAAACTGCCCTAGCTCGGGCATAAGGAACTGCCCGAGCTCGGGCATAAGAAACTGCCCTAGCTCGGGCATAAGAAACTGCCCTAGCTCGGGCATAAGGAACTGCCCGAGCTCGGGCATAAGAAACTGCCCGAGCTCGGGCATAAGAAACTGCCCTAGCTCGGGCATAAGGAACTGCCCGAGCTCGGGCATAAGAAACTGCCCTAGCTCGGGCATAAGAAACTGCCCGAGCTCGGGCATTAGAAACTGCCCTAGCTCGGGCATAAGAAACTGCCCGAGCTCGGGCATAAGGAATTGCCCTAGCCGGGGCATAAGAAACTGCCTGATCTCGGGCCTAAGAAACTGCCCTAGTTCGGGCATAAAAAACTGCCCTAGCTTGGGCATAAGAAACTGCCCTACCTCGGGCATAAGAAAATGCCCTAGTTCGGGCATAAGAAACTGCCCGAGCTCGGGCATAAGAAACTCCCCTAGCTCGGGCATAAGAAACTGCCCGAGCTCGGGCATAAGAAACTGCCCTAGCTCGGGCATAAGAAAATGCCCTAGCTCGGGCATAAGAAACTGCCCGAGCTCGGGCATAAGAAACTGCCCTAGCTCGGGCATAAGGAACTGCCCGAGCTCGGGCATAAGAAACTGCCCGAGCTCGGGCATAAGAAACTCCCCTAGCTCGGGCATAAGAAACTGCCCGAGCTCGGGCATAAGAAACTCCCCTAGCTCGGGCATAAGAAACTGCCCGAGCTCGGGCATAAGAAACTGCCCGAGCTCGGGCATAAGAAACTGCCCGAGCTCGGGCATAAGAAACTCCCCTAGCTCGGGCATAAGAAACTACCCGAGCTCGGGCATAAGAAACTCCCCTAGCTCGGGCATAAGGAACTGCCCGAGCTCTGGCATAAGAAACTGCCCTAGCTGGGGCATAAGGAATCGCCCTAGCTGGGGCATGAGAAACTGCCCGAGCTCGGGCATAAGAAACTGCCCGAGCTCGGGCATAAGAAACTGCCCGAGCTCGGGCATAAGAAACTCCCCTAGCTCGGGCATAAGAAACTGCCCGAGCTCGGGCATAAGAAACTCCCCTAGCTCGGGCATAAGGAACTGCCCGAGCTCTGGCATAAGAAACTGCCCTAGCTGGGGCATAAGGAATCGCCCTAGCTGGGGCATGAGAAACTGCCCGAGCTCGGGCATAAGAAACTGCCCGAGCTTGGGCATAAGAAAATGCCCGAGCTCGGGCATAAGAAACTGCCCTAGCTCGGGCATAAGGAACTGCCCGAGCTCGGGCATAAGAAACTGCCCGAGCTCGGGCATAAGAAACTGCCCTAGCTCGGGCATAAGGAACTGCCCGAGCTCGGGCATAAGAAACTGCCCGAGCTCGGGCATAAGAAACTGTCCTAGCTCGGGCATAAGAAACTGCCCTAGCTCGGGCATAAGGAACTGCCTGAGCTCGGGCATAAGAAACTGCCTGAGCTCGGGCATAAGGAATTGCCCTAGCTGGGGCATAAGAAACTGCCCGAGCTCGGGCATAAGAAACTGCCTGAGCTCGGGCATAAGGAATTGCCCTAGCTGGGGCATAAGAAACTGCCCGAGCTCGGGCATAAGGAACTGCCCTATAGCCCAAGCGTCAGAGACTCATAATTAATGAATGGATGAAAAAATTCCTAGAGAAGGTTTTCTGGTTTCTATCGTTAGTTTTATGTGTAATGAACCAAATTCCAAAAATGTGCAAAGAAATTCGCTCGGGAACATCCGTTTAAATAAATAAAACGGAAAATTTACATTTTTTTTCCGATGCTTTTCCAAATATCTCTAAAAATATGGACTAAATCGAAAAAAATATGGAATCCGAAAAGTTTGTGACGAGTGAGAAATCACTCGTCAACTTAAGTTCGGTGTAACGCAGTTATTAAGAGTGGGGGACATCGCTTCCTCATCGAAGTATTAAAGGTAGATGAGGGGAGCGGGGGAAAATCATCGTAAATTTGCGTAGGGCTGGGCACCTTCGCGAACCGTTACTCGTACGGGAGCTATGGAACCGTCGTGTCATAGAGTCGAGATAAACAGTAAAAAGTGAAGTAAAGTGCAGTAAAGTAGAGTTATGTCGAGTATCGTCAAGTCGAGTCCAGTCAACATCGTCAAGAGTCCAGTAGCATCAGGAAGATAGGTCAAAGTCTAGTCCAGTCAAGTTTCGTCATCTTCAGGTCAGATCCACCTGCTTTCACCGCCCTTCTGGCCCGTTTATCCAATAGTAGCGTCGAGTTATTTTATAAATCAACGTCGAGTCAAGCCATTTAATGTGAATCAAGGAATTCTATTCTTAATTTAAATGTTTGCGTCATTTATTACTGCCTCAATCCTTTTCAGTAAAGTCTAGGACGCAAGGAGTATCGTCCTCCTTCCCCCCTGAGATCAAAGCTAGCCGAATTGTTGGTCATTCGGCATTTTTATTAATTGTGACCAACTGGCGCCCAAAATTAAAGTTTCGGTAAAGTAGAGTCAATAGTAAAATTAAAGTTTATTTGAATGGAAATTGCGTCAAACGTCACAAGTTTTCTCATGAAATTCTGCATATAAAAGATTCAATCATTCATTTCGAATCAGATAATAGTTTTGAAGATGCGGCCGTGCGAAGTTGGCCCATGGTGTTAGAGCTCATGCGTGACGTCAAGAACGTAGAATAACGTTTCAACCAGTTGGAGTAGAAATGTTTGAAATGATTTCTCAACGATATGGAGTCGCACGAGCTCTAACACCGTGGGCCAACTTCGCACGGCCGCATCTTCAAAACTATCATCTGATTCGAAATAAACGATTGAACCTTTTTTATGAAGAATTTCATGAGGAAACTTTTCTGATTCCATATTATTTTCGATTTAGTCCTTATTTTCAGAGATATTTGGAAAAAAATCGAAAAAAACACGAAAATTTTCAGTTTTATTCATTTAAACGAATGTTCCCGACCGAATTTCTTTGCACATTTTTGAAATTCGGTTCATAACACATAAAACTAACGATAGAAACCATAAAAACTTCTCTAGAAATTTTTCTAGCAAAGAAACCCCTGACGCCTGGGCTAAAAAGTGCATATAAGCGAGATCGCGGCGCAGTCCGACATACTTATCTGAGAAACAGACTTCCTTGCTGTCGAAACCGGACAATGACTCCAACGGCTAAAGTCTGCATTTTTGTTAACACTGTTTGGAGTTCCCCATCCAGCCATTTTTCAAAGGATAATTATTCAAATAAATAGAATAAATAAAGCATTCAACTGAGAGATGAAATCTTTGTAAAAAGTAATTTTATAAGAAATGTCTTTATAAAATTCAATTTTATGAAGACATTTTCTATAAAGAATGAATTTATAGAATAGGATTCATACAAAAAATTTTAATGGTATTTTTTATATCTTTTGCTTTCCTTTATAAAATTTTTTTTTATAATAATCGCCTTTATAAAACAAAATTTCACAAAGGAGGAAAACTACGATGAAAACTCCATGGGAAAATCTTTATAAGAAAAGTTCCAATTTCTTATAAAACACGTTCTATAAAGAATTCTTTATAAAGACTTTATAAAGTATTTTCATACGTGTAGAAAATTCTTCAAACATGTTATCGATATGAAAATGAATCTGAAAAGTAAACAAAAAATTAAACAGATTAATTGAATGGATAATAATTGTTTCTTGACGTAATGATTCACACCTTTTGCTGAAATATGTGTAAATGAAAATAGTAAGATATATATATTCCTCTAAAGGGCGTAATCAGTGAAATTCTGTTGTAATTTGAGGTTGCCGTGATAGGTTTTGATCAGGGAAATGGCCTTGAATTTCTGCATGGAACAATAATGAATATTGGAGGAAGGAAAAATCGTGAAAATTAGATTCGAAAATCTCCCCGGCGAATGAAAGTCTGAAACTTGTAGTTGGATTCAAAAAAACCGAAAAAATTCAGTTTCTCTGTTGAAGACTTTTTTACGTTATCAGTTGTTTTCGTTTTCTACTGAATAATTGTTTGACGTCACGATTGTTTGAACTTCGTGAACAAATACTGACGACTTATTGAGACCAATGTTAAATGAAACATTTTCTGTGGAAAAGAATTAAACAGTTTTATGATAACCTTGATTATCGTGTGTCGGAATTCAACATTATCTTTTTATTTTTTGGACACATTTTACGAGTTATAAAAAATCCACTAGTGGCAAATTCTAATAACGGGTTATCGACTGAGATATGGGAATTCATTCTCTATGTTTTGTAGATATGTTTGAGAGGAAGAAATATTAGAAAATATTCATTTTTCATATTTTCACGCTTTCTCGAAGATCTTAGGATATAGATTTTGGACGCCTGAGCCGTATACGACGAGTAAATGGTGAATATCTCGGTTAATTTTTCGAATACGCGAAAAATGCAATAGAATAATTTTGTAGATTATTTTGATATCTTCAACTTTTGTTCCGAAATTTTTTCCATATTGTTTGTTATTTCTGAGATATTATCATAAAACTCATTCCTGGTGTAGTTTTGATTTTTTTCCTAACCCTTCGTCACACTTTCGGCATTTTTCAACTAGAGATGGTCAAAATATGGATCAAAACAAACTTATCCAAAGGAAGAAATGAGACTGATCATACTAATGAAGATTTAAAACCGCCCTTTACTTGGCTGAAGGAAAAAACACAATTCGCCGAACTTTAATAGTTTTCATAAACAAAAAGAATTGGTTCGCCCCTAGAAGCTGTTTAAACGTTTGCTTTTCACTCGAAAATCTAGCAATTCGTAATTTAAAAAAAAAATTTTGAGCGCTGGAAAGTTGATGCATTTTGCTTCCTCATTCGACGGGACTAGACATACTTCTTTTTTAGTGTTTCGAACTATTATAGTTGGCTCAGCAAAATTCTCATATATAGCTGTATCGACAATTCTTCTCACATTTTTTGCGGATAATTTCCCGATAATGTTACTGATAACTCTGACGTTTGATATTCTTATGATAGTCGTGTTCTTTGCACTCATCACTTGTGATGAGTGATGAGAACGCATGCGCATTAAGCGTTAGTTGCATGATTCGAAATTGAAAAAAATAACCTGAAACAGTAGCGAATTCACAGAAAACATGAATCGGTTTTGCTAATTTTTCGATTTTATGTGTTAACTCTCTGTTAAAACATGAATTCAAAAGGAAATTCGACGGATAGACGTTTTTTCATGACTTCGGTTTCGTCTAAGGTTACATTTTTTAATTTCGAATCACGCCCACTAACACTCAATGCGCATGCCTTCTCATCACTCATCACAAGTGATGAGTACAAAGAACACGACTGATATCTCAGTTGCAGCAATATTGTCCGCAATTTTGTCGACAATTCTGCAGCAACATTTCGGATCTCATGTCAACAATTGTTCGACAATATGCCGGCTATTTGTTTTATGGGACGTTGTAGAAATTTCGACTCGGGCATGTAGGGGAGAGGTGCTGCAGTTGTAACAAAAAAAATTCTTTCTACTATTACTTTTTTGTTTTTCGAAATTTTGAATTCTAATTCTATCAGGGAGTTACTCTATAGTGTCCTCTATAATATCAATTCAGTTAAATAATTTGAAATTAACATTAACTTATTGGAAAATGAATTTATTTGGCGGAAAACAGACATCAACATGGCGGCGCGTAAGGGGTACAATTGTAACATAATGTCTTTGGATCAATTGATAATAGAAATCGAATTATAATGAAACAATAAAAAAATTAACATAAAATACTATGATATATATTATTCGCAATATGTCTATTAAAGTATTCATACAAGCCCCGCATAGTCCTCCTATCTTTTCTCTTAACCCTCTAACGCTGAAGTCGGACTAACTCGCACCCGCGGCGCTAGAGTGGGGATAGCCAATCGCGTGCGCTCTCAGTCCCCACTACCTCAATTTACGAGACTCAGGCTCGGTCATTGTCGTGCTACACACGTCTAATGGGTTCCCTCAGTGCCCCCTTCTTAGTTATTTAAATAGTCTTGGATTATCTTTTTTTTTCTAATTATTTCTGATGATGTCGAATGAAAAATTATAAAAAATGGAACGTAAAAACTCAAAATTATTGACTAACAATAATATACCCGATGAAATTTCAAAACAAACAGTAACGTCATAGTAGATACGGCATGCCTCGCCAGAGCTCACGGATACACACTAACGCAGATATGCGCCGCCTGCCTGGCAGACCGCAGAGTGGGGGAAACGCCCATAAGCGTTAAAGGGTTAAGTAAAAAAGGACAGGGCATTAAAATCGAACATGGCGGATTTCATCTCGGATTGAAGGATAATCGAACTCAAAATGAAAATAGTCGAACTCAAATCGACAAAAGCGAATTCTGGTGGACATTATGGGAACTAATTTTTTTTGAATTATTTTTCCATAAAACAAAGTAAATAACCTTGAAATTTTCTCCCTACTATCACTTTTTCCTGCGAAGTTTTATCCAATCGATTTTGATAACAAAATGACGATTTATGGAGCCTTATTTCTCAACTCGGGTGACTTTGTTAATTGTAATGTCGAATAAGAAATGCTTTGTAGAAAAAACTCGATCGATTCTGTAATGTCAAATTCTTCAGATATGAAATTGACTTTTCAGTTTTTGCACGTGTTTTAACGACTTACAGGAAATGCAACGATGGAAATTCTAGAAATGTGTTATCAACACGAGAATGAATCTGATGAGCGAAAAACATTGAACAAAATGAGGGTTTTTATTGAAAAAAAAAAAAATATATCAGGGTTTTTCAAATCTATGGTATTATTAATTTTTTTTAAGAATTCGATCCACTTTCAAGTGCATAGGAGCTCAGTCATCAACCAATTTTACACAATTCACACCTACTCTGCTGAGTCTATTTTCCAGGGAGATTATTCACTTATTGCTTTTGCTGAAAAAAATGGAAGATGGTATCCAACAATTTATCGATTCATGTTTCATTCATTTTTCTATGATTAACCCTCTAACATGATTATCGTCTTTAGTCGGCTTTTTGCGCTGGAGTGGGGAGGCCCAATCATGTGTTGCGAAAGTCCCCACTCCTCGGCTTCTACTACGTCATGAGGCAGCAGGGCCGTTGCGACAAACAATTTTGGGATGATTCAGGGCCCCTTGATTCTTTAGTGAGTTTTTCTTCAAGTTTTTCCGCGTAAATTAATTTAATTTCATAAAACTAATAATTATTCATTATTCCTTGGGGTAACCTCAGTCGTTGGAACCAAATTTCTTTCCTTATTAATTTCTTCAAAGTAAGGCTAACTTGAAGTATTTTAAAGTAAATATCTTCAATAGACTCTAAAAATTTTTATCAATTAATAGAATAATGAGTAAGAAGAAAAAGGAAGTACTGTGTAGAAAGAAAAATGAAAGCAGTGATCATCCTTTATCTTCCTTTGACCGATTATTACGCGACCTGACTACGGCCCTGTCCCACTGAACGGCAGTTGCTCCCACCAGCGCGCCAAAGGCCCGCACGCACCGCCCACTGGATGGTGGGGAGAAACTTAGCCAGGACATAGGGTTAAACGTAATTGATCTGAGGGAATTTCATTCTTCGTTGCTGAAAAGCCGAGTAAAGATACCAAAAGAATGAAAATGAATTTTGTTCTTCGGATATTTCCGTTCTCGATTTCGTTCTTTCAGTATTTTCGTTTTCGTCCTTTTGAATAACACATGATGAACAAGTGAATAATGGTACTGCTTTCCAAGTGATATAGCTTTTTCTGCCAATACTTTAGCAATATGCTTCTGAATGGAAGTGATACAACTTTTTTCAAACCATCATCAAAATATCAAATTTTGAAAAATTCATTAAAACGCCAATAATTCGAGAACTAATCATGCAAATAAGCTCAAAATTTACAGGCATCTTACTGATACAACTCTCAAGATAATGAATGAGTATAAATAACATCAGTTGAATAGTTTCCAGAAATTCCATTGAAAACTGATTTTCGAAAAATGAACTTATCTCGAAAAGTACAGATCAGATTCTCTTCAAATAAATCTTGAAAAACAGAGTTCGTCGAGAGAAATTTTTCCACGATATGAAATTTTTCTATAAAACCGTTTTGCTGTAATTGAGACTTTTATGCACACACAGACAAGCATACACACACATAGACATGCGCTAAAAATGTCATTTTCTCTCTATTTAGATCAATTACGTATCTTCTATTAAAAAAATTACAATCGAAAATTCTGATGATTACATAGCTTCCATGCGGAAGCGAAAAAGGTCAAGATTTAGCTTCGACAGGTGACAATCACTGACGTATCACATGATCCATCACTGATCAGGATTTTTTTTCACACCACTAAATACTACTACTCATCATGAAAAATGCACTCACCAATGATCAACATAACGAATCAGAAATAGGACAGGATAATAATGAAGGGCATCAGGATAACAGGATCGAAGCGCAATACTCTGCATCTGTTAAATAATCCTTTTTTTTATTAATAATACCTATGAAACGATTTATGTACATTGAATCCGGCATTACAATTAATTGATCAATTAATTTATCCTCTCGTTCATTATTTCTCGTATAATACACATACGACGAAAAAAAAAATAACACTGACACGGAGAGAACAAAATGTACGGAATGAGTGATGAAAATTGATAGCGACATTCAGTAATAAATTCATGGGGACGTAAAAAATTGATCAAAAATAATTTTTTTTTCTTTTCATTTTTCTCCTTAATTTTTTTGGTAAATTGGGGGAAAAAATTAATTACTAACTAATTCAATTTGTCGATACTTTTTGCGCATGTTACTGACGGGGTCTTTGAACAATACGGGATCCAGTCTCATGTTTGATCGCAGCAGTGGCATATATCCAAAAACAGCGACAAATGTGTTCATACAGGTTTGACGTTGAATGAAGTGATCTGGATCATTCCAAGGGGATCTGAAAATAAATTTAATTGAAAGAACAAAAATTAGTGAATTTTGTTTATCGAAAATTTTTGTGGTTTTTTTCGGAGGTTTTAGACAGGATTAGGAAAAGTGAGATCCCCTCAAGCTAAAATAAGTGGAACGGAATTCCCTTAAGCTGAAACAGGTAAAATAGAATTAGCGAGTGAACGGCGATATCTTGAATTTGATGCGAGATATCGATTCGATTAATCGAAATCTGAAAATCATACATCGAAAGTTGATGAGATTTTTTGTTTTTCCCCTTGAACTAAAACTGGTGAAACGAAACTATCGAATGATGTACGATATCTCGAATTCAAGGCGAGATATCGCATCGATCAATCGATGTTTGGAAATGATCGATCGAAAGTTGCTGTTTTTCGAAGAAAGAAATATCGATGCAGCCGTGCATAGCACACTTCTAATTGTTAGTTCCCCTGGAACTAAAAGGGGCCAAATAGAACTATCGAATACGATGCGATATATCGAATTTACTGCGAGATATCGTATCGATTAATCGGTATTTGAAAAACTATCGATCTTAATGTTGATATGATATATTTTTTCAGTATCGTCAATCCTGGATTTAATGCGAGATATATCAATTAATCGATATTTTAAAACAATCGATCCATCAAATTATATTAAGCCCTCAAGTACGGGGTCCATACGTGGTATCGACCCACTTTCTTGTCCTATCGGCCGGGGTCGATACGTCGTATCGACCCTCTTTTTTAACATTAAAAAATCATTTTCTCAAATACTATCGCAGATGTAGAAACTGAAAAAATTGATTTGGGTAGATAATGGAACTGTCTTAGGAGTGGTGAATTATTTTTTTTTTTTGCAATATTTTTACCCTTTATTTTTAATAAACAAAAGTTGTGGGCTGAAATTCCACGCTTGATATATTCAATTGTTTCGTTTATCGGAAAAATTTTCTTTGAAAATTCCGAAATTTTTACGCAAATTACTCTGAAGGTTCGTCTATCAAATGGCGCAATGCAAATTTCAATCGGATTGATAATTTATTTGTTATTAATGAATTTAGCGTGCAAGACTAGTTCAGCAACTAATCATCTGATAGAATTAAAATTAGGCTCAAAAATTCACGAAATATTTCTATAACGCAAAATTTGAGGAAAATCGATATCTCTATAGTATTTCTATGGAAAACTAATGCACTCAATGAAAGTTTTTCCATAATTTTTGGATAAAGCGTTCATGAGACGTTGCGTATTGAGCAGCGTAGTCTGATTGTCAGATGGCTCCCGGCCGATGGGACAAGTCGCAGCGTATGGGTCCCGTACTTGAAGGGTTAAGGGGGTACATACACCTCAAATTGCTGAGAATCACGTAATTTCCCAAATTCATTTTTCAGCTTATAGGGAGAAGAAAAAAATTTTAAGTTTACAATGTTTATTCGCCTTTCAACAATAAGAAACCAGAAAAAAAAAAATTTTTTTTCTTATTATCATTATTTTTTACAGCCATCAATGGATGACTAATAAAAATTATGATGCTTCCTTGTTGACAACTCGATCAGTTTTCAATATTTTTCAACTATTTCTTTTTTAATCTTCACAATTATTGCCTCTATCGCGTATGGAGGAGGATTTTCTTTTTTCATAAAACTAAAAAAATTGTATCATTTTAAAGTTGACTTTGCATTTTTTACCCAAAAAAAAAGTGTTTGATAATTTATGAATAAAAGGCCAATAGAAAAAATGAAAAACCCTCTCCATGCGCGATAGGGACAATAATCATTAAGATTTAAAAAAAAAAAAAAAGTTGAAAAATATTAGAAAATGACCGAGTTATCATGTCAACCACGTCAAAAAACCTAGTTTCGAGGAAAACGCCTTTACACGGGTAAATCCCTGGGATTTCTGAAAATGGTGCAAATTTGGAAACTCTTTATCTATGTTATAGGGTGAAGGAAGAGATGAATTCTTAAATTCATACTATTTATTGATCTTTCAACTATAAAAAAAACAAGAATTTTTTTTTCTCTGAATAATTATTAGTATTTACGGTCATGCATGGATAAACGTCAAAAAAAAGTTGCAAGTTTGATTTTAAAAAAAGTTATTGCCATAACTTTCTAGCGGAGGGGAATTTTTGCATGATTTTTTTTTGAGAAATTCTCAGACGTTTGGAGAAGAAGCATTCGTAAAAAAAAAAACGATTTTTCGAAAAGCTCAGGTGTATGTACCCCCTGAAAGACAAATACTTTTTTCAAAATTGGTTTCAGAAGGGATCTCTTAAAATTTATTATCGCTTTCATTTTTAGAGATTTTCCCTAAAAAAACTGAGAACATTTGCATCAACTATTATTTAACGAATAAAAGAAGGAGAATAAAATGAAAGGAACTTGGCCCATAACCCTGGGAAACGGAAATGACTGCACGAATTTAACTTTCAGAGGAAATATTTTTCAAAATAATGAAACAATGTTGAAATTAAAATAATCTCACCTTATTCCAGCTGCCGTTGTGTCCTTGTACAATTTCCGCTGTGTAACCTTGATCGGAGGTCTACGTGTCACGTGACTTACCAAAAAATTCATTAGTATATCCTCGCAATTTTGTGATTGTTCGACAGTCTTGTGAAGCGTTGAACTTAATAATTCAGTGTAAAGATTGTTGTAATAACGATGATAAAATGCTGCACCAGTTAAAACTATACTGTAATCGTTCGTCCATTTGCTTGTGTATCCCCACGATCTCTGAAAATGATTAAAAAAATTAATTAGAAAAAAATTGAAATCAAAGAAAAAATGAAAAAATTGAATTTTACTCGAAATTTAATGCTTCTAGGTAAAGAAAATCGCTGGAAATCAATGAAAGTGCTTGGAATAGATTTTTTTTTGATGATTCCGTTGAAAAGCTGAGGGAATTTCCGGTAGGAAAGACTTAAATATTGCCTAAATATTTTTTAAAATTTTATTTCCAATTTTTAGACAAAAAAATGAGAAAAAATTGAAAAATAAATCAGTATTTTTTTCCCCAATTTGAGATTTTCCATAATTTGTGAAATTGTTTTGAAAATTATTTTCAAAACTTCTTCAAAATTTAGCCAAGTTGAACTCAGACAATCTTCCTTTGCTAACAAGGTTTCTCAAAAATCTTTTTCTTTTCCAGTTTGAGTTTCACCAGAATTTTCGAAATTATTTTGATTTCTTCTTTTTTCAATATTTTCGAAATTTCTTTAAAATTTTTCAAAATTTAACTTTGGCAGCCTTCCTTTGCTCAAATGGTTTCTTGAAAATCAGGATTTTTTTCCCCAATTTGAGTTTTTTTCAGAATTTTCAAAGTTATTTTGAATTTTTCTTTGAAAATCATTTTTGAAATTTTTTCAAAATTTTTCCAAATTCAACTTCGGCAACATTTTTTTGCCCACATGGTTTTCCAGAGAAAAATTCAATAAATTCGTTTCTTTTGGCAGTTTTCTTGGAATATTTCCAAATTTAAGCGAAATACAAAAATTTTAGTGAGAATTTTTTTTCTCGTAAATCTGATTCTCTCCTCCGAAAGAGCTTCTCACAAAAATTTATCTTCCTCAGATTACGAAATATCCAAGAAAAACTGCTATCACTGAAAGATTTTGCGATTATTTTCCCCCAAAATTCCGGAAAATCACCAGATTTTCATTATTTACCTTCGAATCATCCCAATAATGTGATCTTGCTGGATATCCAACAATACGATCTGGAAATGACTGCCACACAACGAATGCAAAATCAATTTCATCAGTGTTTAACGTAGCATCTTCATCTAGTGATAGTATGGCACTTGTTTTAATTTGTGGATGTGGATAAAAACGTTTTGATATACCACTGACTACAATAACATTGATCGTTGCTTTTATACCCTGCCAACGTGGTCTCCTCGGTACGGGAATGTCTGAATTCCACAGTAAAATTATCTGAAATAATTTATTTTTTCAAAATTATTTTTCATCACTCTCACGAGTCATTAGTTTTCCGAAAATATCTCGAAAAAAAAAAGAAAATAGAGAAATTTTATAATATTTAACATAGCAGATATCTGACAATTATTATTATTTTTACTTTTTCAACAAGTAAAATATAAAAATAAAAAAAATACGCACTTGTAGAAAATTCGGAAAACTACAAGTACAATTTTTTTAAATATTTCTTTTTTATAATAATTAATTTGTTCAAAAAAATCCAAAAAATTGTCAAATGTGAGATAATTCATGATACTAAAAATAGCATATATCTGAAAATTCTTACATTTTTTTCCTTTTAACAGAGAAATTATTTTTAAAAAAATATATGAGTATGTAGAAAATTTAAAAATCCATTAATGCGAAAAGAATTTTAAATATTTTTTTTTTTTAATTGATTTATCCTAAATAATGGACAAAATTTTCAGATGTCTGCTAATTTCTCTATCGTGATACCTCTGTTATTATTAAATTTTTGTGGACACCTTTTTTGTAGCTCTCGAAATTCTCTACAAAAAATGTCTCTACAAAAATTTCTCCATCTCCTTCAAATTCCAAAATATTAAATAAAAACAAAGAACAAAACTAAATTGAGTTATTTAACGTTTTTTTTACAATTATCGATAATTCAATACAAATTGACTGATTGATTGAATAAGTGAACGTTAAATTTACCTTATCTAAATATTTACTCTTTGCAACACTCCGCAATAAACGATAAAGTACAGCAGTTGATCCCAACTGTGAGTAGATAATGGCAGTGAATTTATTGCCTGAATAATTATTCGAAAATGGCAATTCCTGTTGGCTATCAGCAAATTGTGGTAAAATTGCTAATGCACCAGGATAAGTGTTCCACGTTAATTTTTGACGTGATCCCTCCCATGGCAATCGTTCTCTCACGTTCTGTTAAAAAAAAAATATATTTAAAAAATTATAATTTTTTAAGCAGATTATTTTAGATTTCGCACATTAATGTGTTGATATCTAAGGAGCCATTGAGTTTAGGGGAAATTATCAGGAAACCTTTTTCATAGAGAATTTGATTCCCTACAAAAAAGGTCTCCTCTAAAATTTCGATAAACCTCATAGTTTTCGAAATATTCGCGAAATAAAGTGAAAATGGAATGGACAGCGTAATTTTTTAATTAATCTTAAATTAATCAATAAAATTTAGTTCATAATTGAATTATTGAGTAATTAAATCTTTACTCACTTCAAAAACAGTGAAGATTATCTTCTCAATAGACGAAAAATATCTCTCCCACAAAAATTGTGTTTGCTGCCTTAATTTCAGTATCTGACTATTTGATACTGACCTAACAATATCAGGAATCTGAAAAAAATGAGGAAAAAAATTAATTGAAATTATTTTTAACGAAATTCCAATGGAGAATTATCTTAATATGAATGATTTGTACTTACTTGCAATAACAGTCTTTCATCTGCAAAAATAACTGCCTGATTCCAATCAATTTTTTCATGAAATGGCAATGCCCAACCATTACTGAGAATAACAGGAATACATCCAGCCCTGAGTGCCTCTAAAAATCTAAAGCTGCCGAGTCTTCTGCCTCTTGGTACCAAACAAAATGTTGAATTTAACAGTAGTACTTCATAATCATATCTGCAAATGAATTTCGAAACAAAAAAAACACATATTAAAAAATTATCATGTTATTGTGTAATTAATACTTTTTAATAGGATTAAAATGATGGAGGCAGAGAAAAGTGGGGCAAAATGGCCATTCCAATGAATTTGAATTTTTTCGATGATTTCACGAAGAGACAAAAAAAATTTCTGATTGTCTGTATGTATTAAACTTAAATTTTAGTCATTTTTTTACAAAATTTACTGTTGAAAATGGGCGAAAAACTAATTTTTTAAAAATTCGAAAAATTAATTTGGACACATGTTTTTTAAAAAATAATGAGAGAACGCAACAAATATCTTTTACATTAATGAAATTTTGTTTTTTTTTCAGATGTTTTCAATCAAAGTTTATCTCTACTGGATTCAGAATTTCATGAGTAATACTATTTTATTGATAGTATAAGTCTACAGAAAGAGATTGGGGTGAAACTGCCTTATCTCGCCTAAATTCCGAGATATGAAAAAAAAAAACTGATGATAAAATAAAATTAATTCGTCTGAATATTTCATATTTTTTTAAAAAATCCTCTCCCCCTCAATTTGAAAATCAGTTATATTTCTCTATTTGCAATTTTCCTGAATTTTCGAAATTATTTTGAAAATTATTCCGAATTTTTTCTTCTAATTTTTTCAGAATTTTCCCAAATTGAATAAAGCAACCTTCTTTTTCCCTTCATTTTTTTCCTCAAAAAACAAGTTACATCTGCTAAATTTTAGATTTTTCCACAATTTTCATTTTCTTTTTTTCAATTCTATTCTGATTTTTCCCAGATTGAACTCCAGCAATGTTCATTCGCTCGCATGTTTTCTTTAAAAATCAGTCATATTTTCCTATTTAAGAAATTTCCAAAATTTCGAAAATTATATTGAAAAAAATTTCGATTTTTTTGCGAATTTTTAAAAATAATTCTTCCAAATAGAACTTCGAAGTTTTTTTTGCTCACATGTTTTATTAAAAATTAGTTATATTTCTCTATTCAAGAATTTCCAGAATTTTCAAAATTATTTTCAATCTTTTTCCCGAAATTTTATTAAATAATACTCCAGCAACTCTCTTTTGCCTCCATATTTTTCAAAAAATCAGTTATATTTCTCTATTCAAAATTTCTTCGAAATTAGTTTGATTTGTTCTGTTTTCGATTTTACTCCCAAATTTTTTTTTCTATTTTATTTTCAAAATTTCTTTACAAAACTGAAAAAAAAAATTTGTTAGCACGAAAATTGCCTCTTAACAAAATTTTCTTTCAAAATTTTTATATCTATATATATTAAAATTTTCCGGAGTCAAGTAAATTTTCTTACAACAAAAATTTGTTTTTTCAAATTGAATTTTTCAAACCTTTCCTTAGTCCCTAAATTTTCTCGAAAAATCATGTAAACATGCCATTGAACAAATAAATTTATTAATAAATTAATTTTTATTAATAAATTTTTTAAGAGAATCAAATTTCGGAAAAAATATGTAATGCGCAAGCAGGATTTGAACCCACGACCCTCTGATTACATGTCAGGTGCTCTGACCACTGAGCTATTGCGAGTTACTATATTTACCTTCGAATTTTGATTCTCACATCTTTTCTCCACCTCCCATCCACGAGGCAATGTCGCCATTAAACTTACGTATCATACTCCTGATTATCCTGCTGGCAGTGTTCATCCTGCAGTTCTTTCCAGCTTTTGCCATGTCTGCATGTAGTAACAAACACCAAATCCTTTCCATTATGCAGATGATACAATGCATTTCTCGTTTCAGATCCAATACCATGAACATATCTTTTTCCTTTGAATCCAGCAATATACTTCTTATTAATTGGAAAATTATTTTCACTAGCCTGTCCTGGTTCACCGCCTCTTTCCGGATGTAATTTTGAGAATAACGGTATAGATATATCATAATTATCCCTGAAGTGTTTAGTAGACATACTTGCTTTTGCCAACATTGCATAACCAATATTAAATGACAATGAATTTTCAATATAATCAGGCCATGTACCCGAATACAAATTAAATATCAAATGATTTTTTCCATTATTCCAATGTGTTAATTTCATTAATTTAACTGATAAATTACGTACAAATTCAATTGACAATGGATCACGATCAAGTGTATCCAATGATAATACAAATAAACATGCTTTTGATGGATCATTTGTGTAATAACGTGATTCAGTTATGACATTTAATATTTTTTGATAAATTGGACTTATTTGATCGTCAATTGGATAAACATAAATAGTAAAACCATTTTTACATTTTGTATAATCAAAGCATGTATCCATACGGCAATTATCATAATTTTTATACAATTTTTTGTTATTTGTTAATTTACGTAAATCTTTGTCATAAAAATTTTCATTAATTGATAAATATGATGGTAAATTTTTGTAAAAATTATGATTATCTTTGGTGTTATCTTTGGATTTTAAACGGTAACCACCGAAGTAACAGTAGCCAAGAAAGGCGCATGTTACGAATAATAATAAATAACGTTTTTTAGCCTGCATTTTTTTTTTTTTTTTTTTTTTTTTTTTTTGAGAGAGTAAAAATTCACTTTTTATTAGAGTTTAGTCTTGCACGAGTTTTTCACGGATCTGCGGATTAGAAGCATTGTTTGGTGGGTTGATCAACGGCTGTTGGGGTGAGTGATAAGGGGTGGATTACACCCGAGGAAACTAGATGACGAAAGAGTCCATTGGAATATTGCTGAAACAGAGAATTGGGGGTTTTTATTAGTTTAGGCGGAAATGGGTGATAAACATTTTTGTCTCAGATTTAGGGGTGTGCGAATAACGTTCGAATCGAATCGAATCGAATATTACTATTCGATTCGAATTTCGAATCGAATAATTCGAAAAGTCGAATTATTCAAAATTATTCGAATTATTCGAAAATATTAGAATTATTTGAAATTTTTGGAATAATTCGAAAATTTTCGAATTATTCGAAAATTCAAATTGTTCGAAAATTCGAATTATTCAAAAATTTGAATTATTCAAAAATTCGAATTATTCAAAAAAATTTGAATTATTCGAAAAAATTCGAATTATTCGACAATTCGAATTGTTCGAGAATTCGAATTATTCGAAAATTCGAATTATTCAAGGAAATTCGAATTATTCAAGAAAATTTGAATAATTCGAAAATTTGAAATATTCGAATTTTTCGAAAATTCGAATTATTCCAAAATTCGAATTATTCAAAAATTTGAATTATTCAAAAATTCGAATTATTCAAAAAAATTTGAATTATTCAAAAAAATTTGAATTATTCAAAAAAATTCGAATTATTCAAAAAAAATTGAATTATTCAAAAAAATTCGAATTATTCGACAATTCGAATTGTTCGAAAATTCGAAAATTCGAATTATTCAAGGAAATTCGAATTATTCGAAAATTCGAATTATTCGAAAATTCGAATTGTTCGAAAATTCGAAATATTCGACAATCCGAATTATTCGATTCAAATTTCGAATCGAATATTAATATTCGATTCGGTACGAATAATTCGTGGATTCGAATTATTCGCACACCCCTACTCAGATTATAACGTCACCTCAGAGTAAAAAAAGCGTAAGTGCCAAAAATACGAAATTCTGGTGTGAAAAGGGTGTATTTCCACTTATCACTGCAAAATGTTTTTTATGGTCTCTGGAATATTATTTGGGTAATTGAAAATTAAAATAACAAAGTGGCGTAAATACCAATCTTAAAATGAAAGGAACGTATCTCCACACTTACGTCCCTTTATTATTTTCTTCTTGAATGCTCTATAATTGTCAATGTTAAAGGGAAAAGGACGTATGGGGAACTTTTTGTAGATATCTTTTTTGGAGGGAAAAGTTGGGGCTAAAAAAAACGGTTTTAATACAAATTTTAATATCTCTCATGATTTTCGAGATTTTTTAAAAAATAAAAACAATTTTTTTAAATTTCTTCTTCTTCAGTTTTTCTTTAAATTCCGAGAGATTTATGGGAGATCAATAGGGTTTTTGTTAAGACCTTTCTGGTAGCTCTGGAAATTTACTACAAAAAAAACACTAAAATTTCTGCATCTCCTTCAGATTTCAAATTATTTTTAAAAAACTGGTAAAGAATTTTATTAAAATTTTTTTTTTTTTTTTTTTTCGAAATACCTTTTCTGTATCTCTTGATACTCCCCCAAAAGAAGATCTCTGATAATTTCTCTATCTCCCCTAAATTCCGAGATATTTCCCAAAGGCCAATTTTTCCAAATTGATTCGTCTCTCATTTTATCATTTCCATTTATTTCTGCCTCAAGAGTAAATTCACTTTACTACAATTCAGCAGTAAAAAAAAAAATAAATAAGACAGTGAGTTTCACTGTTCTTGAGTGTCTTTGTTTGTCTGTGTGTGTGTGTGTGTGTAAATGAAATGAATGAAATAGAATAGAAAAAACTGTCGAGATAAGAGAGAAAATAAATTGAATTAATTTCTGTTGTCTTCTGTTGGTTTTGTTCAATCAACTTGAGAAGTTTAATGGAAAGGAGAAATGAATGTTTTCTCAGTGATAAAAAAAAGATATATTTTTTTTTTTCAGAATAAAAGTGAAGAGATCTCAAGTGTCCAAATGGCAAAGTCCAAGAAAAATTTCAATAATAAATAAAAATTTTTCTCGTTTTGTTTTTTTAGTCAAATCAGAGAAAAAAAAAAAAAAAAAAAAAAATCTAAATTTTCGTAGAATTCTCGTTTATTTATAATCTCAAGAACCGGAAGTATCTGCGGCTCCAGGAATATCCATAAAACAAACAAAACATGTGGATATATTTGAGCACAAAATCCATTGCCTCCAAGGAATGTTAAATGTAAATTTGAAAAAAAAAAATAATATATATATATATATATGTTAAAAAGAGGAAAAAGAAAAATTTCAAAGGAATTTATCAAGTGAACTTTTTGCATTTCAAACAGCTACGATCGATCATCCTATAAATATTTATGGACAAAGTTTAATTAAAGTGAATTTTTAATTATCCAAGAAGATAAAAGAAGAAGAATAGAAAGGAATTGAGTGAATGGAAAATTATTTTCATTGAAAGAATAAGAAAAAAAAAGAGGGAATTTTGCGTATTTCAAAAATTTCGTAAACTAAGTTTGTGGAATTTCAAAAATTTTTTCGATTTTACTGAAAAGCTAGGAAAATTTTACTCTGAAAAGTACTATAATGCAATTGAATTTGGTGCCTTAGTTTACGAAATAGTGCAATAAACAAAAACAATTTTTTTAAATTAATTTTTAAATATCTCGTAAACTATTAGAATTACAATAATTCAGTAGTTAAGAGGTAAAACAGGATAAATCGACTTATCTTTGAGGTCATTTCGAGGAAAATATCTCGGAAACTAAGCGAGATAAGGTGATATTACTCATATGTTTTTATAGAGAATTTCAAGATTTACAAAAAAGTTTGTAGGGCAAAATTACTCTTCCTCGGTTATTTTCTAAGGTATTTTCAAAAAAACTTAAGGAAGTTCATCCGGTATGGGATTTAATAGTACGAAAAATTATCTCGACTAGCGTAGTGGTTATACGACTAACGTAGTCGTAACCTGTACAGCTGCTATGTACTAGAAATTCTTGTTCGTCGATCATAATTGTTTATTTGTAAAAAATCGAATTTATAGAAATAATTTTTTTGAAGATCAAATAGAGAAAGGTCAATTTAGCACATTTTCAACTAGTTTTGTATGATTTAATGTGCAAGCATAGCATACATTGCGTTATTCGGAAAGCATTCTTATTGATTTCAAAAAGCGCGCGGTTCTGACGTCACTGTCATGCGAGTAAGACAGAGGTTAACTTCCTAAAAATCAGCATTTTTCGAGACAAAGTAATTTATTCTTAAATCACCAAGAATCTAATGCATTTGAGGAAGCTCTTAAACTGTTCTTTACATATTTATTTATCCATTATGGAAGTTTCTCCCCAAAAAACCTGTTAATTGCCACAAATTTCATGTTTATAGACGAAAACCCATAAGGGACCGTGTTAATTGAAAAATCTTTATTTATTAATTTCTCCCGAATAAGATATCCGAAGAGTTTGAAATTTTAACAGGTGACTTTTTAGATTTTCAGAAGTATATTCAAATTTTTTCATAATTATTGGTCTGTTAATTCAGTTACCGGATGAACTCCCTTAATGTGAAAAAAAAGAGACTTATCTTGTTTTACCTCTTCACTACTGAATTGTATGATAAACTTTTTCGGGGTAGAATTTCCCGATCTTTCATTTGCAACAATGAAAAATCGAAAACAAGTGGCTGATAGTATTGTTTTCCAACTGATATAGCTTCTTTTGCTAATACTTTAGCAATATGCTTCCAAATGGAAGTGATACAACTTTTTTAAAACCATCATCAAAATATCAAATTTTGAAAAATTCATTAAATCGGCAATAATTCGAGAATTAATCATGCAAATGAGCTCAAAATTGACAGACATCTAACTGATACAAATCGCAAAATAATAAATGTGTATAAATAACATCAGTTGAATAATTTCCAGAAATTCCATTAAAAACTGATTTTCGAAAAATGGACATATCTCAAAAATTACAGATCAGATTCTCTTCAAATAAAGCTTAAAAAATAGAGTTTGTCGAGAGGAAAATTTTCAAAAAATATGAAATTTTTTTTATAATATCGTTTTGCTGTAATTGAGACTTTTATGCACACACACACACACACAAATGCGCTAAAAATATCATTTTCTCTCTTTTTAGATGATTTTACGTATTTTCTATTAAAAAAATTACAATCAAAAATTCTGATGATTACATAGCTTTCATTTGAAAACAAAAACTCCAAATTTTCCCAAAACTCAAAAAAATTGATTTTTTAAAATAAATGTTAAAAAAACAAACCTTTGAAAAATAGGAGCCGATAGCCAAGCAAAGACTCGTCGTTTTCGACGTGCTTGGCTCGTTTTATCACCACAATACGACATGTATCAATTGATTACAAATTAATATAACCCCTCTCCACTTCACTCATCAAAAAAAAAATATGATAATAAAAACAGCGAAAAAAAGCAAAAAAAAAAAAAAAACACAATGAGTGAGTCTTTCAACCATCCACTACACTACAAACTTCTCAAGTTTATTTGTTAATTAATTAAATCATTTCGTATTGAACTCACGAATTGAAAAAAGAGAAACATTCATTGTTTATAACTGAATAAATTTTATGAAAATGAGAAAAAAATCATGAGTCGCTCGAGTCAATGACACCGGAGAATTCCTCATTTTCTTTAAAAAAAAAAAAAAAATCATCGATTTTTTGAAATAATTTTTTTTTACTGATTTTACTCACAAATTCAGTTTAAATCCAAAAATAAATATATTTTCAAAAAAAAAAACGAAGTTCTTTATTTCACATTCTTCGTTTGTATTTTTAGGTTAGTTTTTAATAACACGAAACGCGAAAAATTCAACCGGTTCAATTTCATGGAAAATCATCGCCCACTTTTATTTTATCATTGACTCGATTTTTCCCCCTCTTTTTTAAAAATTATCCTCACACACACACACACAAGCACTTTTTTCATTAAACGCTGGTTTATGCGTTGGGAGACACAACGACAATGTCATTACAATATACACAGGATTTTTTTTTATTTTTATTATTATTATTATTATTCTGATCTGGACACAATTCGTGAAGATCACTATATACTCCACACACTCTGCTGTCACATTCCGGCTTGCTGTGATTTCGAGGAATAATGCGTGATTTGGATTGGTGGAATTTTTTTTTCTTTCACAAGCATGAAGATTGAAAAATACTTGAGTTCTTCGTGCAGCACTTGTATTTTATGACATATTTACTTGCTTTACCGTTCACCGGTATGTAAAACGTGGAGGCGGAATTTTATGTTTTTCGGTGCTTCCATAAGAGGATGCGCAGATGCGCCAGACGCTCGGGAATCTTCGGGAAGAATCGGTAGGGGGAGGGGGGGAGTCACGTGACTTGAGGACACCGAATTCAATTGACGCGAATTTTGAGCTTTCGGAGAGGTTTGCGATTGTTATGAAAGGATCTCGGAAACTGTTGGGTTTAGAGAAAAATGGAAAGGGACCTTTTTTGGGGGAAATTAAATTTTGGACAAAAAAGGTCTCTTGATGATTTCTCGTAGAACGAACGGCTTTAAAGGAATTTAAGGAAAAGTGGGGGAAAATTTTTTTTGTCGGTTTTCTTGGGTTTTTAATAATATCTAAATTATGACGCGCGCTTCGCGCGCATCTTGTGACTTTAACTGAACCAATATTTATGTATATTTTCATGCCTCATTATTTCTTCATAAAGGCATATTAATTTATGAACATAAAAATTCATACAGATATTGTTAGAACTTTTGACCTTATTTTTGTATTTTTTTTTACTGATGAATATTTTCCATTTTCTGCACAACATAAGGCCGAAATTTCCAGCAGAAATTGATTTTTTTCTTTTGAGAAGTCATTATTTCGTAAAAAAAATGAATATTTCACTCATGCCTTCTATTAAATACTAGATTATGACCTGCAGGTCATAATGATGTATCAACGAAATATTTTTTTCTGTTTATCTGCGTTTTCCGATAAAATCTCGGAATGTGTTTTTTTTTAGAAAAGAAAAGATATCTCCAAAACTAGTGGGTTTAGAGGAAAACGTCAAGAAACCTTTTTCTTAGGAAATTTGATTTCCTATGGAAAAGGTATCTTGACATTTTTCGATAAACCCAGTAGTTTCAGAGATCATATACATTCAATACTTTGAACTGAGTTTAAGCGATTTTACGTTTTGTGAAACATCGAATTTTAAACGAAATCCAATGATGTCCGTTCTGCCCCATCTTCTCCCAAAGACGTATTATTGCACAAACAAGTTGTTTGTCAGGTCAAGTGCATGACAGATGGAAATCTCTGTTTTATTCTTGCCAATGCGAACGGAAATGACGAAAAAAATCAATAAATCCTGAATTCTCGCAGTTTACATCACTGCTTATTCTCATATTGACCTACAGTTTGCCATGATTCGCCAGGGCATGCATCGTGATTCCCTGCAGACAAGAAGAAGCATAAGAGTGAGGCCTCAATTCCATCGAAATTCCCAATCAATTTCAATTATTGCTACAGACTCGAGTGGCAATTCTGATTTGTCAACGAAACGCAATAATTTATTGTCAGACGTTTACAATGAGTTCGCAAATGAATCATCTATACATGGTATCAAGTATACATCGCGTGCAAAGACACTTGGGGAACGGTATGTTAATGGAGCTCATCCGGTAACTGAATTAACAGACCAATAATTATGAAAAAATTTGAATATACTTCTGAAAATCTAAAAAGTCACCTGTTAAAATTTCAAACTCTTCGGATATCTTATTCGGGAGAAATTAATAAATAAAGATTTTTCAATTAACATGGTCCCTTATGGGTTTTCGTCTATAAACATGAAATTTGTGGCAATTAACAGGTTTTTTGGGGAGAAACTTCCATAATGGATGAATAAATATGTAAAGAGCAGTTTGAGAGCTTCCTCAAATGCATTAGATACTTGGTGATTTAAGAATAAATTAATTTGTCTCGAAAAATGCTGATTTTTGGGAAGTTAACCTCTGTCTTACTCGCATGACAGTAACGTCAGAACCGCGCGCTTTTTGAAATCAATAAGAATGCTTTCCGAATAACGCAATGTATGCTATGCTTGCACATTAAATCATACAAAACTAGTTGAAAATGTGCTGAATTGACCTTTCTCTATTTGATCTTCAAAAAAATTATTTCTATAAATTTGATTTTTTACAAATAAACAATTATGATCGACGAACAAGAATTTCTAGTACATAGCAGCTGTACAGGTTACGACTACGTTAGTCGTATAACAACTACGCTAGTCGTGATAATTTTTCGTACTATTAAATCCCATACCGGATGAACTTCCTTAAGTAATGGTTATTAAGGTGTTTCTATCTGTACAGTCAAAAAAAAAGTTAAATTTTTGTATAAAATCGTTAATAACAATTTATAAGAGATAAAATTCTCAAATTTGATAAAGTGAATCTGTAAAGAATTTGATGAGAAATAAAATAAGTCCTAAAAACGAGAAAATGATTGAAAACTGTAGAATTTTCTGTGGTTTTGAAAATTCTTTCAAAATTTGAAAAAATGGGGGAATGTAAAAGCATAGAAAATTTTCCAATTTTCAATTGATTTTTTGTTTCTAAGACTTATTTTATTTCACATTACATTCTTTACAGATTTACTTCGTCAAATTTGAGGATTTTATCTCGTTTAAATTGTTATTAATGATTTTCTACAAAAATTTAACTTTTTTTTTTACTGTACAGATAGAAACACGTTAATTGAGGGTTGAAAGAGTAGAGTAGTTAAGTCGATTTGGCCTTAAAATCAGATTTTCTGGATTTACTTGAAGGGTGGGGGAAATAGAGAAATTTCTGCGGAAATCTTTTTTGTGGGGAATTTTAAGAGCTGCAAAAAAGGTTTCAATAAAAATTTCTCTATCTTCCTTGGATTTCGAGATATTTGCAAAAACTGAAAAGAGACTCACTTCTTAGGAAAATTTACAAATTTCAGTTGTGATTAAATTATTCTTGAATATCTCGGAAATTAAGCAAGATTGTGAAAATTTTGTGGAAACCTTTTTTAAATGGAATTTCAAGAGCTACAAAAAAGGTAATTACAAAAATTTCTCTATCTCTCCTGGATTCCAAGATATTTTCCAAAAACTGGAGAAAAATTCTATTTTTAAGTAACTCGAAAAAACTTCTTATGATCAATTATCCTTAAATCTCTCAGAAACTAAGCGAAATGGATATATTGTTGAAGAAACATTTTTTGAAGACCACAAAATTTGCTAGAAAAAAAAAGGCATTACCAAAATTTTTCTATCTCCAACGGATTCGAAAAAATTGTATAAAAAGTGACAATAAAGTGAAATTTTTTTACGAATTTCACTAATTTTTCATGAAATTTCAAAATCTATGGAAGATGCGCGAATTTTCGTCATAAAATTTTATTACATCCACTCGACCAATGAGAAACGCCTGTCATAGGAACACTTGTGACGTCACGCAAGTACTTTGGAGCTATTGAAGCACTTATTATCATTATTTTTATTATTATTATTATTCATATAAAATCGTCTGATCACGTTTACAGAAGAGAACTTACGTACATGAATATGAATTAATACTTGGAAAAACAAAACATGCAATTGTGCACAATGACAAGAATGATGCATTATTGTCATTCATTTCTGCAGTGTCTTATAAAATGATTCAGAATTTTTTCCTAGCCATGAAATTAATTTTTTTCTTTAATTTAAAAATAATTTTAAATTTTTCTGATTTTTCAGGGCAAATTATATTGCAAATATAATCTGTAGAACGAGTGGGTTTATCGAAAAATGTCAAGAGATCTTTTTTGTGGAAAATTTAATTTTCTATAAAAAAGATCTCTTGATGAATTTAGGTAAACCCAATAGTTACCGAGATATTAACAGAATGAAGATTCAAAGAAAATAATTGAAAATTCGATAGTAAAATGACGGAAAAAATTGCATCTATATTCTTCCGCAAATAACTCAAAAAACATTGGGTTTAGGGAAAAATGCCAAGAAACCTTTTTTGTAGAGAATTTCAAGGGCTACAAAAAAGGTTTCTTGACATTTTCTGCTAAACTCACTCGTTCTCGAGATAAAAAAAGGAGAGACTTTTATTTTCATTTTTTTGTTGATATTTTCGAGAAATATCTTTGAAAGCAGTAAGTTTAGGGGAAACTATCAAGAAACCTTTTTTGTAGAAATTTTAATTTCCCATAAAAGAGGTCTCTTGGCATTTTCCCCTAAACCCAATAATTTTCGAGATACTTTTAGTATAAACAGCCCTTTGAAATCGATAATAATGAAAATTCCAGAATTTTTCACAATAATTCGCTAACAATGTGTCGAAATACTTGAAAAAGAGGTCACAAAGTTGCCATAACTCCTGTAAACCATAAACTTTTGACACACATTAGCCCTTGTGTCTGCATATTTCTCTCTCTTTGTTCCATTTTGCTATGATAACGTCAACATGAACTAATTATGAAAAGAAAAACTTCAAAAAAAAAAAAAGAAAAAAAAGTATTTGATAATTAAATTTCAATATTAATAACTTTGTGCTGAAGAATTAAAATTCTAAATTAAATTTCAATTAATTATTCAACCAAAATTGGAGGAAAAAAAGGAGAGAAAGCCCCAATTGTATCTTTGGATAATTTCTAATTAGTATTTTTCTCATTTTTAGGATATTCTGGCTGATTATCATAATATTGTCTATAGTAGCAGCTGGAATATTGGCACAAAAGTTTTATTACAGGCATAAACAAGCGAAAATGAGGACTTTTGTTATAACAAATCAGTATCCTTCATGGAAGATTCCATTGCCAGCTATAACAATTTGTCATCCTACACTAGCTGCTCGTCACAGGATCCAAGAATATATGAATAATGAAAAAGGACTGTAAGTTTATTGAAAAAATAGGATATCACAAGTGACGAAAAAAATAGCCCACGAAAAAAAATTGGCATAAAAAAATAGACTTGAGTATAAAATAAATAAAAAAAATTTAGTAAAAATGAAAATAAATAAAATGGACTTTCAATATATTTCGTTAAAATTTATGCTATCTCTCTTGAATTTCAAGATATTTTGAAAAAATAATTGATTGTAATGGAATTTTTGTAAAATTTGCCAGGAAAAAGTTGGTTTTGATTTTCAATAATTTTAATTAGGGTTCCATGACCAATAGATGGACGGTTAAGGAAATATTAGACTTTATTAATTCATATGAAATAGGCAAATTACGTTGAAAAGTTGCAGAAAAGAATGATGTACAGAAAAATATACAGTGAATCGACTAAAAATCAATTAAACTTGAATAATGTAAAAATAATTAAAGAAAATCAAGGAAAAACTGGAAAATAACTTGAACCTCCAATAGATGGACAGTTGCACCCGCATGGAAAAGAAATATATTGCTATGAATATATTTAATAATATCGGATTAATAACGGGTGATATAATGCGGCAAAAATATGTGTGATTTTCAATATATTATGTAATTATATACATAATTATACTATTTCAATTATATAGATTTTGATATTTTATCATGTAAATTTCTATATCTGAGTCATTTGGTATTGAAAAATATATTATTTCATTTGCAATTCATCATATAATAATGGCAGTATACTCAATAGTGTTTTTCTGTTTTGTATGGAAATAATTAGAATTTTTAGTTTATATTCGATCATATATTTTATTAAAAATAAAATATATTATATTCTATTTTATATAGCTGTACTTTATGATAACTGGATAGTTTGTATCATTACCCTAATGCGAATTTAGTGTGATAGGCATCTTCAATAATTTCAAATGTTCCCATGATCCATTCAGATATTGTAAAGAGTACGTTACGTAAGGAGCCTCCTCTATAGAATGAATTGAATATTTTTTTGTCTCAAAATTTTTAAATTATACTGTTTCTTGAAATTTCATGATTCTTACAAACTATCTTTAACTGATATTTTTCATTATATCTTCAAAGTATTCATTTCATCATATGCCAATATCATATATTACATTATATTCTGATCATTTATTCATATTATAAATAATATAATATATGCTGGAATATATTCCAAATTTATAGTTGCTATAATTATATGTTCCAATGAAAAAGAATTATAATGAACCATTATATTTTTCGCATCATCAAATCATATAATATTTCGGCAAAAATATGCCTATGGATTCTTATATTGCATTTATAATATTATATAAACCGACGGCGGTGGCTGTGTGGTTAGAGCGGGGGGTTTGGCACGCAGACGGCCCGGGTTCGAATCCCGGTGAGGGGAAGCCAAAAAGATTTTGAAAAGCTCTAATTCCACAGTTTCACCTAACCGAGCGGGAGTCTCGCAAGGGACGACTGTATCTGGGCAGGTTTTCCTCAAGAAAAATATAAATGAGGTTTTCCCTCGTCCCTCGGCGAATGCGATACAGCGGGGGGGAAACGAATGTAAAAGGCCGAGAGGTCATACATATGGAATAAAGAAAATACTAAAAAATACTAATATTATATAATTCATCAGTTACTCAAAATTATATTTTTAACAATATATATCTTTTCCATGTGGGCATATTTGCAGTGGTTTGATTTTAAATTTCGATCAATCGGTATATGTAATAAATCGTTTATAAATCTATATAAATGTAATAATCAGGAATTGACGTGAAAAGTATAAGAATCATTTATTTATTTATGAAAATTCTCGATAATAGAAACCGTCCATCTTTTGGGCAGTGTCCATCTATTGGTCGTGTGAACCTAGGATTCTTTTTTTCAGCCTTGAAATTGTGTTACTGATCCTCTGAACAGTCAAAAAATATTATATCTCTATAAATTTACATGAAAAAACAGAATTTTAACAATATTTTATAATCCATCCATAAAGTATCAATTTACTGGAATTTTTTGTTTTTTTTTAGGAAAAATTTATTTTGCATTTTTTATTGAATATCTCGGAATTTATAGGAAATAGGAAATTTTTTTTGGAAACATTATTTTAGTGAATTTTAAAAACTATAAAAAAGATTATAATAGAAATCGCTTTATCTCTCTTAGATTCCAAGATAATTTGAAAAAAAAACTCATAAGTACTGTGTTTAAGCATAGCACTTACGCCCCTTTGTTTCTAAGGTGATGATATAAATCTCATGAAAATTAAATTCCAATGATTAATTAACTTCAAATTAATTTTCAGAAAATTGACAGTGAATATAAATTATGAAGTCTTTGAAAATAATTTACGATGCTTCATTGAAGCTTCAAATCCAATGAATTAATTCAAAGAGCAACTCAAAAGTCTCAATAAAATCCTCAGAATAAACAATTCAATCATTGGAATTTATTTTGAAAAAGATCATTTTTTTAAAATAAATTCCAATAATTAAATTAAATAATAATAAAATTTAAAAAAAAAACATTTTCTCATATTTAGTACATTAAATGTATATTTATATGATGAATATCATATAAATCTCATAAAATTAAATTCCAATAATTAATTAAATTTAAATTAATTTTCAGAAAATTGCCAATGAGAATAAATTATAAAACGATTGGAAATAATTTACGATGTTTCACTGTAGCTTTAAATTAAACGAATAAATTTAAAAAGCAGTTCAATTAAATTATTGGAATTAAATTTTTTTTTTTTCTAATGATTCGCAAAAAAAATGACTTTCTCAAAAATAAATCCCAATAAATTTATCTTTTTTGAAAATCAATAAATTTGAAAAAAATGATCTTTTTTTAAATTAATTTCAATAATTAATTAATTTAAATTAATTTTCAGAAAAATGCCAGTAGGAATAAATTATAAAACGTTTGAAAATGATTTACGATACCTCACTGAAGCTTTAAATCCAACGAATAAATTTAACGAGCAACTCAAACGTCTCAACGAAGTCCTCGGAATGAACAATTTAACACTACTTCAACTATTTGAAATAACTAGTTCACCATGCAATGATTTCATTGTACTATGTCGATTTGATGGTAGAATAAAATCCTGTGACAATTTACTAAAACGTACGCTAACGTCATACGGGCTCTGCTGTTCATTTAATTACGCTTACGTTGACGGTGAGCGCAGGTAATTAATTAAATTAATTATCGATAATCAATGAAAATTGACAGATTTTGATGGAAAATTTAATATGCACTTTGATAAAGAGAGAGAATTTCATTTTTTTTAACGCTTTAGCTTAGTGAATTTTATCTTTGCGAATGATACGAAAAAAAAAGACTATTTAATCTAAAATTTTGAAATTCTCGAGAAATCTTGATTTTTTCTATGTGATATATATCGTTTTATATGCATATTATCTCATATTCTTCAAGAAATGCGTTGAAAAATAATGACTTTTCTATTTTTTTCTTTTTTTTTTGAATTTACATTTAAAAAAATTAGAAAATTTATCAGTAATTCTGTGAAAAACGAGTTGCAAGCGTTCTTTTTTTAAGATATCTTGAAAATAAGTAGGTTCAAGGGAAACTGTCAAGAGACCTTTTTTGTTGAGAATTTGATTCTCTACAGGAAAGGTCTCTTGATAAATTATCATAATTCACATAGTTTACGAGATACTTTGAGGACAATGAAGACGTTTTTTTTCCGGGAGAGAAAATGAAGAAAACCAGAATTTTGGTTGTTTTTTTTTTAATCGGAAAGTATTGGGTTTAGAGGGATTTATTAGGAGAGCTTTTCGTGGGAAATTAAATTTCCTACAAAAAAGGTTTCTTGTGAGTTCTTTGTGAATCCACTCGTTTTAGAGATAATTGCAAAAGAATGTGGAAAAGCGGCTTTTTTCTCATCGTTTTTCAAAAATCACATCCGAATTCAAGAGAGATAGAAAAAAATGTGTTCAGACCTTTTTTGTGAAAAAAAAACACGAGCTACGAAGAAAGGTAATTACAAAAACCGCTCTATCTCGCTTAGATTCCGAAATATTTTGAAAAAACTGAATTTTTATCGAAATTTTTGCAGTTTTGATGAATTATCTCGGAATGTAAGCGAGATAAGCCGATTTTTGTAGTTTCCTGTTTTATAGAGAAAATACAGAGCTACAAAGGAAGTTCTATTGAAAATGTCTCTACCTCGCTTAGATTCCGTAATATTCCCCAAAAACTGGATTTAGACCGAAATTTTCATAATTTTTTTAGATTATCTCGAAATGTAAGCGAGATAGAGTGATTATTGTAACTCCCATTTCATAGCATTCATTACCTGTACAAAAAAGGATGTTCACAAAAAAATTCCCCCATCTCCCTTATGTTCCTTCAAAAATGCGATTCAATTCTTCTGTCCTCAATTAAAAAACAAAATGAAAAACAAAAGTATAAAAATTGGTAGAAGTAGGGTGACACGACCAATAGATAGACGGTCAAGGAAAAATTGGGGTTCATCGGAGCCTATAAAATAGGCAAATCACGTAGAGGAGGCCCAGGCAAAGGTTACTCTTCTTACTCACCCAGGAGAAAATGTTCAGATCTGATCAGATCAAATTAGATCTAATTAGATCTGAGTTTCTTAGATCTGATCAGATCTTAGAATTGGCACGCTCTGATCAGATCTAATTTGATCTGATCAGATCAAACTAGATCTGAGTTCTTTAGACCTGATCAGATCTACTTAGATCTGAGCTTCTCAGATCTGATCAGATCCAACTAGATCTGATCAGATCTGATGAGCCAATATGAATGAACTCAATCAGATCCAGTTAGATCTGAACAGATCTAGTTAGATCTAATCAGATCTGATCAGACTTAGATCTAATTGGATCTAATCAGATCTAATTAGATCTAATTAGATCTGATCAGATCTATTCAGATCTATTCATGTTAAAAATTTCCATATTGTCAGATCTAATTAGACCTAATTAGATCTAATCAGATCTAATTTGATCTGATCAGATCTAATTTGATCTGATCAGATCTGAACATTTTTTCCCGGGCAGCGTACTCCCGACTTTTATTAGTGTGGAAAATGCCGAATGGTAATGCTCTTACCTGCCCCCCCCCCCCATAATTATTAAAGACTTTCGATTTTACACTTTCGCGTAAAAAAGTGTATTTTTGAGTCAAAAATTTTGACTATCTTGACTTTAAAAAAAATATATTCAAGTATTTTCGTTAATTGAATTGCGTTTTAATTACTGTAATTACTAGAATTCAACTTAAATGAAATAAGAAGGAAAAAATAAAATAGAAATTGAACTCCTCAAAAGGCCTCCCCTCCACGATATCAGTGAAACATCCATGTAATTAATTAGTCATGATTAAATCAGTGGCTTCGAACTCTCGACTATCTGAAATCTGCCCAGGCCTGACGTAAAGAAACTGCAGAAGAGAGCGATGCTAATAAGAATATATAATAAAAAGTTAAGAATCGATTGAACTTGAATGATAAAGAAATAATTGATGAAAATCGAGAAAAAACTGGAATGGACCCTTAGTTATTCCTGAAAATATTTTTTTTAAATTAGAATTTAACAATAATACCTGTAATTGTGTTAAATTTTTAGAATTGTCATTTTCTGTTGACCTTTTTGCAGATTTCCGACTAATCGAAAAGTTCAATTTTTTCGATTAAATGTCTGTAGCTTCTAAAAATATGGAGATAATGAAAAATAAACTAAAAAATTTCTCTGACTAAGATTAAAATTTCCTGTCTTTCCCCTGACTATTTCAGAAATTTTGAATTCCCTAACTTTCCCAGATTTTACAGGTCGATCCCCACCCTGTTAAGATAATTGAATTTTACTTAAGGAAGGGGGGGGGGGGGGTAGGGTTTTTTTGGTCGGGAAAAAAACCTATTTTCAAGAATTTTTTTCAGACAATACAGATGACGTTGGTTTATTTAATGAACTTCTATATAATAATACAACATATGAATTCAGTAGTGAAGAGGTAAAACAAGATAAGTCTCTTTTTTTCTCATCAAGTTTTTTGAAAATACCTTAAAAAATAACCGAGAGAGAGCAATTTTGCCCTAAAACTCTTTTGTAACTCTTGAAATTCTCTACAAAAACAGATAAATAATATCGCCTTATCTCGCTTAGTTTCCGAGATATTCCCTTCAAAATGACCTCAAAGATAAGTCGATTTATCCTGTTTTACCTCTTCACTACTGAATTATATTTTTCGAAATTTTCACTGGGAAATATTGATAAATGAGCCATTGCCAGTAAATATTCGCAGGCACCTCCAAAAAAAACCGGTGAACACTAGATCTCTTCGCTGGATCAATAGAAACGGGAAAATCCAAGTGCGTTGATTAGGTAAGATGTTTCTCGAGGTAATGTCGTCGAGTTTTTTTTTTATAATTATTTGTTATTTTACAATAACAAATTAGTTGATTTTTTCAAGCAAAAATCGCATTTTTGACTTCCAAGTGCTATCAAAAATTGAGAAATCGATTAAGGAGGTTCTACCCTTCTCAAGAGTGAATTTAAATTTTTTGATATTTTTGCATGAATTTTTTTAAGGTTACAAACAAATATATCATACACGTTTTAGTTGAATGATTAATGCATTGACCGTCTAGTTATCGAGAAAAAAAAATAGTAAAAATGAGTAATTTCACATGCTTATAGAGAGCCCTTATGACAGAACCACTCTATTGGCGACGTTTTGTATTTTTTTGTTATAGATCTAACAGATATTTTCCTACTAAAAATTAATATGATATAATTGAATATGTATAGAATTGAATGATATTCCTTCGGACCCACCTCACCGGCCAAATAGGCTCAAGAAACGCAATACAAAAAAATTTATTTGTAGTAAACACGTCATGGCGGTGGAAACGATAGAGGGCCTGGCTATGCTGCATGCATCAGCTGATCGAATATATATCAATGTATACCGATATGTTTCTATTCCGTAATTTTTTCTTTTCAAATGCAATAATTTGTTGCTAACAGATTCTTAATATTGGTAGAAGAATTTATTAATATTTTTGAGGAACAAAGCACAATAATCGAAAATTGACATCCAAGAATTTGAAGTTTGCACGCAGCCGCCATTCCACTACTTGAATATTTTTAATACTTCTATTATTAAAAAAATCAATTAATAAAAGAAGCGAAATAACATGTATTTTTTATAATTAAAATAGTTAATTTTCGTCGGGTTTTTACTGATCAAAAAAATAAAAAAATTATGTTGCTTTCTTGAACTAGCGTGTAAGGGTAGAATCTCGTTAAAAAAAAAAAAACTCGACGACATTACCTCGGGAAACATCTGACCTAATCAACGCACTTGGATTTTTTCGTTTCTGTTGATCCAGTGAAGAGTTCCAGTGTTCACCACAAAATCACTTTTTTTTTTAGGCACCTGCGGAGATTTGCTGCCAACGGCTTATTTATCAATATTTTGCGATGAAAATTTGGGAGAACATAGTTCAGATGTTATATTATTATATGAAAGTTAATTGAATAAACCAGCATTACCTGGATCGTCTGAAAAAATTCTTGAAAATATGCTTTTTTTTCACCGATCTGACGCTACCCCCCCCCCCCCCTCCCTTAAGGGGTAACACCACTGTAAAAGTCTTAAAAAAAGGCGTTCCTTGGCTATTTTTTTTTCTATAGAAAAAGTATCAATAAAACAATGATATTTGAGGGAGTGACTGAGCATATATTGGAGTCTTCATAAAAAAAATCATCAAAAAATATCAAAAAATGACGACACAAAAGCCATTCTTGCGAGGCCCCTCGAATTAAAAAAAACTCTGCGGCAGGCAGTGTAACTGGTGCAAATTTCAATTGAAAAAAACAAAAAAAAATTGGCCCAGTCTAGATGCATATAGCTACAGAAATACGTAGGGAATTTTGAAAATATTTTTTTTTGTGGCATTGGTGACCATTTGAATGAAAAAATTCAAAATTCGGCCAAAAAACCGGCAATTTTTTATCAATAAAAAATGTGCAAATGAATTTTTTGAAAATCCCCTACGTATTTCTGTTCAAAATATTGTTTTCAAGATGCTGTGGGAAATTCCACTGAAAATAATGAAAATTATTGGAGTTATACTGCTTGCCAATTTGAAAAATCATGTTTCGAAAAAAACACGATTAAAATTTTGACTTATGCTATAAATATGAAGAAATGCCTCGGGAAAAGTTCAAAATTTAATGAGAAAAAATGAGTTTCAGGAGATAACTTTTCTTGCCCATATTCTGGAAGGACCAAAGTAATTTTTTGAGCAAGAAAAAAAAATCGATTTTTTGAAAATTCTACAGTAGTGATCCTGAAAATAGCACACATTTGACAATTTTTACTCTTCTTTTTTTAAACAAGTAAATTATGTTTTGAAAAATAAAAAATATGCTCATGTAGAAAATTCAAAAAACTATAAGCACAAATTTTCAAAATATTTTTTTTTATAATAATTTATCTTTTTCGAAAAATTCAAAAAATTGTCAGTCGTCTGCTGTCTCCAGTATCATGTCTGGTAATTGTCAATATTATCAAGTGGTATCTAAAAAAAAAAAAAATTTTGCAGATGGACGAGTGACGAGGAGCTCTACAGTGCTCAAGTGGGTCTGAACTTCATTCTCTCGATTCTCATAAAAAACAACAACGTAAAAGACAGAATATCAGGAGCAATGTATGGCGATGGTGTTCGTGTATTAAGGGAGTTCATCCGGTAACTGAATTAACAGACCAATAATTATGAAAAAATTTGAATATACTTCTGAAAATCTAAAAAGTCACCTGTTAAAATTTCAAAATCTTCGGATATTTTATTCGGGATAAATTAATAAATAAAGATTTTTCAATTAACACGGTCCCTCATGGGTTTTCGTCTATAAACATGAAATTTGTGGCAATTAACAGGTTTTTTTGGGGAGAAACTTCCATAATGGATAAATAAATATGTAAAGAACAGTTTAAGAGCTTCCTCAAATGCATTAGATACTTGGTGATTTAAGAATAAATTAATTTGTCTCGAAAAATGCTGATTTTTGGGAAGTTAACCTCTGTCTTACTCGCATGACAGTGACGTCAGAACCGCGCGCTTTTTGAAATCAACAAGAATGCTTTCCGAATAACGCAATGTATGCTATGCTTGCACATTAAATCATACAAAAATAGTTGAAAATGTGCTGAATTGACCTTTCTCTATTTGATCTTCAAAAAAATTATTTCTATAAATTCGATTTTTTACAAAAAAAACAATTATGATCGACGAACAAGAATTTCTAGTACATAGCAGCTGTACAGGTTACAACTACGTTAGTCGTATAACCACTACGCTAGTCGTAATCATTTTTCGTACTATTAAATCCCATACCGGATGAACTTCCTTAATTCACGATCGTTACTCCTATCCAGGACCAAATGCCCAAGAATTTGTGGCCAGTCGTGGAAATGAAGTTGTACTTTATTTAAATGGTCGTACATTAACTGCAAGCAATGAAGTATTGAGACTGTCGCCTGTTGAACGTGATTGCTTCAAATCATTGTCCGATACGAATTATTATCGTGCAGACAATTGTTTTGCAGAGTGCCAGGAAAAAATATATCAATTTCACTGCAATTGTTTGCCCTTTTTTTCGTCAATTCTTGAGGATAATTCGACAATTTGCAATTTTACGCATACATCGTGTTTAGCGAGAGCTAAAGTTCAAGTATTGAAACTTAATCTCTGGGGTGAACCATGTAATTGCCTGCCTGATTGTGATGGCACTGGATTTTCAATTGTCACGACGACAATTCCGATGAATGCAGTTCAATTTAATCCATCAAAATTTTAGTAAAAAAAATTTTATTAGAAATTTTAGGAAATATTTGTGTTTTTTGGGGGGATATCTCGGAATTTATGGGGGATAGGGCAATTTTTGTAGAGACCTTTTTTGTAGACAATTTTAAGGGCTATAAAAAAGATGATTGTGAATTTTTTCGTATCTCGCTTAGATTCCGAGATATCTTTAAAAAACTGGAGTTAAAGGGAAAAGATAAAAAACATCGAGTTTTTTTTAAAGAATCAGTTTTTTTGAAATATCTTGGAATTGAAGCGAGATAGGGAAATTTTTGTAGAAACCCTTTTTGAAGACAATTTTAAGGGCTATGAAAAAGATGATCATGAATTTTTTTCTATCGCGCTTAGATTTCGAGATATCTTTAAAAAACTGGAGTTAAAGGGAAAAGATAAAAAACATCGAGTTTCTTTTAAAGAATCAGTTTTTTTTGAATATCTTGGAATTGAAGTGAGATAGGGAAATTTTTGTAGAAACCTTTTTTTTAGAGGAGAATCAGAGCTATAAAAAAGAGTTCTATCAATTTGTCACTATCTCGCTTAGTTTCCGAGATATTCTTGAAAAACTGGATTCGAAAAGAAAATGTCAAAAGAATCGTTTTTTTTTGGAATCAGTTTTTTTGAGTGTTTTGAAATTTAAGCGAGATAAGAAAATTTTTGAAGAAACCTTTTTTGTAGCTCTTGAAAATCTCTACAAATAAGGTTTCTGTGAAAATTTCTCTAGCTTCTATAGGTTCCCAGATATTTTACAAAGAATAATAAAACGGAAAAACGTCAAATTTTGATGCTTTTCTCCTATATTTTTTATAATTAATCGTTAATTAATTAATTTATTACTAATAGTCAAACGGCGATGAAGTACCCCAACGCTACAGCGATCCACATCAGTTTTTCACGACAAACATCGACTCTCTTGCGTCGAGATTTAGTACTTTCTTGGATCAATTTAATATGTAAGTAAAAATTGAAGAAAAAAAATTAAAGAAATTAAAAATAATTTACGATTCAATATTTATTATCTTTACAGCATCATTGGGTGGTGTTTTCAGTCTCTTTCTCGGCTGCAGTTTCATCTCAATCGCTGAAATTATTTACTTCATGATATATTACATTTTGAAACTAACGAAAGAATGAAAAACACCAAAATTACAACTAAAAACACAAATTTTAGTGAAAAATATTAACAATTATTACGAATTTACTGAATTTCTTATTAAATTGATGAAAATAATTATTTTTTCTTGTTTCCACGTTCAACGCCAACATTTTCCTTCTTTTTCACTTTTTCAAAAAATTTACATGCAATTAATTCAACAAAAAAAAAAATTCTTCAGAAAAAAGACACCATTTTTTTTTCAATTATTTTTCTGCAAATATCTCTGGAACGAGTGGATTTAGGAGAAAATATCAAGAAACCTTTTTTGTAGAGAATTTAATTCTCTAGAGAAAAGCATTCCTGATAAATTCCCCTCAACCCAATAGTTTCTGAGATATTTATCATTTTCTACCAAACAACGACTGAATTTTTCGGATAAATGATTTTTTAACTAAATTTATTTATTCTTCTTCTTTTTCTTCAGACTCTTCTTCTTCCTCTTCAGACTCTTCTTCATCCTCTTCAGACTCTTCGTCATCCTCTTCAATAGAATCATCATCTTCCTCCTCATCATCATCATTATCTTCATTTTCACTTTCATCCTCTTCTTTCACCTCAATTTTCGGCTCAGTCTTAATTTTTTCTTCTTTTTTTCCATCAAAAATTTTCAATTTTTTGGATTTTTGTTTTCTCGTATCGACAGTAAAATTCAATTCAACATTCTTAAACTGCAGGATACGCTGTTTATTCAAGTATTTAGCAGCTGTCTCAATGTCTTTGAACTTGACGATTGCCCATTTTGTTCTGTAATCGAAGCACATAAAAATGCGATTAATTAATAAAATTTAAAAACACAAAAAACACGTGGTTAATAGTATTGCTTTCCAACTGATAAGGAAGGTGGGGCAAAATGGACATCAGGGGTAAAATGGATGCATCTAAATTTTTAGACAAATATTATGAAAAACTCTTGAAATTAATAGAAATATTGAGGGTAGACTTTTTTTTGATGATTTCATTGGAAAGCTGAAAAAATTTAAGGCGAGAAACAAGTGCCAAATTTAATTTTTTTGAATTTTTGGTGATTTTGACTTCCTTTTTTTGTAAATTTTCAGTTTTTTGCGAATATTTTCGGTTTTATTCGTCGTAGCGTAAAAATTCTGATGGGAAGTGAAAGGTGAGATCATTTTTCATCGATTCATAGGGTTTTCAATTTAAAAATATCGATTTTTAAGGTCTTTATGGACATTTTTGTGAAACAGTTTTGTGAAATAGTTTTTGGCTTATAACTATCTCACAAATTGATATTTTTGAATTCAAAACCCCATAAATCGATGGGAAATGAGCTCATCTTTCATTTGAGACCAACCCCGAATTACTACGACTAATAGAACCTGAGTTATGTGCAAAAAACTGAAAATTTTCAAGAAAAGGAAAGCCTTTACCCCTCAAAAATGCCGAAAAATATCGAATTTTCAAAAAAATCGAAAAAAATACATCTCACACTTGTTTTCCAGCTAAAATTTCCTCAGCTTTTTAACAGAATCATCGAAAAAAATCTATCTCTAACCGTTTCATTACAGTGTCCATTTTGCCCCACTCTCCCCTAGCTTTTTCTGCTAATACTTTAGCAATATGCTTTCGAATAAAAGTGATACAACTTTTTTAAAACCATCATCAAAATATCAAATTTTGAAAAATTCATTAAAACGACAATAATTCGAGAACTAATAATGCAAATAAGCTCAAAATTTACAGGCATCTAACTGATTCTCGAGATAATATATGAGTACAAATAACATCAGTTGAATAATTTCCAGAAATTCCATTAAAAACTGATTTTCGAAAAATGGACATATCTCACAAATTACCGATCAGATTCTCTTCAAATAAAGCTTAAAAAATAGAGTTTTTCGAGAGAAAGTTTTCCACAAAATATGAAATTTTTCTATAAAAAAGTTTTACTGTAATTGAGACTTTTATTCATACTCAGGCATACACACACACACAGAGACATGCGTTAAAAATACAATTTTCTCTCTTTTTAGAACATTTCAAGTATCTTCTATTAAAAAAATTACAATCGAAAATTCTGATGATTACATAGCTTCCATTCGGTAGCAAAAAAGGAAAATTTGAAAATTCAATAGAATTTACATTTTCCTCTTTATGAATATCTTAGAAACTAAGCCTTCTAGAGTGGAATTAGACCTACAATAAAGGTTTCCACGAAAAACACCGTATCTCGTTTAGTTTCCGAGATATTTCTATCATAACTGGAGGATGAAATTATCAAAAAAAGTGAAATCGAAAAATTTGCAGAAAATTCTTTTGCGATTATCTCTAAAAATATGAAGTCTAAGAGATTTTATCAAGAGACACTTTTTGTAGACAATTTTAAGAGCTACAAAAAAGGTTTCTTGACAAATTCTCCTAAACCTCGTTATTTATGAATAATCTTTTGAATAAGGTTCATGCAATTTTTCAAATCGTTAATAAATTTTTGGATTTTTGATGAAATTTGAGACTTACGGTATGGACTTGTTCTGACGAGGTAAAAAGCACACATTCTTTGCTTCAGGAAGTAATTTAGAGATCTCATGATGTTTTGCACTTTTTGGAATATTTGTTATTATGCAACTGAAATGAAAATAATTGATTATTTGATATTTACAAAACATTGGATTTTCATTTCAAAAGGAAAATTCAATATTTTCACTGAAAATACTGAGAATTTATGAGGATTATCATCGCTATCAATAAATAGAATAAGTCATGAATTCAGTGGAAATAAATTTTGATCAAAAACATTTGAAGAAACCCGAAATTTCATTAATTTAAAGAAAAATTTACTTTTCTTTACTCATTATTTCTCGAATACTCATAGAATAATGGAAATTATTTTGATGGAATAATGGAAGTTTTTGTATTCACCTTTTTTGTAGAGGAAATTGCGAGCTACATAAAAGGCAATTACTAAAAATTCTTCTATCTCTCTTATTTTCCGAAATATTTTTTTCAAAAATTCGTAAAATTTCAAAATGAAGTGAAACGAATCGATTTTGAAAATTAAATTTTTTGAGAATATCTCGGAATTGGAGAGAGATAGACAAATTTTCGTAGAAACCTTTTTTGCAGCTCTCATTCCCCCCCTCAAAAAAGGTCCCCACAAAATTTCGTCTATTTCCCACAGTTTTCGAGATATTCTTAAAAAACCATTACACAAACCGCCCAAATGAAGAATTTCAATTTCTCCCACAAATTAATTTACTTTTATCACCCCTTTTTTCTAAATATCTCGGAAACTAAGCGAGATAGAGCGATTTAGCAGGAATCCACTTTTGCAGAGAATTCCAAGAGCTAAAAGAAAGGATTGAAGCGAAAATGCTCTATCTCGCTTACTTTCCGAGATATTCTTAGAAAATTGATTGAAAATCAATTTTCCTGAAAATTTCGTTCAAAATATTAAAAAGAAAACAGAAAGAGAAGAACAAAAATCAAAGTAATTATTTACATTTTCGTGACTTTGTGAGTAGGTGGATTTACTGTAGCAGGCTTTGCTTTGATCTTTTTTTTCTTCAAATTCTCTGCTTTCTTGAGTAATTTCACCTTGGATGGCTTGTAATTTCTAGCAATAACGTGTTTATTGTCAACAAGTTTATTTCTCAGTGCCTTGTAATTCTTGAATTTTTCACCAACACTGGAAAATACAACTTTGCAGTGTCTAGTTCTCTGTCTCGGCAATTTAATTGTTATGTCGCCAAAAAATAATTCACGTATTTCATCTGCATCTTTGATTGAATGAGGCAAACGAATGTAAAGTGTTCTGAAGCATTCTTCCTCCATTTCAGAAGTCGTTCTGACCTTCATCGTTCTAAATAAATCATAAAAACAAAAAGTTTTAGTTAAAATATTTGATTAATTCTTTGTTTACAGGATAATAATTTAATTCGCAAGAAATTGAGATTTTTATCTCATAATTTTTTATTTAAGATAATGAAACTAGCAGAGATTTGACTATTTTTTGCATTTTTTTTAAATGAAATAAATAATTTTTTTTCTTTTAAGGGGAAACTGGGGCAAAATGAACCTTTAGAGCAAAATCATCTATGAATTTTTTTTTTCTAATGAAAGATTCCATGAAAAATTCTGTAAAAATTCAAGAAGGTACTGAAAAGTGTCTACATTTTTGGTGAATTTTTTCAAATTTTTCTGTTGAAGTCTTCACCCTTAAAAAAAATCCTGGATCATTTTAATTTGCTGGTCCATTTTGCCTCACTTTGCACCCTAAAAAAAAAAAATATTTGAAAAATTCGCACTAATAGATTTTTGAATTTTCAACATATGCATATTTTTCATTTTTTTCAAAATAATTTATGGGTTAAAAGAGTAAAAAATCTAAAAATTGTCCAATTTCTGCTATTTTCAGTACAATTTTTTTTCATTATTTGAAGAAATTACCAGAGGAAAATTCATAAGAGTTCTAAATACATTATAAAAACAAAAAATTTCAGTCGAAATTCGGTTAATGCCTTGTTTACAAAATAATAACCTCATTCGCGAGCATTTACAAGAATTTATTTTTTTATTTTTTTTGTTTATTGATTATTTAAAGGAATTAAAAGAGAAGTTTTATTACTTACTTTTTTTTTTGTGGAAAAAATTGTTGATGATTCTTGTTTTTTTCTTTTTGGCAATCGAGGAAAATCAGGAAAAATTTAGGAGCAATTGTTACCACGTGCTTTCGCCTCGAAGTTCTGCCTCTCAATGCGTCAAGTGGGAATAATGTGTGAGTGAGGCTGAGCGTGTGTGTGTGGGAGTATGCGGGGGGGGGGGGGGGGGAACTAAAAGTTGTGTAAAAATTGAGAAAATTCGTTTCATGGGGATTATTTGAAAGACTATTAGAGATAGGGAAATTTTTGAGGAGATCTTTTTTGTAGAGAATTTCAAGAGCTGCAAAAAAGGTTATTTATAAAATTTCGCTATTTCGTTTGGATTCCGAGATATTGTGAAAAAACTGTTCACCCATTTTTTTTTTATTTTTTGTTCTGAAAAATATCTCGGAAACTAAAGGAGATAGACGATTTTCTATGTGGACTTTTTTTTTAGAGGAAGAAAGGAGCTACAAACAAGGTTTCTACTGAAATTTGGCTATCTGTCTTAGTTTCCGAGATATTCAATGAAAACTGATAATAATATAGAAATTTGCTCCAATTTTTTGGAATATATCGCGGAATCTAAGCGAGATAGAGCGATCCTCATGATAAATTTTTTTGTAGTTCTTCTTTTTCTTTATAAAAAAGATTTCCACGGAAATTCCCCTATTTTCCCTAGGTTTCGAAAAATCCCCGGAAACTTATGGAATTCCCCCGTTTTGTTACTCAAATTATTGGGGTTTTCACAGAAAATTCAATTAAATACCACACATTTGACAATTTTTTGCATTTTTTTTACACAAATGAATTATTCTAGAGGAAAATTAAAAGAAAATTGCACTTTTATTTTTAACAAAATTTCTGCGTGTACATATTTTTCATTTTTTTTAAATTATTAATTCGTTCGAGTGAAAAGAAACTGAAAATCTTTCGATGCCTACTTTATCCAGTATTCTGATGCTTAGGGTAGTATCCCCGCAAACGCGAGTACAGTTAATCCGTTATTTTTTTGATGCAATATCAAAGATGATATTTTTTTACATTTTTTTGAATTTTTTCATAATTTTTGACCGTGTAGTTTATGAGATATGAATTATCAAAGTTACTGAAAATACCGGTGGTGGGGATGAAATGCCCTGAATCAGACAGTAATAACGAAATTACTAAAAAACCACAGGGTTGACCCATTATTTAAAAACAATTGGCGAAGAGAATAGCATTTTAACTAAATAATAGAAGAAACAAATACTCAATTCACCGTATAGTTATTGAGAAATTTCATATTCGAAGGTAGGGTCACACGACCAATAGATGGACACTGACCAAAAGATGAGCGGTTTCTATTATCGAGGATTTTCATAAATAAATGAATGATTCTTATACTTTTCTCGTCAATTCCTGATTATTACATTCATATAGATTTATGAACTCTTCATTACATACCGATTGATCGAAATTTAAAATCATACCACTGCAAATATACAACTGTCCATCTATTGGGGGTTTAAGTTATTTTCCAGTTTTTCCTTGATTTTCTTCAATTATTTCTACATTATTCAAGTTTAATTGACTTCTAGTCGATTCACTGTATATTGTTCTGTACATCATTCTTTTCTGCAACTTTTTCACGTGATTTGCCTACTTCATATGAATTAATAAAGTCCAATATTTCTTTGACCGTTCATCTATTGGTCATATTACTCTAGTCGTAACTTTTTCCGTATATTGCCTGCAGAAAATATATGTATTTTTAAATTTTTGCACGTTTCGAGACAAATAGTGTTCAATTTCAAGGCCCAAAAGTCTGTATGAATGAAATGAGAAAGAAAATATTTTATATTCATTTGACAATCTCAGAGTAGGCGAGACTTTCTGCTGAACTTAAGGCAGTACTTTGTAAACTCGAGTACAGTTAAGGAGGTTCTACCCTTCTCAAGAGTGAATTTAAATTTTTTGATATTTTTGCATGAAATTTTTTAAGGTTACAAACAAATATATCATACACGTTTTAGCTGAATCATTAATGCATTGACCGTCTAGTTATCGAGAAAAAAAATAGTAGAAATGGGTAATTTCACATGCTTATAGAGAGCCCTTATGATAGAACCACTCTATTGGCGACGTTTTGTATTTTTTTTTATAGATCTAACAGATATTTTCCTACTAAAAATTAATATGATATAATTGAATATGTATAGAATTGAATGATATTCCTTCGGACCCACCTCACCGGCCAAATAAGCTCAAGAAACGCAATACAAAAAAATTTATTTGTAGTAAACACGTCATGGCGGCGGAAACGATAGAAGGCCTGGCTATGCTGCATGCATCAGCTGATCGAATATATATCAATGAATACCGATATGTTTCTATTCCGTAATTTTTTCTTTTCAAATGCAATAATTTGTTGCTAACAGATTCTTAACATTGGTAGAAAAATTTATTAATATTTTTGAGGAACAAAGCACAATAATCGAAAATTGACATCCAAGAATTTGAAGTTTGCACGCAGCCGCCATTCCACTACTTGAATATTTTTAATACTTTTATTATTAAAAAAACCAATTAATAAAAGAAGCGAAATAACATGTATTTTTTATAATTAAAAATAGTTAATTTTCGTTGGGTTTTTACTGATCAAAAAAATAAAAAAATTACGTTGCTTTCTTGAACTACCGTGTGAGGGTAGAACCTCGTTAACTCCTTATTTTTTTAATGCCATATCAAAGATGTTATTTTTTTACATTTTTCTGAATTTTTCCATAATTTTTTACCGTGTAGTTAATGAGATATGAATTATCAAAGTTACTGAAAATGGTGGGGATGGAAACGCCCTAAATCGGACAGTAATAACGAAATTACTAAAAAATCACACAATTGACTCATTATTTATTAACTATTGTCGAATAAAACAGCATTCTAACTAAATAATAAAAAAAATAAAAATTCAATTCACCGTATAATTATTGAAAAATTCAAATTAGAAGGTAGTCGTAACTATTTGCCTCTCTCTCTCTATCTCATGCATGTGATAGAAGATTAGTAATGTAAAATAAAATTCAAGAAAAAATCAATTATATTCTCAAGCTGAAGATATGACTTTTCTCTAGTTCAATCACTTTTTCAGGTAAATTGAAGCCTATTTCCCCGAATTATCACCAATTAAGGGAGTTCATCCGGTAACTGAATTAACAGACCAATAATTATGAAAAAATTTGAATATACTTCTGAAAATCTAAAAAGTCACCTGTTAAAATTTCAAACTCTTCGGATATCTTATTCGGGAGAAATTAATAAATAAAGATTTTTCAATTAACACGGTCCCTTATGGGTTTTCGTCTATAAACATGAAATTTGTGGCAATTAACAGGTTTTTTGGGGAGAAACTTCCATAATGGATAAATAAATATGTAAAGAACAGTTTAAGAGCTTCCTCAAATGCATTAGATACTTGGTGATTTAAAAATAAATTAATTTGTCTCGAAAAATGCTGATTTTTGGGAAGTTAACCTCTGTCTTACTCGCATGACAGTGACGTCAGAACCGCGCGCTTTTTGAAATCAATAAGAATGCTTTCCGAATAACGCAATGTATGCTATGCTTGCACATTAAATCATACAAAACTAGTTGAAAATGTGTTGAATTGACCTTTCTCTATTTGATCTTCAGAAAAATTATTTCTATAAATTCGATTTTTTACAAAAAAACAATCATGATCGACGAACAAGAATTTCTAGTACATAGCAGCTGTACAGGTTACGACTACGCTAGTCGTATAACCACTACGCTAGTCGTGATAATTTTTCGTACTATTAAATCCCATACCGGATGAACTTCCTTAATTGCCTAAAAAACCTAGAAATCCTCATTTTTTTTCTCTGTTTTATCGACCGTACTCTGTCATACTACCTTAACCAATCAGATACCTCCCTTCAGCCAGCAAATGCCGAATCCCTTTATAACCAACAACCAATAATTCCCCAGACAATCACTCTCTCGCACCCCTCGTGAAAATTCCCCCAAAAAATTTTCCTCTCACCGCCATATTTCTTTTCCCCCATACAACACCACGTGACTGCATATCGACGTATCGAAAACTCGCATTCACCCACTCTCTCTCTCTCTCTCTCTTCCTCTCCCTCCACCAGGTCAAAAAATAATATCGTTCCAAAATACCAAAATGGCTACGTCCAATCAAATACGAAGTACAAGTGCCCCACTGGAGTTGTAATTGTGTGTGACTCTCGAATTGTCGCATGTTTTCTCAACAATAGGCAAATAAAAACTAGACAAATTGCAATGATGTAGTGGAATTTAGTGAAAAAAATTAAGAAAGGTGAATCCGAGAAATTCTATTTTGTGAAGTGGGAAAATTTTCTTTGGGGCGGTGTTACTGTGTCCGGTGTTAAATGTACATTTTTTTCCTCTCTTTTTTTTTTTTTTTCATGACACTTGCTCAGTTGCAATTCAAGTAAAGCAAACACACAAATGCTAATAATGTATTGAACGTAAATATTTTTTAGGAGAAGAGTGAATAATGAGTGGAGGGGGAGGCAAGAAAATTAACGTTGATCTGTCAACGATTAATTTTATCATCAATTGAGTGAATGAAAAAAAAAATAAATAAATAAAAAGAGGTAAATTTTTTTTTTTTTTTTCAATACACACATCTGCGCGTAAAGTTGAAGCTTTGATGGATATCCATGTTATTATTGTTATTGTGTGTGTTTTTTTCTATTGATTCTGTTGTCGTTTTTATCACGAGTCATATGGGGAATTATGCAATGAAACAGCTGGGACGTGCGACAGATTTTCAAAATTTTTCTTTATTGATTTTTTTTGGGGGAAAAAAAGTATTTTGAGGGGGTCATCATGAATTTTTGATTGTTTTAAAGATTCTGAGGGAATGAAGGGGTGTGGGGGAAAATTTGTAGAGAGCTTTTTTGGAGAGAATTTAATTTTCTACAAAAAAGGTTTCTTGAGAATTTTCGATTGGGTGAGTCGCTTAAAAGATATTCGCGAAAGAAACGACAAAGATTTTTTACTCTTTCTTTTTTACTCTTTTTGCACTTTATTATTGATGTTTTCATTGTTCTAACAATATCTCGGAAATGGTGGGCGTTAGGAGAAAATGTGACGATACCTTCTTTGTAGAGAATTTTCAGATGTACAAAAAAGATTTTTTCGTAATTTTCTCTAGACCCACTAGTTTCTGAGATATTTACGAAAGAATGTGGAAATCGATAGTGAATGGCGAAAGGGTGAGTCTGAGAGTCACATGTACAGTATTTCAAGATTATCTCAGAAAATACGTAGTTTAGAGGAATTTATCAAGAAACCTTTATTGAAGATCACGGAATTCCCTACAAAAAAGGTTTCATGACATTTCCCCCTAAACCGCACCATTTCCGAGATCCTTTTCAAATAAGACAAATTTATTTCACGTTTTTTTTTGGAGTAAATTAAATTTTTTTAATTTAAAAAAAAATTCATTTACAGACGAAATAATCTGGGAAAAAATGAACATAATGAGGAAATTGAGGGGTGGCAGTGCTGTGGGGGGAATGGGCTCCAGTGGTACTGGAAGCGTTGATGACTGTATGGGTGGTGGTAATCCACAGCATACAGCACTTGGGCTAATGCATCTGAAGAAATTATTTTCGGAGTACACACATCCACCAGCTCCATTGACTGATGCTGAAAAAGATGACAAGCTCTACAACATGCTGCCCCTTTTTTGCAAGGTATTATTCATCATTTGGTGCACTGGAATTAAAGGATTACACCACTGTAAAATTTTCAAAAAAATCCGATTTTTTTTCTTGCTTAAAAAATTATTTTGGACCTTCCAGAATATGGGCAAGAAAAGTTATCACCTGAAACCCATTTTTTCTCATGAAATTTTGAACTTTTCCCCAGACATTTCTTCATCTTCATAGCCCAAGTCAAAACTTTAATCGTGTTTTTCTCGAAACATGATTTTTCAAATTGGCACGCAGCATAACTCCAATAATTTTCATTATTTTCAGTTGAATTTTCCACAGCATCTTGAAAACAATATTTTGAACAGAAATACGTAGGGGATTTTCAAAAAATTGATTTGCACATTTTTTATTGATAAAAAATTGCCGGTTTTTTGGTCGAATTTGGAATTTTTTCATTCAAATGGTCATCAATCACACAAAAAATAATATTTTTGAAATCTCCTACGTATTTCTGTAGCTATATGTATCTAGACTGAGACAATTTTTTTTCTTTTTTTTTTCAATTGAAATTTGCACCAGTTACACTGCGTGTCGCAGAGCGTTTTAGATTCGAGGAGCTTCGCAAAAATGGCTCTTGTGCCGTCATTTTTTCATATTTTTTGATGATTTTTCTTGCTGATGACTCCAATATATGCTTATTAACTCCCTCAAATATCATTATTTTATTGCATCTTTTTCTATAAAAAAAAAAGTATTCAAAAAATGTCTTTTTTAAGGCTTTTACAGTGGTGTAACCCCTTAATTTGTAATGAGTTCAATAATTCTCTGGTTGCAGTGATTTTATAATACTGAAAATAGCAGACATTTGAGAATTTTTAGTCTTTTTTTTTCTTAATAAATAAATTATTTAAAAAAAAAATTAAAAACATGCACATGTAGAAAATTTGACAAACTATGAGTGCAATTTATTTAAATATTTTTTCAGCAATAATTTACTCGTTTAAAAAAATCCTAAAAACTGTTAGATGTATGCTATTTTCAAAAAAAAGTAACTGTGAAAATTCTGATATCTTTTACCCTTTTCTTAGATATTTAATAGAATGTGAGAAATCATTCACTTTTCTTTTTTTTTGGGGTTTTTTGAGAATTCCTTGGAATTTATGGGAAATCGAGGAATTTTCATACGTTGAGAAAAAGAATAGTGGTAAAAACAATCAGATATTAAAGAAAATGGTCCTTGGCAAATATTTTTTTGAAATAATTCAAAAAAATTTTGAATTTAACTGAATTTATTGAATTCAATTAATTCAAACAGATTAACTAGTTGAATTGACTAAATTCAATAAATCCAACAGCTGTTTTCAATTATTTCAAAAAAATATTTGCTAAGAATCAATGGCATCAATATTTGATTGTTTTTATTATTATTTTTTTCTCAGTGTAGAGATCCTTTTTTTTCAGAGGAGAATTAGAGTTAGAAAAAAGGTGATAACAAGAACTCTCACATCGCTTATATAAAGTAAAATTTTTAGATATGCATTGAAATTTTTTTAAAAATTGAAATTTTTTTTTTTTTTCTTTTTTTCTGAATATTTTACAAATCATCAAAGACAGAAGAATTTTTTAGGAATATTGTTGCTCTCGAAATTCTCTACAAAAAAATGAAAATCTCTCCAAAAATTTCTCTATCTCTCTTTCTTTCTGAAATATCCACAATCTAAATCCATTTATCGCTCCATTACTGAATCATCCATCTGAAACAAAATAAGACTCAATTCTTTAAAGACATGTTCACAATTATCTTAATCCAATTTGAATGAATTCTTTGATACACTTATCCTCTGCTAATTGACCATAAATTTCCAGAGTTAATCATTAAAATTAGTTGGGAGCAAGAGATAAAATTAAAAGAAACTTGATACCGCAGTTTATCACAAGATACGAGTTAATTTTGCAGCATTATTTTTTTTTTTTCTGAAGACTGATAATGATGAAGTTTGATGTTTCTCGTGAATTCTTGATTAGATTAAATCCATATCGTTTTTTAAAGAAAATTCTATTCATCAATTCAAAGATTTTATCGATTAATTTCCGGAATTGGGCAATTGAAATCGAAATTTTTTTTTCAAATTTTTTTTTTTAGATATCGGTAATTAAGGATTACACCACTGTAAAAACTTTAAAAAAAGGAGTTTTTTGGATATTTTTTTTATAGAAAAAAATGTAATGAAATAATGATATTTGAGGGAGTAATTGAGCATATATTTGAGTCTTTAGAAAAAAAAATCAAAAAATATCAAAAAATGACGACACAAGAGCAATTTTTGCGAGGCTTCTCGATTTTGAAAAAATCTGTGGCACGCAGTGTAATTGGTGGGAATTTCAATTGAAAAAAAAAAAAAAAATTGGCTCAATCTGGATACATATAGCTACAGAAATACGTAGGGGATTTCAAAAATATTATTTTTTGTGTGATTGGTGACCATTTGAATGAAGAAATTCAAAATTCAACCAAAAAACTGGCAATTTTTTATCAGTAAAAAATGTGCAAATCAATTTTTTGAAAATCCCCTACGTATTTCTGTTTGAAATATTGTTTTCAAGATGCTGTGGGGATTTCAAATGAAAATAATGAAAATTATTGGAGTTATGCTGCGTGCCAATTTGAAAAATCACGTTTCGAGAAAAACACGATTAAAGTTTTGACTCAGGCTATGAATATGAAGAAATGCCTGGGGAAAAATTCAAAATTACATGAGAAAAAATGGTTTTCAGGTGATAACTTTTCTTGCCTGTATTCTGGAAGGCCCAAAGTAATTTCTAAAGTAAGAAAAAAAATCGATTTTCTGAAAATTCTACAGTGGCGTAACCCCTTAAGCGAGATAGCAAGATTTTCATGACAACCTTTACTGAAATCCATGAAATTCCCTACAAAAAAAGACTCTTCCATATTTCCTCTAAATCTATTTGCTCCAAAGATATCATTAAATGAATCTTCACGAAATTTCTCGTTCCCATTAAATTTTTTTTTTTTCATCAATTTTTGTTGAATATCTCGGAAATTAAGTGAGATAGGGAAATTTTTGTGATTACTTTTTTTGTAGAACATGAAAATCCCTACAAAAAAGGTCTCTTGCATATTTCCTCTAAACCTACTTGCTCCAAAAATATCATCAAAAGAATCCGTTTAAATTTTCCAATTACACTTTTTTTTTTATTTAAAAAAATTGTCAATTAATATTCATGAAATCGATTATTGCTCCTCCGGGTCAACCTTGTCAATAAAATTAAAGTTCCGATAATGTATGCATCGAAATAATCTCTAAAGTTCAATGAATCGAATGATTGAATGAATAAAATTAAATATTTACATTTGCGTGTTGATTTTAATTTTGTGTTTTTATTTTGTTTTTATTCCTTAAAAATGAGAATAAGTAGAATGATACCAAGTGCAATTCTCATTTGCTTTTGTATGAAACTAGAAATCTGATGAACTACTTCGATCGATGGAGGACAATACAATTGTGATGAATACATTGCCTTTATCAACGAATTTTTACAAACATTCTTATTCACTCGAGAAATTATTGACTTAGATGAATGCATTTGTCCTTGAAATCACTTTTTGAAGAATATCTCAGAATCTTTGGGAGATAGCGAAATTTACCTAGGAACCTTTTTCATAGAGCACGATCAGAGCTACTAAAAAGGTCTTCTCAAAAATTTCGATATCTATAATGATTTCCGAGATATTCCATAAAAACTTAAAAACCTAAACTGATCGAATTTTTTTTCGAATTTTTTCCTTTTCTTCGTTTTTTAAAAGGATTTCGAATACTGAAAGAGATATAAAAATTTTCATCGTAACCTTTTCTGTAGAGAAAAATCAGAGCTACAAAAAAGATTTCTACATAAATTTTCATATCTCTTATGATTTCCAAGTTATCCTCTAAAATCTGAAAAAATCCCTCAAAATCCAAGATGATCCTAATTTTAATGCCTAAAATTCCAGGTATTCGGTTCCTCCCCATCAACCGACATGAACGAGAAGTTCTGGGACATCCTAGCTTTCACCCAGCAGGTGTCCAAACTGATGGTATCCGAGATTCGTCGCCGCGCATCCAATCAAAGCACAGAAACCGCGAGTTGCGCAATCGTAAAATTCCTGGAAATCGAAAACAGCGAAGAGTCATCAAACGGCTGGATGCTGCTTTCAGCCCTGAATCTCTTAGCAGCTGGTGACACATCCCTGATCCAAGCCATGACAACCGCCTCAGTCCCCTCGACCCTAGTAAAATGCCTGTATCTCTTCTTCGATCTCCCGGAGATGTCCGATCTCGAGGCGGACACGACCGACGTCAACAGCGAATTCACCCCTCGTGAGCGGCGCATCCTCCTACAAAAGATATTTGTCCAGGTTCTAGTTCGCCTCTGCAGCCATCCTTATCCAGCCGAAGAACTAGCACGTAAAGACGATTTGACGCTTCTTTTTTCCGCGATAACATCCTGGTGTCCCCAGTACAACGTCATGTGGCGAAAAAGCGCAGCTGAAGTGCTAATGACCCTTTCGCGTCATGGTCTGACGCAAAATGTCGTCTCCTACATCCACAACAAGGGCTGCATTGCCCTCTGCATCGACAATATGCAGCGTGCACCTGAGCTAGCACCATTGGAGATCGTCGAAATGTTCGTGACTGTCTTCTGCTTTTTGAAAGACTCGAGCGAAGTATCCCAGACGCTTCTCGACGACTTCCGTACGTGCCAGGGTTATGCGTGTCAAGGGTATATATTCTTATCGGAGTTCCTTCTAAAACACGCGCCTTCAGGCCTTGACCAGGAGGAAAAGGTCGAGGCTCAAGATGCCATTAGAAACCTGGTTCTAATGCTGGCGTCACTGACCATGTGCGGACATACAGAGCTGAAGCCCTCGCAGGCGAGCATGGGTTCGCTTTTCCAGATGCTTGGATTCAGTCTGCCTCAACCGAGCAACCGTGGCGGATCGGTCCGAAACATTCAGGCCTTTCAGGTTCTTCAATCGGTATTCGTAAAATCAAACTCGCCGCTTCTATGCTGCACAATACTCGACGCCATATCAAGTGTTTATCACAGTGACAATGCTAACTACTTTATCCTAGAGGGACAAAACACGCTATCACAATTTGCCGAGAAAATACATCTCAAGAGTCCGGAAATACAGGAGAAATTTTTTCAATTACTTGAATTTATCGTGTTTCATTTGAACTTTGTGCCTTGTAAAGAGCTAATATCATTATCAATACTGTTAAAAACGAATAATTCAATTAATTGTAGTATAATGTGTATGGAGACACTGCTTAATATATTGAGGCACAATGTCATATTCAAGGATGTCTACAGGGAAGTTGGATTACTCGAGGTATTTGTTACGTGTTTACATCGTTATGCTACATTGTTGAAGGATAAACAGTCGGCTAATGATCAGGGTTTAGAGTACAAAATGTGTCCTGAACAAGAGAAAATGGCATCGCTCATTATGGAAGCATTGACAACACTTTTGTCTGGTAATGTGCAGAATGCTAATGTTTTTAGAGAATGCACTGGTGCAAGATGCGCTCATAATTTGGTGCCGTATATTGACTGTAGGAATCAGGCACTCGGAATTGTACGAGAGTTGATACTCTCTGCTGGCGGGGACGATGATATGGCAACGCTGCTTGGGATTATGCACTCAGCGCCACCTGGCGCGCTTGTTCTGAAGACACATATCCTAAAGACGCTGTTGGCTTGTTTACGGGAATCTCATAGAACGAGAACGGTTTTTCGGAAGGTTGGGGGCTTTGTTTACGTCATGTCTGTGCTGGTGTCGTTGGAGGGACAGTTGGGCACGTCGCCACCGAAGCCAATAGAGCCGTGCAATGAGATACAGACAAGAAATCAGCAGAACGAGAGCCAATTATTGACGCTCATTCATGTGGTCTTTCACACTATAAGCACGGCGATGAGATTTGAACCGGCTAACGCCAAGTTTTTTCATCTTGAGATCTGTCAATCGAGTCTCTGTGACACGCTCCGGCTGCTTGGTTGCTTCAGCACACAGACCAAACTGGAGGAGATGAGCATGAGGCCTTCGATGAACTATCATAACACGCTGCAGACTTTGTTTAATGGAAGCGTTCTGGAGCCGGTGTTTTCGTCAGATATGCCGAAGAACCTAGCTTATGCTTGCTTGTTGATGCGGTTGCTTTATGACGTGGCACTCGACGTCTTTGACAAGCCGAACTTCTCAGCAATCGGCACCAGATCACCATCGCACAGACAATCAACTGTGGAGAATCAGAAATCCTTGGATTCTCCGGTCAGCGGTAAAAGATCGACGGTCAGTTCTCTCAACCTGAATCCTCCGGCGCCGGAACCGATCATCGTTCATCCCGGCATCGTCGTTGGAATGCTGCACCTTCTGCCGTCTATTGAGGAGCCGTTGAGTGAGGAGTATGCGCTGTCGCTTCAGATCTACATAGCGGAGGTCATCAAGAGCTTGGTGAGGACCGAGAGGAATCAACAGGTCATGTGCGACGCGGGAATGGCGGGTGAACTGCTGATGATGGGGAGGATAGCTCTGCAGGACGAAACACATCCGTTACATCAGCCGCTTCAGTACATCATAGAAAGATTGGCGGCACAGTCACTAGAGCCGAAAGACCTGCGAGAGTTCCTGAGATTAGGCGATCCGCTTTGCTGCATTTCACTTGACGCTATCGAACCGAACAAATCTCGGGGAGGACCGGTGCCTCTGACACGGATTAAAACCCTCGTTTCGATGACGACACCTAAGGATTTCAGGGCGCACGGCTCCTGTACGTTGCCGCCGTTCGTCGAGTTCGACATGAGTGCTGAGGGATTCGCCTGTCTTTACCTACCGAGTATTGCACCGCAAAGCACAACTCCACCTACTGTCGTGTCGGCTGACAACAGCGTGCTCGGTGGGATCGGTTCTGGTGACAGGCTTTTCCCACCGCAGACCGGTCTGACCTACAGTACATGGATCTGCGTTGATAAATTCTCGGATCCGAAGACCGATCCGCACTGTGTCAGACTGCTAACTCTAGTCAGAAGTCCACCATCTGGTGCTAGAGATATAATCTGCTTCGCCGCTGTGCTCTCGGCGAGGGACAAGGCCATTATTGTGTCGACGCAGGAGACAACTATGCCCCAGAGTATCGGCGAGTGGGAGCCGGAGGGGATTGGCGAGAGCGGTGCACGTGTCTGGTGTCCGGATCTACTTCATGAAGGCCAGTGGCATCATATCGCCATCGTTCTGAACAGAGCTGTGCTGAAGAACTCGAGCTTCTCACTTTATCTCGACGGACAACATATTCAGAGCCAGAAGCTGCACTATATCACGCAAACACCTGGTGGTGGTGCTGCTAATCTGACGGTTGCGTCGCCGGTTTACGGATACGTTGGGACCCCACCGTGCTGGAGGAGGTACTCGAAACTGACGTGGAAGCAGGGACCGTGTCATCTTGTTGAAGAGGTCTTCAATTCGCAGAATATCCTTACTCTGTTCAAACTTGGTCCGCACTACATGGGCAGCATGCAAGCACCGCAGTTCATCGGGCCAGAGCCATTTCCCGCGCTGTTGGCTGAGGAGAAGGTGGTCTTTGGGCTCAACGCCAAAGCAATGTCGCAGCTGACACTTGCGAAGATCCGGAAGGTTTATAGCAGAGCTGATAACAAGTCGATAGCCAAGCAGCTTGGCATGTCTTCGCATGAAAACGCAACGCCTATCAGAGTCCTTCACAACTCAGCTGGACACCTTAGCGGTCCAGCTCGAGCATTAGGAGGCGTCGTCGTTGGTTACTTAGGTGTGAGAGTCTTCAATCCACGTCCGGTTGCAACGACGATCGACAACGTCGGTGGTTGCTCCGTTCTTCTCGGTTTGATCGCAATGGCTCAGGATGTTGAATCTCTTTATGCTGCTGTCAAAGCGCTTGTCTGCGTCGTTCGATCAAACCAAGCAGCGCAGCAGGAAATGGACCGACGTCGGGGCTACCAAACACTGGCGATGCTCCTTCGAAGAAAGTGTCCTCTCCTCAACAGCCACATCCTCCACTTGACCTTTAGCCTAGTCGGCACCGTCGACAGCGGCAGGGAAACTAGCGCCATTCCAAATGTAACAGCATTCCAAGATCTGCTCTGTGATCTTCAAGTTTGGCACGAAGCGCCGGGTGAACTCCTCCGGTCCCTCCTCGAACACCTCTATGAGCTTGTCGCCGAGTCGAACGAGAAGCGGACGAACCTGAGGCTCATGAGAGACCTCCAGCTCGTTCACAAACTCCTGCATATACTCAGTGATGTTAAGCAGAACTCGACGAGGCAGGTTCTACTCGCGCTTTTGAGCATTCTCCTTGGACAACCGAGACAAGCCGATTTGCTCTGGTTCGGACAGTTCATCGTAGCGACACTGCCATTGGTTTCGGAGAAGCACTTGATACCACGGGAAAACGAGGGACCGAAGGAAGGAGAGGGTGAGGTCATTCTCCTCAGAAACCGATGCCTCCAGCTCCTCCACTCATTGCTGTTTAACGGTAACAAAGTCAATGCCACCATGTGTGACGAGCTGGCGAAAGTCCTGGGCCTTGACTGGGTGCTACTCTTCCTGCAGCCTTGTCTCCATAGCACAACCGTTGTCTGGGGCTTGCGCATCTTGGTCGCTGTCTGCTCAGTCCAGTCGATTCTCCAGAAGTTCAAAGATGGCACTAGCAATGGCGGCTGGCTGCGTCACACAGACAGCAACAAGATGGCGATGGCCCTCGGATGCCAGCAGCAGAACGCACCCGGCGAAGTCAAACCCTCCGGCCTCCACGTGCCAGGCTTCCAGCACCTCGGTTGGTTACTCCCCCAGCACGTTGATCTCGTGCCAGAACTCTATTTCCTCTTCATTGCCCTGATGATGGGACAGCCAATAAAATTACTGCCAGCTGACTCGAAACTCGAGCTCGACAACGTTTGGAACTTTATGTTCGGCGTTGCTGCTAATCACTCACTATCATCATTCTCATCGAGAATCAACCTCTGCCCCGACGCTGTTGTAACTCTTCTGGCGATGGTCAGGACTATGCTGAACATGCACTTTAATTCACCGGAAGTAATACCTGAGTGGTTGAACGATTACCCGGTTACGATAATCCAATTCCTATTCTTCCTTTACCACAACTTCACGGACTTCATGCAGGTTTTCATGTCTGCTGAGGTGCTCGGTGCCCTTGCTGGCACTTTATTCCCGAAACCATCGAGTGGATCACAGGACAGCAGTGGTGCCAGTACACCGGCTGATGAGCAGGAACCAGTGCTGGTTCGATCGCCATCGAAAGACATCGGTCTTACGAATCATTCTGCTCGGAAATTCGTCATGGACTTCTTGAGAGTCATCGTCGTCGACTCGTTGTCACTACCAGTGACAACAAAGTCACCGAGAGTCATCGATCTCGTCCTCGAGGCGTGGCCAGAGTACGCATCTACCGGACAACAGACGCGTTACCAAACAGAGATACTATCTATCCTGATGGAGCACTTGCTAGCTGCTGATGTTCTGATCGGTGAGCAGGCGGCGCTGCCAGTCGTCCCTGGAGGTTCGGCCAACAACATAACGAGTAACGTCTGCTACGTGGCAGCGAGGATCGTCGACAAGCTGTGGCAGGGTGCACTAACCAAAGACCCGCACGAAGTCTTCGACTTCATTGTCAAGCTCATCGGACAAGCCAAGAGACGTCCTGGGGCAGTGAGCATGGAGGGACTTCACCAGTGCTTGAACCGAACGATTCTTTTTCTTTTGTCAAGATCAACGGACTCCATCGCTGATCAGATGGCAGTTCTGGAGGCTCTCCACAAGCTGACTACCCACCGGCTCCTGGTCTTTGGCGCCGGTAATCACGAGTTGGAGTTCATCAGCTGCTTGACCTACTGCCTCCTTCAGTTGACAGCAGACATCAAGATCATGCTAGACACGAATATGAAGACAACATGGCACGTTAATCCCCAAGTCGAGTCAAGCGACGACCGCCTAACTTCGCACCAAGGGCACAACCTGATGGCAGTGGCTGCGACGAGAGTCTGGGAGGAGCTATACGTCTGCAAGAAACCGGCGATTGAGGAGGTGTTCAAGATATCGCTACCTCCACCGATCGGCAACGAGAGAGCACCGGAACTATCAACAGTCCGCGAACTCGTTCACGAGCAGGCAACGCGCCTTTGGCTGAACTACGTGGTACTAGAACGTAAAGCGTCATACAGAGGTCCTTGGGAATTGCACAATCAGATACAGTCGAAGATCCAAAAGGTCACAGGTGGACTGACGCGACTGGCGAGCAGAACAAAAGTGCGAAAGGAAGAGTCGATAAGACCGAGGTTGAGACTGCATCACAGTACAGTGGCGCAGTGGACGGAGCAGCACGTTGGTCTCGTGCGCGAGTTAGCAGCATCCCGGAAGCTCCAGTCCCAACAAACCTATCAACACACGCAGCGCTACGTGTATCAGGAGTGGCTGCAAACGGAGACTGAATTGACTAGAGAACGTGGACTATGGGGACCACCGACACCGACTATCCTTGACAAATGGATGCTGGACATGACCGAGGGACCGTGCAGAATGCGGAAGAAGATGATGAAGAATGATCTTTTCTATATTCATTATCCTTACCGACCGGAATTGGACAATCCTGACAACAAACAGCTGAAGTACAAGGTCGCCTCTAGTTTGGATAGTAAGGAGTACTATTTGAAGCAGCTCGGCAATAATTCTGGAATGTTCGAGCGAGAGCGGGACCCGGTAATCGACGACACACCCTTGGCAATGAACGAGGGATCGACTGAGAGCGAACCGCCGATGGTCCCCTGCACTTTGGAGCGTCACGCCAGTGAGCCTGATGAGACAACGGAGGAAATTGAACCGGAGGAGGACAACAATCAGACAGTTCCTGATAATCAAACACTTCTCCGGCTTCTCGAAGAGCACGAGAAGATCAGCCACATGTTCAGAGTTGCGAGAATTCAGGGACTGGACACGACAGAAGGTCTATTGCTATTTGGGAAGGAGCACTTTTATGTCATCGATGGCTTTACGCTCCTGAAGAGCCGAGAGATCCGGGACATCGAAAGCTTGCCAGACGCATACGAACCGATCCTGCCGTCCCCTGGTTCACCCAGAAGATCACGGGCAATGAGGCAGTGTTCGAAGTTCAACTACGAGGATATCAGAGAGGTGCACAAGCGGAGGTATCTCCTACAGCCAATGGCGCTGGAGGTCTTCAGTGGTGACGGGAGAAACTATCTCCTCGCATTCCCAAGAAAGGTCAGGAACAAAGTATATCAGAGGTTCATGACGTTTGCAACGGCGATCGCCGATAGTGCGCATCAATCGGTAGCTGGCCAAAAGAGAACAGCTAATGTTGAGCAGGCAACTGGACTGCTGTCGAATTTGATTGGCGAGACGTCGGTGACACAGAGGTGGGTGCGCGGAGAGATATCGAACTTCCAGTACTTGATGCACCTGAACACACTAGCTGGACGCAGCTACAATGACCTGATGCAGTATCCGATATTCCCATGGATTCTGGCTGACTATGACACAGAAGAATTGGATTTCAACGATTCCTCGACATTCCGGGACTTCACCAGACCCATGGGCGCGCAGAGTCCAGAAAGGCTGTTGCAGTTCAAAAAGAGGTACAAAGAGTGGGATGATCCACATGGAGAAACGCCCCCCTATCACTACGGAACTCACTACTCATCTGCAATGATCGTTTGCTCCTATTTGGTAAGAATGGAGCCATTCACTCAGCACTTCCTGCGCCTGCAGGGCGGTCACTTTGATCTTGCCGATCGCATGTTCAACAGCATTAAAGATTCCTGGTTATCAGCCTCTAAGCACAACATGGCTGACGTCAAAGAACTCATCCCCGAGTTCTTCTATCTGCCCGAATTCCTCGAAAACTCAAATCATTTCGATCTCGGCTCAAAGCAGTCCGGAGTTCAGCTTGGAGACATCGTCCTCCCACCCTGGGCGAAGCAGGATCCCCGGGAGTTTATTCGTGTCCATCGATTGGCCCTAGAATGCGACTACGTCTCTCAAAACCTACATCACTGGATCGACCTGATCTTCGGCTACAAGCAGAACGGCCCAGCAGCAGTGGACGCCGTTAACGTGTTCCACCACTTGTTCTACGAGGGCAACGTCGACATCTACACCATCGACGACCCCTTGAAGAAGAACGCGACAATCGGTTTCATCAACAACTTCGGGCAGATTCCGAAGCAGCTGTTCAAGAAGCCGCATCCTTGCAAGAAGATGAACGTGCGAACTTCTGTAATCGATCCGGGGCCGATAACACCTGGTCTGAGTATCACAGTCTCGGATCGCTTGTTCTTCCACAATTTGGACAACCTGAAGCCGTCATTACAACCGATCAAGGAGTTGAAGGGACCGGTTGGACAAATCCTGCACATTGACAAATCAGTGCTGGCAGTGGAGCAGAACAAATGCCTCATACCACCGACTTACAACAAGTACGTAGCTTGGGGCTTTGCTGATCACTCTTTGAGAATCGGCAACTATGACTCTGACAAAGCGATATTCGTCTGCGAGGCGATGATGCAGAGCAGCGGCGAGATAGTTTCCTGTGTCTGCACGTCTTCCAAGTGTATCGTGACAGCCGGTACTTCATCGGTTGTCACCGTCTGGGAATACACAAAGCGTCAATTATCAATAAAACAGTGTCTATACGGTCACACAGAGGCGGTAACGTGTCTCGCGAGTTCTCCCGCTTACAATGTCATCGTCTCAGGTTCTCGAGACGGAACCGCGATCATCTGGGACCTTTCGAGATGCCTATTCGTCAGACAGCTGAGGGGACACGCGGGACCGGTTGCTGCCGTTGCTATTAACGATCTCACTGGTGACATAGCAACGTGCGCAGCAACGTGGCTCCATGTGTGGTCGATAAACGGTGAGGAGTTGGCTAGTGTTAACACCTGCGTGGGTCGAGCAGACAGGATGCAGCAGATCCTCTGCGTCTCCTTCAGTCAGACGCACGAGTGGGACTCGCAGAACGTCATCATGACTGGATCTACCGATGGTGTTGCGCGGATGTGGTCCATGGACTACGTACAAGTGCCTGCGGACGAGGACAAGCCCGAGGAGACTGGCAAGGAGAAGATCAAAGTCGAGGAGGAGAGAAACCAGAGTACGAAGAAAAGGGTTCATGAGCTGGTGAAGCAGATGAGCATTTCCGCCGAAGAATCGTCGATGCTGATGAAGAGCGGGTCGGAGAGCAGTTTGTCGGAGGCCGAGGGCTCGAAAGAAGCGCTTCGGGTTCACGAAGAGAAGGAGGAGTGCTCAGATAATGAGTCTAGTAACGGCTCTGTCAGCAAGTCCGTCAGGACTGGGCAATCACCAACGGTTGTGCTCAGGAGGAAGAGCAGATGTAATCCCATGTTCAGGAAAAGCGAAGGAGGTGGAAGGGCGGACAGTGAAGGCACGCAGGTCAGCGAGCCTCATAGTCAACAGGTCGATAATGAAGGGGCCTTGCGTACCAGCAAGAGTGATACGAGCCTGACCGACAGCTTTGTTATGGTCAACGAGTCTGATACCAAGCCGAAGAGAATCAATCCGCAAAATATTTTGAGAGACGGGTTCAAGTGGCAGAGGCAGCTCGTTTTTAGGAGCAAGTTGACGATGCACACAGCTTATGACAGGAAGGACAATGCTGAACCCGCGTCGATTGCGGCGCTGGCTGTTTCCAGGGATCATAGGACTGTTTATGTTGGGGACACGAGGGGTCGCGTTTTCTCGTGGAGCGTTTGTGAACAACCGGGAAGGACTGTAGCTGATCATTGGTTGAAAGACGAAGGTGCTGATTCCTGCGTTGGATGCGGCGTGAGGTTTAATATCTATGAGAGAAGACATCATTGCAGAAACTGCGGACAAGTCTTCTGCTCCAAGTGAGTTTTTTTTTCATCTAAGGCCCATTTTTCACAAATTGATTCAAAATCGTTCATCACAAAGTCCAATTTAGAGGGAGTCAAATTTAGAGAGAGTCAAATTTAGAGGGAGTCAAATTTAGAGAGAGTCAAATTTAGGAAAATTCCATTTTAATTATTTTTTCTTCTGATACAGGTGCAGCAGGTTCGAGTCGAAAATATCACGTCTCGGTATCCTGAAACCTGTGCGCGTATGTCAGGGATGTCATGCATCACTACGCAATCAGAGTTCAATTGACAGCAATACTTAATACCTGAAATTCCAATATTCGTTTCTACGTAGTTAGAAATTAACTGAAAATAATGGCAACACCAAATGTCCTTCCAGATAATTAATTGAACGATGATAGAATCGTTCCAATTGTGAGTATCATTGACATTTTTCATTAAATCGTACATTGGTGATAGATAAATCGTAATTATTTTGAAATTAAAAGGGAATTTTTTAGGATTTTTAGAGAACGAGGTAAAATATTTTCTTTTTGAGTGCGTATATCTCGGAAATTAAGCGGAATAGAGAAATTTTGGCAGATATCTTTTTTGTAGGAAATTTTCCGCTCTACAAAAAAGGTCTCTACAAAAATTTTTCTATCTCGCTTACTTTCCGAGATTTCTCTCAAAGAAAAAAAAAACAAAAATAAAATTATCTCATTTTCTAAAAAAAAAAAATCTTTGTTGAGATATTTTTAAAACAATGGCCTTAACAGAGATTATAAATTCCATTCGATTTTTCATCTCCAATAAAGTGTCACCACAAAATCGTCGATAGCTGAAGCCTACAGAATTAAACCTCCACATTTCTTCGATGAAATAAAAATGAAGAAAAAGAAAAAAACCCAAAAAAAAAAAAAAAAAAAAAGTTAATCGTATTTCTGTACAATGTGTAATCATGAATGTTAGTATTTAAGGGCTGCTGCATTACTTACAATCTGTGATTTTTTTTTACCTGTTTAATTAACAAATTATATTTTAAAAATCTTCTTTTTTATCATGAAATTAATTATTTAATTTCACTGGAAAAAAAAAAAATTAGTCAATCCTAATTAATTATTATTTTCATTAAATTGTCATAAACGTTACATTAGAAACAAAGGGGCATAAGTGCCATGCTTATACCCAGCACTTACGCCCTTTTGTTTCTAAGCTGACAATAATTATCATAATTTCGATTTTTCATTAATTTTTTTTTTTTTCTTATAATAATTTTATCAAAAAATTATTTATTTATAAAACAAAAAAGTAATTTTTCATTACCAAAAATTATTTTTTATTTCGCTTTTTTTTTTTAAATTAATTTATTAAAGACTCTGTGCTATCATAGACAATACAACATTTGCATAAGATGTCTGAACAGATTAAAAAAGGGAAAAAAAATTAATGAAAAAAATTTGATACAGAAAAAAAATAAGTCATTAAAAGTCATTTTAAAGAAAAATATGAGAATTTTAGATGAAAAAAAAAAAAAAAAAATCAATTAAATGGCTTAGTTTTAGAGTTACTATACATGTGTATAGGGATTTAATGTGGAATTACATAGATTAATTACCCAACAATCATGACCTATCTGACAGAATAATAATAATAATAATGATAAATAAATGAAATTTTCTGAGGAAAATAGTTGAAAAATTCATCGAAAAATATTCGAGGAAAAATTGAAAATAAAAGCAAATTCTAAAAGAATATATAAATTATTAGAGGAAAATATCGAAGTATTAAAGTAAATTAAAGAAAAAAAAAAAAAAAAAAAAAACGGTGTTTTTTTCCCCCGTTACACAAAAAGAGAAGCCAAATGTATCACAAAAACAAGGCTGAATCAGTGTTGTATAAAAAGAAAATTAAGAAAAAAAAATGAAAAATGAAAAAAAAAAAAAACAAAAAAAACAAAAACTTGTACCATCAATATTCTCTATTGTTATATTAATGAATTAGTTAAATTGAATATTGTAGAAGATTTGAAATTATATAGATGTAGGAGTAAGTGCAGTATGATTTGATGAATGTTTGAGGAAGAAAAAAGATTTTTTTTGGTTTTATTGAAAAAAAAAAGGAATTAATTCGGTGGTAAAAGTTGAATTATCTTGAAAATGAGTGAGTTTAGGGAGAAATGTCGAGAGAACTTTTCTGTAGGGAATTTCAAGGGCTACAAAAAAGGTCTCTTGATGAATTTTCGTCAAGCTAGTGGTTTCAGAGATATTCGTGCACGAAAATACAATTTTTTTGATATTTTTTTACCATTTCGCTATTGATATGTTGATTCTGATGATAGTATCTCGAAAATGGGATGGTTTAGGGGAAAATCTGTGAAAACCTTTTTTGTAGATAATTTTGAGACCTACAAAAAAGGTTTCTTCATGATTTCCTCTAAACTCAATTGTTTCAGAGATATTTATAGAAGAATGTAGAAAAAATGATAATGAAGTGGTGAAAAAAAAATGAGTTTGAGAATCGCGTGCAGATTACTTTAAAAATATCTCTGAAATAATGCAGTTTGGGAAAAAATATCAAGAGACCTTTTTTTTAAATCCCAAAATTCTCTACAAAAAAGGTTTCTTGATATTTTCCCCTAACTCTCATAGTTTTCGAGATATTTTTAACAAAAGTTTCTATGCACTTGACTACTGAATTAAATTTTGAATATTTTATTAAAATATGTAAAAAATTATTTGTAAAATTTTGTTAATGAATTGTTTTCAACTCTTTTCATCATTATTATCTGCGATTTTTAAAAAACTTTTTTTTTGTGATTGTTTTTTCATTTTTTTTTAAATTAAATTAATTGCAAAAAAATGAGAAATTTTTATTGAAATGATGAGATTTAAACAATGCGGAATAAAATGTTTTTTTGCAAGTATTGGCGGGAGCGATGAATGTATTTTTAAGCATTGTTAACACTTTATCGATCCATGATACGATTTTACGTTTTTATTGAGTGTAATTCAGTAAAGAAAATGAGTTAAAAAATTATATGTACATTTTAGTGATATTTCGTGATCTATTGAGTTTAGGAAAAAATATCAGGGAGCCTTTTTTTTAAAGAATTTCAAGAGTTACAAAAAAGGTCTCTTGATGTTTACCTCTAAACTCCATCGTTTCCGAGATATTCAAAAAATAGTAAACTTCAGTTGAATTAGTGAAAAAAAGGAAATTATTTTCCTTGGTGAATATCTCTGAAATGAGTGGATTGAGAATAAAATTGCTGACGACCTTTTTTGTAGAGAATTCTATGATCTTCAAAAAAGGTCTCCTGAAAAAATCCCCGAAACTATATAGTTTTCGAGATATTCTCAAAAAACAGTCTCAACAATTTTTCTCATTTTTTTCTTCTCAATTTTCCTACTGAATTACCCCAAAAACTGTGTGAAATTGTTTAAAAAACCATTAAAAAAAATGGTTACAACAGTTTCTAGTCAATTGTGTGTGTGTGCGTGTTGATATTTTTTTAAAAAATTTTTAATTCGCTTATTTCTGTATCTGAGTTAAAAATTGATATCCAAAAAATGAATTAAAAAAAAAAAGAAAAAAATTTCTTGAATTACAGAATTTAGATTTAAAAAATCACTATAAATTATTAATTTAATTATAATTGTAATATTTACCAGTATTATATATTGATTTTAATATATATATTTCATTTGTAAATAAAAAATATCATTTCAACTCTTTTTTATTTAAATTGAAATGCAATTTTATCCAAAAAAAAAAAGAAGAAAATTCAATAAAATTCTCTCGATAATTTTATTTAAATTACAAATTTTAATTGTGATATTTTTTGTTTATCTTTTTTCGAAAAAAAAAATTCTGAGCGCCAAATAATTAACTGGACAATTTTTTTTTCTCGTAATTCGTAATTTTAGCAATGGTACATGTGAATAGTATATAATACCAATTGAATTAATTAATAATTAATAATAATAATAATGAGAGAATAAATAAAAGTCGTCTACTTTGTTACATTAATGTGTGAGAAAAAAAAAGAGAAAAAAAAAGAAAAAAAAAGAAATGTTTTCTTCAAATTAATCGAGAAAATATAATTAAAGACACAATAATAATCACAGTGTGTATATAAAGTGATGAAAAAAAAAAGGAAAATATTTGAAGAAATAAAATGATTAATGAATGATTAATTAATCAATTTAAATTTAGCACCCGAAAAATGGCTTTTATTGCCCCAGCCACGAGAAAAAGCACGATCAGTAGATTATAAATCAATTATATATATAAAAAAATGAAGAATAAATGAAATAAATATATATTATACATGATTATGACAATTTTTTTGAATTTTTTCTTTCTATTTATTTGTGAAGCAGTAAAATTACCAAACAAAGTTTAATAAAAAAAATTACAAATTCATGTTTCATGAGACACTTATTTCGTTGATCTCTCGGAAACTATGCGAGATAGCGCAATTCTTGTAGAGAACTGTTTTGTGGAGAATTTCAAGAGCTAGAAAAAAGGTATCCACAAAAATTTTGCTATCTCACTCAGTTTTCGAGGTATTGTCCAAAAAACTTGGGACTTATCTCATTTATCTGACATCACAAAATTTTTCGATTTATTCTAGTCTTATTTTTCTAATCTTTCGAATTATTCATGGAAATTTTATTGAAATTTTTTGAGAAATTGAGAACATTTTGGGGACATATTTTTCTCAATTAATTCACGAATTTCCCAGAAATTGTGATAAAATTTTCATTTTTTTCGATTTTCTGATAAAAAAAAGTTATTTTATTCATTAATCAGAGAAACGAGTACAATTAGTAATTAATATCCAAAAACATGAGATTTTTACGAGTCTCAAAAAATTAGAAAAAAGTCCAAAATGAAAATTTTATCACAATTTCTGGGAAATTCGTGAATCAATTGGGGGGAAATATCGATTATTTTGTATTAAAAGTTGAAAAAAAAAAATTCAATTAATGATTTTTCACACATCGATGTGTCCCCAGAATATTCTCAATTTCTCAAAAAATTTTAATAAAATTTTCATGAATTATCCTTTTTTTTGTGCTTTCAAAATTTTCGTCAAAAAAAATCTCTAATTTTTCCTCTATCACTTTTAGTTTTCAAAGATAATACAAGAAAACGAAAAAAAAAAAAAAAAAAATGAAAAGAAATGAATTTAAAAAATAATAATAATAAGTCAACTCCATTATGAGTCTTTAATAGTAAAAAAAAATACTTAAAGTTAGTCAACGAAATATTTTAATGAAAACGAAATATTATTTAAAAAAAAGGAAATATTTTGATTATTTAATCGATTTAGTTCAAATTTTTAGACATGAATGCTCGTGTATTTTCAATCGGTGACGAAAAAAGTTGCGCTTACACTTGGAACAGGGTACCAGCTCTTTTTTGTGCTTCTCCCAGTCGACTTCAGCTTCATTGATCTCTACAATGTTGACGTTATTTCTTCCTTAGCATATACTTTACTTTGAATTTTTTTTTTAATTTTTTTAGAATACTAGAAAGCTGTCGGTACCTTCTGGCGGTGGTAATTCATCTTCTGGCTCTTCTTTTGGCGGTTGAGGTAGAGGAATTTCATTTAATGCTGGATGATATAATGTTGACGTAGTCTTTGTAACTGTCTTTGATTCTGAAGCTGAAGATTTTGATATGGGACTGCGGGGCAACTGTTTACGAGGCTTCATTGGATTGAAAGCTGCCTCCTCCTTGAAAATAATTTTTTTTATGAATTTTATACCTTAAAAAAAAAAAGAAAAAGAAAAGTGAGAATTCAGAAGTGAAGTTGAGAATTTGGATAACTCGGAAGTTATTGAATTTACGGAATTTTATCAAGAGACCTTTTTTGGAGAGCACAAAATTCGCTACAAAAAAGGTCTCTTGAGAATTTTCTATAAATTCACTCGTTTTGGAGCTACTGACGAAAAAATAACTCCGGAAGGCAAATTCTTCCACTTCACTGATGAATTCAGTATTCAATGGATTTTTTGAGAATATCTTAGAATTTAATGGAGATACGTCATTTTTTGTAGAGACCTTTTTTTTAGGTCTCATTCCGTTTTATAAAAAAGGTCTTCTCAAAATTTTTTGTATTTCTCTTAAATTCCGAGATATTCTACTTTTTTCATAATTGAAAGAGTAATTTTGTTGAAAAACAAAAAAAAAAATTGAAAAAAATCGGAAAAATATTAATTTTTCAAAGTTTCAATTTTTTTTCTTCGTTCAAAATATTCAAGTTATTCTGATAAAATTATACTTACATTATTTTCAATTGACGAAGCACTAGTATTTGAATTATTTCCATTGTTTTGTTTATCCTTTTGCTCTGGTGATGATTCAGAGTCAGATGCCTCAATAGTACCATTGGCTCTATTATTCTCTTTGTCTTCATTCTCACTGCCAGGATCCTGAAAATTTCAAAATATAAACACACAAAACGTTAAAATTATTCCAATAAAAGAAAATCAATTTCAATTTTCAGAGAAAAAAACTTACGAAAAATCTATTTTATTTCATCACCAGTTTTTCATGAATATCTCGGAATCTAAACGAGATAGGGCAATTTTCGTAGAGCCCTTTTTTGTAGCTCTTGAAATTCTCTATAAAAAAGGTCTCTACAAAAATCGCTCTATCTCGCTTCGCCTCTTTAATATCCTCAAAAAACTGTTGGAAAAAATAAAATCAAATTTAACGAGAATTTAAATTAAATTTTTGTTTTTCATTAAATTCAAATTAAATCATATAAAATTGGAATTAATGGAATTTTGTGGAATTTTGGATTTATCCATTCGTGTTTACCTGATTTTGGCATTGATCAGAGCATTTGCAAGATGCCATACAATAAAGATCTTTTTTCACACATCCACAAATTTTGTTGCTGCATGAGCCTTTGCATGTGCAGCCTTTATCCTTTGATTTTCCAGGAATCGAAACTCTTCTGGCTTTTGGTGTAACAGGTGTTTCCACAGTTTTAGATGTTCTGGCTGCTTTTGCTGGTGTTTTTGGTGGCTGTGGACTTATTTTACCAACGTGTTTACGTAAAGTTTTGACCTCGATTGTTAAAAGTCTGACTTGTTCCTGTAAACGAGCAATTTCATCGTCTCTGTTGTCACTTGGTGGGGCCAGATCGATTTCATCATCACTCTCTTCCTTCTTTGATTTTCTGAAATTAATTTTTTCAATTAAAAAAACATTTTTTTTCGAGGATTTATTTGAATTGGAGATTTTTGGTCGTTTTTTCAGAATATCTCGGAAACTAAGCGAGATAGAGCGATTTTTGTAATGACCTTATTTGTAGCCCTGATTCCTCTTCACAAAAAAGGTCTCCAGAAAAAAATCTTTATCTCGCTTAGTTTCCGAGATATTTCACGAAATTCAAAAAAAATCTGAGTTAAACTTTTTGCAGCGTTTTTAATTGGATATCTCGGAAACTAAGCGAGATAGAGAAATTTTGAAGGTGAGCTTTTTTGTAGGAGAGAAAAAGAGCTACAAAAAAGGTATCTATAAAATTTTCTCTATCTCTATCAGATTTTGAGATATTCAGGAAAAACTAATTAAAATATGAAATTAAGTAATTTATAATTTAAAAAAAAAATTGAAAAAAAATTACTAAGAAGAGAAAAAAAATTAAATTTCTTAGGTAATATTTTTTTATTTAGATGTACAATTTTTACGATTTTTTTGCCCAATAAAATTAATAAATTAATTCATTAAATTCATTCAATTTTTTTTTTTTTTTGATCAAGAAATTAATGCATTTGATTGCAAAATTTGAAGAATAAAAAATTTTCTTACTTAGATTTTGGAGCTTTTGATTTTGGAGCTTTGACCGGTGGCATTTTTAACGAATTATTATTCTCTCTCGACCAGCAAGAGACCCAAACACAGACACTGAGAAAATGGCACTGTGATCCTGAAGACGGTTGGGGTTTTTGAAATTCAAACGTTTCTACGATGTTGCTGATTTTCCAACGTTGCCAAGTTACTAAATCTCGAAATATATCTTTCAACTTTTTTGATAAACTAGGTTTTTCCATTAGTTACGAAGAATTACGCAGTTTCCTTTAAATTGGCTGATGGTAAATGCGCGGGAAAATTTGAATCGAAAAGTCCATATATTGAACATATTTCGGGTAATTATGAAGTGCTTTGGTTTACTTATCTTTTTCCTGAAAAGGATGACATATATTTTTAGAAATGATATTATCTTGGGATAATGTCTGCATATTTTTTTAGGTTAAGGGAGGGGGGGGGGTAGGGTCTAGCGCTCGAAAATTTGAGGTATTTTCAGTTTTTTTTTTGAAGGTCAAAATGATGTACAATAATATGCAAACTTTTCAGGTATATTATAACACTCATGCTGCATACAAAAACATTTTTTTTTTTTAATTAAAAAAATATTATCATTATGTGAAATATAGCACTAAACAAGACTCGCTCGAAAAGAAATGGACCTTGGTGGTGGAATTGATTTTGACTGTTCTATTTATCTGAGAAATAGGAACCATGGAAATTCTTAATAAGTATGAGTGCAGTTATGGCCGGGACTAGGAAAGAAAAAGAAAAGTTAAAAATTGACAGAATAACGCGCTTTTGAAATTTAAATTTTCGAAATTTTCGTAGGACTCAAATTTCAGAAGTGCGTAATGGTGTCAATTTTCAACTTTTTTTTTCTTTTCCTATAGGCCATAGCTGCCCTCATACTGATTAAGGGAGTTCATCCGGTAACTGAATTAACAGACCAATAATTATGAAAAAATTTGAATATACTTCTGAAAATCTAAAAAGTCACCTGTTAAAATTTCAAACTCTTCGGATATCTTATTCGGGAAAAATTAATAAATAAAGATTTTTCAATTAACACGGTCCCTTATGGGTTTTCGTCTATAAACATGAAATTTGTGGCAATTAACAGGTTTTTTAGGGAGAAACTTCCATAATGGATAAATAAATATGTAAAGAACAGTTTAAGAGCTTCCTCAAATGCATTAGATACTTGGTGATTTAAGAATAAATTAATTTGTCTCGAAAAATGCTGATTTTTGGGAAGTTAACCTCTGTCTTACTCGCATGACAGTGACGTCAGAACCGCGCGCTTTTTGAAATCAATAAGAATGCTTTCCGAATAACGCAATGTATGCTATGCTTGCACATTAAATCATACAAAACTAGTTGAAAATGTGCTGAATTGACCTTTCTCTATTTGATCTTCAAAAAAATTATTTCTATAAATTCGATTTTTTACAAAAAAACAATTATGATCGACGAACAAGAATTTCTAGTACATAGCAGCTGTACAGGTTACGACTACGCTAGTCGTATAACCACTACGCTAGTCGTGATAATTTTTCGTACTATTAAATCCCATACCGGATGAACTTCCTTGAGAATTTCCTTGGTTTTTATTTCTCAGATGAATAGAAGAGTCAAAGTCAATCCCGCTACCAAAGTCCATTTTTTCTTTGAAAGGGTCTTGTTTAGTGCCATTTTTCACATAATTAGACTATTTTTTTAATTTAAAAAAAATGTTTTTGTCTGCAGCATGAGTGTTATAATATACCTGAAGAGTTTGCATATTGTTGTACATTATTTTGATCTTCGAAAAAAAAACTGAAAATACCTCAAATTTTCAAGCGCTAGACCACCGGCCCTTGAACAAATAAATTCATTAATAAATTAATTTTTATTAATAATTTTTTTTTTTTTTTTTTTTTTTTTTTTTAAGAGAATCAAATTTCGGAAAAAATATGTAATGCGCAAGCAGGATTTGAACCCACGACCCTCTGATTACATGTCATATATATATGCAATACGCATATATGCAAAAAAAGGGGGGGAGGGATGTAACAAAAAAGGGGCCGTGTTCAGTCATAGAGGCGTTCGTTCATTATGGTGTTTTTCATTTACTTCTACTCAACGCGAGAATGTAAAAAAAATTTCACCATTATGTAATAAAAAATAACATGACATACAATCAACAAAATTGTCACAAATAGCATATAACATTATATAAGCGCATATTGTCAATCATTTACCAAGTACAATAACATTCGAGGTATGAGATTATGTACCGCATACTATGCTCTTGTAAAAGGTAACTGCAGTAGCTCCCTAATAATATGGTTTCTTCTTCTTAAATGCGTTTATTTGTAAACCTGTGGATATTGTACATAGGAAGATGTTATGTGATAAATAAACTAAAAAAAAAATGAAATAAAGTTAACCCCTTATTTTTTTGATGTCATTTCAAAGATTATATTATTTTACATTTTTCTGAATTTTTCCATAATTTTTATCTGTGTAGTTTATGTGACATGAATTATCAATATTACTGAAAATAGGGGAATTGGCGATGAAACCCCCTAAGATGGACAGAATCGCCCTAAGATGGACAAAATATGAAAATTAAAATCTACAAAATATTTTTTTCACGAACTTACTGAAGAATTTTTACGATGTGAGATAAGAATATTTCTTTATGTGTTGGCAACTTAAATTTAAATTTACTATGTTGTATTGCAAATTTCTATATATGACTGGTATGGTTCACCAGTACAATGTTTTTAATACAAATTACTATGTGAAATTTGAAAAAAAAATTTTAATGCTCTAAATTATTCGAATTATTCAGACTATTCAAGAAATTCATTAGTATTAACTATTTAATTCATGATTGAATTGAATTATTTGCATTCAATTCATTATGAATCATTCAATATTTCAAATATTCACACACCCCTAGTTGTGATTTTTTTTGTAGAGGAAAATAAGAGCTATAACAGAGACAATTACGAAAATTTCGATATCCCACTTAGTTTCTGCGAAAACTAGACAGAACGTAAAACTTACGTTTTCCTTGTAATTGAGTTTTTCAAAGATATCTCGGAATTTAAACGAGATCGAAAAACTTCTCCACAGACCTTTTTTGTAGTTTTAATTTTTTCCTACAAAAAAGATCATCACAGAAATTTTCCTATCTTTCTTGAATTTTGAAATATTTCAAAAAAACTGAGGGAAAAATGACCTACTTGATTTTTCTCTTAATCACTGATGTAATTATCAAATAATAATTTTCCACAATGTTTCATCATATCCTGTGAAAAAATCTGTGAATATCGCAAGAATTTTACAAAATTCGATTTTTTCATGAAAACAAGGAAATCATTCAAAAAGGATGAAATTATCAAAGAACTAATAATATCTCAAATGTCATTAAAAAAATGAACCGACAAATTAAATAAATCCATCAATAAAAAATTACAATATTTTTCCATTCCATTACAATTTTTTTATTTTTCATACTTCTCTTTCTATATTTCTGCACATTCTCCATCTCCTCTTCTTTTTTTTTTTTTTCGCGAAGAGTGTCTGAAACGGTATTTACCGATTAGATAAGCCGCTTCTCTCGGTTCATAGTGCGCTCGGGATGCAGAGCTCATAAGAGACCGTGATTTCGTTCAACTCGTCCAGTTGACAAGCGTCGTGTCTATAAACTGTTGATAAGACCTCTCGCAAGTAAAAAAATATTGAATGCCTCTAAAATCATCGGTTCATCGAGAAGTGCTATTGTAAGTTAAGAATTACATGAAAGTTTGAAAAAATAAAAAATTGTGAAAAAATGGTGGATCGATGTGCACTGAGAATTCTGAAACCTTAAAAAAAAATTCCAGAGTTCCAAATAAACGTGAAGAATGAAATTAGATTGAATATTTGTGTGAAAAGTTAAATATAAACTATAAAAATGCCGGCTTGTGCAAGCGGAAACATAACACATTTTGACTGTGGAACTCCACCGGAATCCCGGAGCCAAAGTGCTTCCCCGAAGCGCCCAAGTTCACCGCTATGCAGTCCTTCACCTACTCCGTGCCTCCAATCAAAATTCAAACGCTTCAGTTCGGAGTTCTCAATGGCCCCAGAACTCTCGAGTTCCGGGTCGAGTTCTCCGCCTAGAGTTCTTCATCGCCGTCACTCAGAAGCATACGCTACAACTTCGGCAGTGACTGAAATAAACGTCTCTCAGAACTCCACATTTCCGGAGTTCCTCCTAATGTTACCCTCGCGCTTAATCTACTGGTACCTAAACCTTATACTTGGAGTTATCAACAGTCTCTATGAAGCAGTGCTCTTCATGATCCAAGCACCTGCACTCTGGGTATCTGCGTGGCTCTGTGTTCTCCTAGTCATCCTCCGAGTTCCGCTGACCCTCTTAAAATTCTTCCTGAAGTTCCTCTACACCCCGACCTCTGAATTAACGCGAAACAAGCGCTGCGTTCTCATAAGTGGTGGCAGCACGGTTCAGTCGGTTCACCTGGCCCGGAACTTCTATCAAGCCGGTGCTCGTGTAGTCATCTGCGAAGTTGAGGGGCTCTTCAGTCTCGCTCGATACTCAACGGCCTGCTCGAAGTTCTACACAATCCCGAAACCAGTACCCGGGAACGTCGCTGAGTATGTTAAGGCACTGAAGACCATTGTCGAGAAGGAAAAGGCCGTCTACTACGTACCAGTCTCAGCAGCTAACGCTGCCTATTACGACGCTCTCGCCAAACCGCATTTGGAATTAGCCGGATGCGAGTGCTTCGTGCCGAACGCAACCGAAGTTACGGCCCTCGATGATCCCCTTGAATTGATCAGAAGGTGTAGTCTCTTGGGACTGACAACGCCGGATCACTACGTTCTGAGATCGGCTGACGACGTTGCTGCACTCTACGACAACGGGAACCTGCGTTCCGGCAGGCATCTCATGCTGGCTGCTGGACCGGTTGGCATGAGAGACCGTGCGAAAGTACAGCTGCCTCGGAGCCTGACGGAGTTCCGGAACTTGCGGCAGGAGATAAGTGAGAAGCGACCGTGGGTAGTGATCAGGAACTCCGGAGGTCCGCAGTTCATTACGTGTACGACAGTCAAGGACTCAAGGGTCGTTGCCAACGTCACGTGCAGGGTTGACGAAGTCAAAGGACTGATCCCGGAGTTCCGGCCGGATGTTGGACAGTGGCTGGACCGGTTTTTCGCCCGGACTTTTGGCAGCAAAGTGACGGGACATTTGAGCTTCAGGTTTGTCGTAAGTAGTGACGAAGTCATTGCCATTGGCTGCAGAATTGGCATTGGAATGCCGTATGTTTGCTTGACTAGCGTGCACGCTAGGCTTGTTTGGCGACCGTGCAGGCACTTTTCGAGACAGAATTCCGGTCCGCTGATCATTGGCGAGGCCTATAACAGACGGGATGCGTTTCCCAGTGCTATCAACCAGGCTGAGAGAAGCAAAACGCATACGCGGGATAACGCTATCGATAAGAGGGAGGTCCTCTTTGTTTACTGGGATCCTCTGCCCTACTGCGCTTACTATCATCTCCAACTGCCACTGCTGAGGGTCGCTGGGGCCATCAGGACAAAACACAATCCACCGCTGGGAGTTGTGCAATAATTGACACTTTTCGAAAATTTCGACGAGATGTGAGCGAAATCATTATGTAGATAGTACGTTTTGTTATTCTGGATTTTTCTTTATTAATGAATAAATAAAAATAAAGGGGGTAAAGAAGACAAAAAGAATGAGTGATTGGATGATGCAGAGACATTATCGTTTATTTAAACTTGTGTTTTTTTTTTATGTGTGGGTGACTGCATGCAATGTATGCGTGTATGTGTGTGGAATGTCTGTATGTGTGTGTGTGTGTTTTAAAATGATATTAAAAATCAGAGACTGAAGAAAGATGCTAACTGAGTGGGAAACATTTCACGGAACTTATCATGAATTTGATATGTATGTAAATTTATTTGTGAGCAATAATTTAAGTATAATCTTTTTTCTTTAATTTCGAGAAGAAATATAGAAATTGTAAATTTTGTGAAAAATCTCTCTTCAAGAATGACAATTTTTTTTTAAACGAGGAGAGAATGAAAAACAAATTTTTGTACAAAACAATTTTTATGGATAATTTAATTACTAAAAATTTAAGAATATCGACTTATTTGTAGAATTAAAGAATAGACAATTGTACAAAGTAATTTGTAGAATATTGAATAAATTTTTTGAATTATTTTTAATTAATTTGATTAATTATTCAATTGAAGCATTTCTTCGCAATTTTTTTATTCAAATTTCTTCGTTGAATGTTTTTGATGCCGATAAGAAATTAATACTTGAGACGATAATCTTGGATTTGAAATCTCTCGATCGGACTTCTGATGTCTGAGATGCGATGAGATTATGACTCGATAATCTGTCTATTTTTCCTGCTTTATATTGTTGTGAGAACAAAGTGGCACAAGTGCTAAGTATAAACATAGCTAACTTTCTTTCTAAGGCGACGATATAAGGGGAGAGTGGGGCGAAATGGACCTCCATGGCAACATGATCCAGGAATTTTTTTCAAAGTGATGGACTCCATGAAAAGAACTGAAAAAATTTAAAAAGATGTTCCAATATATGTAAATTGTCGGTGAATTTTTTGAAATATTTTCATGGACTTCTTCATCCTCAAAAAAAATTCTGAATCATTTTTAAACGCAGATTCATTTTAGTCCAATATCTGCTTTATTTTTTTTCTTCTGATTTTTAAGCCTTTTGCTTCCGAATGGAAGCTTTGTTTTCGCTATTTTTTTTCGAAATGCCAATTTTCATTGGAAATTACACAAAATGATCCAAAACGTCGATAAATCATATCGGTCGAACGGTTCTCGGAATATTTTGAATTGAAGTTTTTCCGAAAATAGGCTGTATCTTCCAAACTACTTATCCGATTTCATCGGGACAGAGCTCAAAAGATGCGTCTTCATGAGCTCAACAAACCGTCAATTTTTTGAATTTTTAGATACAGTTCTCCGCTTATTACATTAAAAAATGTATTTTTTTCTCAATATTTCCAAAAAAAAATGCAATTTTTCTCGATTTTTTTTTGAATGAACACCTATATTTTTTATTTCTTCTTCTGAGAGAACGCATTTTTCTCTTTCAAATGAGACCTTACTTACCTTCGTAGGACAATCAAAAACGGTACCCGAAAGGGATTATTAAAATTAAAAAAGTGATTTTTTATGTAAAATTTAGTACATATAATTTTTTTTTGAGAGAGATGATAGAAAAAATTCAGGAAGAACCATTCGGAAGCATCCTGCTAATTCATTAGCAGAAATTGAAAGGAAGAAATAGCGACTAACGCAGCGACGAACGCCCGCTTGTTTTATGGTCGCAGTTTCATCTCTATTTCTTACTAACTAAGGAAAAAATTAAAAATTAAAAAAAAGTCACTGGAAAAAATGGAATTTTCCGAAAGAGATCAGGAAAGGGTAGAGTCACGTGGTGTGAGATAAGAACACGCTGTTGCCGAGGCAGGTACTCAGTTTCAGCTCACGCGTGCCTTGCAGTGCGGCAATATGATGCGTCCGGCAACAGTGTATCCGTTATGCTGCCACGAGCGGCTGAAATCTGCATGACTTTAGTTTCGAGCCGATAACTTGATAAATAATTGAGATAGCAAAATGTTGGTGATAACCTATTTTGTAGGAAATTCTAAAAGCTACAAAAATAGTAATAACAAAAATTCTTCTATCGTCTCTAGATTCTGAAATATTTGAGAGAAACGAGAAATTTATTTAGAATCTCATGATAATTAATTAGCCATTCAATAAAGTAACACATGAACATAATAACAGACTTGACCTGTGAGTTCCTCGGGGACTCTCGGACTTTGACAGGCTGGGGTCATCTGTCAGCGATGGCCGGACCTTCCTTATCATTTTGCCGTTTTTCAATTCTCTCTGTCTCATTTTTTTTTAACAATTTCTTTTTCACTTCACAACGTATCTCACTAGTTCCCCCTCCACTTTCGTCATTTCAGGGGTATAGATCAATGGATGTTACTCGAATCGCATATCCAAGATTAATTCGACAAATTTATTTTCATTCATTCGTTTTATCTAAAAATACTTTTTTTCAGGGGAATTGGAATTTGGGATTTGTGAGGAAGATTTCTCTTGCAAAAGTCTCAAGAATTATTGCAATGGGACAAAAAAAAATTGGTAAAATAGTATATTACATGCCTAGGGCAGTAATGTAAGAAATGTCTCATTATCTCGATGAATAAGCGAGATGGGGCAAAATGGACGTTAATTTGGGATCAGGAGGGAGTATTCCCAGTTTTCCGTGATTATCTCGGTGAATAAGCTCGATGAGGTGAAATGGACGTTAATATGAGATCACCAGGGAGTTTTCCCAGTTTTTCGTCATTCTCTTGGCGAATAAGTGAGACACAGCAAAGTGGACGTTAATTTAGGATCAGGAGGGAGTTTATTAGATTTTTCACGACTATACCGGTGAATAAGTGAAATAGAGCGAAATGCACGTTAATTTGGGATCAAGAGGACATTATTTCATGTGAAAACTTCCTCATAATTCCATATGTCTACTTCGCTCTATCTCGCTTATTCACCAATATAGTCGCGAAAAACTGAAAAGACTTCTTCCTGATACTAAATTAACGTCCATTTCGCCTTCTCTCGCTTATTCACCGAGATAATCACGAAAAACTCCCTCCTCATTCCAAATTAACGTCCATTTCGCTCTATCTCGCTTATTCAACGAGATAATCGTGATTAACTGGCGAAACTCCCTCGTGATCCCAAAATAACGTCCATTTCGCTCTATCTCGCTTATGCACCGAGATAATCGCGATAAGCTGGACAAATTCCCGCCTGATCCAAAATTAACGTCCATTCCGCTCTATCTCGCTTATTCACCTAGATAATCGCGAAAAACTGGAAAACTCCCCGATGATCCCATATTAACGTCCATTTCGCTCTATCTCGCTTATTTACCTAGATGATAGCAAAAAACTGAAAAAACTCTCTCCTGATTCAATATTGGCATCAATTTCGCTCTATCTCACTTATTCACCGAGATAATCACGAAAAACTGGAAAAACTTCCTCCTGATCCCATATTAACGTCTATTTCGCTCTATTTCGCTCATTTATGTCGACATCACGCACAACTGTGCGTATATCACGTTCGATTGTGAGAACGTGAAGTACGCACACATGTGCAGTGATTACGCACTTCTGTGCGTCTTCTACGCTCAGTGTTTTCTGTGTGTACAGAATAGGTATGGATCGATTTCGAATGTCTCAAAACGAATCAAAAGTTGCTCATGATGAAAACAATTCTTTACGTTTTTAAACAGTAAGTCAACTGTGTTTTATCAAAATCGATCCAGATACATGTATAGATCGATTGCAAATTCCGAGGAACGAATAAATCATCGGTCGTGTCGGGATGTTTCGAAAAAAATAAATAGTAAGTAAATAATCTCTTCAGAAAATCGACTCTACAATGCAGCAATCAATCAGTTGCAAAATCCACAAATGAGACAAATAACCGATCGTGTCAGAATCTATTTTTCATATTTCTCCTTTTCTTCGTGATATTTTTTCTTCAATTATTTGCTGACGCTGTCAAGTGTAAATTCAATCTTATTACATGAATTCATCTTTCAGTAATAAAATTATATCATTAAATATTAGACTGTGCCAAATTTAACGACTATTTTTTTTTTCGGCTCCCAAGTGAAAATTACATTTTTCGTTACGAAAAAATAATACTCCCCAAATCCGGGCTTCCCATCTTTTTTTTCCAGTTAGCACTCGCGTAAATAAGCATTTTTCAAGGAAAAATTTTTTTAAAATGATTTTAAACCTCAAAATTCATTTAATATGATCTGTAAACATTCAAAACAACGCATTATTCCGTCGAGAATTCAATGCCCAACGAAGATAACCATGGACGAAGTCAAAACAATGGCCTACATGCCTTGTAGACCAAATAGAAAGCGAATTTTTCCTTAATTTATTACTAACATTCATTCTTATACACATATCAAACAATTGATGTGTGATTAAAACTTGTGAATTTCATTTTCTAGACAATCCTCATGATCCATAGAACTAATTTTTATGCTCTTTTCATTCTTCTTTGCACTTTTCTTTAAACTGAAATCATAATGATTTAATAAAAATACTTGACACCTGTAAAGTTCAGAATAAAAGGAGGGTGCGTGAAATTCACGCACGGCAGAAGTGAAACTTCTTGATGATCGTCCAAGGATCAGTGCAAAAATACCCTATTTTGCTTAGATTCCGAGACTTTCAAAGAAAATAGATGATAAAGAGCACTCAATTTGTCTACAAACTTGATATTTTCCTCTTCCTCAACATCCATTTCTTTTCAAGAATATTTCGGAAAGTGAGCGAGATGACGAAATTTTTCTGAAGATTTTTTTTTTCAGAGAATCTCGGAAACTACAAAAAGGGTCTCTACAAAAATTTCATTATCTTGCTGAGTTTCAGAGACATTCATCAAAATCTTACGACCAGAACATAGACTTATAGATATATCAAAATCTAACGGAGAAACGCCCTTTTTGATTCATTTTCTTCTAAAGCTCTTAAAATTTCCAACAAAGAAAAGATTAGGGCAAAATCACGCTATCTCGTTTAGTTTCTGGGATATTTATCCAAAACAAATAACAAAAAATAGACTTATTTTAGAAAAAAAAGTAACTTTATTCCAATGATTTTTTGAGAATATCTTGGAAACTCAGCGAGGTAAAGCCATTTTGACCTCATCCTTTCTAATTGCTTGTCTTGAAATTCGAAAAAAAAAATCAGAGTGAGATCGCTGCATCTTCCCCCGTTTCTGAGTATTCTCAAAAAAAACTTTCGGGAATAAATAATCCAAATAACAAGAAAAGTAGGTTTCTTCTTGTCAATAGTATTTTGAAAATAACTGGGAAACTAAGCGAAATACAATGATTTTACCTGAAGGCCTTCTGTAGAGAATTTCCAAGGCTGTGAAGAAGGATTTGAGCAAGATAACGCTATTTTACGTAGTTTCTGACATATTCCCAGAAAATTATCAACAAAAAAAAACATTTTCCTGTTTTTTTGGTTTGTTTGACAATTGTTTCTTGAGAATATCTCGGAATCTGAATAAGATAGAGCAGTTTCAACTTTGAGCTTTCTTGTCGAGAATTTAAACACCTACAAAAAAGGAGAAAAGCAGAATCACTCTATCCCACTTAGTTTCCGAAATATTCTTGAATAACTGATAATAGAAAATAAACAGGAACAGGACAGGTATTGTCGTACTAACGAAAGAATCGACACACGAGGCATGAGGAAGCCAAAGATTATTTGGTGGGGCATGGACGTCGAAGAAAGCCGATGTCGCTTCCTTTGCTAGTCCTACTATGACGAGCAATGCTGCAGGGATACGAGTGCGCATGCGCTCATTCGTTCTCTCTCTCTTTTTTTCCCCCACCACCAAAGCGTGGAAAAGTAACGCAACAGCGTTAAACGCGAGGACTTCGTATAAGAAGTTTCACTTCGAAAAGAAGCTAGCAACATCTTCTGACTAATATTTGGAGTAACATGTTGGTGGATCACTCGCGAATGTCAATCACTATAATTGGTGCCATGAATATAAGCATCAACGCTATGAATATTGATTAAAAACTTCTGAGTCAATAAAAGTTGTGAGTAATGAGTGATGAAATGATATAATTTTTTTTTATATTGTTTGCTATTATTATGATTTTTATTTGAAGAAAAAAATATAGAGAAGAATTGAGGGACGGAAATTAGTTCTTTGAATCATGAGGATTGTCTAGAAAATGGAATTCACAAGTTTTAATTACACATTCATTGTTTGATATGTGTATAAGAATGAATGTTAGTAATAAATTAAGGAAAAATTCGCTTTCTATTTGGTCTACAAGGCGTGTAGGCCATTGTTTCGACTTCGTCCACGATTATCTTCGTTAAGCATTAAATTCTCGACGGAATGATGCGTTTTAAAAATTTTTAGAGATCATATTCCATAAATTTTAAGGTTTAAAATCATTTTTAAAAATTTTTTCCTTGAAAAATCCTTATTTACGCGAGCGCTAACTGGGAAAAAAAGATAGGAAGCCCGGATTTGGGGAGCTTTATTTTTTCGTAATGGAAAATGTAATTTTCACTTGGGAGCCGAAAAAAAAATAGTCGTCAAATTTGGCACAGTCTATTAAATATATATAATTGTAGGAAACTGATGTATCATAGGAATTGTAAAGGAGAATTTTCGATATTTTCACGCTGACCGAATTACTCTTCATCCATAGAGATTGAATCTGAATAAAGTTTTTTCGATTTATTTTTTATTAGGTAAATTGACCAATTAATTAACCAGAAATTGATGAAAATTAATTGAACTCAGGCTTGGTTCGAACATAAACATAAAAGAAACTCATGGATTTCTTTCACGTGGGTCACGAATTAGGAATAAATCGTCACCTTGTGATGCTAGAAATAAAATTGTAGTACCATGTGACAAATATTTGCATAGTTTTTCATTATCTTTGCACGAAAAAAATGATTCCAACTGTTCAATATGCGGAAATATTTCAGGTCATTTCGGTAGATAACCATTTTCAATATAAAGCGAAGCATTTAAAATTTTATATTTTTCAAAAACTTTTTTTTTTTAAATAATAATCCCTTGGAATTGATGATGGGGAGGGGGGGGGGGGGGGGAGGGATGAAAAAAGCGATGGTTTTTGTGGGAAGGAAGCGCCAAGTGCCTTTGGAGACTTTTTGCGATGTGCAAGTGTCTTGCTAGCATTGATACAAATCATTGCAACACTTCCATGAAAACTGAATGAAATCTATTAATTACGCAAACTGGTAATATAAGGCTGAACATTTATAATGTTGTACTGCACATTCTCTACATCTCTTTCTAAAAACGAATAATCTAATGAAACAATTAATATAGTATCGGAAATTTAACAAGTGGCAATAAGGATCATTAAGGGGTTACATACGTCCAGTGGCGCCGAAAACGCGCTAAAAGAGAAACTCCTTTTAGAAGGGATAGGAATGGAAATTCGTAAAAATAATGTTTGCACATTGTTAACTAGTCTTTAAACTTTATTATTTATATTTATTTATTTATTTATTTATTAATACAAACTTTGCGGGATAATTATCCCATTAGTTTGGGGGGTACATTTGAAGGAACACAGACGTTTATAATTGGCTATGTAAAGTATCAAGTAAGAATGAAAAATATACGAAATAAAAGAATCCATTGATAATAGCATAATAATAATACGAAATAAAAGAATCCATAGAAAATGGAAAATAGCATAAAAAGCATAAAAAGCATAAGATGGCACATTATTGAAATCGGTTGATTGAACACAATATAATATTTCTATTTCTACGCTGACAGTCGGCTGAGGTATCATAAATTTCATTTACATTGGATAATTACACATATGCTTGATAACCCTTCATCATTTATCATATATTCCCATCAGTTCCATTGTGGCAAGCACGTTTAGCATAAACATGTACAGGTTCCTGAGGTCGATTCTTGCGCTGGGATTTAGTATCCGTGCTAGATTGTTCCTTCCTGTGTCCTTCCCAAGGAATCTTCTTCTATATGTCTCATGGACGGGACAATCTAGTATGACATGTGCTACCGTTTCGAGGCTATCTCTGTTGCAGCATCGGCACGCCACATTTGGATCAAAGCTGAAGCGTAGTTGGTCTCTTCTTAGTGTGAGCTTGAAGTTATTTGCTAGCCGTAGGTTTATACAGAAGCGTGTCCACTCAACTGGACAGGATATGTTAATGTACTGAGATGTCCTGCAGCAATCATTCTCCGGGAATTTTTGCAGCAATCATTCTCCGGGAATCTGCAGCAATCATTCTCCGGGAATTTTAAACTTTATAAAAAAATTTGTTTAATTTTTTTTTTTTTTAATTACTATGGAAAAAATGACGTTCCCCGAAGCACTGTAAAAAAAAAATTGCTCCACGGTCGGCATCATTTCTCTTTGAAATGTTGATGGATCTGCAAAATGTAAAAAGTTTCTTATAAAAGAAGGTTGTAGTTATAGTCTATGGGGCCGGATTTTTTAATTTTGGAAAATTCAGCAATTTACAGCAGTTTAAAAAAAAGTTTGCATTTTGCGTCATAAATTTCACACTCTAATAATTTTTTAAAAATTGTTCAATTACAATATCAAAAATCCGGCTCCATAGACTATAACTACAACCTTCTTTTACAAGAAACTTTTTACATTTTGCAGATCCATCAACATTTCAAGGATAAATGATGCCGACCGTGGAGCAATTTTTTTTTTCACAATGCTTCGAGGGACGTTATTTTTTACATAGTGATTGAAAAAAAAAAAAATTAAATAAATTTTTTTATAAAGTTTAAAGACCAATTAACAATGTGCAAACATTATTTTTACGAATTTCCATTCCTATCCCTTCTGGAAGGAGTTTCTCTTTTAGCGCGTTTTCGGCACCGCTGGACGTATGTAACCCCTTAACCCTCTGACTCGACAAGCGCACGAAAGTGTATCGGTGTGAGAAGAGAGGGGGCCAGCCAATCGTGCGCGCCTGTATGATTGTCCCCGAGTGGCCCCCACTCTCGGGAATCCAGGTACGAAGTTATTCACACAAACGGTTGGGGCCCCATCGAGTGCAAAATATTTCTTTAATGTTTCAAAAAATCGACATATTTTGTGGAATTCTGCAATATGAATAATAAAAAATGAAAAGTTATCAATAATGAGAATTCAGAGCCTAAGTGTTCAGGATTAACGGTTTTATTAGTATTCGGGAGCGCCGGGAAAGATCGTACGGTATTGTTGCCGCGCGTATCTCAGCACCGTCACGTGACTTTCGCCATGCCTCCTTGCGCTCTGGTCGGTGGTGGGGACTCGGCGGTCGAGTCATAGGGTTAAAGGATATGAGTAAACTAGAACATTTTGCGCGTCCTGTAGATGTATAATGAAAATTCTGAACCAATTTCTGGCTTTTCTCCATTTATTCCATTGTCATTGAGTTCTCAATTTGATGAAATTCTATTTGAGACAAGGAATGACAGAAGATCTTCATTTTTCCTCATTTGCGAGAGAAATGAATTTTGAAATGTCAAAATCATCATTCGTTATCCCTCAACGAAAATCATGTTATTAATTGAATAAATTTCCTTTCAGATTTTTTAAACAAAAAACAATGAAGCTTTGGCCCGTAATCTTTATCCTTGGCTACTGTTTTTCTCACTGGACAATGGTAGCGTCAGCTTCCCGTGTGAACTACGATTTATCCAATGGAACTCTGAGAAATGTTCCAGCAACCAGCACCACTCGTATCAATTTATCATATTTGAACATAAGATACATTGCTGAGAACTCTCTCGACAGTTTAACGAACGCAGAAGCATTGTATCTATCTAATAATAATCTCGACAGTCTTCCAGCGTTAATTTTTTCAAAATTGGTAAATCTGAGAAGTTTATCACTGGCCAACAACAAAATTTCGTCATTGACCAACGTTTTCGTTGGTTTGACCTATCTGGCACGCTTGGACCTCTCAGGAAATTCAATAAGCTCTCTGAAAACAGGAGATTTATTTGGTTTAACACAATATGTCGAGTTGAACATTGAGAGAAATCCAATTACTGAGGTTTCAACTAGAATCTTCGGAGAATCACCTCTATCTGGATCTACTGCGAATGAAACAAGCAGGCGTTCCTCGCTGGGTTGGCAGCTATTTTTTTTACGTTATCCTTTAAATCGCTATTTATTCCTTTCAATTTCTGCTAATGAATTAGCAGGATGCTTCCGAATGGTTCTTCTTGAATTTTTTCTATCATCTCTCTCGAAAAAAAATCATATATGCTAAATTTTACATAAAAAATCACTTTTTCACTTTCAATGTTCCCTTTTGGGTACAGTTTCTGATTGTCCTACGAAGGTGAGTAGGGGCTTATTCGAAAGAGAAAAATGTGTTCTTTCAGAAAACCAAATGAAAAATAGGGGTGTCCATTCAAAAAAATCGAGAAAAATGGTATTTTTTGGATTTTTTTTGGAAATTTTGAGAAAAAAAATACATTTTTTAATGTAATAAGCGGAGAACTCCATGCAAAAATTTCAAAAATTGAGGGTTTGTTCAGCTCATGGAGACGAATCTTTTGAGCTTCGTCCCGATGGAATCGGATGAGTAGTTTGGAAGATACAGCTAATTTTCGGAAAAACTTCAATTCAAAATATCTCCAGAACCGTTCGGCCGATATGCCTCAGATTCAATCCCAACCATCTCTATCAGAAACTATATATACAGAAAAAATTTGAAGTCTTTAAGTCAATTATTCATTGAGCTATCGTCGTACAACCGAGTTTTTGAAAAAAAGCACAAAAAAATTAATAACTAATAGAATAATGGGATTAAATTCATGAAAATTTGCCAAAAGTTAGATATTATGGTTGCCAATCTTGAGTAAAATTTTGAACGGAATTCGTCTCACGCAAATTGAGAAATTTCAAAATATACGATTTTTAAAAAATTGCTATATCTCAGAAACCATTGGACCGATCTTGCTGAAATTTTTATGGGACATACACTTCATCAAAACTGATATCTTGCCAAAATTTCAGATTTTTATCTCTCACCGTTCTCGAGTAATAGAGAGTCGTAAAGTCGTACACACAGCCACACACACATACATGTCTACTTTTTTTCTCATTATGATTTCTCGACGTTTTGGATCATTTTGAGTCGTTTCCAATGAAAATTGGCATTTCGAAAAAAATTGCGAAAACAAAGCTTCCATTCGGAAGCAAAAAGCGAGCAATTTTCGGATACGGTTTACGGATATCAAATAACGGAATTCATTGACTGCGAGTTTATCATGACTGTAGATAACATTGTCGAGTTCATGGGAAACTGTGAACTCAGTGATGGGAGCCTCCTTCTTGAAAACCACGTTCTGGGACATAAGGCAGCTCTTGACTCTTTCATAATGGACCTAGACATCCATGACATAAAGGGATTCAAACATGGATGGTACAAAGAACAAAATACAATGGTGCCAGTGATTTCGTTTCGTCGTAATCAAATTAAGGATTTCTCACCAGAGTTAATCAATGATTTACCACCTACTGTAAAATGGATTCAGATCAGTGGAAATAGTATACCTACAATTAAGAATAATGGCCTTGAGAATGATAATTCTATATCCATAGATTTATCGCTCAATAGAATATCAACAGTTGAAGATGGTGCTTTTAGAAAATTGAACTTGGATATTTTGGATATTTCGTACAATGAGTTGAATAGCACGGCTTTTGCTAGAACATTGCCTACGTCAATCACAGAATTGCACCTTGATAACAACCGTATTTCAGGAACTCCTTGGTATTCCTTTGTATTCTTAAAGAACTTGAAATTACTGTCAATGGAGTTCAATCACGTGGAGTACATGTTACATAATGAAATAGTATTCAAAAATTTGAAGAATCTTGCTCACCTTAATCTTGCTTACAACCGGATTTATTACGTAGCGCCTGGCCTTTTCCACGGTCTAAATAAATTGAACCACGTTGACTTTTCACAGAATCGAATCAATAGAATTCCCAATCTATTTGAAGATTGGAATAATGATACGAAACTTGATCTCATTCTTCGTGACAATCCCATACATACAGTTGAACCGGATGTCTTGTCTCGCAGATCTCTATCCCATCTTGAAATACCCATATTCGATTTAGTGGATGATGAAAATTGTGAAAGCGGTTACACATACTACGGTATTTCAGCGAGAGTTTTCGATAAATGCAACATATCTCGTATTACTTTATCTATTTTGGATACTTCGCTTCATGGCATATGGTTCAAGGGTATTTCAGGACTTGATGAAGTCAACTTGAAGGTTTCAAATCTCACGATTCTTACCAAAAAGGGTATAGCTGAGTATCTAGGAAACATAACTAAATTATCCTTGGAGATGCCTGATTTAGAAATCATTGATAACGGTGCTCTGTTTGGACTGTCAACAGAGAAGGAAGTTGTAGTTTCCTTAAAAGCGAATAATCTTAAGATCATTCGAGGAGGTCTCTTCAATGATTATTGGGAACATGAATAGTGTTGATTCAAATTCATGAAGAGAATTTCAATTCAATAGTGAAGAGGTGAAGCAGAATGAGTCAACTTGTTTTTGATGATGATTTTTTGGGAATATCCTGAAAATTAAGCGGGACAGAATGATTTTGCCCTAATCTTCTTTTTTGTAGAGAATTTGAAAAGTTTCAAAAACGAAATCGAGGAAAATTGCACTATGTCACTTAGATTCCAGAATATTCTAAAAAAATTATTTGCAGAAAATATCGATACCTTCACTATTCTATTGTAATTTGTAAAATTTGAATACAGAGTAGAGACAATTTCAAAAAATATTTATGTCATCAATTAAAATTTCGACAGAATTTATATAGATTTATATCATTATTATCGTGAAATCAACATATATTTTAACTATCTGTGACTCTTAACTCACTCAAAAAGGAATAACAATATTCAATATTGTTTATTGTTCTCTTTTTTTTTAGTTATTTTCCGATATATTTTTGATGACTTTTGTGAAAATTTATGAAGAAACCTTTTTTTCTATATAATTGAAAATTGAATTCTCGACAAGCAAAAATTTCCTGTCTATTTTCTCCAAGTCCACTTGTTTGGAAGATATTCACAGAATTCTGTGAATTCTTAATAATCAGCCAAAAAATTTCTCCCCTTGTCTTCTTGAATCATTTCCGTTCTGAATTGTCTCTTTTTCGTATTATTCTCATATTGTACAAAAATAAAAATGTCTCTGAACCTATTGGATTCACAAGAATTCATCGGGAAGCATTTTTTGTAGCTCATAAAATTCTCTGAAAAAAAAGTTTCACGACACTTTTCTCTAAATCCACTTATTCCAGAGATATTCACAATTCAACGAAATTCCTTTCGTCAACCATGATTTCTTCATTTTCTCGAATATTGATTGCACCAAAAAAAATCAGCGAAAGTGTTTTTTCTGGACATAGACGAATGATCGAAACAACGGTGAAACGAAATAAACGTTTGGAAGAAAAAGACGAAAACGAAATTATCACGACTACGATGAGTTCTTCCTTGAAGTTTTATTATCACGAGTTCCTTGACGACCGAGTTAAATAAATCGATAAACGTAACAAACTGAGAAGCTCCATTTCATTTTCTTCAGTCTCTCTCACAGTTTAACGACTTCTTTTCATTCCTCGTTCTTTTTTTTCCCCTTTTATTCTTCTATTTCTACCACTTTTTTTCTTGTCTCCCATTCCTGAATAGACAGAGAGAGGGAAATGAAAACAAAAAAAAAAAAAGGTAGAAGTTTTGTGAAGAAGAGGTCGTTCATCCTGACGTTGAATGACATCACGCGAACCTTCTAATAGTCAAAATTCAATCGAGAAAGCTGAATGAAAACACTTTTTTTGAAATTTTGTAAAATAATTTTTAAAAAATTTCAATTATTATTTAAAAGTTATTTTATTAATAAATTAAAATTTATCAACATTTTTTTTTGTGTTTTACAAATTTTTTGAAAGATTTTTAATTTAAGAAAAAATAATTTGGAATGCAAAAATTATATTTTAAATGGGTAAATTGATGATAAATTATGATGAATATTTCATTTTACAAGAATTTATGATCATTATTTAATAACTGATAATGTTTTTTTTTTTAGAGATTGTGAGAGAAATAAATAGAAAAAAATGAGATTAAATCATTTACGCAGTTTGAATCGGGAAAATGATAAGCTGCCATTTCATTTCTGGTGATATCTGTGTACCACGTGGCACCAGGTACGAATTTGAGTGCTTGGGAACGTATTCACCCGTTTTCCTCGCATTACAAATTCTATCGTTCCTCATAGAAGAAGGAAAAAGAAAGTTCTTATCTTAATTATTTCGATTGTTATCAATAGACCAACATTTTCCATGAAAAATCAAAAAAAAATCAGGATAACTTAGAAAAAAACCAAGTACTGGAAAAATCTGAAAAAATTCACGTAGTTAGATAAAATAATATGAAATTTTGTGAATCAATTTGAACGAAATCAATTGAAATTTTTCGAAGAAATTAATTTTTGGTCCATTCTGCCCCGGTATTCATTTTATACCAAGGGCCCGTTTTGCCCCACCCTCTATAATTCACACAGAAGCAGACACACACAAACATTATTTTCTAATGATGCGAGTGAGATTTTACCTTTTAATCCCAAATTGTCTCTTTCGGGATTTTTGCGGGATATTGAGGGAAAACTCCTCTTCAATAATAACAAGATATTATTCAAATTGATGATATAATGATCAGAATAATGCCGAATTACAAAGGTTAACCGGATTTGTTTGCGACGCTAATCTTCTTCGCGACGTTCCTCCAGTGGACATTCAGACAGTACCAGTACATGAGATATGTACTAATTGTACTTATTTTTTTTTACGCAGAGGTGTCCACCGGTTGAGAGTAATCCTCAAAGTGTCAAAATTTCAGTGTTTCAGTCACTTCATAACTCAAAATTGCTGGATAAGCATTCTCACGCTTTGGCCAGTCTTCTACATAAAGATTCACACGGTCAAACAGTTCCAAAGATGAACTGAACTCTGATTCATGGCTGGAAACGCTTAACCAGTGACTTTTTCATGATTTTCTCACATATAACTTCTTTATTTTATTTAACAAAAGATGAGAGAAATAGGTGATGTGTGATTTCTCCTCACGTCACACTAAATACAATATTCGAACTTTTCCGATCATTTTCCGTGTTTTTCAGCAAAAAAATGCAAGTTTAAAATTTTTCTAATTGCAAAGCTTTCATGCGATAACGAAAACGTTTTTTCCTAGGGATTTCCGTTTCATCGTGAAAAATCTTTTTGATCAATTATCGAATTATCGAATTATCGTGATTCCGTCTGAAATGCGATTTGTACTTTGTGCAGGGTCAAGTTCAAATTTTCCGACGAGTTGTTATCAAAAAAAAAGTGATGAATTGATTGAGGATAAGAGGAAATGAAAATGCGAAGAATTGCCATTCTCGAGATAATTAAAGGCGAGGGATTTTCCAATTATCGGGAAATTTCCGCTGAAGAATTTGATATCGGATAATTTTTTGTTTCTAATTTTTGAGATAATAAAAAAAAATTATGAAATTATTATTTTTTTCGGAAATATATTAATTAAAGAATATCTCATAAGATGATGGAGATACGCGCTTTTTGCCCGAATATTTTTTTCTGAAAACAATTTCAAGAACCACAAAAATGGATTCCATAAAATCGCCCTATCTCGCTTAGTTTCCGAGATATTTCAAAAAATGAATTAATTACTGAATTAATCTCATAATTTTATTTTTTTCCCTATTTTCCTCAATATTACTTACCTCTACGAGTCACGTGCATCAACGACTCGGTAAATTCGCGTGTCTCTATAAAATTTCAGTATTGAGCACGAATATCGCCTGGTTTGTGACAATAAAACATCATCGTTTGTCAGCCAAACTTTTTACATATTTCTTTACCCATTATTTTTCATCATTCGTTGGTTCTCCACGTTCACCTTTTTTTTTTTTCTCTCTTTCTAGTCTCTTATTCCCACTCAATTTGAAACATGCGCAACAATGATTTTTATATTTCGTGACACGAAATTGTTTCCGGGATTTTGTTTTTTATGTATTTCATATTTTTTTCCCCCGCGAGATTCAAGATGCGTGTTTTCTTGGGCTTATAATGAGTAATGATTGGTCATCATGACAATAAGAGACAATTTCAATATTTTCCTTTTTTATTATTATATAAATAACGCGAATTCACGAATAAAAGTCTCAAGAGTCCGAGAATTATTTTAGACGCCATTTTGGATGCGTGAATTTGACAGCCATTTTGAATGCCTGCTTGTTTTTTTATTGCACTCATTCTTTGATATTTTGCTATTGATTTATTAGTTTAATTAATTAGAATTCAATGAGTAAATATGTTTCAGTTAAATTAATGTTCAAAAAATCAAACTTCATTGAAATGAATTGAAATAATAAATTGTCAGTCAATGAATGATTGTTCATTGCTAACTGTCAGATGATTTGAAATGTAATGTGTTTACTCATGATTGAATCTAGTTAGATTGGATTAGCTCTGATTAGATTTAATCAATTCCATTCATATCGGCTTAGGGGTCGTTCATAAATTACGTAAGAGGTTTTGAGAGCTAATTTGCCCCCCTCTCCCCCTACTGTAAGACATCATAAGATTACGACTAGTCCCCCCTACCCCTTGATAAGAAATTTTCGTAAGAAAAGGATATATTGATAAAATACAACTCCATTCATTCGGAAAATATACTTTATTGCAATCTTACTACTACAAATATCATTAACTAACTGTAATAATATTAATATTATCAACCTGTCACAGCTCTGACCAGAATTAGTTGAGTGAAACCTAAGGTGTTGAAAGAAATAGATGATAAATCAAAACTCTAACTATCATTTATCCACGGGCTGACTAACCAGTCTGATATTGATTCAATTCCCGGAATGACTGATTCTTTTTGATCTTCTTGAGAATCTTCCAATTTTTCGATATCAATATCTTCATTGTCGTACCATTCTACATCATGGGTATCATTATTGTATGATGTGAGACACAGGCTCTGCCCAGCTCGACAACGCAATAATTTAATCGGTTGTACATTCTCGGTTCGAGCACACTGATACTTGTGAACTGACTGACGATGGATTTCCATATTTTTATTTAATGCGAAGTACAATCCACACGTTGGACATGTACGCGCAATTAATTGCATTTGAACCGTAGGACAATAAAAGTCATACGGTGTTAAAATAAAATCTGGATGGCTAGGAATCTCAATGTTTAGAGATAATTGTACAAATATACAGATGGTGCTGAAATTTTCAATTTCAAATCTTACGTAATTTTACATTCTCTACCCCCCTACCTATAGTAAGAAGTTACAATATTTAGTCAACACCCCCCCTCCCCTAAACGCCTTACATAATTTATGAACGGCCCCTTATCAGATTTAATTGGATCTAATTCGGTCTAGTCAGGTCTACTGAGATCTAATCAGATATGATCAAATCTATTCATATTCACATTTTCTAGATCAGGTGATTAGAAGAAACTTTATCAGGCAGATCAAATTGGATCTAATCAGATCTGAACATTTTTTCCTGAGAGCTCATCCTTTGTTTGATCAATTCAAAATCGATGGGGAAAGTAATGTGGAGATATAAATTTAGAAAAATTATTAATTAGATGAATAAATTAATTATTTATTAATTCAATCCTGGCAATTAGGCGGATTCAATGCAACTGCATGCTTTATCTTTAGCAATTCTTCTATCAGCTTGGAAAGACTCCAATGGTTCTTTGCTGCAGTTACGGGCAGCTTGCCATACATTATCAGTAGTTCTGCGGACTTTCTTCTGTAATTTTCCCGCAGTTGCATCGTATGCTCCAACGGCCTTCTCAATTTCATATAATGTCTGTCCAATGCATTCATCCTGAGTGTCAGCATCGTCAAGACACATTTTATCAGTTAAAAGGATGTCGTTGAGGATCATTTTCCCTTGCTAAAGTTTCAAAAACATGAAATTAAAATTTTGCGGCAAAATTTTGAAAAATTAAAGAACAATGGCGATGTAAAAGTTTTTTAAGGATATCTCGGAAAATAAGCGAGATAGAGCAATTTGGGTGGAATCCCTTTTTCTGGACTAGTTCAAGAGCTACAAAAGAAGATTGAAACGAGAATGTACTATCTCGCTTAGTTTCCGAAAAATTAAAAAATAAAAAAAAATCTATTTTTTAATGAAATCAGGAATTTTTCCTCTTCCTGTAAATATTGAATTTTTATGTTTTCTCCGGTTGAATTTACGTACAGCTATGATTTCAGTAGTTTCGGCCAGTAGAGGACTCCAATCGGGCTTATTATCCTCGACACATTTCTCTAAGTGTGGAAAGACTTTCCCCTCAGCATTTTTCAGCTCCACTTGAGCTGTCGTCTTGCAGGCTTGAGCATTGAGTTCTGTGTTGTTAGTGTCTCCAATTTTTTTCTGTCACAAGCGTAAAAGAAAGTAAGAATGTGCAAATATTTAGAAGTCTGAATAATTCATGATGAATTGAATAAAAATAATAGTTAAACAAGCAGGCGCTTCACGCTATGGGCATCTTCCATAAATTTCACCCCTCGTTATTCACTCTATGATGTCTTTACTATTGAAGAATTCATTGGGAAAAACATTTAATATCATGCCAATGCAATTGGCATAAAGCTTCCGAATGGATTTTCAACCATTTATTTTTCATTAATTTGAAAATGAAAATTAAGCAATAATTTTAATTTTGAAAAACCTCGAACCCCTAGCGAGTCGAACTCAGAACCCTCCAGTAATGCGTCGGATACTCTTCTAAGTGAGATAGCGTAGGCTCCCAGAACTTATTTCTCAAACTAATCACACCACTGTCTATTATACTGTCAGTTAAATAAATTGATATAAATTTTACAGTTAAAATTCCAAAATCCATACCGTGAGTCTAACTTGCGACCCTCCAGTAATACTTCTGGTCACTAAATGTAATAAAAGTCAACACTACACTGAATGCTTTTTTTTTCATCAAATTACTCGATTTGGGGAACTTGATATACCAGGCCGTGCAGTAATTGAAAGGGAAACTTGATTCTTCAATTATTTTCTTTGAATGATGATTTTATTTTGAATAAAACTTTGGATAATGAATATAACATATAGTACAGAATAAATATGAGATTCATTTCAAATTAAAAATCTGGAAATTAGAGTTTAAGTATCAGGAATTATTTCCAGTTCTTCTCGTTATTCTATCGGGATGAATACGGTCTTATTTATTTAGCAAAGATTATCTACTTCCTAATGATGAAATGATAAATACTAATGACCTTAAAAAAAAATTTAAAAAAATTTAAATTTCTGAAGAAAACAAAGCATTCTTGTAGAAGAATCCTTTGAAAAATCTGAAATTTTTAGGATTGGTGATGGTCATCTAAATTGATCTCTCAAGCTCAACTTGGATATGGTCAGATAAGCAGTTCCGTACATATACGCTCATTGCATGGAATAGTTTTTCAACAATATCTCAGGAGCTGTTCGGTCGATTACGCTGAAATTTAATACCGAAATTCGCACTCATAAGATGTACCAACACACGAAATTTGAAGTCTCTAACTCGAATATTCTTTAAGTTATCGCGATAACCGTGATTTTTCAAAAATCACAGTAAAAAAAATATAATAAAAAAAGTAAAAATGGGAGCACTGGTCACCCTTGGGGTTTAATGTGCGCCCTATCCGTGCGCATCTCCTCGCGGAGGATAGACGCCGTAAATTGATTTTTCGCTGAGAAAACTCGAAAAAACGATTTTTTGATGATTCACTTTTTCTCGAGAACTATTGAACCGACTTAGCTGAAATTCAATAGCAAAGTTGGCACTCATAAGATGTAGAAACACACCAAATTTGAAGTCTCTAGCTCAAATATTTTCCAAGTTATCGCAATAACCGCGATTTTTCAAAAATCATAGTAAAAAAAATATTTAAAAAAAAATAAAAATCGGAGCCCTGGTCACCCCCGGGGTTTAATGTGCGCCTCATCAGCGCGCATCTCCTCGCGGAGGATAGACGCTGTAAATTGATTTTTCGCTGAGAAAACTCGAAAAAACGATTTTTTGACAATTCACTTTTTCTCGAGAACCATTGAACCGATTTAGCTGAAATTTCACAGAGAGCATTGCGCTCGCGTAGTGAATATTCCCTCAAAATTTCATATCGATACATGCAGCCGTTTCCGCATAAAGTGATGAAACGTGTCATCACACACATACACACACACACACACATACATACACACAGACATGTGAAAAAAATATTTTTTTCCGACATTTTAGAACATTTGGAGTCATAATCCGATGAAACCTCAAATTCGAAAAAAATGACGATTACAATGCTTCCATTCGGAAGCAAAAAGAAAAAAGAACTCATTTTTTTCTCCATTTTTTTTCGATCTATTCCCGAAAGTAAGTAAGATAGCGCAATTTTGCAAGAATCCTGTTTTTTGTAGAAAATTTTGGACCCACAAAAAAGGATTAGGATAAAATCGCTCTATCTCGCTTAGTTTTTGAGATAGTCTCACAACAAAAATCAACTAATCATTTTTTAATTGCATAATTGAATAATTTTTTGTCATTTGCTCTTTAAGAATATTTCTATTGTAGAGAATTTTACGATCTAGAAAAACGAATGCGAACGAAATTACTTTATCTCCCTCAGTTTCCGAAATATCCTCAAAAAATGATCAGCAGAAAAACAACTCTTTAATTGAAAATTATTATTCAATTCAATTTAAATACAATTCATACACACCTAATTAAAAGTAAATTTAATAATCTAAAAAAAATAATCTTGAAGAATTTAAAATCTTCAATATTCTCTTCTGTTACTCACATCAATACATTTGAGATTTTTTTCAATGACTCTGGAAATCATCTGCTTCGTTTTATTTAAGAAGGCATCAAGTTTTTCATTGCCTTCAATTGGAAATTCTTCCTGATAACGTACCAAAAAGTCAATAGTACCATTCAGACGTCTCGTTGCAAATTCGAGAGCACTTCCATGTGTCGCTAAACGAGGCTGAACAGCGAAAGCACTGCATGCATCCTAAAATTAATTTGAAAAAAAATCATTCTAACAAATAATAATGGAATTAGCACACATCTAACAATTTTCTCGATTATTTTCAACAAATAAATTATTATAAAAAAATGTTTGAAAAATTGTCGTTTCTAGTTTTTTGGATTTTTTACATATGCATATTTTTTATTCTTTAAAAACAATTTATCTGTTAAGTAAAATTTTAAAAAATCAGATGTCTGATATTTTTAGTAATTAAATCAGAAAATTAATTCCAGACAATTAAATCGATTAAAAATTGTTTTTATGATAAATTAAACTTACTTGAGCGACAAATATTGCTATTAAAACAGCAAAACTAATTTTTGACATTTTTAACGGGCAAATGAAGTGATATTGTTCTTTTTACTCGTCACTTATGTATTTGATGAGTTTCTACCTTTTTTCACTTTATTTTATACTTCAGAAATGAACCCCACTCCTATTCGACTATGTAGAATATGGAATATGAGGTTTCATGGTCATGGAGATTTTGGAATCTTCCTGGGTTTCTACAGGATAACGGTTCTGACTGGTAATCCACTGTGACTGATGTTGTTTGACAACATAACAGCAGTGCCAGTTTTTGAAAGTTTAAGAATCTTTGGGAATTTATGAAGATTCTTGAACTTTCGTGATTCATTCATTGATGAGTTGAAATTAATTTGATTTTTTTGTGGATATTTTTGAAGTGAGTGGGTTTAGGGAGAAATATTAGGAGATTGTTCGAAACAGAGTGAATTTACCGCAAGAAATATCACCAATTATAAAGCGTTAGTCTCAAATTGTCCAGCGACACTTTAAACGTAGTGAAGGCACGAATTCCCCTCTCCCCTTTCTCTCTCTCTCTCTCTTGAACCCACAGAAGTCCAAAAATTAGTGACGATTGAACTCTCACTAAGACATGTATTCTCGAGTCTAACAATAATTAGCGTGATCAAGAAGTGATAGACACTTAAGGAGGTTCTACCCTTCTCAAGAGTGAATTTAAATTTTTTGATATTTTTGCATGAAATTTTTTAAGGTTACAAACAAATATATCATACACATTTGAGTTGAATGATTGATGCATTGACCGTCTAGTTATCGAGAAAAAAATAGGAAAAATGAGTAATTTCACATGCTTATAGAGAGTCCTTATGACAGAACCACTCTATTGGCGACGTTTTGTATTTTTTTTTTATAGATCTAACAGATATTTTCCTACTAAAAATTAATATGATATAATTGCATATGTATAGAATTGAATGATATTCTTTCGGATCCACCTCACCGGCCAAATAAGCTCAAGAAACGCAATACAAAAAAATTTATTTGTAGTAAACACGTCATGGCGGCGGATACGATAGAGGGCCTGGCTATGCTGCATGCATCAGCTGATCGAATATATATCAATGTATACCGATATGTTTCTATTCCGTAATTTTTTCTTTTCAAATGCAATAATTTGTTGCTAACAGATTCTTAACATTGGTAGAAGAATTTATTAAAATTTTTGAGGAACAAAGCACAATAATCGAAAATTGACATCCAAGAATTTGAAGTTTGCACGCAGCCGCCATTCCACTACTTGAATATTTTTAATAATTCTATTATTAAAAAAAATCAATTAATAAAAGAAGCGAACTAACATGTATTTTTTATAATTAAAATAGTTAATTTTCGTCGGGTTTTTACTGATCAAAAAAATAAAAAAATTATGTTGCTTTCTTCAACTACCGTGTGAGGGTAGAACCTCGTTAAAGTAACGAATTAAGTGATATTGTTCGTGATTATATCAACTATTAGACATTGAACTATTAGTTTAATTAATTCAACTACACTTTAAAAAAAAATGAAAATTTCATCGACAATTTAATGGGAATTTTTATAAAACGTGATATTGATAATCATGATCTACAACTTACTTGAATTCTCCTATTTTTATTAAAGTTCCAAGAAATAATTAAACTTAAATTTCCAAATTTCATTGATATCCAGGCGTGAAGGTATTTGAAAACCGATGATGTATTCATTTTTCAATGACGTAATTATCTGAAATTTCAGTAGAAATCTGACTTGTTAGCAATTTCTGGAATTTTGCACGGAAAATTCGGACGGAATTTTTTAATAGTGTATATCTATTGTAAATCAACTACGAGCATGGTTGTGAATATCAACTATAAAAGCACATTGTGATCTGTAATTTTATATCTATCATCAAACTGGTTCTTGCAAATTTATTTTTATCAATAAAAAAAATGGGTTTTCCATGTGCCTCTCAACTAGTCTCTCAACAACTTATTTCATATCCCTTTTCGCCAGCTACAAACCAGTCAGGAAAATCAACTGAGCTTCAAACAGATTTTTTTTGTAGAAAATTTCAAGAGCTACCGAAAATGTTTCGTGGTGAAATCCCATCAACCCGATAGTTTCCGAGATATTTCGGAAGTGAAAGGAAATGATTCAAAAAAGTAAAAAAAAAGAGGCAAAAAAGATCAGAAGACCTTTGTGTAGAAAATTCAATTTCCGACGAAAAAAAAATCTCCATAAATCATTGGAAAATTTCTATCTCAAACCGTTCAATTGGAGTGTCCATTTTACCCCACTTTCCCCTTCGTCTCCATCGTGCAACCGGGAAAAGACGGATGGGGGAAGATCACTTCCGGTTTAAAGCTGGATTGATATTCGACTACATTTGAAATTAGGTTTCATCTCCATACATTACACCTATCACATGCATGAGATAGAGAAAGAGGCAAATCGAGGGGTTGCTTACTCCTGAAGTCGTGGCGCCACACCACGACAAAGTCAATTCTTAATCAAGTGAGGTCATTAAAATCAGTGAAATCACTGAAGTCAAATGATTTCATTTTTTTAAAATCAATTCTGAAATCATTGAAGTCACTAAAATTAGTGTTCTTTGCCACTAGTTTATTTTTAGATGAAAGTACAAATTGTTTGAAATTAGAGCCAATGAGTGGACATGGGTACATCGATATTGAACAGTGTCGAAAAATTATTTTCCCTCCTGTGATAACTGAGAGTGGGATTCAAAACTACCTAATAATATTTTTAACGCTGTTAAAGAATATTTCCAATGAAAAACATCTAAATATTGTAATGTGTCAATTTATATAAAAAGTTTTTGTTACAATATGATAAAAACCCGTTGTCCCACCCTCTTCTATTCGTGAAATTTTATTTATTGTGATTTCAATGACTTCATTCTAGTTGAAGTCATTGACTACAAATTGATGAAGTCATTGGTAATCAATTGCAGTCATGAAGTCACGTTGATCATCGCTTGAAGTCATTAAAATCACATTTTTCTGAAGTCATTGGAATCAGACACTAAATTCACGTGGAGTCGACTTCATTCAGATTGAGTAACCCCTTGAACTATACTGAGGTTACTCACTCGTGAAGTCATGGCGCCATACCGTGATGAAGTCAATTTGAAGTCAAGTTGAAGTCACTGAAGTCAGATTACTTCAACTTTTTGAAATCACTGAAGTCAAATGATTTCATTTTTCTGAAGTCAATTCTGAAGTCACTTGAAGTTGATGAAATCAATTGAAGTCATTCAAATTACGGATTTCAGGTTTCGAACTATATGCTGAATTGAATATTTTCTGTCTTCTACACTGAGGGAAAAAAATATTTACTAGGAACGTTATATAGTTCATGTCAATCGAGAATTTGATTGCCAGTGGTTTTTTTCTGTTTAAACAATTTATGTCTTAGACGAATCTTGTATTTATTTGGGATGAATTCCAATACATTCACATTGAAAATACGATAAGTTTTTTAGGGAATAATTTCCGACCAATACATTGCGGTTTTGAGTCAAACTGGACTATATTTGGACTAAAAATTCATGTTTCGTTCAAATACATTATTATTTGACAAAAACATCACGAGAAAATATTAATGGCAATTATAATCAAGATTGAATCAATTCAGGAGGAGATTTGGACAAATAATTGTTTATTTATCATCATCAATTTGTGAAATTTAGCAACGAAAAATGAGTAATGATCTGATGTAATTTCGAAATGAAAAAAATTGAGATTGAGAGAAATAAATATTTATTTCTCTCAATTAAATTCGAATATAATAAAGAAGGAGTTTTGGCTCAAAATTATTTTTATGCCTAGAAAATATTTTTTCCCCTCAGTGTATTATTCAGTTAAAATGCTGTTCGCCGATTGCTTTCAAGTAATGAGTCAACCCTGTGGTTTTTTGAGTAATTTCTTTATTTTTGTCCGATTTAGGACGTTTGATTACCACCACCGCTCTGTTCAGCAATTTTGATAATCCACATCTCATAAACCACACGACCAAAAATTATGAAAAAATTCAAAAAAATAACATTTTTCATACAGCATCAAAAAAATAAGGGCTTGACAGTACTTGAGTTCACTAGGATACTACCTTAAATCAAATCCTGACATCCACTTGAGAGTCTTAATAAAATTTCCTATCAATTCTGCAATCTCCATTTCTTTTATCACAAAGATTTTTATCAGCATTGAAGACTCAGCACGCATCTAAATAATCGAGACTCGATAAAACCATAAAATATCCCTGAAATACAATACATCCACAGTATTATGAGAAAGAAGAAAAATATAAGGGCAAGAAAAGGGAATGATAAAGCCACCCTCTGGTTTACCCCACACGATTTTATACGTTTGGGGGATAGTACACGCGATTCTCTTGAGCCTGAGCGGCACATGGTGGTAGTGTTTGGTAATCCACTGACATTACAACTCAGTCAAGATTCAACGGCGCTTGTGAACACACCGGAAGTCCCGGTCTTTCGTTTGGGCCTGAGGTACGAGGCCCTGAGGCACGTTTGGCCGCCCCAACTCCGTCCATCTTTGCATAATCATTATTTTTTTGGGATTGATTAAGGAATTCATTGAAATTTCATCGATGATGCCGAGGGTAAGAATTTTTTCTTTTTTTTATTTGGAAAATATTTCGGAAATTAAGAGAGATAGTAAAATTTTTGTTGAGACCTTTTTGGTGGGGAATTTTGAGAGCTAAAAAAAAGGTCTCGACAAAAATTCCGATATCTCGCTTAGTTTCCATGATATTCCATCAAATCTGTAGAATAGACTGATTTTTCAATTTTTTGCATTATAATAATTTTTTTTTTTCCGATAAATTTGCGTTTTTGGATTCAGTTTTTTTGGATTTTTTTGGAATCCATGGGAGTTTGGGAAATTTTGGTAGGAACCTATTTTGTGGAGAATTTCGGGAGCTAAAAAGAAGGGTTTCTACGAAATTTCGATATCTTGCTTAGTTTTCGAGATATTCGTCTATTTATCAAAAGAAGAAAAAAAAATTCAAAATAAATTCTAATTATTTGTGTAGTAATTAATTTGATCGTTCATGCGTAAAGTTCATTAGTTAGCCAATGAACTCTCAGTTTCTCAAATGATCGAGTGTAACAATATCGATCATACTTGTTTAATTACAATGAGAAATTCAAAGTTACTTCGATGCGTGTTACAAACTTCTTAATGAGACTCTTGTACTATAACAATTGTTTATCATCAATCTTAAGCAATAGATGGTTAACTTGTGATTGTGTTATAATCACAATGTACTCAATCGTGAAATCAAATTTTTTAACAGGACACTCTTTAAAAATTTGCTTTAAATTGAATTTACAGCAAAATTCATAATTTTTTCGATTTTTCAGAAATTTTCGAAATTTAGATTCCTATTTTTTGGAAAATTTCATACTTCCATTGAATAGCCAGGAAAATTTGAGCTGGAAAATGCCATAATTCAATCGTTTTTGGTCCATTATTTTCCGAGATATTGCCAAAAAAAAACAGAAATTAGAAAAATCGAAAAAAATTCAATATCTCAAAAACCATTGGAGCAATTTAGATTGTTTTTTACCATTTTCCAACTCAAATTTTCTGATTTTTTCAATGGAACAACTCATAAAATTCTTGGATGCACCTAAAGTCTTCAAAAAAATTGAATTTCTTCTAAATTCATGATAAATGACTTTTTTTCTCACTTATAATTCTTCCTCTAATAAAAAAATAATAATAATTCTTCCTTTAATAAAAAAAAAAAATTCTTCCTGATGTGTACCCACACCTCGGACACGTGCCTGCATGGCCATTGACCAGGGTGACGCACGTGCGTGAAGATTAATAATGCATGTATAAATACGGAGCAAGTGTATGCCAGTAAAAAGGTGGCATATGGTCAAAGAATCAATACTGGTGGCTTTAATGAAATCGAAAGGAAAAAAAAAACGATTTTTCTTTTTTTTTTTACATAAAATTTTTTAATTCTTATAATATTATTGTTGTACGATTCTAGTTCAACACTCGAGATTAGGGCTGAGTCAATTTCTTTATCTGCAATGACATAATGTCTAGACAGTTGATCGGTCAGTACTGATAATTGAAGAGGAAAAGTGAATTTTGGGGAAAGAATAGCAAAAAAAAAGAGAGAAATTGATTTATTTGGTTTCAGTTTTTTTTTGAAGAATATCTCGGAAACTAAACGAGATAGCGAAATTTTTGTGGATACCTTTTTCGTAGAGAATTTCAAAAGCTACAAAAAAGGTTTCTATGTAAATTTCTTTATTTCTCACAGATTCCGAGATATTCTTAAAAAGCTGAGGAATAACTGAAATTGAATAAAATCAGTTCACTTTTGGAAATTTTTGTTTTTTCGACAATAACTCGGAAACTAAGCGAGATAGAGCGATTTTTGTAGAAACCTTTTCTGTAGCTCTGATTTTTCTCTACAAAAAAGGTTCCTATCAAAATTTTCCTCCTCCCATAGATTTCGAGAACATCTCTAAAAACCTAACTTTCTATCCCGAATCGATTTATCTCGTTTCACCCTAGACTGTTGATGCTTTAATTAAAGAAAAAACGTGCGAACGTGACACTTGTCAAGTACTCCTCTTAAGCGTCAATAAGTCATTGAAAATTCATTGCAACAATTCAACGAACATTGAACAATTTTTCTCCCCATTTTTCTAATCGAAATTAATTTAATGAACGAGAGAAGAAAAAAAAAAAATTAATTGTGATAGTGAATTATTATTGTTTGGCACTTTGAGCATACATTGGACTATGTACTCAATATGTAGTCTCGTGGACATGCCCCAGACGTTCTTGAAGCTACTGTTGATAAACAGAATTCGTCAAATTTTCTTTATTTTTTTGTAATTCCATTTTTTTTTGTATTTTTGAAAAATTTATTTCTCAATTAAAAAAAAAAAAAAAAAAATTCTGATCAATGAAATTCACTTTCAATTGAATAATTTCACCTAAAAAATGCCAAAGTGCCAGAAATTTTTATTATTAATTTGATTGACAATAATTTGATTTCGAATAAATTTGGAATAATTCCAAATTTCTTATTTAATAAAATTCAATTATTTTTTTTGGCACTTCACGGTCAAGGTCAGCTCCAATATTATTAAAAAAAAAAATTAGCCACTGGAAGTAGAGTGAATTCTGCACGAAACAGTGACAAGAGTAATTAAAATCAATAATCCACTTAATTATTGAAACTCATTTTTTTTTTTTAATTTTGAGGAGTTTACAAAATTCAGTGATTTTTTTTATTTTTGACAGTTTTATTCGAAAGATCGGAAAATTTGAGCTGAAAAATGATATAATACAACCCCTAGTGGACCAATAGTTTTCGAGATATTAAAAGATCAAATTGATCAAATATTGCAATTAAAAAAAAAATTAAATAGAAAAAAAAAAAAAAATTAAATAAAAAAAAAAAAAAAAAAAAATTTCAATCGATATAGGGTTTTTTCCCAATTAATTTTCCCTATCTCAAACCCTCCATAATTTACCCCCCCCCCCCCCCCCCCCCATTCCCTCCCACCACCCCATACACTCATTTAAAAATATGTAATTGTCCACGAGTAGAAGCTATGTAACATAAAAGTATGTTTAACGTGTAAATAATCTTACATTGTATCTAGTCATGTTAATAAACTCTTTAAACTGTGAACTGTAAAACTTTTTTTTCAATCATCTCTTGAACTATTGGTCTGACAACGGTTTCATCAGCGGAAAGTAGGGTATAATGGATAGAAGTGGTGAAATAGACACGGAAATGGATAGAAAGATTGGAGATAGATTACTTCTGATGATTCCATTGGAAAGATGAGGAAATTTTCCATGAAAATCATATGTTAGAAGTTATTCTTTGGAATTTTTCAAAAAATTTCAGGTTTTTCGAGAATATCTTTGGTTCTATTGATCGTAGCGACTTGGGGTTGATCTTAAATGGAAGATGAGCTCATTTCCCATCGATTTATGGGGCTTAAAAGAAAATATCAATTTTTCAAGTACTATTGGGGCAAAAACTGATTTTCAGAAAATGGCATAAGAATATTTGAAAAATTGATTTAAAAAAAATTTGAATCACTTAAATCGATGAGAAATAAGCTCACCCTTCGTTTGGGATCAATCCCAGGCTGCTACGACCAAAAAAAACGGAATTATCGCCGGAAAAGTGAATTTTTCCGATTTTCAAAAGGGAAACCCCTTCAAAACTTGGCCAAAAAAGGAAATTTTTACAAAAATTGAGGAAAAAAATTTTTTACACATGTTTTCTGTCTCAAACTTTCTCAGATTTTTAATGGAATCATTAGAAAATTTCTATTTCGAATCATTCAATTGGAGTGTCCATTTTACCCCACCTTCCCCTACATCATTTTCCGCCTCAAATTTTTCGATCTTTTGATTAAAATTATCAAAATTTTAAAAATTCATCATTAAAAAAAAATAATGAAAAAAATGAAAAAAAAATTAATTTAATAAATAATTATTTTTATTTTTATTTTCATTGAATCTTGAAAAGAAAAATTAATTTTCAAAAAAGAAATCAGATGTCAATGACTTGTAATGAATAATCGGATTGAAATAATAATAATTTTGTCTGGTAAAAGTCATAAAATACATTGATAATAAGTGACAATTGTGAATCTAGTTTAATCATTTATTGCTGATGTTGTCAGCTCAAATTCCATTTTGGTACTTATGGAAAACAGTCATAATAATTATAATGAAGAAATTGTAAAAAAAAAAAAAGAGTCTGTGATATTAAGAGGATTCCAGTTGTTTTCCAATCAGTGCGTCAACAATTTGTCACTCGTTAAAATAAACACTTGTAAATTTATTGTCACGCTCAAAGTCCAATATTAAGGGTAATATATATATATATATATATATATATATATATATATATATATATATATATATATATATATATATATATATATATATATATATATATATATATATATATTCATACATATATATATATACATAAGGGTAATGTATATATGCATTCCATTTGAAATAAGAAGGATGTGATTTATGAATAAAATTTAAATCTCTCGAATATTTAATTCGAATTCAAAAATCAGTTTTTTTTGGATATCTTGGAATCTAAGAGAGATGGGAGAATTTTCGTAGAGATTTATTTTGTAGAAAATTTTTAGAGCTACAAAAAAGATTTCTGTAACAATTCCACTATCTCAGTTAGTTTCCAAGATATTCTCGGAATAAAAATTAATGTGAATTAAATTGTTTTTGCTTCCGAATGGAAGCTATGAAATCATCAGAATTTTCGATTGTAATTTTTTTAATAGAAGATACTTGAAATGATCTAAATAGAGAGAAGATGATATTTCTAGCGAATGTCTGTGTGTGTGTCTGCGTGTGCATAAAAGTCTCAATTACAGCAAATCGGTTTAATAGAAAAATTTCATATTTTGTGGAAAACTTCCTCTCGACAAACTCTATTTTTTAAGCTTTATTTGAAGAGAATCTGATCGGTACTTTTTGAGATATGTCCATTTTTCGAAAATCAGTTTTTAATGGAATTTCTGGAAATTATTCAACTGATGTTATTTATACCCATATATTATCTCGAAAGTTGTATCAGTTAGATGACTGTCAATTTTGAGCTTATTTGCATGATTACACAGAAGAAAATGTTTTCTTAATTTAAGAATGTGCAGGTCACTTAAATTAAGTGACTTTTCTGACTTAAATCAAGTGACTTTTCTCACTTAAATCAAGTAACTTTTTCTTTCTTAATTTAAGAAAGTATAAGTCACTTGAATTAAGTAACTTTTCTCACTTAAATTAAGTGACTTTCTCACTTAAATCAAGTGACTTATTTTTTCTTAATTTAAGAAAGTAAAAGTCACTTAAATTAAGTGACTTTTCTGACTTAAATCAAGTGACTTTTCTCACTTAATTCAAGTAACTTTTTCTTTCTTAATTTAAGAAAGTATAAGTCACTTGAATTAAGTAACTTTTCTCACTTGAATCAATTGACTTATTTTTTCTTAATTTAAGAAAGTAAAAGTCACTTAAATTAAGTGACTTTTCTGACTTAAATCAAGTGACTTATTTTTTCTTAATTTAAGAAAGTAAAAGTCACTTAAATTAAGTGACTTTTCTGACTTAAATCAAGTGACTTATTTTTTCTTAATTTAAGAAAGTAAAAGTCACTTAAATTAAGTGACTTTTCTGACTTAAATCAAGTGACTTTTCTCACTTAAATCAAGTAACTTTTTCTTTCTTAATTTAAGAAAGTATAAGTCACTTGAATTAAGTCACTTTTCTGACTTAAATCAAGTGACTTATTTTTTCTTAATTTAAGAAAGTAAAAGTCACTTAAATTAAGTGACTTTTCTGACTTAAATCAAGTGACTTTTCTCACTTAATTCAAGTAACTTTTTCTTTCTTAATTTAAGAAAGTATGAGTCACTTGAATTAAGTAACTTTTCTCACTTAAATTAAGTGACTTTCTCACTTAAATCAAGTGACTTATTTTTTCTTAATTTAAGAAAATAAAAGTCACTTAAATTAAGTGACTTTTCTCACTTAAATCAAGTGACTTTTTCTTTCTTAATTTAAGTGACCTGCATATTCTTAAATTAAGTGACTGCACATTCTTAAATTAAGAAAACATTTTTCTCTGTGTAGTTCTCGAGTTATTGGCGTTTCAATGAATTTTTCAAAAATTGATATTTCGATGATGGTTTGAAAAAAGCTGTATCACTTCCATTCGGAAGCATATTGCTAAAGTATTAGCAGAAAAAGCTATATCAGTTGGAAAGCAATACTACTATCCATTTGTTTTTTTCTCATCTTCGCTATTTCCACAGCTTTCTGCAAATATCTTGGCAATTAAGCGAGATAGACAAATTTGTGTGGAGTCCTTTTTTTTAGAGGAAAATTGGAGCTACGAAAAAGGTTTATGCAAAAAATTATGTTATCTTGCTTAATTTCCGAGTTATTCTTAAAAACAGAAAAATTTTCACTCTTCATTTTTAATTTTTTTCACCGTTTTTTAAGAATATCTCGGAAACTAAGCGAGATAGACAAATTTATCTAAATAACCTGAATTTTTCTTCCAAGAGGTATAGAAAAGGTTTTTTATTAAAATTTTCCCATTTCCCATAAATTCCGATATAATCGCGAAGAAACTGTAAAAAAAAATCCTAAAAACGTAAAAATCATAATCTGAACAGATTTTATGCATCAGATAAAATCCTATGAACCAGTGGTTTATCTAATAGCCATTAATCCAGGTGGTGAATTCTCACGGATTTACTGGCACTTTGCATGAGGTTATATAGACAGGAGTTAATGGCCCCTGAGTTAACCGCCAGAAAACTTATCAAATTAAGGTATTATCCCAGCGAACTCAAGTCCAATTACCCCCTTATTTTTTTGAATGCCGTATCAAAGATGATATTTTTTTACATTTTTCTGAATTTTTTCATAATTTTTATCCGTGTAATTTATGAGATATGAATCATCAAAGTTACTGAAAATAGCAGTGGTGGGGATGAAACGCCCTAAATCAGACAGAAATAACGGAATTACTAAAAAACCACACGATTGACCCATTATTTAAAAACAATTGGCGAAAAGAACAGCATTTTAACTAAATAATAGAAGAAAAAAATATTCAATTCACCGTATAGTTATTGAGAAATTTTAATTAGAAGGTTATCGTCACTATTTGCCTCTCTCTCTATCTCATGCATGTGATAGGAGATTACTAATGTAAAAAAAAATTCCAGAACCAAAAAAAAATTATATTCACAAGCTGAAGATATGACTTTTGAATAGTTTGATCACTTTTTCGGGTAAATTGAAGCACTTTTTCCCAAATTGTCAGCAATTATTTGAAAACTAACCTACAAATCCTCTTTTTTTCTGTTTTATCGACTGTACTCCGGGATACTACCTTAAATTCTTTCAGTAAAAAGGAGAGACGTTGACAATTTCTTATCAAGCATTCTCTCGAAACTTCATCCTTTTAAGGGGGGGGGGGGGGGGTAAGGGATTACGCGTGAAAAAAAACGCTTTTTTTACGATTTTTTTTCAGACGTATGGATTGAGCAACTTTATTGAAACCTTTTGAACATTATTGAGTATGGATTCAACAACATGAAGTAATTTTTTTATACGAAAATATCCACAAACAAGCCGGTGACGGAGCTTTTCATGAGAACGTATATTGAAATAGACGATTTGCGGTGATCACTGTATCTCAGCTAAAAATTATCAGAAATAAAAATCCATTGAAATTTAGTCAAAGTATCATCAAATCCTCCCCCCAACGTTCTCTGATTATTTTTTTTTTCATTTTTCAATTCTTGGTGGTCATTTAAAGTAAAAACTGCTATTTTTTACGAAAAATTGGGCCATTTTGTGGCACAATTCTGGTAGAAAACCCCTTTAATGTAAAAAAAAAAATCATCAGAGAACGTTGGGAGGAGGATTTAATGATACTTTGACTAAATTTCAATGGTTTTTTATTTCTGATAATTTCCAGCTGAGATACAGTGATCACCGCAAATCGTCTATTTCAAAGAAACGTTCTTGGAAAAGCTCCGTTGTTAGTGGATATTTTCGCATAAAAAAATTACTCAATGTTGTTCAATCCATGCTTAATAATGTTCAAAAGGTTTCAATAAATCTGCTTAATCTATACGTCTAAAAAAAAATCGTAAGAAAAGTGTTTTTTTCTCCACGCGTAAACCCTTACCCCCCCCCCCCCCCCTTAAGGGGTGAGTGGGAGGGGGGGGGGGGGGGGTCATTGGGATTGAGGGAAAGGGAATTATTGGAGGCTGATGAGACAGTTACATTTGTTTCTGAAAATCACTAAACCACTTTAGCCCCTATATCATATATTGATTGGTGCCGTACGGTGCCAGGTGTTTCCCCTATACTTCTCATTCCTTTTTGCCTCTTCCTGGTTAACATTAAACTATGGGTAAAACTGCTGGCTAGACTGCAGGAGAAAAGAATTGTCACTAAAATTTCAGTTATTCAGAAAATTTGAATTTCTACTTTTTTTTAGAGAATATCTCGAAAATTATGAGAGATAGGAAAGTTTTGTTGAGACTTTTTTTTGTGGATCTTAAAATTTCTTATAAAGAAGATTACGAGTTAAATTCTGCTATCTCGCTTAGTTTCTGAGTTATACTAAAAAAGTGGTCGGAAGTCAATTTTAGTATCACTTTTTTTGTTGATTATCTCGGAATTTAAGGAAAATAGGGAAATTTTTTAGAGATCTTTTTCGTAAAGGAAAATTAGAGCTACAACAAAAGTTTCTACAAAAATTTCTCTATCTCCGTCAGATTCCCAGATAATCTCAAAAAACTGATCATCAAAATAAATTTTAAATTTAATTTTTTTCCATCAACAAAAAAAAAAAAATTACATAATTTACTCTAAAAAAAAATGTGAATCAGATCCGGCACAATTCGCTGATGTAATTCATCTCTCCACATCGTGATACACTTCTTTTTTATATTTATTCTCTCATTTTCGCAGTATTTTTTTTTATCATCCGATAAAATGCGATAATTTTATTTAAAAAAAAGGAAAAAACATGTGATAAGTAACTAATTTTGGCAAACTCATGGCCTGTGTTTTGCAGACTCAGAAGCAACGAGATTACTCGGTATTTGAATTAAATAAAATAAAATGAAAGCCCATTTTCTAATTTCGTCCTTTATGATGTTATTGTACTAAGAGAATCTCTCAAATTTTCACACAAAAATAATTGCTATCTTGTTTGTTTCATTTGAATCTCAATGGACACTTCTTTGCGATCGTAAATATCAGTAATTTAGTTTTTGGAATTTTGCGTAATCTCCAAATTTACGGGTCTATTTTGATTTTCTCTTTTTATTTGGCAAAATTAATTTATTCAAATTCGTTAATTTTCTGAAATTCAATGCCTTTTTTTTTTTTTTTTTTAAATATTTTTATTAATTATTTCAGGCACTACCGAAAGGTACACAGCAATTGGCACTGCGAGGACAGATGGAGAGACGGCGGCCACCGTTTCTCAGAGGCTCCCCAAAACCCATCGAGGTAAATAAACAAAAAAAAAAACAAAATTCATAATTAATTTGTTGGTAATCGGCAATAGTGGTCACTCCAGAATTTAATGAATTATTACATTAATTAATTATCAAAGTACCAACGTTTCGTCTGCTGTGCGCAGACCTCATAGTCGGAGGAAAAACAAAAAAAAATTCATAATTAATTATCGGATTTATTTTCATGATTAAATATTCAATTTCGCTAGTTGTTCATAGGGATATTCGAAAAAATTGATAACAACACCAAAATATCCTCAAATCTCTTGAAAATATTTTGATGTTGTTAACAATTTTTTACAATATTCCTATGAACAACTAGAAAAAATTGAAAATTCATAATTTTTGATTGAAAATGAGAACTGTAATTGTAATTTATTGCAATAAGAGTCCAGGCAAATGCCCATCGAAGTCAAAGAATAGTACATAAAATAGTACATGGTTATGCTATCAATGGTCGAACAAATATGATTCCTCATATCACTAAAAATTGCATTCAAATAAGTGATACCTCAAGAAAAAAAAATGTTTTTTGCAAGAAAAATCACCCAGTTGAAGAAAATTCACGGTAAATATGGAGATTAACGGCCTTTCAGAATAAAATTAATTCAAAATGAATTTGAAATTGCTTCAGGAAGGGAGAGGAAGAAAATAAGATAATATATCGGAATCAAAAATTCGAAGGTAAATAGTGAAACTCGCAATAGCTCAATTGATAGAGCACTAGACATGTAATCTGATGGTTGTGAGTTGAAACCTCGCTTGCGCATTCCCTATTTTCTTCCGAAATTTGATTCTGAGATTTTCAAATTTTATGAAAAAGGCCCCTAATCTACATACCGTCAATGGCCCAATTAATGCCATCGGCCCGATTAATGCCACTTTTCATACATTTTCGTGATTATTAAACTTATTCGAATTCTCAACTCTAAGTAATTGGTAACAGTGGCTAGAAAAAATTTCTGCAGACACCGGACAATCAAAATATCCGATATTTTTCTACTAGATATATTTCTAAAATTAATCCGTTAAATGCGACCAGCGTGCTCAGCAAGATAAAGCCCTGAAGCTCTTCATGTGGGGTTAGAATGCCTCATCAGTTCAATGTGTGATATTGAGAAAATTTATGTATTTAATGAATCGAAAATTGCATTGATTGTTAGCAAAATCATTGAACTTTCGTATAAATCGACGAATAATTTAAAAATAACGACCAGGGATGGAAATTAATTGATGGCAGTTATTGGGACACTCTATGGCAGAAATCGGGCCAGGGTGGCATGAATCGGGCCATGAGCAAAATATTTTCAAAAATATAAATTCAATAATTTTTATCATCAATTCAGGAAAATGATTAATGGAAATGATAGTCCAGACCCTAAATTTGTTCGAGGAAAAATCAAATTTGAATTGATGATAATATATAATTTTTCTATGAAAGATATGTGGCAGAATAGGTCTCTTGGTGGCATTAATTGGGTCATTGACGGTATTCACCGAATTTACTTCACTCCAGAAAATTGCGATATATCGTTGCCTTAGAGTTGAAGAAGCATGATTGCTGTGTATAAATATAGCACTTACGCCCCTCTGTTTCTAAGGCGACGATATACAGATATAAAAATTGTGAAGGAAAATTCTGTTACAGGAAGGATTTTCTTGACCCAAGATTTTTTTTTTAATATAGATATCAATGTTCAATATTAACCATGATAAAAATGAACTAATGACTTTTCAATATTACACAAGCAGCTGAAATACCCAATATCATAAAATATCACAAGAATTTCCCTGAGCATATTATTATTAAAGCTATTCAATTGAATTTCATTCAAAACTAAGTGACATTAAAATTGAAATTACAGAACAGTCTCTTGTCTCAAATATTTTCCGATTATATTGAAAATATCTCCGAAATGCATTGGTTTAGTGGAAAATATCAAAGAACTTTTTTTCTTCAAAAAAAAGTTTATTTAATTTTTTACAAAAAAAGTTTCCTCATAAATTTTCATAAATTCAATAGTTTCTGAAATATCCTCGAATTAAAATCAACTGAGGTAGAAATCTTCGAAAAAAACGCGAATAAATAATTGATAAAAATGCAAAAATTAAATTTTCTAATATCATTTTCTTAATCATTGATAATCCATGAATTCAATGCCATTTTTACTGAAATTTATCATCTTTAATTAACTGTCGATGAAAATGCGCCGTTTGAATTTTCCCGCCTTTTTTAACGCCTCGACAGTAGTGACGTCTCAACACTGTGGCTGCATTGGATACTTGCATCAAAACGTAAACAAAAGCATAACCTGATAAACGTCAGTGTTTGACAGTTTTCAAATGCAAGAAAGTAATCGCAATTTTTTTTACGTTAAAAAAATGATAAATACCTGTGCAAATGGATAGAAAATGTGACGAAATTGGAAAAATCAATAATTTTTTTTTTTTTTATTCAATAAAAAAATCAATAATTTAATGTGATAATAAAGAGAGCTGCTGGTATGGCTCGACGTCGATTAGATTTCTCGCATTTTTCGGTAATGTTGATTTATGAATTTTCAATAAGAAAAAAAAAATTTAATCAATTTTTATCATTCATTAATTATTTATTCATTATTTATTAATTTTTCGCCGAAAATCTGGAATCATGATAAAATTGAAATCCTTTGTTTTTTTATTCATTTATTACTTTTTTATTTATATTTTTATTAATTATCATCATCCTTTTTTTTAATCAAAATTAAAACCCATGAAAATATTCAATTTGTTTGTTTTTGATTCAAATATCTATTTCTCCATAATTGTAAATGAATTTTCACTGTGATAACTTGAGAAAATTCCAGTTTTTGATAAATATTTTGGAAATGAAACGAGATACACACATTTTTACTCCTATCTTTTTTGCAGATCGAAACCTGAGTTCCAAAAATGATTTTTTCAAAAAATTTTGGATCTCCCCTAGATTCCGAGATATCTTCGAAAAGCTGATTTCAAAAATTCATAAAAGTGAAGTCGCTCCACCAAAATCTATGAATATCTCAGAGAGTAAGCGAGATAGCGCAATTTCGTCGAAACCCTATTTGTAGAAAATTCCAAGATCTACAAGAAAGATCTCTACCAAAATTACGCTATCTCCCTTAGTTTCTGAGATATTCTCAAAGAACAAGTAAAAGCAGAGTATGCTCCAGCTTCTCACTCCAATTGAGGATAGGGAATATTAATCGATTCATCGAATTTTCCAATTTTTTTTTTTAAATAATCGATTTTTTTGCTCGTTATTTTTTGTCGACGATTCATCGATGTCCGATGTTTTTCACTCAACATCGCCGACATTTTCAAATCTCAAAAACCCAGTGTCAAATGAATAATATTGATTAAGGGGTGACACCATTGTACAATTTTTAGAAAATTGATTTTTTTTTCTTGCTTTAAAAATTACTTTCGGCTTTCCAGAATACGGGCAAGAAAAGTTATCACCTGAAACCCATTTTTTCACATGAAATTTTGAATTTTTCCCGAGTCATTTCTTCATATTCATAGCCTGAGTCAAAAACTTCAATCGTGTTTTTCTCGAAACATGATTTTTCAGATTGGCACGCAGCATAACTCCAATAATTTTCATTATTTTCATTTGAATTTCCCACAGCATCTTGAAAACAATATTTCAAACCGAAACACGCAGGGGATTTTTAAAAAATTGATTTGCACTTTTTTTATTGATAAAAAATTGCCAGTTTTATGGTCGAAATTTGAATTTTCCAATTCCAATCGTCACCAATCCCACAAAAAACAATATTTTTAAAATCCCCTACGTATTTCTGTAGCTATATGTATCTAGACTGAGTCAATTTTTTTATATTTTTTTCAATTGAAATTTGCCCCAGTTACACTGCGTGCCACAGATTTTTTTTTTAAATTCGAAGAACCTCGCAAGAATGGCTCTTGTGTCGTCATTCTTCGATATTTTTTGATGAATTTTTTTTTCTGATGACTCAAATATATGCTCAATCACTCCCTTAAATATCATCATTTTATTGCCACTTTTTCTATAGAACAAAAAAAAAAGTCAAAAAGCTCCTTTTTTAAAGACTTTTACAGTGATGTAACCTCTTAAACCATCAATCCATACACTCATTCCATACTTTATCATACATGAAATTTGAATCATTTACGGAAAAAACAATAATGTCTTGTACTTCTTTATTCATCTCACCCATTCTATTCTACTTTTTACGATTAAGTATACCCTAATAAAAAAAAAATGGAACTTTCATTCTTTTTTCCTGCTAATAATCGATGAATCGAGAATCCGATTATTTTTTTCTATGCATCGATAAAAAAACATCGGCATCAAAAAACATGGATCATTAGAAAATCGATTCTTTCCTCAAGCATCGAACATCCTTACACTCCAATAAATTTTCAACAGTTGTCTTTCTCTTTCAGCCAGGAAAGGGCAGCAGAATGGAGACGAGTACCGCTCCTCTAGAGAGCATTGGTAGTGACGACGACCTTTCCCCCGATGCCTTGGCTCGCCAGAATTTCGAGCTTCGTCACCGATTGGAGGAGGAATCCGCGAGTTACAAGCGGCGATTGACAACCTACCGCCAGGCTCAGCAGCACCAAGCAGCCCTCGTCTCCCGCCTTCAGGCGAAAGTCCTCCAATACAAGCAGCGCTGCTCAGAACTCGAGAGCCAAATGGCGGAGTCCTTACCGATGATCGAGAGCACTCGACTCCCCACCGTTTCTTCCGCGAGCACCTCCGCCCTCGAAGCAGCGCACCAAACTCTTCGTGACATAAGAGAGGAGCAGATCCAGGACCTGGATACAGCCCTGCGCAAATTATCCGAGGAGCGTCGCCGCTCCGAAAAGCTCATCGAGCTTAATGCAGCCCTGAAGAACCAGCTCGAAGAGTCCCACAGAACGAACGAGGCCCTGACGAACGACCTTCAGAAACTCGGCAACGACTGGGACGTCCTTCGGGAAGAGATGAACCTGAAGGAGGACGAGTGGAAGGAAGAGGAACTTGCTTTCAACGAGTACTACACCTCCGAACACCATCGGCTACTGAATCTTTGGCGCGACGTCGTTGCCCTGAAGCGCGTCTTCTCCGACATGAAGTCCTCCACCGAGCGCGACCTCACGAAGTTCCAGAACAAACTGACAACAGCGACCAATGACATGACGTCGGCCTGCAGTGGTGTGAAACTGGCGCTTCAAGTGCAAGCGTCTGCACTGCAGCCGACAATTAGCCAACAGGTAGATGATGAGGTTTCTTGTCAAAAGAACACATACAAAAATAATACACATAAAAAATACATGTAATACATACAATTCATGTAATTGCATGTCGTCGCCTTAGAATCAAAGGGACGTAAGTCATGTGAATAAGCGTATCACTTACGCCCCTTTGTTTCTAAGGCGACGATGTAATACATGAAATGATGAGGATTTAAATTTGATGGGAAAGTATGAAAAATCCTCAAGGGGTTATGCGCAGTGAGAAGGCCAAAAAAGTGCGGTTTTCAACAATTTTTCCTGATAAGGCATATCAATTTATCAACATAAAAATTCATATACATATTGTTGGAACTTCTGACTTCATTTTTATATTTTTTTCATTTCAGAAATAATAATTTTTTAAGCTGCTGTAGCCGATTTCCGGGAGGTCCTCTGAAAAAAGACGTTTTGCAGTGACCACGACATCTCTGAATCGGATCATCGAAAATTAAAAAAAAAAAAAATTTCGTTGATGTAAGTCATAATCTAGTATTTAATCGAAGGCATAAGTGGGATATTCATTTTTGACCGAATGGTGAATTCTCAGAAGGAAAAAAAAATCAATTTCTGATGAAAATTTTGGCCTTAAGTTGTTCGTAAAACGGAAAATATTCATCGGTAAAAAAATCTTCGATTAATTACTAGATTATGACCTATATCAACGAAATCTTTTTTTTTTTATTTGCGATGATCCAATTCAGAAATATCGTGATCACTGCAAAATGTCTTTTTTTTTAGGACCCCCTGGGAATCGGCTACAGCAGCTTCAAAATTGATTATTTCTGAAATGAAAAAATAATAAAAATTAGGTCGAAAGTTCTAACAATACGTATATAAATTTTTATGCTGATAAATTAATATGTCTTTCTAGGAAGAATTGCTGAAAAACCGCACTTATTTCGGCCTCCTGACTACGCATAACCCCTCAATTCTCTTCTACCTTCTTCTTCTCCAAAAAAGAAAGTTTAAGTACTTGAATCTGAAATTTTTCTCCAAAGTTTTTGACTTTTTGGTAGCTCAGTTGGTAGAATAGCAGACTGATAATCCGAAGATCTCGGGTTCGAATCCCGTTTTGAACATATTTTTTCCCCGATTTCCTTTTTCTACAAATTTTTAATTTTTTCCTGCAGTTTCAGTGTGCAGAATCGTCGGACACGCGGAGCGAGATGATCACATTGAAGAGCCAATACGAAGTAGCGATGAACGACATCAGGATGAAGGACGAGAGGATAAACCAGTTGATCAGAGAAATTAACAATCTAGAGGAACGATGCGGAATTGCTGAGGTCAATGTTGGCCAGGCAAACAGGATCCAGGAGGAGATGGAGATTTTGGAGTCAGCGCTGAGGGACATTGCGCATGCGGTAATCCAAGATGCAGAGTGCCGGGACAGTGACAACATCCAGCCGACTCCGCATGTCCACTTGTCTCAGAGCACAACGATTCCTCAGAAATCCCCCAAGCGCAGCAGAGGCAATACGATTCCTGCGTTCGCCGAGAGTACGATAAGCGCAGTACAAGCGTCTTTGCACAAATATCAGCTGACGATACACGAGCTGCAGGTGAAGCTCCAAACGAGTCGCGAGCAGCTCATCGTGAGCAAGAAGCAGTGCGACACGGCTGAGGAGAACGTCCAGATTCTCGAGGAGCGGACGAACGAGTTGATTGTCCAATTGGACAACTGCCGTGTCCAATGTGCTCAACTGAATCAGGAGCGAGACATGCTGCAAAAGAGTTTAGAGCAGACGAGGAGCGACAAGAATTCGCTGGAGAAGAGCAAAGCCGAGATGAACAGAGCGATCGAGGAGGTGAACACTGATTACGAAAAGCTTCAGAAGATCAACAGCAAGCTGCAGAAATGCTGCGACAATCTAGAAGACGACAAGATCTACTTACAGAGCGAGCTGGACAGAATGAACAAAGAGAGCGAGATGAGAGAGTTGAACTTCAGAGCAGAGGAGGAACGCTGCAGCAGAATGAGAGAAGAGTTATTGACAATCAGGGAGGAGTTAAACCGCACGTACTTGGCGAAAGATATGCTGGAACAGCAGAAATTGGAGGGAGACAATCTCCTGTCAATCATCGAGAAGAACAAGGGAGACATTGAGCTCGAGCTTGAGAAAATCATCCTAGAAAAATCGGACTATCAGGACGAGTTGATGAAGATGGAGACAATCTGTACGAATCACGAGAGAGACAAGCAGAGATTGCAGGAGGACATGAAGCGGCTGGAAGACGAGAAGCAGAAGCTGATGAATCAATGCAGTGATCAGTTGGGCGACTTAGGCTCTCTGCGTAAGGAACTTCTCCAGGCTGAGCAGATGCGCTTGGATCTGGAGTCTGACAAGGTGACGCTGAACGAGAAGATCAAATTCTTGGAGATTGAGAAGGAGAAAGTGGAGATTGAGTTTGGTCAGGTGACGAGGGAACGCAGTGATTTGTCCAATCAGTTGTCGATACTTGCGAGGAAGAAGGAGTCGTTGAATGAAGAGCTGATGAGAATAAGGCAGCGTTTGGAGCAGTCGAATGAGATGAATGCACGATTGAATAGGAATCTGGAGGAATTGGTCAAGGACAATGAGGAGAAGCAGGTGATCATTGAGACTAATGAGAAAGAGCTGCAGAGAATGCAGGAGCTGCTGGCGTCAATGAGGACGGAGAAGGAGACACTGGAGGGTGTTTTGTTCGATACACAGACTAATTTGGAGACAACGCATGTCAAGAAGGTCCAGCTGGAGAAGGAGCAGCAGGAGCTGTTGGTAAAGCAGGAAAGCTTGAAGGGGCAAATCTCGAGATTGACGAAGGATCTGGACAACAGTGAGAAACGAGCGCAAGAGATTAAGCACAACCTGACGCAGCAAAGAGGTAATCAGGAAGCGGAGTTTCAGGGGATCATAGTGAACCTTAAGAAGAACAGTGAAGATACGTACAGAAAGCTCAACGAAGAGAAAGAACAGGTGCGTTTGTCGCTGGAGAAGCGGCTGCAGCAGACAATGGCATCGCTGGAATCTCAGAAGGAGGATGAAGTTGGTCAGCTGCAGATGAGGATCGAGGAGTTGCAGCAGCACATTGACAATCTCTGTCAGCAGCACGAAGAGTCTCTCCTGCGGGCTGAAAATGACAAGCAGCAGTCGCTGCTGATAGCTCATCATGATCAGCAGGCGCTCATGGAGAAGCTGGAGAATTTGTACAGGGAATTGGAGGAAGAGAGGAATACCTTAGAGCGCTTGAGGAGAGAGGCGAATTCGCGTGCTGAACAGGATCGTAACAATATCAATCAATTGCGGGATGAGTTGAATAGGATGAAGGCGAAGCTGGAGGAGACTAAGCTCCACGATGATGAGGAGAGGATGCGGCTCGAGCTGAGGATAGAGGACGTGCTTAAAGAAAGGGAAACAGTCCAGAAGGAGTGTGAGGAACTCAGGGTTCAGCTTCATGTGGCGGAAGACAAAGTTGATAGCTTACAGAATCAGCTGCAGGAGACAGTCAGAAAGCTTAAAGATGCGGAGAACATGATTGAAGCGTTGAGGAAAGAACTCGTGGATGTTAGGAGACAATTGGCGGATTCTAATTACGCTATTGACAAATACAGTAATACAAACAAGGAGCTGCGTGATCATGTGAAGCGGATCGAGGGGGAGAAGCGCGAACAGGCAAGGGGTCTGGAGGAAGCTTACCAGAAAATTGCGACTATGGAGGACATGAGGACGAATTTAGAAGCAGAGAAGAATCGACTGCAGTCGCAACTGCGGGATATGGAGCATGAACAGCTGCAGATACAGCAGCAGCTCCGATTCACTCAGGAGGAGCTGCAGAAGAGTCAATCGTCTAATTCACAGGCGCAGACGGAGGAAAGGGAGCTTCAGGCGCGACTGGCTAATGAGACGGAGGAACGGGAGAGACTTCAACTGCAGTTGCATCAGTTGAAGAAGCAAGTGGTTGATTTGGACAATAGTCTGGAAGTGACAAGAACGGAACTGGGAAGGCTGAGGGCTAGAGGCGATGAGGAGGACGAAAGATGGCGTGGAAGAGAGCAGGAGCTTTTGGTGAGGCTGGAAGACAGTCGATGCAGGGAACGGAAGCTCGAGGATCAGAAGCACAATCTAGAGGTCTGTTTGGCAGATGCGTCGCAACAGCTGCAGGAGCTTAAAGCACGTTTGGGTGGTTCTGAGGGGAGGGTCAGAGCGTTGGACGGTCAGTTGAGTCAACTGGAGGCAGCGAAGAAGGAAGTTGAGCAGAAACTCAGCAGTGTTGGATCGACACTACGTCGGATCGCTGGTATCCAACTGGATGGAACTGTCAATATGCCGTTCAAACTCATGAGTCCATCACGAAGATGGAGCCCAGTGCGTTCTTCTCATCAGGAGCACGAGGGAAAGTGCGATGTGATCCTAGATGTCGATCCAGAGGCTGTTAGAAAGGGTGTAAGATCATTGATGCAACAGGTTGCACAGATTGAGCGTGAACGAGATGACTGCAGAATTGAATTGAGCAGTGTTAAGAAGCAATTATCAGAGACTCAGGATCATCAGAATAAGAGTGATTCTAAACTCAATAATATGAATACATTCTTGCGTAATCTCCAGGATGAGAAGGCAGCGCTGGAGGCTAAATTGTCACAGAAACAGGCAGCATATCAGGCACAGCATGAGGCATTGCATTGCAAGTCTCACGAGGTTGAGCAGCTTCGGGAAAAGATTACGAGCTTGGAGTTGACGGTGACCAGTGAGTCTGATGAGAAGATCCAATACGAGGAAAAATTAGAGAAAATGAAGCAAGCGTTAGGGAGATTGGAGAATGAGAAGCGGGGTCTTCAGGAAGACCTAGGCAGATCTGAAGCTCGTTCCACGAAGCTGGAGCTCCAGCGAATGTCGTTGGAAGGTGATCTCCAACGTCTGCAGATGATTCTCCAGGAGAAGGATGGAAATCTCCAAAAGCTGCAGGATCGCCTTGATGTTCAGGTTCGGACGTCAACGGGTCTTGAGGAGCGTTGTGCTTCTCTCAAATCGACGATCGAACAGCTGAATCTTGGTCTGGAGAGGGCGGCAGCTACTGAGACGGAATTGAAGAATGAAATCGGAATACTGAGAAGATCAAGCATGGAGAGCAATGCGATGAATGCCAGCAACAATGAGAAGCTCAAGCAGCTCCAGAAGCAGCTGGCAACTGCGGAGAATGAGAGGCGAGTTGTCTCGGAGCGTTTGGATGCAGCGCAGCAATCGGTGATGGAGCTGAAACACGCGAACCAGTCGCTGATTGATCAGAACTCGAGACTTCAGAATGATCTGGCGAACAACGAGGTTCAACGGTCGGGGCTGGAGTCTCAGTTGAGATTGGCTAGTTGGCCGCCAGAGAGCAGCTCGAATAAGGACGAGGAGATGGTTAGGCAGCTGCAGGTAGCGCAGAGGGACAGGAGTGAAATGCGCGGAAAGGTAGATGCGCTTAATGATAAGGTGAGGTCTTTGGAGGCTGATAAGAGGAATTTGGAGAGACAGCTGCAATCAGTCAAGGCTACGAGCGGACGCAGCAAGAGCTATGAACGTCCTGAGAAGGCGCACATTGAGCTGATGGGCTCGAGCATTAGTATGGAGATTCTTGAACAGGAGAATCGAGATTTCCGCCTCAAAATAAGGAGACTCGAGACACAATTGGGGGAGAAGGATGCAGAGATCATGAGGCTGAAGACACTTCATTCCCATTCACATTCACATGGTGCTTTGGATTCTGGTCGGGACCGATCGGCGGAAATTGAACGACTCAGGGCAGCACAGCTGCAAGCTGAGAAGCTTCTGGAGGCGAGGGAACAGAGTCATCGGCAACAAGTTATTCGACTTGAGAATCAGATACAGCTATTGAGAGAACAGTTGAATCAGGAGATCAAGCGACGACAACTCTATGTACTCAGGAGCTCTAGGGCCGGCAGAGAAATGCAACACTTGAGACAGGCACTTGGGGACTCCCTGAGAACTGTATCACAAGATCCTTCGTTAGATGCAATACTACTTGAACATGAGGCAAGAAAGCTGGATACTACTGTAACTAGTACAACGAGTCTACCGCCATCTTTGGCATTACCACCTCCACCTTCTTCTTACGATCGGAGGTCGCCTCATCCTTGAGGTTCTAGAAGAAAAAACAAGACAAAAAAGACGTAAAATCAAGCCCCAGAAGAGCTATGATACTTGACACGTGCGTCATCAAAATGGCTGCCACTCGCCGCCATTTTGAAACTGTTCACAAGTGTGTTCAGATGTTCTGAGTATTAGAATTTTATAATTTTTCATAATTTTTTGATACAAGTGCCTCCAAATGATTTTTGCAAATTTCATAAGTTTCAATGTTTATACATGAAACGGAAATTATCACGGTGATAATCAACACATCGTACAAACTTATACCAAAAAATATTTTCATAGTTTTATTCTTTCTAATTATTAAGATTGAGTCATTTTTTACACATATCCTTCCAATTTTTAGGATCTATCAGTATTTATTTCACTAATTTTAATTAATTAAAAAAATTGAATTTTAATTAATCATCAATTGTAACTTTCGTGTACAGTCGAACTTCTATATTTGCATATTTCTAGTAGACTCCGCTCACTTTCTCCCACCAGCAAATGACAGTTTTGCAGGATGGGAAAATTATTTCCAGATTATTTTAGAAATATTTCGGAAACTTGGGGGTTTCACAGAATTCATGAAGAATCTTTCTTTATAGAGAATATTCTCCTTTACAACAATCATTCTTTCGACATTTTTCCCTGAATCGAGTTATTATGAAGTGCCCATTCTTCTTTTTGACAATATTGATGAATCACTGGAACTTTCGGAAGATTTTACGATCGTAAATGAATATGCAAATGAAGAGATTGGACTGAAAATTGAAGTTATTATTGATATAAAAAATAATCCGTCCAATGAGAGTGAAAATGCTACGTTTAGTCTTGATCACGAGACTAAAATTGTTAACCCTAGCAGAGTGCATCGTAGGAGATAAGCTTTTTTCGTGATGAAATGATCGAAAAATCATTCATCACAGATTTAAGGTAGTATCCCAGAGTACAGTCGATAAAACAAAAAAATGAGGGTTCATAGATTAATTCCCAATCAATTGCTGATAATTCGGAGGAACGTCTTTCAAATCATTCGGAAAAGTGATTAAACTATTCGAAAGTCTTCAGCTGGTGAATATATTTTTTTTTGTTTCTCGAATTTTCTTAAGGTAAGACTATCGCTCAAGTCGCCACTAAGAGTGGGGGTAAGGGAGGTTAGAAAAAAATCATCTGGAACAACCAAAGGAGGGAGAAATTGTTCAGCCTATAATGCTATTCAGCCTCAATATATTTCTTGCTTTTATATGAAAGCATAATTTGATCAAAACAATCATATCTACTAATATCCCGATTTTTTTTTAAAGAATCATTTTTTTAAATTTTGATACGGGCCTGCCTACGCACACTGATATGCGCGTATACGTATGCGCGCACACTAGAGAATAATTCTGTAGTTGTACACACATACAGAGCGACCGTGTATACGTACACAGCGGTGCTGGTTTGCCATTAATCGTTTATTTTTTTTTCTCCAAAACTACGTGTCAGAAATAGCTGATTCTAGTCTCTAAAAATTCTGAAAAGGTCTGGTTATGGGCTACAATTTTTTCAGAAGCCCCGTAAATGCCGTTTTCCTATAAATTTATAATGATTGAATCGCGACTCAATTTACACGAGTTCTTATGGGGAAAATGAAATTTTTGAAATTCAATATCTCGAATTCTACGGGTCAGAACATTTTTCTCCATAAGGAAAAGTTTTGTGGTTTCCTGTGAAGAATATCTCTGAATTTTTTCAGATTTTTCGTATTTCAAGCCTCTGGTGATAGTCACACCTTAACATTACTAATCTCCTATCACATGCATGAGACAGAGAGAGAGGCAAATAGTTACGACTACCTTCTAATTAAAATTTCTCAATAACTGTACGGTGAATTGAATATTTTTTTCTTCTATTATTTAGTTGAAATGCTGTTCTCTTCGCCAATTGTTTTTAAATAATGGGTCAACCATGTGGTTCTTTTAGTAATTTCGTTATTTCTGTTCAATTTAGGGCAGTTTACCCCCACCACCGCTATTTTCAGCAAACTTTGATAATTCATACATATCTCATAAACTACACGGACAAAATTATGAAAAAAATTCAGAAAAATGTAGAAAAAAATATCGTCTTCAATATAGCATCAAAAACATAAAGGGGTTAATTGTACTCGAGTACGCTGGGATCCTACCTTAAGTAAAATCATCAATATTTTATGATTAATTTTGAAATCTGTAGAAAAAACGTTTTTTTTTCTTGTAGTCATTCCTTTTTTTAGAGAAGGAAAAAAATGTAGAATGTGGACTGCGTCGGTTCTCAAATACTGAGAGCAGTAGACGTCTAGTCTTATAAAAAAAATTATTTATTAAAAAAATTCACGATAGACATGCCGATGTGCCTGATATCTGGCTTACGGATTATAAAGTATTATTTATCCACTGATTTTTTGCAATTGGTACAAATTATTTATCCTCAATTAAAATATTAATCTATATTATAATTTTAAATTTGAAAATTTGAATCAATATTATGAGATCGTTTTTATTGACATGAGAAAGATGAAAGAAACTGCCATTTTATTTGAATTGAGTGTTCCACAGAGGACCAAAATTCACTCACAATGCCATTACGATTAAACTTTTTACACTAATCAGAAGAGGCGATAGATTGAAAACAATAAAATCGAGAAAAATCGAAAAAAAAATGAAACAAATCATTAAAAATGTGTGACTTTAGAGTAATTGATTGAAATGTAGTAATTTATTGTTACCGATTTAGTTTTTGTTAATATTACATCTGTAGTGATTGTAGGGATAAATAAATAGACGATTGGAAAATATCTAGCATTTTTTATTTATTTATTGACGATAATACCATTTTTGTTTCGAGATTTTACTCATAATTCTGGAAATGAAAATATTGTTTGAAAAAAAAAATTGATTGATAGTTAAAAAAATCTAATTCAAGAGAAATTTGTTAATTCAAACAAAAATTCCACTGGTTATTTTTAAATATTTGATTTTCTTTGGAAATTATTCGAGAAAAATGTGGCAAAATGAAACGAGACTTTTTTTTTTGTAAAAATGAGTAAAAAAAAATCTTTCTTCATTTTACCATCCAAGGCAGTTTTAGTCTAGTAGGATAAGTGTATCTTTTTCATCATTCATTTTATTGAAAAATATCCGGAAACTTAGTGAGGAAAATCCTCTACAGAAATGAAACAGGACAAAATTGCGCTATCTCGCTTACTTTCCGAGATATTCTTCAAAAATAAATGATTAAAAAAAAAAAATTCATCCTGTTCCACTTCTTCACTACTGGACTTTTCATTTTTCTCCCCTAATTCTTGGAATTTTCCAAAGAAGTTCCTGCAACAAGCAGAAGTTAATTACGAAACGATGGAAAATCCTCGCAATTCCGGAAATTCCCGCAAGAATTTTATGAAGTCCACTTCTTTAATTTAAGAGACTAGAGAAAGCTCAATGGATTAACCATATTACCACAATCATCCCTTATATTTCTCGAGATAAGCCTAGCAGTCGATTTTTCGAACACTCCGAGCTGACATAATACATGGTTGCAACCGGGAACGAGTATTTCTGTTGTGCTATCCGAATTCTTGAAGAGTACCTAAAGAAGAAAAAAAAAAGAAGAAAAATAGAGTTGAGTGGAGGAATGCTTACGTAATAATCAATGTCAAACCTTGACGTAAAGATTTTGATTCAATTCATGCAATTCAAAGATAACAGATGCCGTAAAATCCGGTATTTGCATTTGATAAGCACCAAGACTGGTGAGTATTGCAATCGGATGAATGTCATTTCCAACGTAAATGAACATTTCTCGAGGGTTCAATCCGCTTATGTATTTGTCCACATGATTCAACCATTCCTGGATCCAGACACCTAAAAAATAATTTTTTTCACTGATTTTTTATTTTTTTAAGAGTGTGCGAATGGTAGCGGAAACTGGGACAAGAAAGACCGTTAGTTTAAAATGATTTGGAATTTTTGTAAGGATGTCAGGGCGAGATCGACGACTTTGCTAAGAGTGCAGAGAATTGAATGATTCTTTAAAAATATATTCTTCGATCCACTATGGACTTGCACGCAGAATTTCAAATTGCTTTGGAGCCTGAGTGAGACGCAGTGATTTTATAAAACATCCCATTCAACACGTGATTTATGAAAATTTCGAAAAAAATACGAAGAAACGGCTAGAAATGCAGCCATTGATTTGGAATTTTGCACACATCTGAATCCGGCATACACAAACATACTACAGTAGAGCTTTCCTTGTGTTAACTGACCCCGTATGTAAACTTTTTTGTTTCCCTTGTTGTTGTTTGTTATTTGTGCTGCTTGCGCAGCTGGCCTTTAATAATTACGTTATAGAGCTGATGTTACTAATTTTTATGTGACAAACTGTGCTCCGATACTTTCTTCTGTTGTGATGAGCTACACAAACTTTCTATCCAGTTGGGACTCGAACCTTGGTCTTTCGCTTCTTCTTCTTTTTTGTGCTGCGACTAGGCGCTGGCTGGCCTTTAGCCTTAAGCTATACAGCCAATGAAACCTGGTCTTTCGCATGTTAATCTACGGTCTAATCTACGGTGCCAGACAACTAAAGTAAATTTTTTTTTGTTTCCCTTGGGTCAATTTCTGCTCATTTTTTTCCTCTGAACTCCCAGGTCAGAAGTCTAGTGCGCAACTTTTGAAGTGATCCAAACGGTGTTAAAGTGATCCAGTTGCGCCTGTGTAAATAGATTCGCTGCCTCGTGTATGCCTAATTGCGCGCAGTCGCACGCGAGGCAGCGAACCTATTTGCGCAGGCGCAAGCGGATCAGTTTAACATAGTTTGGATCACTTTAAAACGTAAAGAACACAACCCAGTATTCATAACCCCATTTTTCAAACTGCGCATGCGTCATGACTCCCGGGTAGGAGATTGAGGAGAAGTTGAAACAAGGGGAGTGGCCTGGTCTCGACGAGTTGATACAAGAGGAACTCTACTGTATTGACAAGTTGAGTCGATGAGGAGCGCAACCCATGTAGGGTTTCTCGACATCCACAGGGTGGCGGATGTTCGGGCCAAATTATTTTATGCAATTTTGGGCAAGTCGATCAAAGGCCAAAGTACGGAAAAATATCGGGGCGTGGATATTGTTTCCGCGAATAAGCCCGATATTCTTCCCAACGTCAAGCCTTGTATATTGGGATGGTGAGTTAGTATCGTAACTCGATTCTATATCGAATAGCCGAATATCGGGAAACCTATATCTATCCGAAATTCGGACCGAAGTCATGACACAATTAATTCGAAACGATTATCGAACGTAATTCGCGTACACGAAGTTCGGCTGCTCTACTTTTGACAAAAATATTTCCAACATCGCTCCCCCAATTTCGCGGTACGAATTTCAATCGATACCATTATTGGCTAGGAGTTCGGACCAATATAGTTTCCCTATATCGAAACTCGGCAGTTCGACATTGCCCGAATTGCGGGCCTATTTCGGTTTCCTACATGGGAAGTACCAAAAAATTATTAAGGCCCAGTCTACCGAGCCAAAATTGCTGCTAACCGTGTGTTAGCTTAACTCTGACTTTGGGGCGAATATCAAAAACTGCGGGTTAACGTAACTCAGTGTTTATATTCGAAATGGCCGGAATCAGAGTTACCACCATCAAGGCATTGTAACCCCAATCCATCGACGCTAAATTTCCCGCTCGAATCATTGGTATTTTCAGCTCATAAATCAACAACTGAATGGTAACATTGCTGTTCGCAATTTTTACTAAAAAAAAACCCCTAGTTACGTTAACCCGCAGTTAGCGATATTTGCCTAAAAGTCAGAGTTAGGGCTCAAGCACAATGATAAAACGGTTCGGTTAAAACCTACAAATGACGTCTTATGTAGGAACGAAATGGAAATGAAATCGATGCTCGCGCCCTCTGCTTTCAGCTGTTGAAATTTGAATTAGGAAACAATTCCTTACGCATACAAACAATTTTTCACAATTTTCAATTTTCCATGATTTCCAATCACTTTGCAGTATCTAGCTTTATTTTGCACACAATGTTTCACTTGTATTCCACGGTAAATATTCGCCACTGACGCAGTTCAAGTCCACAGTCCCTGTACAGTCCGGTCTCATGTTCCTACCGATGACGTCATTTGTAGGTTTTAACCGAACGGTTTTATCATTGTGCTTGAGCCCTTAAGGTAACACACGATTAGCGTTAATTTTGGATCTAGGATTGTAGCTCGAAAAACGCAACAAAAAAAAAGGCTTAAGACATGAATCATCCTGTCTTGCTTATTTTCCGACATGCTCTCAAAAAATGAATGACAAAAATTTGAAAAATTAAGATTAATTGTATTACCTCCAGTCAGACGTTTCATACGATCGGTGGATGAACGTAGAAGATACTCGATTCCGGTTATTGTCTTCAGTGGACCCTCGGGAAATATGTCTTCTGTCCATTTTGGTAGTTCCAGTCCTAGTTTCATCTAAAAACGGGTAAAGAGAGAATTTTGTAAAAAAAAAAAGTATTTCCCTCAATTGCTTGAGAAAACTTTTTTGGGAATAAACTATTCGATAGAAAATTCTGGTCCATTTTTTATTTTTACAAAAATTGGTCCAAATGTAATTATGAGCACCTGTGCATTGAGCTGATGCCACAATAACCAGCTCTGCTGCGGCAATTTATGTGTAACTCCAGTGTTTGATGATAAATACAAATAATATTTCTCTAGATCCAGTGTATGTAACGATCCAACTGTTCCTTCTTCTTCTGCCTTTGATTTGTCATTTATGTAATTCGTACAGAAGAAGGCAGCAAAATGTAGGGTATCGTTGTGAACAGGTACTATATGAACATCGATTGATGGTGGCGTTATATTTTCTCTATAAGAACATTTTTGATAAAAAAAAGTGAACAGTATGAATCTATTTTTGGCCTATTTTTGGAGAATATCTCAGAAACTAAGCGAGATAGTGTAATGTTCATTTCAACCGGTTTCTGTAGAGCATTTCAAGAGCTAAAAAAAAGTTTTGTTTAAAACTTGCTGAATTCTGATCCGGCAAGAAGGATCATGTTTGAAATTTGTATGATTTTCTAGGTGATAGTCAAAAACAAGTCAATTGGATGGTCAGTGAGAGGTACTGAGGCTCATGAAAAAGAGTGGTTGGAGACATGATTTGAGGTAGTATTCTAGAGTGCGATCGATACAACAGAAAGAAATCAAAATTTGTCGCTTAGTTTCCATGTCATTGCTAAAAATTCGGGAAAACGAGCTTCAATTTACCCCAAAATAGTAGTTTGAAAATATAATTTTTTTTTGTTTCTCGGATTTTTTTTACATCACTGATCTCCTATCATATGCATGAGTTAGAGAGAGAGGCAAATATCCCATGCAGGGTTTCCCGACATTCACGGGGTGGCGGATGTTCGGGCAAAGTTATTTTATACGATTTTGGGCAAGTCGATCAAAGGCCAAAGTACGAAACAGTATCGGGGCCTTAATATTGGTTCCGTGAGTAAGCCCGAAATTCTTTCCAACATCCATCCCTGTATATTGGGATGGTGAGTTAGTACCGTAACTCGATTCTATATCAAGTAGCCGAATAACGGGAATCCTATATCTATCCGGAATTCGGACTGAAGTCATGACACCCTTATCCGCACAACTAATTCGAAATGATTATCGAACTTAATTCGCGTAACCGAAGTTCGGCTGCTCTACTTTTGACAAAAATATTTCTAACATCGCTGAATTCGAGATTGCCCCGAATTGCCGGCCTATTTTGGTTTCCTGCATGGGTAGTTACGACTACCTCCCAATTAAGATTTCTCAATAATTATACGGTGAATTGAATATATTTTTTCTCTGTTGTATTCGCCAATAGTTTTTCAATTATGGGTCAACTGTGTTTTTTTTTAGTGATTCCGTTATTGCTGTCCGATTTCGGACGTTCCATCTCCACCACCGCTATCCTCAGTATATTTGAAAATTCATATCTCATAAGCTACACGGACAAAAATTATGAAAAATTGCAGAAAAATGTAAAAAAATATAATTTTGGATACGGCATCAGAAAAATAAGGGATTAACTATACTGGAGTTCACTTGGATACTAACTTAACGAAGGCTCTTACAAAAATTGCGCTATTTCGCTTAGATTCCGAGATTTTCTCCACAAATGGTCGGTAAAAAATTGACTCGTATTTTATTTCTTCATCATTCTTTTAAAAATATCTCAAAATCAAAGCAAGATAGAGAAATCGTCATAATAACCTCTTTGGCAGTTCTTGAAATTCTCTAAAAGAAAAGACTTTTATATAAATTGCTCTATCTCGCTTCGATTCCGAATTGTGCTAAAGAAACTGATGGTGAAACAAGATGGATTTTTCTCCCCCAGAATTTCATAGTCGTTCACTATCCAATTAAAATTGAATTTTCCGCATGCCGTGCGGAAAGTAGCCACTTCCCGCACGCTACGCGTGGTGCATAAAAAAACAGTACCTTACGCGTGTGGGAAAGATTTTTAGACTTGTATGATTACAAAACTCGCCTTTGGCTCGTTTGCAACCTCACACTCGTCAGAAAAATACTTTACCGCACTTGTTAGGTAATATACTATTTTCACATTGCTGCTACGTTTACTTCGTGTCGGAGAGTGCCTCTACGTTTACGAGGAAGCGAAAAGTCTTTTCGTCGTCTGTGTTAGACAGAGACGGCCACAATAGTATATTACCTAACAAGTGCGGTGAAGTACTTTTCTGGGGAGTGTGAATTTGCAAAACGAGCCGAAGGCGAGGTTTTCTAATCACACGAGTCTGAAAATCTTTACCACACGCGTAAGGTACTGTTTTTTTATGCACGACATGTGGAAAATGGCTACTTTCCGCACGTCATGCGGAAAAATCTGTTTTATTTTCTTTCTTCAATTATTAAAAACTGGCTTGGTGAAATTTGATCAAATTCACTGAATCAGATTTGAGAATTTCATCTTGCATAAATCATTAGTAATGATTTTATACAAAAATTGAACTTTTTTGTCCTATTGTACCTCCCAGTCATCCTTAATCATCGAATTAAACTCATCATTTCTTATGGAATCAATACCTCATATAATCTGCTGATCCGTGAAGACCGTACGCTATTGATTCCGCAGTTTTTATTGATCTCGGTATATCAACACTCTGTATATATACAGATGCATTTGCGACAAATAAATTCTTATACGTCGTCTGAAGATCAGTTCCAAAAAGATAGGCGTTCTGTTTTCCCATCTGAATTCAAAGTTCGAAAATAAGAAATAATGTTTGAATTAATGAATTGATCTTTTTTTCGTGTGAGAATAACATGTAGTGAACATCTGTTCAAATAGAGTATTCTGGTTCGTATTCATTCGTAGGATCGTTTGATATTAGCGTTATGAGATGCAAAAATAAATTATCAATTAGAATTACGGAAGATTCGTATTATCGAGTTGAGTTTATTCCAATTCTAAAGTGAACTGATAAAATTGAACAAGTCATTTTTTTTATATCTCGTGAACAATTAGTTTTATGAACATTCATTAAGAGATTTTTTTCCATAAAAAAGAACTTTTTTGTAGAAAATTTTAAAACCTACAAAACAATTAATTATGAGATTCTTCTCTAAAACCAATGAATTTTCGAGATATCAAAGGAAATATTTATATAAAACAATAATGAAGCTGAAATAAAAAAGCCAATACATCAAAAAATTTTAAAAAAGTAATTATGTTTTTTAATCCGAAAAATTTACTGAAAAATAGGTAAGTCAATGAATTTTATAAAAAAATGTTCTCTAATGATATAAAAAAAATTCCAACAAAAACATTGATAAAAAAAGAATGAAAATAAATTTCAACGTTATAATTGATTTTTAGAAAAACTCACTTCATTTAATTGCATTGGACCATCTGGAAGGTATTTATCATTCACATAAGGATCATTTGGATAATAATAATAAATATTTGGTGCAGTGTCTGGATTTCGATTTGAGTGTCTCACAATTACTTGCACAAGTACTATTTCCCCATTGCTTTCCTTAATTATGAAAGCAGCGGATAATAAAAAAAAAATTACCAACATTCTTCTTTTTTTTTTTTTTTTAATGAATTCAAAATATTTAAGATATGAGATTTTATTGGAAAAAAATTCGATATCACGACTGACTGAGTACGAGTACCAAGTAGAAATACGTTTTTTTTAATCTATGTAAATTCAATAGAATTCCGCTAAATCGATAAGATTGTGAATTGTTATCTTCAATTGATCTATGATTCAAAGGAACCAATGAAAAAAATTTCATTTTATCCTATTCAGGGTGGCGATCGACCTGGAAAACCTGGAAAAGTCAGGGAATTTAAAATTTCTGGAATAGTCAGGGAAAAGTCAGGGAATTTTAATGTTAGTCAGGGAAATTCATAGTTTATTTTTCATTATCTCCATATTTTTAAGATTGATAGATATTTAATCGAAAAATTAAACTTTCCGATCAGTTTGAAATCTGCAAAAAGGTTCCCAAAAAATCACAATTATGAAAATTTAATGCAATTTCGGGGATTATTGTAAAATTCTAATAAAAAAAATTGTTTTCAAGAATAACTAAGAATTTTAACGTGGGGAAACGTGAGGCAAAATGGACATTGTAATAAAAATATTGTAGATGGATTTTTTTTTAATTATTTCATCGGGAAGCTAAGGGAATTTGAGTCGAGAAACATGTGCAAGAATTAATTTTTTTTAATTCTTTGAGAATTCGATATTTTCTGGCATTTTTGAGGGGTAAGAGCCTTTCGATTTTTGTGCGGATTCAGTTTTTCCGGAATATCTCTGGTTCTATTGGTCGTAGCAACCTGGAACCGATTTTAAATGAAAGGTGAGATCATTTCTCATCGATTTATGGAGTTTTGAATTTGAAAATATCGATTTTTCGGATAGTTATGTGACAAAAACCGATGATTATAATTTTTCACGGAAGTTCCCATAACTATCTGAAAAATCGATGTTTTCAAATTCAAAACCCCATAAATCGATGTGAAATGATCTCACCTTTCATTCGAAATCGGTCCCAGGTCGCTACGACCAATAGAACCAGAGATATTTTCAAAAAACTGAATTTGCTCGAAAATCGAAAGGTAAAAACCCCTCAAAAATGACAAAAAATATCGAATTCTCAAAAAATTGAAAAAAATCAATTCTGGCACATGTTTCTCGACTAACATTTTCTCAGCTTTCCGATGGAATCATTAAAAAAATCCATCTCCAATATTTTCATTCATTTAAGGATTTTTTTATAATATATGCATAAAAACTCAAATGTGTCCATTTTACCCCTTATGTCCGTATTGCCCCACCTTCCCCGATATTTAAATAATAGTTTTTTTTTGTACGTCCTGGAATTTTTATTTTTAGTCAGGGAGAAGTCATGGAAAAGTCAGGGAATTTTGAAATTAGTTTTTAGTCGCCACCCTGGACTATTATTTTAATGAAGTCGTTGATCTTATTCGCTTTTTAATCTTCCTTTTTTGAACATTCCTGCTGGATCTTTGGGCAATAAATGAGCTACTTGGCGCTTGAAGTTCTCCAAAGGACACAATATCGTCTCACACCCAAGGACAATCAGGGGTTCAGGGACATCATTTCGTTTGTACAGGATCTAAAAATTTTGGATAAATATTATTAAATAACTGAAGACATGAAAAAATTTATTTTGTGTTAATTTTTTTTCTTTTGACGATATCTCGGAAAGATAGTGATTTTTCTAAGCAAGACAGTGATTTTTTTAAAATTCTTTTTTGTAAAGAATTTCAAGAGCTACGAGAAAGGACTCTGGCAAAGAGGACGTATCTCCATTATTTACCCGAGATATTCTCAAAAAAATGTAAAAAAAAAATCATTTTTATTCAATCGAATTTTTAATTTTGTTCAATAAAATAAATTGATTAATTACTGCAATTTAAGAATAATTATGATCATGAGGGTAATTTAACATGAAAATTAAAAGAATCACTGAAAATATCAATTTGCAGAAGGATTTATGTTAAACTGGGATTATTCGCACATTTTTATTGGTTTGTTTAAGTCAGTACGGATTATCAAAGATTAAATGTTACCTTCACATAATACTCTTGTTTAATCTGATGCAATTCGACGATAATTGCACTGTTGTAGGGAGGAATGTGTGGCTCATTGAAGGCACCAATTGCAACGAGTACATCAGCCACATTCTGGTCATGACCAGACCAAATAAATGCTCTTCTCTGAGGGCATTTACCAGCTACGAAATCATTGATATTATCGAGCCACAGTTTCAGCCAAAGACCTTAAAAAATCATTTTTAATGAGAAGAATGGAACAAAAAGAATTTGATTTATGTAATACAGTAGAGCTCCCCTTCTATCAACTTCTCCTCAATTTCCCACCTGGAAGTCTTGACGCATGCGCAGTTTGCAAAATGGGGTTATGGACACTGAGGTATCGATGCGCAATAAGTTGCGCACTAGTCCTTCGAGCTGGGAGTGGGGATGAAGAAAATGAGGAGAAATTGAATTAAGGGAAACAAAAAAGTTGACACACGGGGTCAGTTGACACAAGGGGAGTTGACATAAGGGGAGTTGGTATAAGGGGAGCTCTACTGTATTTTGTTTTTTTTCTTATAAAAAAAAGTCATTGAGAAAAAGCATTGAGATTGTTTCATGAATATCTCACAAAATATAGATTAGGAGAAAATGTCAGGTATTTTTTCCTTGTAGAAGAATTAATTCTTTACAAACAAGGTGTTCTGACATTTACCTTTAAGCTCGTTTGTTTAAAAAATATTTAGAAAAGAACAGATAAGAAATGTTTCGCCTCTTTTTAAAACCCTTGAATTATTTCCTTTGGGTTTGCTGATATCTATGAGCAAATATCTATGAAGCTATTGGTTTTAGAGCAATTTATTGCGAGAATTTCCTTATGGGGAATTAAATTCTCTGTAGAAAAGATCTCTTAATATTTTCTCTTAAATTTGCTCGTTTCGGAGATATACACGAAAAAACGCAGGCTCTTCAAATCTTAACTATTTCCATTTTTATCACTACGAAATTTACCTCCTCCATATTTTCGCAGTTCATCGGTAAACCCTCGTATAGCGAACTCCATACCCCCTTCATGAGCAAGTTTTCCATTCGTAAAAATTTGCAGGGCCCAGTCTGGTAGCTTCAGCCCCAATTCATACTGAACACAAAATGCATTTTAGACCAAAACCCGAATGAAAGGAATTTTATGTTGATGAATATTTAAAAAACGAATAAATAGAGAAAAATTGATCATTTCTGTTATATTCTTCTTTTTCAGACGATTTTGAGCTACAGAAAAAGTCTACTTAAGGTAGTATCTTAGCCAACTCGAGTACAGTTAACCCTTTATTTCTTTGATACCATGAGGTAAAGTACCCAGTAGCTGCTCAGGAACTAGTACTTGCTCACTCCACATATTTGTATATCTATATTCATAAATTATTCATAAATATAGGTATACAAATACGTGAGTGAGCAGCTATTAGATTCTTTACCTTATCAAAGATGATATTTTCTTACATTTTTCTGAATTTTTCCATGATTTTTGACCGTGTAGTTTATGAAATATGAATTATCAAAGTTATTAACCCCTCAAGTACGGGGTCCATATACGTATATGGACCCTCATGCCTGTCCCACCGGCCGGGGTCTCTATGTCATAGAGACCCTCACCATGTTGCATAAAAATTTCAATATCTCTTACAATTTTCAAGATTTTTAGATTTTGCAAAATGCTTCGTGAAGATGGATGATTCAAGTTTAATATGCAACCTTCCAAAAACAATTAATTCGATTTCAACTAATTAATTTTTGAGAATTTTTTTTTTTTTTTCAAACTTCTGATTTCACATGTCACAAGGCACCCGGCCGCTTGAGGGGTTAAAAATAGCAGTGATGGGGATGAAACACTCTCAATCGGACAGAAATAACGAGATTACTAAAAAAAACCACACAATCGATCCATTACTTAAAAACAATTGGCGAAGAAAACAGCAGTTTAACTAAATAATAGAAGAAAAAAATATTCAATTCACCGTACAGTTATTGAGAAATTTCAATTAGAAGGTAGTCGTAACTATTTGCCTCTCTCTCTATCTCATTAATGTGATGGGAGATTGTTAATATAAAAAAAATCGAAGAACAAAAAAAATTATATTCACAAGCTGAAGATATGACTTTCGAATAGTTTCATCACTTTTTCGCGTGAATTGAAGCACGTTTCCCCAAATTATCAGTAATTAATTGGAAACTCACTTACAAATCTTCATTTTTTTCTGTTTTATCGACTCTGGGATACTATCTTAAGTTCTTCATTTCCTGTAGCTTCCAAAAAGCGTCAGAAAATGGGGTGCAAAAACCGATAGACTTCTATTTCAGTAGTGAAGAGGTAAAATAGGATAAATCGACTTATCTTTGAGGTCATTTCGAATGAAATATCTCGGAAACTAAGCGAGATAAGATGATATTACTCTTCTGTTTTTGTAGAGAATTTCAAGAATTACAAAAGAGTTTTAGGGCAAAATTGCTCTTTCTCGGTTATTTTTTAAGGTATTTTGAAAAAACTTAATGAGAAAAAAAGAGACTTATCTTGTTTTACCTCTTCACTACTGATTTGATCATTTGCTAGAAATATTTCAGAAACCAAGTGAGATGGCAGAATTTTGGAGTGATCTTCTTCGTATCGATTGAAATTCTTCACAAAAAAGCCTCTTTGAAAATTGCGCTATTTCGCTCATTTTCCGAAACTTTCACAAAAAAAGATCAACAGAAAAAAATGATTTTTCACCTTTCAAATCAAATAACTCATTCTTCCATAGCAATTAAAAAATTAATTATTTAAAATAACTTACCTCACTCTGTAATGTAACATAGACCATGTAAGCAAGTGCATGAGTGCCATTGTAACCTGCATGTTCTGACAAGTAATTATAAAATTTTTCATTGTCCTTCAAATACTGAATTAATTTTGAATTAGTTGTCTCCGTTTTCTTCAAGGCCTCTTCAAAGTCAGGATAAATTCCTACCGTTGAATGGAACAACCATCCTTGTTCTAATGGAACTTTGGTGATAGGGATTGGCTGCCAATTTAATTTTTCATTCCATCTTGAAATAATTTAAAGATATTACGTGGGTAAACTCGACTTGATGAACATTCTTCGAAATTCATGCAGGACTATTTGTTTATGATGTTATTCGGATTATTTAAAAACTTTTTTCGAATATTCATGGGCTTCGCTTTTCACAAAAAACAATCCAAATTGCGTCTTATTCATAGCGCGGGATAAATTTTTTCGACATAATTTGATCCAATTATATTTAAATCTATCTATTCAGATAAAATTAGATATAATTAAAGCTGCAGTCATATCTCGTTAGATTAGATGTCAAATCTGTGGAGATATAGGCAGATTTGTAATTTCATAGAATTGGATTTGAGCATATCTGAAAATTAGAAATTTTTTTGCACTCCTCGAGATCTGAATATATTCAATTACATATAATTGTATAAAAATTTTCTTCCCGTGAGGTTTCTTTGGCAATATTTTTGTTTAGTCCAAAACTTATGTTACCATTTGAGTTGATATTGAACATATTTTCGTTGTGAAATTTTTTCGAGCCATAAGAGTCTGTGAATAAGACGTAACTTTGATTGCTAATTACTTAGAAACAAAGCTCACGAAAAATTGGGAGAAAATCACACATAGCTAATTAATATCATAAGTGTCTTGTATGAATTTGCAAAAAACAGGTCATTGAGTCGAGATTTTCCGTGAAATATTTTAATCATTTTTTCTATTTTTTTTCTATTAAAAATATAAATTATTAATTCTACCTTTCATGTGGTTTTGGAGAAAAGAGACCGGCTGCGAATAATTGACCTGTAGCATCTGATCGTTTTGATGTACTGCAGAATATTTTAACAACTTCTGGATTTTTGTTGATCAGCCATTCACCGTATGTACGTTTAAAAAATTTCCCTAGTTCAAACGATCTTTCTTTACCAGCCTAAAGAATAAATTGAGTTGGGCACATCTTCGAAAGAAGTTGCTCTAGACAAAAATGTCAGGAAATTTTTTTTTTTTACATAATGAAATTCTCTACAAAAAAGGTTTTGTGGGATTTTCACCTAAAGCTAATAGTTTTGAAGAGGTTCTTAGAAAAGTACACAAACATTTCAGTTTTGATTTTTCTAACTTCCCGATTAGGGAAGCTTATTAATTTTCGATTAGGGAAGGTTATGTATTTACCCCGAAAATGTGAAATCATTTGCCACAAACTTATTTGATTTTTTGAAAAATTATCAATTTTTTGACATGAAATGATAGGAAAACTGAGTTTTATGAAATGAGCTATGCGTCTCTCAAAAATCAATTAGAAAATTTAAAATTTCATAACTCAATGGGAAATGATTTCATCTTTCACTTGAGATCGGTCTCAGCTCGTCATGATGAATAGAACCGGAGATATCCTCGAAAAAGTGAGGATGTCTCTCTTTTCCAAAATGGAAAGGGCTAACCACCCAGCCGTGCCCAAAAAAAGAGAACTTTCAACAAAAAGAATTTAAAAAATCAATTCCGACATATGTTTTCCACCGGAAATTTCCTCAACCTTCCGATGAAATCGTTGAAAAAGTTAATTTTCAAGCCGTTTTATTGGAAACTCATTTTTACTCCACTTTCCTATACACGGAGAGAAAAATCCATGAAAAATTGACGGTCCAATCCGGTAATTGTGGGACATAGAGGCTTGTGAGGGAAAACGTCCTCCTATAGAAATGAGGAAGTGAAAAACTTCTCATAATATGAACCAAATGAGTGAGTGCATTGTACTGGATTAGTCGGTAATTTTCCCATAACTGTGCCTACATTCATAAAATTTATTCTTGTATCCCACAAAATTTATTGTAAAAAACGGATAAATTGCGGAACTTGGATGTTTATTTTATCGTCCTGGGATTACTTTTTACCGGACTGAATTGCAATTTCTATCGCATTCGTCCTTCAATCGATTAAGTTCGGGTGTTTTCGGAATCGATCGTGAATCGCAAGGACATGGGAGATTTGGAAGAGTCGCCATATTGAATCTTTCATCGTGATAGCAATGGATCACAGTTCTATGAAATTAAATTTTTAATTGTATCAAACAGCAAAATAATTGTTATTGCAGAAAAATTCATTCTCTGATACTAGTTATCAGCACACAGGATTTTATGTAATTTATGATATAAATAACTATTCTTGAGAATTTTTGGAGGTCTCCGAACTTCTTTTGACTATTGTAAAATAGGTAAAATTTATTGTTAAAAAATGAATGTAAAATAAATCCTTGTTCATTCACCATGAGTTTTTCAAATTTATTTTCACAATGAAAAATGAATAAGAATAATTAAAAACTGATAATAATTATGATGATCAAGATAATAAAAAAGGTATAGTATATGCAAATTGCACCGTTTTATCATTGAATTTCCATTTGGTGACGAATGAAAATTCACTGCCAGTGTGATTGAATTTTCATTCACTGAACTTGAATTTTCATTGAATGGAACAGAATTTTTACTGATTAGAACTTAATTTTCATTCTAGGAATTTGAATTATTACTGTGACCCAATACATTTTCATTCAGAAGAACTGAATTTTTATTCACTGAGACTGAAATTTTTACTGGAAACCATCAGTATCAAATTTTACCGGACTTGCTTCGAATCTTTCCATACTAAGGCCACTATGTCCCACGATTACTGCTCAGTCCGGTAATTTTTCCGGAACTTTCACCACAAATTTTGATGGATTTTCCTCTCCGTGTATATTCTATCGCAAATATCTCCGAAACCAGTGGGTTGAGGTAAAAATATTAGGAGACCTTTGTTGTAGAGGATACAATTCTTTACACAAGAAAAAATGATAACTTTTGATGAGTTTCCCTAAACCTATTAGTTTCTGAAATATCCTCAAAAAAATAAAAAAAACAGTAAATAATTTTTTTAAAGAACATACATTTGTTAATCCACCAGACGGTATTGGATACCATGCACTCTCGTTGTACGGATTATTTGGGAAGAAATTAGGTATACGTTTGGTATAATCATCAGGTGTCCTATCGCCATGACGAAAAACCGTTTGTAGAAGTTTTAATTCACTTTCGCAATAACTTTCCATAATTAAACTTAAATGAATCAATGAAATCCAAAAATTGTGCATTCTCCAATATTAAATCTAAATATGATAACAGTATAATTATTTTTGATTGAGTTCTTCTCAAGATCTTCCATTCGACTGACACACAGAAGAGGCAGGAGAAACTGAAGTAACTTGAATACTCACTGTCCAATAAAAATTTATCACATAATGAAGTTATAAAGTCAACGAAGTCAACGATTACTGACGTAATTTCGGAGTGAAGGAGAAAGTATATTCTCCAGACATTCAATGAATCTTCAAGTGTATTTATACAGAATTGTTTGAGAAAAAATATTATTTTAGAGTATTTTTATATTTTTTTTTTGTAAATAAATCAAATTTTGAGGATTCATCGACATTAACAATGTCATTACAGCATATGCACTAAATTCTCATTCGATCGCGCCTATCTGATATCAGATAAGACTAGTTGCATTAATCTGCACTAGATTATTGCATTTTTTTTTCACTTTTATCAATTCAGCCTTCAATATGATAATTCATCATCCTTTTTTTATTTACGCAATAAAATTGTTTTATTTTTAATCAGAAAAAGGAGGAATTTTGTATTTAAAAAAATGTTGTGTTCAATTCAATGAATGATAAATTGCAATAACACAAAATTTTGAAAAATATTTTGCTTATTTCAGTGTATTTTTCTCTCAGCAAAAATTTTTTTTTGACTTTCTTGTGAAATTTAATGGAAATTATCAAATGGATTTTTGAAAATTTTTAAATTCTTGGCTGCGTTGAAAAAATGGTTTTAGTGAAATCGGGTATGATTATGTAACTTTTGAAATTACGTCTCTTGCATTTAAAGATTAGCAGTTACGCCACTTTGTTATTTCAATTTTCAATTACCCAAATAACGTCCAGGATACCATAAAAAACATTTTGAAGAGATAAGTGGAAATACGGCCCTTCTATACCAAAATTCAGCGTTTTTGGCACTTACGCTCCTTTCACTCTAAGGTGATGATTTATTCTACGTTCATCAAAATAATTCATTTTATTCCTGAAATAATGGTAAGTTAATACTCCCAGAAAAATTATCACTTGTAATACCTCGAGTGCTTGAAAATTAATTGGGTATTTTCCTCAAATTTACCCGCTCAGCAACATGTGTATTCAGTTTGGCACTCTGACGCGAGCATTTGGGATTCGGTTACTGCCAAACTTCACGCACGTGTTGCTGAGCAACAGAACTTTCGCGACATATCCGACGATTTTGAAGGAGTAACACCACTCTAGACCCTCAGAAAAAGACCAAACTTTAGAAATTTTTTTTGAGGATCTGAGTAAAGGGATCGAGTTTATTTTTTCAGGGGTAATTGAACGTATATTGAAGTATATAAAAGAACTTTTTTATTGGATGTTCCAAATAAAATAGCGGCTATACGGTTAATCTTCGAGAAGGCCTTATTCTATACCTCCACAGGCGAACTGGTAGCGTGCAAATTAGAGGAGCTAGAGGCAAAAAATTTTTTTTTCCTGAAAGCACATATAATTTACTAGTGAAACACATAAGATTTCCTATTTGAATCAATTTTTGAAAAATCAGCAAAGGTTTGAAAAAAAAATCTCATTTTTAACGAGAATTTTCGCAGAAAATGGTTTCCATAAAAAAAAGTTTACCTTCAATCAAAAAACGGCTATGTAGTTCACTAGATAATGTGATTTTGTAGCTACAGTAAAAATTTCAGAGCAATCCATCGAACGGTTTTCGAGGAGTGATTCCGCCCGAGTTGAAAAAAGTGATTTTGAGAAAAACGCCTTTAAAGTTTACAAGTAATTAAATTCGTGGAAATCGCGTTTTACCTCTAATCTGCTATGCCTGCACTGTACATTTGGCCATCTAGGTTGATACTCTGTTCCTAGATGATTTTAACTTCAATCAAGTCTTTTTTGTGGCATCGGTGAGGAATCGCTCAAGAAATTTGATGCAGCGCTCGTCAGTTTCTACATACAAGTTATAGCAGTCGGTCCTATTTTCATCCCCAATTGATGCATAAGGTGCATGATTTTGGGCATAGGACTAATTGGATATTGTTCTTGAAACTCCAAACTATTTTTTGAGCAAAAAAAAAAGGATTTTTCGGAAATCCTAGAGTGGTGTTACCTCTTAAGCACTCGAGGTATTACAAGAGCTTATTTTTTTTAATTCTAATTTTTGTGGGATAGAGTGAAATTTGAAATTTGTTAGAAAACTTTCGTTTGCTGCTCAGCAATAGCCGTAGTATTACCGAAAATTATCGAAATAATACATACCACGTGATGTCAAATCCCTTGTTCCTATTGGTCGAAATTGTGATTGAAAAAAAAAAAAACAATACAAAAATATTGTCCAAAATCCTATCATCAATTTCTTCAGATCGACGAAAAACTAACAAAAATATCAATGAATAACTTACAAATGTCAGGAGGAGAAATATTAGACTGAATAAGTTAAAAAAAATAGTTTTTAAACAGAAAATAATCAGAGTTCGACATCACCTTTTTGACCCTCAGGATGTAGAAGTTTATCAGTAGAATATTATGCAATGAAGTGTAATGGAAATGAATTACTATGTTGTATTTATAAACAAGATATCACAATGCTGCATTACTTCAATAATCAGAAAGTATAAGATAGTGATTTCTTTACTTCGTAGTGAATTAAATTATCAGAATAATTGCAGAACAGTTCAGTTGTGGAAAGATAAAATAGTTTAATTTTTTTCGACAATCTCTTTTTCTGAATATTTCGAAAACTAAGCAAGATAATGTGATTCCAACCTGAGCCTCTTAAGCAGCAAATCTCAAGATCTACAAATAAAAAACTTAGACAAAATCCCTTTATCTCTATTAGTTTTCGACTTATCCTATTTCACATCTTCATTACTGAGTTAATCCACCACATTAACAGTAAAAAATATTAATTAAACAAAAAAGTTTATCGTTAAGAATATCACATTTAGCAAATAAAGTAATTCCTATTTGTTCTCGATCTGCAACTTAATCCCCCAAAAATTTTCATTTTTTTCTCCGTTCAAACTCCAACCAGAATTCACCTTTGGCTATCATCGTGAAACTGGAAGGACTGAATTGTAAAGGAGTAATCATTCTCGCACTCGGTCTGATCCAAACTTTGCGCAATAAATGCACGAAGAGTACTTTCATTTCCATCAATGAAAATTTATTGCCGATGCACATTCTCGGTCCCAGACCGAATCCCATCAATGGCAGTGCGGGATCCATCGATATTTTCCCGTTTTTTATGAATCGTTCTGGGTCAAATACATTAGGATTCTCATAGTACCTTGGATCCCTCTGGAGAGAAGAAGTAGGAATCCAAACACAATCACCTGGTTTCAGCACAACCGGCTTCCTACCAGGTTTTGCTGGTGGTAATTCGAAAGGAGCAGTACATATATACTCGGTCGATAAATGGATTGATCGGAAACATCCTTAATGTCTCATTGACAACGGCATCCAAATAAACCATACTATTGATAGCTTCATAACTTAGATCACCATTACATTTTTCAAAAACATCATCTACTTCTTTCTGCAATTTAATCTGAATATCTTCATGAGATGCAAGGAAATGAGCAATGTAACACATCAATGATGATGTTGTATCAAAGCCAGCGAAGAAAAATGCAAATGCCTGAGCGGTCATTTCTTGAATTGTCAATGCCCGAAGATTTTCGTCATCAGCATTTCTTGTTTCCATCATCAATTGCACCATATCCTGTCTAGAAATCCCTTGCTCATCTCTCCTTGCAATCGTATCTCTCACTAATTCCGTGAAGAACTTCTCAGTATAAGCAGGAAAAAGTTTAATCTTAAACAATTTTGAAATTCTTGGAAAATTCCTGATAAAGAAAAGTTTAATTCCTATGATACCATTGAGCGTTCCTACCTTTCTAGCCAATACGTAAAATTCATTATTTGGATCCTTCAATGAATCAATTTTCATTCCATATGCACAAGTAGCAATAATGTCATTGGTATAACGTGAAAATGCATCTTTGGAATTGACTTCGAAGGGCTTGTTCTCGAATTTTTCAACAAAATAGTTTTTCGAAATTATCAGCACACTTGGATATTAGGATGAACATACCTTTTAACTTGCTTAAGGTGAATGATGGAGTCAATAGAGCTCTCATCTTCCGCCATTTGTCATTGTGCAGTGAAAACAAATTCGTGCTGAATAGGGGGTCTTCAATTGGATCAGTGAAGCCTTGGTGGTTGACGAAATGACCAAAATATTTTGTTGTTATATCTTTTGTCATTTTCAGGTCACGGATTATGATTGTTGGACAGCTGAATTCAAAAAATCCCACGTATTTGGCGTCTTTTTGCGAATCGTAGATTCTTTGAATGAAGTCAGAAACTGAAATTCTTTGCAACAATACTGCTGCCATATTTCCAACGAATGGATATGGTTTCACGTAATCAATTCCATGTTCATCAGAGTATTTTTTTTTTTTTTTGAAATAATAATAGAGTAATACTACCAAAATTATTGATGAAAAGATCGTTAAGAAATCCATGATGAACTTCTTGAGATTTTATGGCAAGTGGGAACGGAAAAATTTTCTTTGTGGATCGTGAGGAGAAAAATATGGAACTGAATGAATTAAATGAAGTCAGTTTTTACCGAGACAATATTGAGAAGTTTTTTGATAATATTATGACCTTCGAGATATCCGGGACAATATTGAGATAAAGCAATGGAAGTATACAATGCAGAATTCGTAAAATTATCCGTTGTATCTAATCAACTTGAACATTGAAGATTGATAATTTACAGAATGTTTATCAATTTGATTCAAACCCAAATTTTCCGCTGTTCATTATTGGAGAATATCCTGGAAACCATGCGAGACCACGAAATTCTCAGCAATACCTTTCCCGTAAAAAATTTCGAGAGATGCAAAAAGGTATTCACAAAAGCTTCACTATCTAATACATTTTCCGACATATCCGATTTATCTAAACAAACTCCCTGAGGATGTTCTACAGGTATTGTGAGTGGGGGTTGTGCGGCATGAGAGGGGCAGTGACTTAGTCAATGTTCCAGTCCCTGAACATGAAAAAATGGGTTTTCTAATTTTTCATCAAAATTATTCTCAGGGCACTATGGAACGCTGCGGGGGTTCAAATATAATATTATTAGCATAACATTTCACAGATATTTTTTGAAATTTAATTAGTTTGGGAATTATTTTGAAAAAAGTGTCGCATTCTAGAAAGTTCTGGCGACATGAGCTGGCAACACTTACGCTTCAAGGTTAATTTTTCATTGATTTTTATTAATTTCAATGCCAATCATCGATTCAATCATCGAATAAAAAGATAATTTTTATTGGTTGAGTCATCTTCAACCCATATCTGGAGTTTGATTGAATTTTGACAACGATTCCACAAGTTTCATCCAATTTTAAGAACGTCCCATAAAAACAATGTTCAACCACGTTTTTCGACATTTTTCAAAACAAATGTAACTTTGTACGCGGTATGGAAAAAAAATCAATTTTTTTTTAGACAGGTTTCGATGTTTCGATGAATCTCAGAAAAAAATCAAGACATTCTTATCTTTCAAAATTTCTCAAAAATACCGGTAGAACATCCTTAATCCTCTCGTGCTCACACGAAATGGCCTGCATTTTCGTACGGTTTCGGGCGGTGTGAGCATGAGAGGGTTAAGGTACGGCCTCATGCAGGCGTTTTTGACGCTAGCGGCAGCGTCAAATCCAGTCACGTGACACTATTTTGAATTTCCCGCCACTGAAAAAAAAATTTAGCAGCAAGCGGTCGCGTCAAAAAACAAAGTTGCTTTTTTCAACATGTTAACCTCACTAAAATGAAACTTCATAATAATAAAAAATTATTGTTGGAACCTATATTTTCATCATTAACTGGTTAATTAAATCTTCGGAGACATTCATTTGGTCTGAAGCCATCATTCGCACCAATTTATTACATAAATTGCACAACACGTATTTAGTATGGATTAATACTTTGACGCTCCGCTTCCAGCCAAAAAGCTCAAATTGTTCAGCTTTGTCGCTACTTTTTTTTCAGCAGCGGGAAATTCAAAATAGTGCCACGTGACCTGAATTGACGCTGGACGCTAGCGTCAAGCGTCTGCATGAGGCCCTACCTTTAAGGTTTCGTTTTGCTGTGTGTCGGAGCTCGAGAACTATCCTCTAGTTCAGCTGATCGTAAGAACCATCTGAGGTGTCTGTCATGCTCAATATTTGTATAAAATATCGTCCCTAACAATATTCAAATCATTGCAGCTTTACGGCAATTATTTGAATTTCGATCATTCGTTTTGGCGCTCATGCTGCGAGCTGATCAGGCCATTGAACCGTAACAAGTTACAGTCATGATCACTTTTGAGTACAAATGATTTGGTACTTCAACATATCGAAATTGTAGCTCCACTGCCATGACTTTTCAGTCTGGCCCTTTTTTGACACTTTTTTCACCTGGCGGCATCAAACTATACCTTCGAGGGGAGTGGTCAGTATCCATTCCATCTACGGCAGGAGAATATTAGATCGATTTGGAATTTTCTATGAAGATTATATTCCATTCGGAGTATATGGAATCAAATACAGTGAAACCTCCAATATTTTCACCTCCGATATATTCCACCGCCCCTCAAAGGAGGAGAAAGAGCGTCCCCCACTCTCAACCATTCTTCGTTGTCTCACTTTCATCTATAGCTATCTCTGTTTTCTTGCGCATGCGGAGACATGTACGGAATGACAAAGACACACATAGACGAAAGAGAGTCAACAATAATAATATTGCAGTTGAAGAGAGAACCTCGGAACCTCTATTATTTTCCAAATCTGAGCCTTGCGCGTGGAAAATAATAGAGGTTTCACTGTACTTGAAGAATAATAGAGTATTATTTGATCATGCTCTATCTTCAGAGAATGCGAATGAGTCTATTCATAGAATATCAAATAAAGTTAAAAATATCCCACTCTAATTCTTTAATTTGTATTTCTAGAAAAATCCAATTGAAGAGTTCAGTGAACCTTCCTAATGGAACATTTTATTACTTCTTATCTCGGATTATTTTTGGTGTGTTATCGGTATGGAAGACAGAGGGAATGATTCATTTTCTAACATAGTGGAGAAGTAATATAAAGAGCGAATATTTAGCAATGCCAATAGAAACAGTGAAACAGATCTAGACTATTCATTTGAATTTTGATAGAACCAGTTTAACGATAAAACTCGAACAGTGGAATTCTTAATATTTTATGAGGCATGAAAATGTTTAAGGGACAGCTCTTGATACTTTTCATAGTCTATATACGTAGTTCATCGTGTGCCCTTGATGCTATCTATAATACAGGTAATAGGAAATCTATTGTTCAATAAATAACATTAACTTCAGGAAAAAAATTGTAAATCCATTTCAAATCATTGAATTTTATCAGTAAACTATTCAATTTTACAGGCAAAGATATATGGAAATTGTATTCGATAATAGATCACATGATACATACTACTAGCGACAGTGCTTTTCGACAGTACAAAAATCAAGTTGATGATATCCATGAACAATTACAAAAAATGGAAAATTCAATGGATTCTAAAATTATTAGTGATTCATTCAAATCTTGGCCATATCCCATAACACTATACAAGTCCTTAGATACTCTGGAAGTTTTTATACAAGCGATTGATCAATATTACGATAGCTTTCGTCAGCAACTTCGTGAAATGAGCTACTATGCTGATTATTTGCGATATTTTATGAGATCAGTTATTCCACATATTGAGGAGGAAATTAGAACGATACGCCGAAAAGTCCTTGAACCAACAAACGAATTATTGGAACAAAATTTGATATTTGAAATTACTGGCCAAGCACTTGTAAGAATTATTTACACTCAGCGAAGGAATTAAAGGAGCAGAGTTTTCATTCCATTTTTTCAGTGATTTCCAAAGGGATGGTACTTCGCGAAAAATGATCAGATTGAAATAAGAAAGAGAAATAATGGAATTTTAAGTATCTATTTTTTAAATTTTGGGGCGAAATCGTTTTTAGACATCACGTATAGCGCAAAAAAGCAGTGAATACGAAGAAAAAAAAGTTTTTTTTTCTTCAATTTTCAAAATGGTCCACGGGCGCCAAGAAAGTTTTTTTTTCTGCTTAACGAGGTTCTACCCTCACACGGTAGTTCAAGAAAGCAACATAATTTTTTTATTTTTTTGATCAGTAAAAACCCGACGAAAATTAACTATTTTAATTATAAAAAATACATGTTATTTCGCTTCTTTTATTAATTGATTTTTTTAATAATAGAAGTATTAAAAATATTCAAGTAGGGGAATGGCGGCTGCGTGCAAACTTCAAATTCTTGGATGTCAATTTTCGATTATTGTGCTTTGTTCCTCAAAAATATTAATAAATTCTTCTACCAATGTTAAGAATCTGTTAGCAACAAATTATTGCATTTGAAAAGAAAAAGTTACGGAATAGAAACATATCGGTATACATTGATGTATATTCGATCAGCTGATGCATGCAGCATAGCCAGGCCCTCTATCGTTTCCGCCGCCATGACGTGTTTACTACAAATAAATTTTTTTGTATTGCGTTTCTTGAGCTTATTTGGCCGGTGAGGTGGGTCCGAAAGAATATCATTCAATTCTATACATATTCAATTATAACATATTAATTTTTAGTAGGAAAATATCTGTTAGATCTATAAAAAAAAAATACAAAACGTCGCCAATAGAGTGGTTCTGTCATAAGGGCTCTCTATAAGCATGTGAAATTACTCATTTTTACTATTTTTTTTCTCGATAACTAGACGGTCAATGCATTAATCATTCAACTAAAACGTGTATGATATATTTGTTTGTAACCTTAAAAAATTTCATGCAAAAATATCAAAAAATTTAAATTCACTCTTGAAAAGGGTAGAACCTCCTTAACCAGTGTCATGGTCGTTTAGCCTGATTCTTTAGCTTCACTTCACTCTCTTATTTTGTACTATTGTCTACTCCTTCAATTGTTTTGCTGAATATATTAAATCATTTATTTAGTTCCAAAATCAATTATTTTTTATTAGATAATAAAAAAATAAGTTGCCCTCATATTCTTCCAGCAGGAACAGCCACATCTTTGCAGTAGTTCTCGAATAATTTCAGAAGTTCTAGTTCAATTGTTTAGAATTATAGTGATAGCTGAAATGAAGGCCCATGTTATGTTAGCTACTGCCGAGAGATATCAGCACCTGACAGATGACGGTAAGCTATTATTTATAAATTAAATTAGGAATATCGTAATTGATTTTTTTTTGCTGGAGAAGATTCAGGATCGATACATTATTTAAGCCGAGAGATATTAGCGATGCAGATTGGACTTTACGTGAATTTATTTTCGTCGAATATACACCTCACAGACGCAGTGTACCTCAGAGCCTGCGAGCCTTATAATGATCATTGGATTCGAGGTATCTAAATTGTTCTGAATAGTACCTCTGAGTAAAAAATTGAGATGAATCATTCTTTCATATATTTTTCATCTGGATAAACATTTGCAGATGAATCCTTCTATGAACTAGAAGGTACGTTTCAGACAGCTATTTTCCGTTACGATCGGGAGAAGTGCAGCGTGAACAATTGTTACGATATATGGTTCAAAGAATCACGTAAATGCGAGGCACAGTATTACGATGATCGAACTGGCTGTTCAGGAGAGATGACTGAGTGCATTGACTTGAATGCCATACAAGCTTGTGTACTGGTGGGAAAATATTATCTATTCCCTATTACAAGTTATATAAAATTAATATTTCCTATTTAAATAGAAAAATGGTCCGTACAAATTTCACCACGTAAACTCAACGAGCAAAGGTTCACTTGGAAGTACTTCAAAATGTCCAAGTGTTGGAAGTTACATAATTGAAGATAGAAGCGGTCGGAATTTATCCCACAGTGCATGTGCCTGCAATTGTTTTGCTAATGAAAGTAAAATAAGTCTTTCAGTTATGAAGAGCAATGTAAAAGCCAACATGTAAGCTCATTGATTATAATAGAATAACTGAATATCTCACTTATTTTCCACAGTTAAATTATATGTTAGCAATCATTTTAAGGGTTATTATTGGATTACGATTCATTCGCCAAAATCGAATTTTATATATTCAACCGAGAGAGGGAAAGCTCTGTGCTGATGGTCGGATTCGTCGCTATTCAGAAAGATGGATTTCTATTCCTAAAAATGTCCCAGCATCACAGGTTCATTCGATAAACAGACAGAATGGTGCATTTTTCTTTGACAATTTACGTTTACCATGGGGCTTTGTTCTAACTGGTACTTTTAATAATTTTCTATGAAATATTGGTAGATAAATATGATGAAGAATTCGTTTCTAAACACAAAGCTATTTCAGGAGTGACATTCAATCGAGTGCAGAGACCATCTTCAATTGGAGGATTTGCTATTAAAATATTTGGAGCACCATTTAATTTTAAGAGTGGAGAACTGAATTTTGATCCAAAATTTCGAGTAATTAAACGGGCATTGGACAACGTTCTAGGGTGAGAAATATTATTGCCAGTTTGTACATGAAAAATAATAACTTTCCTCTGTCTTTTGAATATATAGGGAACCTTTGTTATTTGATGCAATAAGTCCTACTACTGCAACTTTACCCCTTACACTCAGTCCATCAAAGAAGAAATATGTTTCATTGGAACGATCAAGTTTACGAAATGATTTCGGACAGACAACATTGCCATTATTTGATGCAGTGCCAGTTACAACTCATCCTTCATTACCAATAAGTGGATTTGGAATTTTCTACAAAGGCACTGATGATTACGCTGGTTTTATTTCACTCAGGATATTTGGAATCAAATATCATCAATATTTCACTGATTTCCAAAACACAAGCATGAAGAATGATACAGTGTTATTCAATCAACCCTAGTCATCCTCAGGATACTAATGAATTTAGGTATAGATTATAGATTATCATATAAAATGAGGAATATTCATTTTAACTACTTCATTCCTATCCCAAAAATTATCATTGAATTTTTTTGTATTTGAACACGTCTTTGCTTCTTATCTCCGGTCACCTTGTATTTGTTTTGCTAGAAAGGAATTAGATAATAGCTATTTTTGGCATAATTTTGGATTTATAAGGAAAGTAGAGTTAGTTGAGAAGACTCAGTTAAAAATTTTAATTCTTACCATCAATTAGCAGTTCAAACACCTCCACGCACCTAATCTCTCCCCCCTACCCTTTCTATTTTTTTGGGTACTCATGTATTATCAGATTGAAGATAGTTTAAGTTAAAAAATAACTTTACTTCAGAAGAAATATTATTCAATCTTTGTCAACGCTACTTTTTCGATGATAAGTAGTGAGACTCGCAATAGCTCAATTGATAGAACAGCAGATTCGTTATTTGAAGGCTGTGAGTTTAAATCTCGCTTGTGTATTCCCCATTTTTTCCGAAATTTGATTCCCCAATAATTTTTCATTATAAGTCTGTTGATTGTTGAATATTTTAAATAGTACATGCAAATGGAGTGAAATAAGTTTTTAAGACCACTGAGCGAGAAAATCCGTTTTAGAAATTTAGATTGAGAAGACAAATAAATCTTTGAGCTATTATTATTTGGACTTTTTTTTTCTCCTTTGTGCTATTTTTCCTGTGGATTATTTTCTCCTAGATTCCTCGATACCGTCTACGATACCGTTGATATAAAAAAATTAATTACTCAATAAGTTAGTAAATTATGATTAACTTATGATTTTTCATCAGTTTAATTGAATTCTAGACAAAGAAATTTGGAAATTGTATTCGACAATAGATGAGATAGCATCTCATCCTTATAGCACTTGTGCTCTTTTGTGTGCTAAATTTCATTAAGAGCATGTCTCGATAACTTTTGAGTAGCTTTCGAGATATTTCAATCCAAAGCTAAGTGTAAAATGGCTATTTCTTTAAGAAATAGAAAGCAAAAATTATGATGTGGAGCATGGGAATTTTCCGGTCGTGTTTCATAAAAACTCCTCCTTTGAATGACAATTTTGCGGCTCAGAAGCAAATCGCATACCGCTTATAGAGCGGCATGGTAATTTTTTAAAAAATCATCTAGAAAATTTTCATATTTTTCTCTCCGTGGAGGAAATCAACCTATTCCACATATTTTCCGAGATATTATTGAAAAATGTGAAGCCACAAGAACAGATTTATCTTGATTCATCTTTTCATTACCAAATTACCCGAATGTTATTGGACAACCGAAATTAAAATTGTAGCCACTGGATGTAATCGCCGGGTGAATTTTTCGGCAACGATACTGATTTCTTCGACAACGATAATCATTTCATGATTATAAACTAATTTTTTCTGCTGAAGAAATGAGGATCTAAGAATATTTGCCGGAACAAATATCAATAATATCATCGAGAATTCCATTAAGAAATCCTCATAATTTTATTTCCAAGTCTTCGAAAGTGGAATTTGTAACTGAATCATACTGAAGAAATGTTTATTGAAGGAATGATGAAACACCTGCTAAAAATATCTCGACTTGTGGAATATCAGCACATCAGATTGCGGCAAAACAAGAAAATGGTGGGACTATATCAAATCCAGTCGTGAAGAGGTGGAAAATTTTTTCTCCTTTTATTGATAAGTAGAAACTTTATTAGGAAATTTACATACTCCATTTTTTTATACATCTCTTGTTCCTGAGAATTAAGACTTTACTCATTTATACAATACAATATGTATATTTTTGAGTTGCAATTTTGAACAGACTTGTCAATAGTTTTTAATCCTCACAATCACAGCAGAGTCATCATTCTTTTTCCTGGCTTGATGACGAAATTTGGACAGCCCCTGCGCCAGCTGCATTCCAGTCTCCAACAACACTAATTCCATGTTTTCAACGAATGGATGTGCAAATTCAGATAGAAGAAAAATGAACAAAAATATCAATGTATACCATCCAATTTCCTGAAAATTTCAAACACTAAGCGAGATAGCGTGATTTTACTCTTATCATTTTTTTTTAGAGAGTTTTAAGAGCTACACGAAAAACTACTAACCGAATAAATCGACTCATTTTATTTCAGCGCTTTACTACTTATTTATTGAATGAAATATTTTCACATCAATTCCCCGAGATTCTTATTTTTTCCTTAGTTCAAACTCCACCCAGAATCGACCTTTGGCTGTCAGGCTAAAACTTGATGGGCTGAATTTCAGAGGAGTAATCATTTTTTCACTCGGTCTTATCGAAATTTTGTGCAATAAATGCACAAGTAGTATTTTCATCCCCAACAATGCAAATCTACCGGCAATGCACCTTCTCGGTCCCTGGCCAAATGGCATATATGGTAACGTTGGATCCATCGATATTTTCCCGTTTTTTATAAATCGTTCTGGATTAAAGTCATCCGGATTCTCATAGTACTTTGGATCTCTGTGGACAGCATGGATAGGAATCCAAACGAAATCACCTGGTTTCAATATAACTGGCTTCTGACCAGGTGTTGCTGGTGGTAATTCGAAAGTAGCATTACAGACTCTGTCTATAAATGGAATGATCGGAAACATCCTTAACGCTTCCTTGATGACTGCATCCAAGTAAACCATATTATTAACAGCCTCATAACTGAAATCACCATCATACTTTTCAAAAATATCATCCACTTCTTTTTGCAATTTAATCTGAATATCTTCATGAGCTGCAAGAAAATGGGTAATGTAAGCCATTAACGTTGACGATGTTTCAACACCAGCAAAGAAAAATCCAAAAGCCTGAGCGGTCATTTCTTGAATTGTCAGTGCTCGACGACTTTCATTTTCTGTATTTCTAGTTTCCATCATCAATTGCAGCATATCTGGTCTAGAAATGCCTTTCTCATCTCTGCTTGCAATTGTATTTTCCACTAATTCAGTGAAGAATTTCTCAGTATCAGCAGAAAATAGTTTAATATTCAATAATCTTGAAATTCTTGGAAAACTTCTTTTAACGAGAAATGTGATTGTAACTATACCATCGAATGTTACTACATCCCTAGCCAATATGTAAAATTGATTATTTGGATCTCTCAATGAATCAATTTTAATTCCATATATACATGTACCAATAATGTCAATAGTATAACGTGAAAATAAATCTTTTGAATTGACTTTGTAGGATTTATTCTCTAATTTTTCAACAAAATAATTTGTAAAATTTTCAGCACACTCGGACATTAGGATGAACATACCTCTCATCTTGCTTGAAGTGAATGCTGGACTCAGTAGACTTCTCACGTCTCGCCATTTTTCGTTGTGCAATGAGAATAAATTTTTACCGACTAAGGGCTCTCCAATTGGATCAGTAAAGCCACGGTGATTGACGAAATGATCAAAATATTTTATTGTTATGTCTTTTGCTATTTCCAGATCGTGTATTACGAGTGTTGGACAGCTAAAGTCGAAGAATCCCACGGATTTGGCGTCTTTGTGCAAATTGTATATTCTTTGAAGGAAATCAGCAAGTGAAATTCGTTGTAATATTATTGCTCCCATATTTCCGACAAATGGATATGGTTTCACATAATTAATACCATGTTTATCAAAGTAATTTTCTTTTTTGGAATAATAATAGAGAAATACTGCCAAAATTATTGATAAAAACATCGTTGTGAAATCCATAATGAACTTCTTCAGATTTTATGACAAGTGGAAACGAAAAATTTTTCTTCACTGATTCGTGAGAGGAAAAATATGAAACTGAATGATTTGAATAAAATGAGTGTTGACTGAGAGAATATTTGGGAGTTTCTTGATAATGTTACGACCTCCAGGTTATCAAAAAATTAAATTGAAATAACAAAAAAAATGTACATTGTATCTGCAAATCATTTAAAGATTGAAAATTGATAATTCACAGGAGATGTCAATATTCCACAAATTCATTCAAGCATCAAGGATTTTCCTGAATTATACAATAGTGAAAAGATAAGACCGGAAAAATACATTTTTCTCGCTATTGTCGAAAAATATCCAGGAAACAAAGTGAGATCACAAGATTTTTATTGATACTTTTGTTACACGGTGATTGACGAAATGATCGAAATATTTTATCGCTATGTCTTTTGCTATTTCCAGGTCATGGATTACGATCGTTGGAAAGCTGGAATTGAAAATTCCTACGTATTTGGTGTCTCCGTGGGAATCGTAAATTCTTTGAATGACCCCAGTAATTGAAATTCATTGTAACAAAACTGCTCCTATAAATGCTCCTATATTTCCGATAAATGGATATGTTTTCAAGTAATCGATTCTACGTTTATCAAAGTAATTCTCTCTTTTGGAATAATAATAGAAAGCCACTGTCAAAATTATTGATAGAAATATCATTAAGAAATCCATGATGAACTCGTAACTTTATGGCTAGTCGAGAGAAATAATTGTTTTTACTGACTCATGAGAAGAGAAATATGAAACTGAATGAATGGAATGAAATAAATATTTACCAATACAATATGTAGCGTCTCTATTTTATCGACGCTCCAGTTCATCGGTTAAATTCATATGATTATTATGAAAGATCACAAGGGGATCACGCCCTTGTGCAGCCAATCAGAATAATTCTTTATTCTGATTGGTTTCTAATGTCGTCTTTTCACGTGACTTACTTTCTATTGGTTCGGGAGCACGTTTCTCTCTCCCTATATAAACCCCCTTTATTCAGGAAACCGACAGTTCGATAGAAACTCTTACAGTAGTTGTTTAACAACCCTTCTGATATTAACAGTTCTTCTAAGAACTAAATAAAGGAAAACTATAATCTATTGGAGTCGAAGTGTCTAGTTATTTCAACCAACCAGAACACTTCAAATACCTCGGCGTTTCTTGATAACATTACAACCTTCAAGATATCGAAAAGGCTATATTGACATGAAGCAACAAAAATGCATAAGGGAAAATTGACAAATTAACGCATCGTTGCATCGAGAAAAATTGATGATTGAAGATTGATAATTTACAAAATATGCAGCAATTTTATACTGATTTCATCAATTTCTATCGATAGAATGTATTCAAATTTTTCATAAATTTATAAAAAGTATCGAGGATTTTTCTGAATCATTCAGTAAATCATTGGAAAATATCGCGGAAATTAAACGAGATAATGGACTTCTCATCACAACCTTTCGTGTACAGAATTCCAAGAGTTACGAAAAAGAATTGAGACAAAATCGCTCTATCCGAGATATTCGAAAAAAATTACTGACAGAAAAAGTAGACTTAGCCTATCTTATCTCTTTATTACTGAAACCATACATTACATTTACGATAAAAAAAATTGAGTGAATAATGTATCTCATCGATGAAAGCTGTACATTGTAGCAAATAAAGTAATTTCTATTTGTTCTCAATTAGCAAATTAATACTCAAAAATATTCATTTTTCCCTCCGTTCAAACTCTAACCAGAATCCACCTTTGGCCGTCAACGAAAAACTCGAAGTGTTGAATTGCAGAGGAGTAATCATTCTCTCACTCGATCTTATTAAAACTTTGCTCAATAAGTGCACAAAGAGTATTTTCACTTCCATCAATGAAAATCTACCAGCGATGCACCTTCTCGGTCCCTGACCAAATGACATGAATGGTAACGCTGGATTCACCGATATTTTCCCGTTTTTTATGAATCGTTCTGGATCAAAAACATCTGGATTCTCATAGTACTTTGGATCCCTGTGAACAGGATAAACAGGAATCCAAACGCAATCACCTGGTTTCAGTAAAACTGGCTTCTTACCAGGTGTTGCTGGTGGTAATTCGAAATTATCATTACAGACTCTGTCCAAAAATGGAAGGGTCGGAAACATTCTCAACGTTTCCTTAATAACCGCATCCAAATAAACCATATTATTAATAGCCTTATAGCTCCAATTACCATCACACTCTTCGAAAACATCATCCACTTCTTTTCGCAATTTAATCTGAATATCTTCATGAACTGCAAGAAAATGAGCAACGAAACACATTAATGATGACGATGCTTCAACGCCAGCAAAGAAAAATGTAAATGCATGAGCGGCCATTTCTTGAATCGTCAGTGCTCGACGATTTCCATCTTCAGCATTTCTAGTTTCCATCATCAATTGCAGCATATCTGGTCTAAAAATTCCTTCCTCATCTCTCCTTGCAATCGTATCTCCCAATAATTTAGTAAAAAACTTCTCAACATAAGCAGGAAAGACTTTAATATTAAATAATTTTGAAATTTTTGGGAAGCTTCTGTTGAAGAAAATTTTAATCGATATTATACCATCGAGCGTTGCTATCTTCTTACCGAATACGTAAAATTGATTATTTGGATCTCTCAATGAATCAATTTTGAGTCCATATGCACATGTACCAATGACGTCATTGGTATAACGGGAAAATGCATCTTTCGAATTGACTTCGTAGGGTTTGTCCACTGATTTTTCAACAAAATAGTTTGTGAAATTATCAGCACACTCGGACATTAGAATGAACATACCTTTCATTTTGTTTGAGGTGAATGATGGACTCAATAGACTCCTCATTTTACGCCATTCGTTATTGTGCAATGAGAATAAAGCTTTGCTGAATAAGGGCTCTTCGATTGGATCGGTGATGCTACGGTGATTGACGAAATGATCGAAGGATTTTATTGTTATGTCTTTTGCAATTTCCATGTCGTGAATTACGATTGTTGGACAGCTGAAGTCAAAAACTCCCACGTATTTGGCGTCTCTGTGGAAGTCGTAGATTCTTTGAATAAACTCAGCAAATGAGATTCGTCGTAACAATACTGCTCCCATATTTCCAATGAATGGATATGGATTCATGTACTCGATTCCATGTTTATCAAAGTAATTTTCTCTTTTGAAATAATAATAGAGAAATACTGCCAAAATTATGGATAAAAATAAAGTTAAAAAATCCATGATGAACCCGAGAACTTATAACGAATGGGGAAAAGAGAAATTTTTTTACTGAGTCGTCAGGAGAAAGATATGAAACTGAATGAATTGAATGAAATCAGTATTTAGCAAGACAATTTTTAGACGGTTTGAGTGCTATCACGGTTTATAGATGTCATTAAATTGTTACTGGACGCTGATTACGATGCTACAGCTATAAAATGTTTTAAAAAGATGAGAGTAAATCCTCCCCAATATGAGTGTGAAACTGTAAAAGATGAAAGAATTTGTGGTTTAGAAATCTGTGATAGCAATGGAATAATTGAGAATATAACAAATATCATCCAATTTCATCATGGTAATGCGATAATTGGAGGTATTCTTCTTCAGCTGATAATTTTGTGTGACGGAACACTTTTTGCAAACGAAAGTATTTCAATAATATTTGCTTTCCAAGAACTTTATTAGAAGGGGATCAGTTCTATTCAGAATTGCATAATTTTCATATTTTTGTGTAAATTTCTTATTGAGAAATATTAAGAATCAGTAATTAGCCCTTTAACGCTTATGGGCGTTTCCCCCACTCTGCGGCCTAGTAAGCAGGCAGCGCATATCTGCGTTAGTGTGTATCAGTGAGCCTAGGTGAACAATATCGTACCTTATATGAGGTTACTGTTTGTTCTGAGATTTTGTCGGATATGTTATTGTTAGTCAATAACTTAGAGTTTTTACGTTCCATTTTTGTAATTTTCTATTCTCCATCATCAGAAGTAATTTGAGAAGAAGGGAATTCAAAACTATTTAAATAACAAAGAAAGGGGCACTGAGAGAACCCGTCAGACGTGTGTATCACGGTAATGGCCGAGCCTGAGTCTCGTAAACTGAGGTAGTGGGAACTGAGAGCGCAAGCAATTGGCTTTCCCGGCTCTAAAGCCACGGGTACGAGTTAGTCCAACTCCAGCGTTAGAGGGTTAGTACTGGGGGCCTATTCTCGACGCATGGGAACAGGATTCGTCAACGAATATAGTATCTTCGTTCATGACTCTTTCATTCGTGGAAGATATTCGTACACGAAAGAGTTTCGTTGACGAAATGACTTTCCGATTTGTTTACAGATGTCATTCCCTTGTGAGACATGGTCGATGATCTTCTTCATCGAGCAGCTACACATTTTCCATAAGTTTGAAATTCACCAGGTGACAAACTTCATTCATTTTCCACTCACAAAAGTTTCAATGACGCTCTGGCGTCATCAATATTTACACTTCCAGGAATCAAAAAATAGGTTATGTGAGCTCTTTGTATGAGAACTTCCATTTCGTGAGGGAATCGGAAATTCGTTAACGAATTGGATGCACAAATTGTCTCATTCGTTCACGAATGTTATTCCGTCAACGAAAACTAGTTTCCCATGCGTCGAGAATAGGCCCCCTGGGGGCCTATTCTCGACGTATGGGAACACGATTCGTCAACGAATCTAATATTTTCGTTCACGACCAATTGGTTCGCGGGGGACCTTCCCACACAAAGGACTTTCGTTGACGGAACGATTTCTCATTCACGCATGTTATTTCTTCGCGAGCATTTGTCAAATAGCAATAAACAATAATATCAAAAATGAGTGGCAAAAAAAGAAAAGTCGACACTGAAAAAGACAGCTGATCCTGGGAAAAGAGCCGCAAATCCAACTGAAGCTCAAAAAACATTTTTGCTGTCACTTTTGGAGATTGAAAATAGGTTATGTGAGTTCCTCCTTGTGAGAACTTATATTCCATTTGGGGAAGGGATCTCTATTCGTCAACGAAATCTTTTCGTGAGGGAATCGTAAATTCGTCAACGAATTTCATGTACGAATTAGCTCATTCGTTCATGAATGTTAGTTCGTCAACGAAAACCAGTTTCCCATGCGTCGAGAATAGGCCCCCTGAGGGCTCATATATAGGGCCGGAGACTTCATTTCAATTTCAGTCTCACTAAGTCGCTAAGCAACTAGGATACTCGAATTAAGGAATAAATTTGATTGAATGAAGTTTGAAATGTCAAAGTGACATTTGTGAGTTTTCAGGCATTTGAAAGTTCGCCTCAGAGTTCCACTCCAAGGTCCCATCAGAGTTGGGTAATTACGGTATGGAAATGACGTTATTCAGTAAGAAATTTAGATAGATGGTTATGGAGAATTTGCTCGGAGTTCATTTTTGGGGATGAAAAATACAGGAGTTTGTCTTTTGAGGGGTGTCACTTGATTAATTAGAGTATGTATGATTTGGTTTTCACGTTTTCTTATTGCAGAATATCTCGGGAATCGAAAAGAATTTCAAGCAATTTTCTTTTATCTCTGCAGAAAATTCTTCACATAAACTCATGATAATTTTTATCTATTTCTAGGAAGTGCCGCATTTTTAAGGAATAAAAATAATATAAACAAGCGAAGAATTTTGAAAACATATTTATTTATCAGCGGTAATTGACAAAACAAACCTCACAGAATTACATTTATTTGAGGATGTTCTACCGGTATTTTATCAAAATTAAAAAATGTACGAATTCAATGAAATTTTTTTCCAAGGTTCTCCAAATCATAAAAAAACCGTATGCAAAATTTTGGATTTCTTTCATACCTGGTTTGAAAGTTATAAATTTTTAAAAAATCATCATTTAACATATGTTCTTATGGGAAATTCACAAAAGCTTAAGAAATTTTTCGAAAAATTCTTCAAATTCGATGAAACTTCGGATTTAGGTGAGAAATAATCCCCCGTACAATTTGTTTATTTTTATATGACGATTGGGTCAATAATTGGCATTAAAATTAATAAAAATGCTTGAAAAATTGTCAATCTCGCGTAAGTGCTGCCAACTTGTGTCGCCAGAATTCCCTAGATTGCAACGCTTTCTTCAAAATAATTCTCAAATTAATTAAATAAAGGCTAAAAAAAAATCTATGAAATGTAATGATAATAATATAATATTTGAACACCCACAGCGTTCCATAATTCTCTGAAGATCATTTTAATTAAGAATTTAAAAAATCATTTTTCCATGTTCAGGGATTGGAACACTGACAAAATCACTGCCCCTCTCATGCCGCACAATCCCCGCTGACAGTACCTGTAGAACATCCTTAATGAGATTTTCCTTTTATACTGTGCATGGAATACATCAATGGCTACTCTTATGAAAACATTATTTTGATATTAAGATTTTTCTAGATCAGTATTATTGCTAGTTGTTGAATGTTATGTTTCCAGATAATATCCAATTCCCAGCAGCATCCCAGTAAATCAGGTTGACAATATATTCGCCGCTGTAAACGGTACCCTCCAACATGATGTGTCTGCATGGTGGTTCTCCATCTAATAAATTTTGAGGAACCTCTACTTTGCCCTTGAAGGAAGAGAAAATCATTAGGGACATTTGTAAAGGATCAGAAACGATTTGCTGAAACAGCATTTAGATGATCAGTTAACTTTCTTTTATAATAGAAATAGGATAAATTAGAACAGCATTATTACCGGTATTGTGGGTAAACCATTGGACAATCCCAACAGGTCTTTTGCAAACTCCTCCCAACCGCTTTCTTCTTTAGGCCTAACGCTGTATTCTGGGACTAAAGTTGCGACGCGTATTGCTCCATTAAAATACCTGACATAATGCACCTATACCAATCAAATCACTTATTAATTCCAAATTGTATCACGTATCACGAAAAATGAGTCCCGAATTAAATTGAAATTTTACTTCTTGACTACAGAACTATGAGATTTAATAAATTAAGAACAAATAAATTACTAACTTCTAAACGACCAACTGGAGGTTTATGCCAATTTATATACTTATACCAAGAAGCATCTCCATTTTTTTCCTCGCCTGACACTAAATCATTTTTGGGGATATCTAAATTGATATTTTTCAAGTTAAGACATTTATTGTGTGCCTGTGAACAAAAGAGAATTTTTTTCGATAAACAAGAGCATGTTCATTAAGTGAAATTTTATAAACACTCAAAGTAATTCAATAAAGAAATAAAATAAAATTTGGAATACTTCGTTTTATACTGGAAATGATTATCTACCGAAATGATCTCGAACATTTCCGCATATCGAGAAGTTGGAATCATTATTTTTGCACTATACTGAAAAACTATGCGAAAATTTTTCACATGATATCACAGGTTTATTACCAACATCGTGGAGTGACCGTTCACTTCTAATTCGTGCGCCACGTAGAAGAAATCCGCAAAATTCTTTCAATCTGGACTTGAGGGAGTTCAAACATGTTTGAACTCCCTCAAGTCCAGAATGAATTCATTCGCATTAATTTGTGAATAACCAGTCAATTCGCATAATGATCTCAATTCGAACTCAGTCTTTGAGAATGGAGAACGATTCATTCAGAACGAAAGGATTTATAATTCCTTCTTATAATTCTCATCATGCTTCAGTTCTCTTCAATCATATGAATGGACTAATGAAGAACAAATTCATGTAAAAACATTGCATTGACACTTAAAAACATCAGGAAATAAATGCAAAAACAAGTCTCAGCTAATTCTTCTACGTGGTTCACGAATTACAAATAAATTATCACTTTGCGACACAGTAGTGGAATCATGACGCCATATTAGAAATATTCCCATAACTTCCCATTAGCTTTATAAAAGAAGAAATAATTAAGATCATTGACGACAAATCGCCTAAGTCCCCGAAACATTCCTTAATAAATATTATAATATTAATATTATATTACCGTATGCTTCAAGCCCTCTGCAAAACTGCAGAGAAGAAAAATCAAAAATGATTTTAAACTATTATTCATCATGACGCCTGATATAACACTTCACCAATTCTCTTCTTTCGATGCTTTATATACCCTCAAAAATGCGTACGTCAACATTGAATACAGTATTATTAATAATGTCATCTCTCTCGGTGAATATTAGATGAGCTCAATATCAACCAATGATGTGCTCAGGCGGGGCTGCTTAGATTTCCGCTTCTCTAAAGGAAATGAAAATTAAATTCTACAACGCAGATTCTTTTAATGTACTAGAGACCTACAAGGTCACCTTCTAGCAAGTTAATTGAATTATTGAACTCATATGTCCACGAATTCTATATTATTCAATTTATTCCCATTTTTCATAGAAAATCATTGATTCATAATGAATTTTATGACAGGTTCAGAACTGTCGAATAATTGAAAATATCAAGAAGTTTCTGAGTTTTTGGTTTTCAATTTTCTATAACTCTGAAAATTATTCTGAAAATTGAATTTTTATCTTCAGCACGGCTCATCGCAAATGGACTTCAAGGTTTCAGTCTCACCAAGCTCGGAAATGGTTATAAATTTCAAAGAATTATACTTATTATTTTTCGTGACATCATTTCTTCATGGCATATCGGTCACAGAGGCGTTGCTTCATGATCAATCAATTGAATTCTCTGATCTTCCATCAATTTATGCGATAATGTGAGTTTCAATAAATACTGAGTAAGGTTACAAGTATAAGATTCAAGGATATTGAGACTTTTCTAAAAAAGCAATGAAAATAAAGCAATGTATTCTTGTAATTTAGCATAAGCACAACATCGTTAGCCAACAGCCAAACTCTCGTTTAAGATATGTACAATATACACAGAGAGAAAAATATAATTTTTGTAACAATAAAATTATAGTTGAAGAAGACCTCAACCATTAAGATTTGGTGATGCTAACTTTAGATAGAAAAGTTAGTATTATCATGTGAAGTAGTGAATCAAACCATATGAATCTACTGCAACAGAAGAAGATGATCACAATTTAGTGATTACAATTTTCACATAGTGAAAGTATCAGTATGATCATTTGTCAATTATAAAAACTTTTATACTGCATAGAGCCACGAAAGTAACAACGAACGAATTGGGTTACTTCTTCAAAGGAAAATCTAATATCTTTACGATACTGGAAATACTAAAATTTTAACAACATTAATATAGTCGTAGTGACATTTGCCATTGCTGTTCTAACGTATCAATATTCTCGCACAAGGAATTGGTGACATCTACTAAACATTTAGTACTGTGTACTAGAATCAATTGTGATGATTACGAAAATGACCTCAACAATAGGATTTTTGTTAGGTGTACACACGAAATTCCCCTCTGTGTATTTGGGGCTACACTACGATATCAAATCTTTTTCAACCCAATCCAATTAAATCCAAAAACGCGTACTTGGCGATTTTTTTTTAAAGCCATGCTCTGCGTGGTTGTTCTTTTCTACCCATTTCAATACTTTTGCAGCAGTATAATTATCTATTGAATGGGGATATCTCAGGAATTATTGGACTTGACAGAATTTTAAAGAAATCTTTTATGCAGAAAATCTCGAGCATTACAAATAAAGTTTCTTGATTAATTTTCCTAAAAAGCATCATTTGCCGATATTTTTTCACATTGAAACCTCAATGTGCGAGATACGCTCTCATAGCACTGGACCTTTTTTGTAGAGAATGTCAAGATCTGGAAAATATGTTGCTACAAAGAATTCGCCATCTCACTTGGTTTTCGAGTTATTGAGTCAAATCAAATGACGAAAAATAGAATTCCCCTCTCCTTAGCGGCTACTACTTTTTAACAGTATTTTCTTCTGGATATGATGTTTAGAAACGTGCAATATCTCAGAAACTAAATGAGATAGCGAAACTTTTCTAGATATATTTAGAAGCTCCTGAAATTCTTTAAAGAAAAACTTCAGTGGAGAAAAGGCGTATCTCGCTTAATTTCTGAGATTATTCACTGGGGTTCTTACAGCGCAGTGAAAATGCTCTCACACAGAATGTTTACACACACAGGAGCCTCATCCATTCGTGAAGCTCCGCCCCTCTGTGTGTGTAAGCAATATACAGCTACGGCGTTGTACTAGTGGAGTCTAGCAGCACTGGGCCGCCTCTGTGTGCACGCACACCACTACCCGGTCACCGTTTCCCTATCCGTGTGGCATTGCAACTACACTGTCCACACGAAATGTGTTTGGATAAACTTTTGGGGTACCTATTTTTCATTCAATAAATATCACATATTACAATTTAAAAATTATATAATATTGAAGAGAATGATGAGTTGAATTGATATTTGAAAAATAAATTTTCTACATCTCGTATATTTTGAGTAACTAAATTTTCAATTTTGGGACGTAGCTTTCAGCCGTATATAAGAGTGTGGTAGCCTCTCGCGTGGTTATATAGAGTAAAACACGCACTTGGCGAGAGACGCTACCACATCTCCTGATAATCTCTCAAAATCATTGAGCAGCTCATAATAATTCTAACATAGATGGAGTTGCTACAGTTTCATGTTCACAAAAATTTCTAGAATATACCAACTTTTATTAGTTGTAATTTGGTAAAATTATTGTTCAAACTCAGTATAAGAGGGGTTTGAATATAATGTTATCTATTAATGGTAATACTCCTAAAACCATATTTATACTGTAATCACAAATCCACAAGGGAATGAAATTTACGAATATCCACTCAATAAATGATTTCATATCTGCTGATAATATCTCAGCCTTTGAAATAGCAGCGCATCCATGAGCAAGCAAGCCGTTGAAAAGATAGAGCTGAAAAAAATTCAATACTAAAGAGATGAAACAAGATAAGTGTATTCTTCTCACCGTTCATTGTCAGTGAATATCTTGAAAACTAAGCAAGATAGTGCAATTTTCAAATGATTTTTTTACGAAGAATTTTTTAAGCCACAAAATAGGTCTCTGCAAGGATCTCTCTATCCCTCTTAGTTTTCAAGATATTTCCAAAAAAAAATGATATCCCACACCTATACACATTTCAACTCATTGAGTAATTATTAACCCAAGCCGAGTCTGAGCTAGATACTCTAAAATCGACTATTAGTTTATGGCATAGGTGAAAAATGATTTTTCCATGTTTTTGCTTCCGCATAGAAGCATTGCAAACGCCATTTTTTTCGATTTTGAGATTTCATTGAAATGATTCCAAACGCCGGGAAATGACAATTTTAAAAAGTGTCTGTCTGTGTGTATGTGTGTGTGTGTATTTGCGTGTGTGTTGCTGCCAGTGAATTTTGAGGGAAATCGGTGGAATACTTTTCGAGACTAATTGAATTTTTGAAAAAATCGTTTCTTCGTTTTTTCTCCGCAAAAAATTGATTCTCAGCCCCCACTCTGAGCGATGAAATTCATCTCATTTGAACTCACAATTTTCACTCGGGGTAAATTTGGCTGCAATATTTCGTTTGCAGATAATTCCAATTACAGTGTTCTTTGTTTTGAATTTTGTATCCACGACAGCTCGAAAAATATTCGAGTTAGTGACTTCAAATTTCGTCAGTTTGTGCATCTAATGAACGAAAAGTTTGGTATTAAAATTGGGCGAAATCGCTCCAGTAGTTTCTGAGGTATTGGCGAAAAACCATTTTATGAGAAGAAGTTATATCTCAAAAACTATCCAAGCAATTACATTCAAGTTCCACTTAAAAGATTCATCTCAATGAGCCCCACAAATGGTGAGAATTTCAGATTTCTCAGAAGAAGTCTATTATAAAAGTGTTCGAAGAATTAATTTTTTCAAAAATCACGGTTTTTCGTAGTTTTTTTCCTAGGAACATTACTATTTTTTATTTTACCAGTCGAAAGGAGACAATTTTTTCTATAAAATGAGGACATTTGCATTCTAATGACAATCAGAAAGAATAGAAATTCTATTTGAAACCCAAACTTCAATTTTCAAGTTCTATCGTAGGATCTCAGTTGTCATCTAATATTGAGTTTTTATGTATCATCTGACATGATTGTAATTCAATCAATTATTTTGAGTTGAGATTTCGAGTTCGAAGCTGACTTGAAGTACCGTAGATGGAATCCTGACCAGATCGATACAGCGTGGAGCAATATTTTTAGGAATGTATGAGTGCGTATTTGTTGTGAAAATAATGTTATTTTTTGAGCGATGGAAAAGATAAATGAAGATTCGATTCATTATGGGTAAAATCTTATTCGGAAGCATTTTGCCGATCGAATTGGCGAAATATTGAATGTCACACAAGGAGTGGGGTTTGTAAATAACGCACAGAGAGTAGAAGTTCTGCTTGTTTGTTTTTGTATTTCCAATTGTTTATAGAAAGTTATCTGGAAAAATTGTCGGAAATTCTGTCTTTTTGGAAAATAAAGAGCACCATTCGGTTCTACGAGAAAAATCAAAAAAAAAATCTTTGTAGCGTTTTTTTCGTTAGACTCTATTTTGATGGTGTGAAATCGTTATAAACAATTTCAACCCGAGAAGTGATGCTGACCTCGTTGTATCCCAAGCCTAATCCGAGCTAGATAGTCTCGAACTCATCATTGGGTTCATGGCATAGTTCGAAAATAATTTACCTGTTTTTTTTGTTTTCGCATTTCCAATTTTTAATAGAAAGTTATTTAAACAAACTGTCAAAAATTGGTGTGGAATCGTTATCAACAATTTCTAATACAAAGAGAGAAAATACGGATAAATTATTTTTGGGCTATGCCATGAACCTACAGAACCTTCAGAACTATTTTTTTAATGAATTAGAAGAGTTTAAAAGGAGTGATCAATGCAAATTGAAAATTGACCTTCACAAGAACCACCTTAATGTGTATGCATGCAGTGGTCACTACAAGCTACAGAAAAAGTCACTACAGAATTTCGCCATCCCCATTGGTTTTGGAATATGCCCCGAGAACTAATATCCTCAATTTTTATCGATTGGAAGGATTGAAATTCCGAAGGAATTCATTGAACCATCACATCAGCAGAATAATTAGTAAACTATTTTTTTATTCCACGAAATAAAGCATTACAGTCCTTCCTCATCCTTGAACTCTGAGAATTCAAATAACTCATTGTACCAATAGTACAAATAATCAGTGTGGCCTTGGTCGAAACTCCAGCCAGAATCCCCCCTGAGCTGTCATAGTAAAGCTCGAGACACTCAATTGTAGCGGAGTGATCATTCTTTTTCCCGGCTTAATTACGCACTTGTGCAGTACATGCACCAGCAGGATTTTAGTCTCCAACAATGCAAATCTATTGCCGATGCATATCCTCGGTCCCTGACCAAACGTCAAATGCGGTAAAGTTGGATTCATCGATATTTTTCCATCACTGATGAAACGTTCTGGATCAAAAACATCTGGATTCTTATAATACTTCGAATCTCTCTGAAGCGGATAAACAGGAATCCAAATATTATCCCCTGGCTTCAATACAACCGGCTCTTTCCCAGGTAATGCCGGTGGTAATTCGAACTCAGTATTACAGACTCTGTCCAAAAATACAGCGATCGGAAACATCCTCAATGTCTCATTGATAACAGCATCCAAATAAACCATACTATTAACAGCTTCATAACTTGGCTCTCCATTACACTCTTCGAACACATTATCCACTTCCCTCCGCAATTTCTCCTGAACATCGTCAAGCGCTGCAATCTGATGAGCAGCAAAACACATCAGCGCTGATGACGTATCAAAGCCACCAAAGAAGAATATGAATGCCTGTGCAGTCATCTCTCCAATTGTTAGTGCTCGTCCACTTCCATCCTTCACATTTCTCGTCTCCATCATCAGCTGCAGCATATCCGGTCTCACAATACCTTTCTCATCTCTCATTGCAATGGTATCCTTCACCAAGGCATTGAAGAACCTCTCAACATCATCAGTAACAATTTTTATGTTAAATAATTTCATGAGTCTTGGAAAACTTCTCACAAGGAAGAATTTTGCTGACAGTATCCCATCAAAATTCGTTGCCTTTCTTCCAAGTACATAAAACTCATTATTCCGATCTCTCATTGAATCAACTTTAATTCCAAATGCACAAGTTCCAATTACGTCACTGGTATAACGAGTGAATGCCTCTTTTGAGTTAACGTCATAGGGCTTATTCGACGATTGTTCAGCGAAATAATTTGCATAGCTACTCGCACACTCGGACATTAGCATGAACATGCCTTTCATCTTGCTCGATGTAAATGCAGGACTCAGAAGAGCTCTTATTTCCCGCCATTTATTGTCGTGCAGAGAGAACAAATTGTTGCCGAATATGGGCTCTTGAATTGGATCAACTAATCCACGGTGATTAACGAAATTATCAAAGTATTTGATCGTTATGTTTTTCGCTAGTTCCAGGTCACGTATCATGGTCACTGGCTGCCCAAAATCACTAAATCCCACGTATTTAGCGTTTTTATTCAAATCGTAGGTTCTTTGAAGACACTCAGCCAGTGGAGTTTGGCGCAACAATACTGGACCCATATTTCCAACAAATGGATAGGGTTTTATGTATTCAATTCCATTTTCTTCGAAATAATTTTTCTTTTTGGAGAAATAATAGCAAACTAGTAATAACACAATTGTCCACAAAATCACCCAGAAGTCCATGATAATTTCTCTTCTCTGTTGATCGATTCTTCAGGAATGATTTCACTTGAGTGAAGAAGCAGCTAGTGAACTTGTGATAATACAATGAATCGCGCTGCGCTAATGTTTACTCAATAAATAACCATTCAATCTCTCATGATAAATTGACGTTGAAAAATGGAAGGGGATCATACTGATTGAGATAAATGAGTTCTTTTCCTAAGCATATGTACACATTCGCTACTTGTACAATCTTCTCTTTTTTTCCTAGATATTTTCAAGGCGATGTTTTTTTCTTAGTATCAAGTGTTTGTTTGCTATTTCTGATAAAGTATGCCTGACATGTCAAAATGGTCAGTCACGAGTTTTTATTTTTAATTGCACGTAAGAAAACTGAATTTTTCATATCATTTGTAGTCATTTTTGCCCAATTTTTTACAAAAAATTCACAGAAAGAATAGATTTTTTGGTCGTTTATTTTTTATTATCTCGGGAAATAAGGGAGATAGAGAAGAAATTTTCGTAGCTTCGAGGTATCTCAAAAAAAAATGGAGCAATGTAAAAGTTAATTCAATGCAAGAACTGAACTTCGTCCCCAGTTTATCGTAAATATCTCAGATACTAATCGAGATAGATTTTTTCGTGGGAACCTTTTCTATAGCTCTTGAAATTCTCTACAAAAAAGGTTTGTTTGAAACGTAATCAAACTCCCGCCGGTAAAGTTGACCAATCAACAGACCCTGGTCAAGGGGGGGTCAAGACGCGAATGATCCCCTCCAGACTCATCACTTGCGTATGAAGATTCAATCAAGACGCATCAACTAATTTATTCATAGTGAAAACTCTATAATTCTCTCAAGTGTTAATATTCTCTATATTCTCAAAGTCTTTTCTCCAAGAGATAGCAACTCAACTAAATAGTTCAACTATTGTGTAAAATTCAACTATTTGTCTATTTATTCAATGTGTATATTATCTCTATCGACGAGCAGGCCTTTTTCCGAATAAAACGGTTTTGCCTTACGGCTCAGTGTAAATCCAACGATTACTTCTTTTTCACTATCATTAACCGCCTCTTGCAATCCACCCTGAAAATCCACGAATAAAATCAACACGCTCAAAACAAGGTTTCAATACAAATCGCACTGCTTTTTTAGTAAGTACGTAAAATCGATTATTTTGATTTCTCAATGAGTAAATTCCTATTCCATATGCACATGTAGCAATAACGTCATTGATAGAGCGTGAAAATGCATCTCTTGAATTGACTTTGAAGGGTTTGTTCTCTGATTTTTTAACGACATAGTTTCCCGTGCGGTTTCGTAGTGACGGTGAAGTTGTAGTGACTAGATGGTCGATTTACGGTCGATTTACTTGACCGTTAATCTACCCTTTTTTTGCAGTCGAAGCTGAGTCGACTCACGGTCAATAATGGGTGTGTTTGTTTCATTCTCACACCAACTTTGGATGGTAAATTAATGGTGACTAAGCAGTCGTTTTATGGTCGAAACCCAGTAGTTTAAACGTCGTCTTATAGTCGAAACCTCGCAGTTTAAACGTCTTTTTATAGTCGAAATTCGGTAGTTTAAACGTCGTTTCCTGGTCGAAATGCAATCGATTCTATTCCTGACTCAACGGCTGTTTTCGATTGCGAAACTACCATCCAATAAGCCAACATTGACTCTCTTTCTACAGGATCACAATGAAACAAGCGCACTAGTTATACATCGTCAAAACACCACAGTAAGACCAAATTTCGACCATCGATTCCATGTAAAATCACCGCATTTCGACCTCATTTCGGCCGTGATGGCTAAGCCGTTAGGGTTGTCAAATTATCAGCAAACTTGAACATTAGGATGAACATACCTTTCATCTTGCTTAAAGTGAATGATGAACTCAGTAGACTTCTCATCTCTCCCCATTTATTGTTGTAAAGTGAGAATAAATTTCGGCCGGATAGAGGCTCTGCAATTGGATCAGTGGAGTGATGGTGATTCATGAAATAACCGAAGTATTTATTTGTTATATCTTTCAGTATTTCCATGTCACGAATTACAGTTGCTGGATAACTCAGTTCGGAGAGCCCCACGTATTTGGCGTCTTTGTGGAGATCGTAGATTCTTTGAAAGAGATCAGCAAGTGGAACTTGCTGACGAATGGATACGATTCCACGTCATCGATTCCATGTTGATCAAAGTAATTTTCTCTTTTGAAATAATAATAGAGGAATACTGCCAAAGTTATTAATAGAAATATTCTTGAGAGATCCATGATGAACTTATTGAGACTTTATGGAAAGTGGATACGGAGGAATTCTCTCTACTGAATCGTAATCAGGAAGACATGTAACTGAATAAATTACATGAAATTAGTTATTACTTTATCACGATAATATTCAGACTTTTTTTTGATAACATCACGATCTTCGAGATATCAAAAAAGAGATGAAACAGGATAAATGTAGTCTTTTCACCGTTCATTCTCAGTGAATATCTCGGAAACTAAACAAGATAGTACAACTTTCAAATGAATTTCTTCACGAAGAATTTTTGAAGCCACAAAATGGGTCTCTGCAAAAAATTTTCTATCCCTCTCAGTTTTCGAGATATTTCCAAAAAAAAATTATATCTCACACCTATACACATTTCAACTCATTAATTAATTATTAGCCCAAGCCAAATCTGAGCAAGATACCCTAAAATCGACTATGAGTTCATGGTATAGGTGAAAAATGACTTTTCCATGTTTTTACTCCTGAATCGAAGCATTGTAAACGCGATTTTTTTTGATTTCATCGGAATAAGTCAGAATGTTCCAGAACGCCGAGAAATGACATTTTTTTAAAATGTCTGTGTGTATGTGTGTACGTGTGTTGGTATCGGTGAAATTTGAGCGACAACGGTGGAGTACTTTTCAAGACAAATCAAATTTTCGTAAAATCATTTTTTCTCCGCGACAAATTGATTTACAGCCCCCACTCTGAGCGATGAAATTCATCTAATTTGAACTCACAATTTTCACTCGGGGTAAATTTGACTGCAATTTTTCGTTTGCAGATAATTCCAATTACAGTGTTCTCTTTTTTGAATTTTGTATCCACGATAGCTCGAAAAGAATTCGAGTTAACGACTTCGAATTTCGTCAGTTTGTGGAGCTAATGAACGAAAAGTTTGCTTTTGAAATTGGGTGAAATCACTTCAGTAGTTTCTGAGATATTATTATTATTATTATTATTATTATCATTATTATTTTTCCTGAAAAGGCTTCGATGGGTTTTTAAACCTGAAGTCTAAATTTTAATAAAGAAAAGAAAAAAAAAAAAAAAAAAGAAAGATATTGGCAAAAAACCATTTGATGAAAAAAGGTTATATCTCTAAAAATATCCAAGCAATCACATTCAAGTTCAACTTAGGAGATCCATCTCAATGAGCCCCACAAATGGTGAGAATTTTAGATTTTTCAGAAGAAGTCTCTTATAAAAATATTCGATAAATTAGTTTTTTCAAAAATCACGGTTTTTCTCAGTTTTCTCCGAGGAACGCTACTATTTTTCATTTTACCAGTCGAAAGTAGACAATTTTTCCGACAAAATGAGTACATTTTCATTCTGATGACAATCAGAAAGAATAGAAATTCTATTTGAAACCCAAACTTCAATTTCGAAAGTTCTATCGTAGGATCTCAGTTGTCATCTAATATTGAATTCTTATGTATCATATGACATTATTGTAATTCAATCAATTGTTTTGAGTACCGTAGATGAAATCCCGACCAGATCGATACAGTCTGGAGCAATATTTATAGAAATGTATGAGTGCGTACTTGTTGTGAAAATAATGTTATTTTTTGAGCAATGGAAAAGATAAATGGAGATTCGATTTATTATTGGTGAAATCCTATTCGGAAGCATTTTGCCAATCGAATTGGCAAAATATTAAATGTCGCACAAGGAGTGGGGAGAGTATAACTTCTGCTTGTTCGGTTTTGTATTTCCAATTTTTTATAGAACATTATTCAAACAAATTGTTAAAAATTGGTGTAAAATCTTTATCAACAATCGGGAATGCAAAAAGAAAAAATGCGGTTAAATTATTTTTGGGCTATGCCATGAACCTACAGAACCTTCAAAACTATTTTTTCAATGAATTAGAAGAGCTTAAAAGGAGTAAGTTACAGAAAAAGTCGCTACAGAAATTTCGCTATCCCCATTGGTTTTGGAATATGCCTCGAGAACTAATATCTTCAATTTTTATCCATTGGAAAGAATGAAATTTCGGAGGAATTTATTGAACCATCACATCAGCAGGATAATTAGTAAACTTTTTTTTTTATTCCACAAAATAAAGCATTACAGTCCTTCCTCATCCTTGAACTCTGAGAATTCAAATAACTCATTGTACAAATAGTACAAATAATCAGTGTCGCCTGGATCGAAACTCCAGCCAGAATCCCCCCTGGGCTGTCATAGCGAAGCTCGAGGTACTCAATTGCAGTGGCGTAATCATTTTTTTCCCCGGCTTAATCAAGCACTTGCGCAATACATGCACCAGAAGTATTTTAGTCTCCAACAATGCAAATCTATTGCCGATGCATATCCTCGGTCCCTGACCAAACGTCAAGTGCGGTAAAGCTGGATTAATCGATATTTTTCCATCACTGATGAAACGTTCTGGATCAAAAACATCTGGATTCTCATAATACTTCAGATCTCTCTGAAGCGGATAAACAGGAATCCAAATATTATCCCCTGGCTTCAATACAACCGGCTCTTTCCCAGGTAATGCCGGTGGTAATTCGAACTCAGTATTACAGACTCTGTCCAAAAATACAGCGATCGGAAACAGCCTCAATGTCTCATTGATAACAGCATCCAAATAAACCATACTATTAACAGCTTCATAACTTGGCTCTCCATTACACTGTTCGAACACATTGTCCACTTCCCTCCGCAATTTCTCCTGAACATCGTCAAGCGCCGCAATCTGATGAGCAGCAAAACACATCAGCGCTGATGATGTATCAAAGCCACCAAAGAAAAATATGAATGCCTGTGCAGTCATCTCTCCAATTGTCAGTGCTCGTCCACTTCCATCCTTCACATTCCTCGTCTCCATCATGAGCTGTAGCATATCCGGTCTCACAATACCTTTCTCATCTCTCATTGCAATGGTATCCTTCACCAAGGCATTGAAGAACCTCTCAACATCATCAGTAACAATTTTTATGTTAAATAATTTCGCGAGTCTTGGAAAGCTCCTCACAAGGAAGAATTTTGCTGACAGTATCCCATCAAAATTCGTTGCCTTTCTTCCAAGTACATAAAACTCATTATTCCGATCTCTCATTGAATCAACTTTAATTCCAAATGCACAAGTTCCAATTACGTCACTGGTATAACGAGTGAATGCCTCTTTTGAGTTAACGTCATAGGGCTTATTCGACGATTGTTCAGCGAAATAATTTGCATAGCTACACGCACATTCGGACATGAGCATAAACATGCCTTTCATTTTGCTCGATGTAAATGCTGGACTCAGAAGAGCTCTTATTTCCCGCCATTTGTTGTCATGCAGAGAGAACAAATTGTTGCCAAATAAGGGCTCTTGAATTGGATCAACTAATCCACGGTGATTAACGAAATTATCAAAGTATTTGATCGTTATGTTTTTCGCTAGTTCCAGGTCACGTATCATGGTCACTGGATGCCCAAAATCACTAAATCCAACGTATTTAGCGTTTTTATTCAAATTGTAGGTTCTTTGAAGACACTCAGCCAGTGGAGTTTGGCGCAACAATACTGGACCCATATTTCCAACAAATGGATAGAGTTTTATGTATTCAATTCCATTTTCTTCGAAATAATTTTTTTTTCTGGAGATATAATAATAAACTAGTAATAACAAAATTGTACACAAAATCACCCAGAAGTCCATGATAATTTTTCTTCTCTGTTGATCGATTCTTCAGGAATGATTCCACTCGAGTGAAGAAGCAGCTAGTGAACTTGTGATAATACAATGAATTGCGCTGCGCGAATGTTTACTCAATAAGTAGCCATTTAATCTCTAATGATAAATTGACGTTCGAAGATGGGAGGGGATCATACTGATTGAGATAAATCAATTCTCTTCTTGAGCACATGTACACATTCGCTACTGCATGACTTGTACAATCTTCTCTTTTTTTTTCTAGATATTTTCAAGGCGATGTTTTTTTCTTCAGTATCAAGTGTTTGTTTGCTATTTCTGATGAAGTATGCCTGACATGTCAAAAATTCAGACACGAGTTTTAATGTTTATTTGCACGCGAGAGAGCTGATTTTTTTATATCATTCGCAGTTCTTTTTGCCCAATGTTTTACAAAAAATTCACAGAAAAAATAGATTTTTTGGTCGTTTTTTTTTTCATACCAGGAAATAAGGGAGATAGGGAAATTTTAGTAGCTTCGAGATATCTTTAAAAAAACCGAAGCAATGTCAAAGTTAATTCGATGCAAGAACTAAACTTCGTCCCCATTTTATCGTAAATATTTCAGAAACTGAGCAAGATAGATTTTTTCATGGGAACCTTTTCTATTGCTCTTGAAATTCTCTACAAAAAAGGTTGCTGTATACTCTCTCTATCTCGCTTAGTTTCCGACAGAATCGCAAAAAACCTGCGATTTTTCGAGTAATTCAATTTTTTTTTAAATAAAATTTAAATGAATTTTTCTATCGATTCAATTTATTTTCACCGCAGATTATCGACGAGAAGGAAACTCTGCGTTACTTAAAGTTCCAGAATATTCAGAATCTTTAGATAGTTGTCAAGGATAATCAGGGAGGCACTGAAACAACTCGAATTGATTATTTGTCAATAATTGGTTCACCAATTGCCACAACAAAAATGGGAGATTTCAAGCGTGTTGCTGTAAAAGAAGGAGAGAGTCACTGACCCTCAAATAACGTGAATTAAAAAATCTAATTAGAAAATTATTATTTGTCTTCGTTTTTTGATAATCATCATCGAATTTCCTAATTATGATTTATTTCCAGGCATTTCTAAAAATAAAAAAAAAGTGAAGGAAAAAAAAGGATTGTAATGAATATTTAAAAATTAATTTTGTAATTGGTATGAACTATTCACACAATTCTGTGATTACGTTTGAATTCAATAGAATCATACAAATATATTTTATGAAATCACAGAATTTTGCTGTCAATTTCATTGTTTTTTTTTTGGCAATTTTTGAAAAAATATTCGTTAATTTTTTTTTTGCGTTCTAGTGGGATAAGATAATTAGGGGCTAGTTTTCCAGATTCTGCAGATACTACCACATCTATAAGCACGTGTACCATCGTTGATCCCAGACTCTAATTGCTGCGTTCCAGTCATGTTCTGAAATCGGACTTTATCACCACATCTCAAAGAAAAAAAAAAAGAAAAAGTCATGAATTTTTTGTGATTTTGACGATATCCTTGAGGTAACTGAAGATAGCGGGAAATGTCTTGAGATATTGTTTTGAGCGTGTTGATTTTATTCGTTGAATTTCAGGGTGGATTGCAGGAGGCGGTTAATAATAGTGAAAATAAGTAATAGTTGGATTTACACTGAGCCGCAAGGCAAAACCGTTTTATTTGGAAAAAAGCCCGCTCGTCGATAGATAATATAAAAGTTAAATAAATAGACGAATAGTTGAATTTGACACAATAGTTGAACAATCTAGTTGAATTTAATTACACTTGCGACAAACTCTACAATAATGAAGAATATTAACACTTGAAACAATTATAGAGATTTCACGATGAATAAATTAGTTGATGCGTCTTGATAGAACGGTCAAACGCAAGTGATGAGTATGGAGGGGATCATTCGCGTCTTGACCCCCCCCCCCCCCCCCCACCAGGTGTCTGTTGATTGGTCAACTTTACCGGCGGGAGTTTGATTACGTTTCAAACAGATATTTTTTGTGCAGAATTTAATTTCCCACGAAAAAGGTCTCTACATGAATTCCTCTTAACCCAATGGTTTCAGAGATATTCGCGAATTAATGGAAAAAAAAGAAAATATTCTAAAAAATGAAAAAATCATCAATTTATCGATTTTTGAAAGTATCTTCAAAGCGGTTGGAGATAGAGAAAAATGTCAAGAGACCGTTTTTGAGCAGAACTTACTTTCTACAAAAAAAGTCTGTCGATAAATTTTGCTGAATCTAATAGCTCCAAAATACTTTGTATTGTACTCTACCAAAATAGAGAGGATTACAACAATTTTTTACTAAGAAATTTCTTTAATTTGGTTAAATAGGAATTTGAGGATTTTTTTCCCACTATCTCAGATATTTTGAATTCTTTTCGGAAATATATTTTGTGACTGGATAAAAAAAAGAATCGATTTCCACCGTCATTTGACAATTGAGTATCACTATATAACAAAGATGACAAAGATTATAGAATTTAGAATTTGCTTAATTCCCGCGTTGTCGAAATGAAGCGTTCACGTAACGGCGGTAGCGCCATAATAAATATTGCAATTTCTATTGGCAACTTACGAATACAAAAAGAAATCACGCAATTCACGAAAAATAAACTCAAGCCGCCCGGTGAGGCAGAGAGCACACACTCCTGTTTCGTAAGCGAACGGTGTCACTTGTGATTTAATTGTAAAATTGTCTTGAAACTAGTTTTCTATTGAATTTATGTTGAATCAAAATTGTTTAATATTAATCATTATAACGTTGGAAAGAAATCATTAATATAAATTGTGAAACTATCATTTAAATTAATTGGGAGAATCAAATAAATTCGACAATATTGTAAGTCCTTTTCTGCATTCCTCGTCTATTCATTTGCCTATTTTTATTTGGATTGTCTTGGGAATTCAATCTTTTTGTGGGTCATCCCAATCGAACCCAATTTCAGTAAATTATTGTCAAATTAAATTAGTTAATTTATTAATTGGTATTTTGTTAATTTTTGGAAAATTAACTGGCGCTCAACAAAATTATATTTATTGTCAAATCTTGAGCCCCGACAGCCTTTCACCCAGGCCACGTCGGGTGTAGCTTCTTTACTTGCATTTGAAAATAATAAAATCGACAAATAATCTATACTAAGAAAAGAAGCTGTCTCAATTTTTTTTTCTATTCAAAAAATATTTTCTAATTTTTCATTACGATTGAAAATCCATGATATGGAGCAATGTCTCAAATAAAATTCATATTTTTTTCTCCTATTAGTTAATTAATCAGATTAAATCTACGAATTGCGTGAAAATTTGAATTCCTAAAACCTAAATTATTGTGAAGATTATTTATGCTTTTTAAAATAAATTATTCAATGAATAGAATTTTCAATTTTTCCTTCGTTTAAACTTGAGGAATTATTTTAATACTCAAATAGCAACTGCAAAATCTGTCCTCCAACATTCACTCAATTTCATCTCTTTTCTCCATTAATCTTCATTTTTCAATTAATTTTTTTTATTTTAATTTATTGTTTTTGCACCAATAATTTTTGATATCCTTCACTTCCATCAACTTCACCTCTAATCTGGATTACAGTTCCCTCGGAATCCAGTCACAATTCCATCATTCCTTTTTCATAAACATCTCCGATTTGTTCTGCATTCAACATATGGGGCATTCCATGCCAACTCAAGCTACCAATTGCCTTTGCATCTCCGATTTGGCTGGAACTTGGGCATCTTTTTGTATCCTTCAAAAGAGGTTTCTGTGATTTTTTTCGAATTTTTTTATCTAGCCACTTCGGAGATATGAATTTCTTAAAATTTCGTTTTTTTTTTGAAATAGCCGTAACTTTATGAAAAATTGGCCAATATGGGATTTTTTTTTGTAAATTCGTGTTTTTTGATGAATTTTCTGAAAACTTCATGCAAAAAATTATTCATGATCATTCTGGTCAGTTTTCAGTTATTCCAAAGTTAAAACATGAATTTAACCCTCTGACTCGACAAACGCACGAAAGTGTATCGGTGTGAGAAGAGAGGGGGCCAGCCAATCGTGCTCGCCTGTATGATTGTAGTAGTGCGTGACGTCACGATGGCGGCCCCCACTCTCGGCAATTCAGGTACGAAGTTATTCACACAAACGGTTGGGGCCCCATCGAGTGCAAAATATTTCTGTAATGTTTCAAAATTCGACATCTTCTCGTGGAATTCTGCAATATGAATAATAAAAAAAGAAAAGTCCAAATAAAAAAACGAACTTAAATGATAGCCCAGATAGCAAAACTTGCGGATACACTGCTATTTACCAGCAAGTTTAAATTTTCTTCTGCACCAAAATTATCGATGATTTGCCGCTAGTTTGTCGACATAAAGATCACATATGTAGGCGATAACCTGTCAAGTTATCACCAAATTTAGCCCTAAATTTACCGTAAAAATTTGAAGCTAATATGCGGATGTCAAGGTCTATAAAAATGCTGTTAAGAACAGCGGTAAATTTGGAGCAAAGTAAAAAATATTATTGTCACTCTTGAAAATAAAAATTCGTTAACATTAACTGTGCAGAAAGCAATTGTCGATCATTGTTCTGCAGATAAAATGAGCAAAATGAGCCGATTAAATCAACAGCAAATTTGCGGATAAAATCTGAGTAAAACTAGCCGATAAAATCAGCAACAAATCTATTATATATATAAAACGAAAGTGTTAGTGGGTTTCTCCAGCCTTTTCTCTCCTACCACCCACTGGGGGTCGTAATGAAAGATAGCCCGTGGCCTGCACTCTCAAGTAAGAGAGTTTGGCTTCGGTGGGTGGATGTGGGTGGCCAAAATGTCAGTTGGGATATTTCTATCCTTCTCCAATACATTGTATGGCTGAGATAGACTCGGGGTTGTGTTGAATGACATGAAGTGTATGGGTCATTTCATGTCAAATCACCAGATTTTGAAAATTGTATTTTTTGATTCAGCTGAATTTTTTATGTTTTGGTACGTATTAAAATATACCTATACCCAAATTTTGAGCCCTCAATTTTCAAAAACCTCGGAGATATGAATTTTTGAATATCGCAAAAAATAAACAATATGGTAATTTTCAAATATGTATATCTCCTGATTCAATCATCGTAATCATATCTTACAGGTGGCTATGTATTTTGTTTTGAGATGTAGTTTTCGAAAAAAAATATAAGAACCAATTTCTTTTATTTATCACCGTTTTTTCTTAATTTTCAACATAATTTTTGACTTTTTCTGAAGAGCGACACTTTTGATTTTTTTGAAAAAAATATATGTTACACTAGGCTATAAAACGAATTTTTTGAGCACTTGATGAAAATGGGATTCAAATATCTTCGATTTTTTAAGCCACTTTTTCGCTTTTTTTAAACATAAATTCGAATTTTTTGAGAATTTTTCAATTTTTCATGAGAATTTCATTCTAAATATGGACAACTAATATTTCCCTCCTGTGCCAAATGAGTAAATTGGAAATTTTTCCTAATATAATGTGACAAAAAATTTTTTTTTGCTAATTTTATTATTTCCAAGTCGTTTTTAGGAGTTTTATGGTAGTTTCTTCTCGAAATATCAGAAATCAACGTTTAATACACTGGCGGAAACAGTTAAAGGATCAAATGAAAATTGCAAATTTCCAGCAGTTTTTCAAATGGCCGTATCTTTCTCAAAAATGATCGTATTGGAATAAAAAAAAAGAAATTTGAAGCTTAAAGTCTCTAGTTCCGAAATCTTCAGACCAAAAAAAATTTCCGTCCCAAGATCTCAAAACTAGAGACTTCAAGCTCCAAACTGTTGTTCTAAAGCTCCGATACGATCATTTTTGAAAAAGATACGGCCATTTGAAAAACTGCTGAAAATAGGAAATTTTCCTTTGATCCCTTAATTGTTCCCGCTAGTGTATTAGAAAAAACTAATTTTGCGACGCTTAAGGGGTCTTCTCACTTTACATTTTCCAAAAAAAAAATTTTCTCCGAAATTCGCTATTTCAGATGCGAATAAATATTATGAGCAAATAGAAGGCATACTCTATGGTGTAGATATCGCTAATTCAGGACAAGCAAGATTTCCTGCGATTTTTCATTCAAAGGAACTTCAAACGCTTTTTTCTCGAAACATCGTTTTTTGACAACTTGTTGATAAAATCTTCGAAATTACTGAACCGATCCTTATGGAATTTTGAGCACATATTCTTTACTACTATAGCTATAGCGCATATAGAGGATTTTTCGAAATTTTGATATTTACATTTTTTTCGCCACGAACCGTGAAAAAAATCATGTTTTTTTTTTGGTTTTTTCCGACAATGTCTACCATTTCATCATTTTTGCTTATATCAAAAATCGAACTATATGCGCTATAGCTATGGTAGTGAAGAATATGTGCTCGAAATTTCATTAGTTTCGAAGATTTTATCAACAAGCTGTCAAAAAACGTTGTTTCGAGAAAAACGCGTTTAAAGGCCCTTTAAATGAAAAATTACAGAAAATCTTACTTGTACTTAAGTAGCGATATTTGCATCATAGAGTGTGTCTTCTAGTTGTTCATAATGTTCATTAGCATCTGAAATGGCGAATTTTGAAAGAAAAATATTTTTTGAAAATTGTAAAGTGAGAAGACCCCTTCATAAAAATGCTACGCTTTCTCCAAATTTTATAGTTATCTTAATATCAAAATTTTGGTTTGGCTCTTTGTTGAATATTTTTTTAGTAATTTTAGTCAGTATATTCTTTCAACTTCTCCTTATTGTCTCAATTATTTATATTTCACGAAATACTAGTCTGCACGATTCATAAAAATGAGTTGAAAAAAATAAAATGAGTAAAAAAATTTTTTGTCCATATATTGACGAAGATTTTGACAATTTCCGCATTCGGCACAATTGGAAAATAGTAGTTGACCGTATTTACAATGAAATTCTCATGAAAAATTAAAAAAATTTCAAAAAACTCGAATTTATGATTAGAAAAATGCGAAAAAGTGGCTTGAAAAATCGAAGATATTTGCATCCCACTTTCATTAAGGGCTCAGAAAACACGTTTTATAACCTAGTATAACATATATTTTTTTCAAAAAAATCAAAAGTGTCGCTCTTGAAAAAAATTCAAAATTCAAGTTAAAAATTAAGAAACAAGCAGAGGCGTTATATCCTGTGCGTTATTTGCAAACCCCACTCCTTATGTGACATTTAATATTTTGCCAATTCAATTGGCAAAATGCTTCCGAATGAACTTTAATACGGTATTCGTGAAATTACTATTTATATTTTTCATTATTCCAAATGCAGTAACAAAATATGATCTTCTCAACGAATATGTACTTATATTCCAAATAAAAAAACAATCAATTTTTCAATCATAAATGGAAGACCCTACGATAAATCTGAAAAAAATTGGAATTCGGGTTCCAAATAGGATTCCTATTCTTTCCGATTGTCGTCAGAAGAAAATGTACTCATTTGGTAGAAAAAATTGTCTACTTTCGAATGGTGAAATAAAAAATAGTAGTGTTCCTAGGGAGAAAGCTGAGAAAAACCGTGATTTTTGAAAAAACTAATTTATCGAAAACTCTTACAAGGGACTGCCTCTGAAAAATCTGAAATTCTCACCATTTGTGGGGCTCATTGAGATGAATCTTTTAAGCTGAACTTGGGCGAAATCGCTTCAGTACTTTTCGAGATATAACCTCTTCTCATAAAATGGTTTTTGTGCAATATCTCAGAAACTACCGGACCGATTTCGCCCAATTTCAATACCAAACTTTTCGTTCATTAGATGCACAAACCCACGAAATTTGGAGTCTCTAACTCAAATAGTTTTTGAGCTATCGTGTATACAAAATGCAGGATAAAAAATACTGTAATTGAAATTATCAGCAAACGAAAAATCGCAGCGAAATTTCCCCCGAGAGAAAATTGCGTGTTCAAATGAGATGGATTTCATCGCTGCGAGTGTGGGCTGTGAATCAATTTTTTGCGGAGAAAAATAAAAAAAACGATTTTTCGAAAATTTGATTTTTCTCGAGAAGGACACAACCGATTTCGCTCAAATTTCACGGAGAGCAATTTGCATGGGGAGAGAAAGTACTGTTAAATTTTCAGGTCACCAAGTATTACCGATCCGGAGCCATGAGCTGATATCTGTCACACACACACACACACGAACACACACACACATACATACAGACATTTTTTGAAAATGTCATTTCTCGACGTTTTGGAACATTCTGAGACATATTCCGATGAAATCTCGAGATCGAAAAAAATCGCGTTTACAATGCATCCATTCGGAAGCAAAAACGGTGAAAAATAAAAAAAACTGGTTCTTATATTTTTTTTCGAAAACTACATCCCAAAACAAAGAAAATAGCCACCTGTAAGATATGGTTACGATGATTTAATCAGGAGATATAAATATTTAAAAATTACCACATTGTTTATTTTTTGCGATATTCAAAAATTCATATCTCCAAGGCTTTTGAAGATTAAGGGCTCAACATTTGGGTTTGGGCATATTTTAATACGTACCAAAACATATGAAAAATTCAGCTGAATCAAAAAATACGATTTTCAAAATCTGGTGATTTGACATGGAATGACCCGTATATATGTGTGAATATTCGAGAAATATCTTAAACATTCTAGAATGTTCCAGAAGGCTGCAGGATTCTCAAAAACGTTCTAAAAGGTTCAATAATAAATTGGAGCATTCGGGAATGTTCGAGAACGTTCTAGAATGTTCTAGAAGGTTCGAGAATTTTCTAGAATGTTCAAAAAAGTTCGAAGATATTTGGAATGTTCCAGAAAGTTCCAGAACATACTAGAGTGTTCCAGAAGGTTCAAGGATCTTCTAGAATGTTCCATGAGTTTTGAGAGTCTTTTGGAATATTCCAGAAAGTTCAAGAACATAGTAGAATGTTCCAGAAAGTTCAGGAATTTTCTAGAATGATCCATAAGTTTTGAGAGTCTTTTGGAATATTCCAGAGAGTTCGAGAACATTCTAGAATGTTCTAGAAGGTTCGGGAATTTTCTAGAATGTTCGAAAAAGTTCGAAGATATTTGGAATGTTCCAGAAAGTTCCAGAACATACTAGAGTGTTCCAGAAAGTTCAAGAATCTTCTAGAATGTTCCATGAGTTTTGAGAGTCTTTTGGAATGTTCCATAAAGTTCGAGAACATACTGAAAAGACAGAAATCGATTATCATCACTAATGAGTGATGAAAATCAATTCTCGTCACTGATAAGTGATGGGAATCAATTCTCGTCACTTATAAGTGACAGGAATAAATTCTCGTCACTTATAAGTGACAAAAATCCATTCTCGTCACTTATAAGTGAAAGAAATTAATTCTCGTCACTTATTAGTGATGGAAATCAATTCTCGTCACTTATAAGTGACAGAAATCAATTCTCGTCACTTGTAAGTGATAGAAATCAATTCCCGTCACTCATAAGTGATGGAAATCAATTCTCGTCACTTATAAGTGATGGAAATCCGTTCGCGTCACTTATAAGTGACAGAAATCAATTATCGTCACTTGTAAGTGATAGAAATCAATTCCCGTCACTTATAAGTGACAGAAATCAATTATCGTCACTTATAAGTGACGGAAATGAATCCTCGTCACTTATAAGTGATGGAAATCAATTCTCGTCACTTATAAGTGACAGAAATGAATTATCGTCACTTATAAGTGACGGAAATCAATTCTCGTCACTTATAAGTGACGGAAATGAATCCTCGTCACTTATAAGTGACGGAAATCAATTCTCGTCACTTATAAGTGATGGAAATCAATTCTCGTCACTTATAAGTGATGGAAATGAATCCTCGTCACTCATAAGTGATGGAAATCAATTCTCGTCACTTATAAGTGACAGAAATCAATTCTCGTCACTTAGAAGTGACAGAAATCAATTATCGTCACTTATAAATGACGGAAATCAATTCTCGTCACTTATAAGTGATGGACATCAATTCTCGTCACTTATAAGTGACAGAAATCAATTCTCGTCACTTGTAAGTGATAGAAATCAATTCTCGTCATTTAAAGTGACAGAAATCAATTCTCATCACTTATAAATGACAGAAATCAATTCTCATCACTTAGAAGTGACAGAAATCAATTCTCGTCACTTATGAGTGACAGAAAACGATTATAATCACTAATAAGTGACGGAAATCAATTATCGTCACTTATGAGTGATGGGAATCAATTCTCGTCATTTAAAGTGACAGAAATCAATTCTCATCACTTATGAATGACAGAAATCAATTCTCATCACTTAGAAGTGACAGAAATCAATTCTCGTCACTTATGAGTGACAGAAAACGATAATCATCACTAATAAGTGACGGAAATGAATTCTCGTCACTTATAAGTGATGGAAATCAATTCTCGTCACTTATAAGTGACGGAAATCAATTCTCGTCACTTATAAGTGATGGAAATCAATTATCGTCACTTATAAGTGACGGAAATCAATTCTCGTCACTTATAAGTGATGGAAATCAATTCTCGTCACTTATAAGTGACAGAAATAAATTCTCGTCACTTGTAAGTGATAGAAATCAATTCTCGTCATTTAAAGTGACAGAAATCAATTCTCATCACTCATAACTGACAGAAATCAATTCTCGTCACTTAGAAGTGACGGAAATCAATTCTCGTCACTTATAAGTGATGGAAATCCGTTCTCGTCACTTATAAGTGACAGAAATCAATTATCGTCACTTATAAGTGACAGAAATCAATTATCGTCACTTATAAGTGACGGAAATGAATTCTCGTCACTTATAAGTGATGGAAATCAATTCTCGTCACTTATAAGTGACAGAAATCAATTATCGTCACTTATAAGTGACGGAAATGAATTCTCGTCACTTATAAGTGATGGAAATCAATTATCGTCACTTATAAGTGACGGAAATGAATTCTCGTCACTTATAAGTGATGGAAATCAATTATCGTCACTTATAAGTGACGGAAATCAATTCTCGTCACTTATAAGTGATGGAAATCAATTCTCGTCACTTATAAGTGACAGAAATAAATTCTCATCACTTGTAAGTGATAGAAATCAATTCTCGTCATTTAAAGTGACAGAAATCAATTATCATCACTCATAAATGACAGAAATCAATTCTCGTCACTTAGAAGTGACGGAAATCAATTCTCGTCACTAATAAGTGATGGAAATCAATTCTCGTCACTTATAAGTGACAGAAATCAATTATGGTCACTTATAAGTGACGGAAATGGATTCTCGTCACTTATAAGTGATGGAAATCAATTCTCGTCACTTATAAGTGACAGAAATCAATTATCGTCATTTATAAGTGACGGAAATGAATCCTCGTCACTTATAAGTGATGGGAATCAATTCTCGTCACTTATAAGTGACAGAAATCAATTCTCGTCACTTATAAGTGACAGAAATCAATTATCGTCACTTATAAGTGACAGAAATCTATTATGGTCACTTATAAGTGACGGAAATGGATTCTCGTCTTTTATAAGTGACGGAAATCAATTCTCGTAACTTCTAAGTGATGGAAATCAATTCTCGTCACTTATAAGTGACGGAAATCAATTCTTGTCACTTATAAGTGATGGGAATCAATTCTCGTCACTTATAAGTGACAGAAATCAATTAGCGTCACTTATAAGTGACGGAAATCAATTCTCGTCACTTATGAGTGATGGAAATCAATTCTCGTCACTTATAAGTGACAGAAATCAATTATCGTCACTTATAAGTGACGGAAATGAATTCTCGTCACTTATAAGTGATGGAAATCAATTCTCGTCACTTATAAGTGACAGAAATCAATTATCGTCACTTATAAATGACGGAAATCAATTCTCGTCACTTATAAGTGATGGAAATCAATTCTCGTCACTTATAAGTGACAGAAATCAATTCTCGTCACTTGTAAGTGATAGAAATCAATTCTCGTCATTTAAAGTGACAGAAATCAATTCTCATCACTTATAAATGACAGAAATCAATTCTCATCACTTAGAAGTGACAGAAATCAATTCTCGTTACTTATGAGTGATAGAAAACGATTATCATCACTAATAAGTGACGGAAATCAATTATCATCACTTATAAGTGATGGAAATCAATTCTCGTCACTTATAAGTGACGGAAATCAATTCTCGTCACTTATAAGTGACAGAAATCAATTATCGTCACTTATAAGTGACGGAAATGAATTCTCGTCACTTATAAGTGACGGAAATCAATTCTCGTCACTTATAAGTGATGGAAATCAATTCTCGTCACTTATAAGTGATGGAAATCCGTTCTCGTCACTCATAAGTTATGGGAATCAATTCTCGTCACTTATGAGTGACAGAAAACGATCATCATCACTAATAAGTGATGAAAATCAATTCTCGTCACTTATAAGTGATGGAAATCAATTCTCGTCACTTATAAGTGATGGAAATAAATTCTCGTCTTTTATAAGTGACGGAAATCAATTCTCGTAACTTCTAAGTGATGGAAATCAATTCTCGTCACTTATAAGTGATGGAAATCAATTCTCGTCACTTATAAGTGATGGAAATCAATTCTCGTCACTTATAAATGATGGGAATCAATTCTCGTGACTTATAAGTGATGGAAATGAATTCTCGTCACTCATAAGTGTTGAAAATCAATTCTCGTCATTCATAAATGATGGAAATCAATTCTCGTCAGTTATAAGTGATGGAAATCTGTTCTCGTCACTCATAAGTGATGGAAATTAATTCTCAGTACTGAAAAGTGACAGAAATCAATTCTCGTAACTTGTAAGTGATGGAAATCGATTCTCGTCACTTATAAGTGACAGAAATCAATCGTCGTCACTTATAAGTGATGGAAATCAATTCTCGTCACTTATTAGTGATGGAAATCAATTCTCGTCACATATAGGTGACAGAAATCAATTCTCGTCACTTAAAAGTGACAGAAATCAATTCTCAAACTTCTAAGTGATGGAAATCAATTCTCGTCACTTATAAGTGATGTTAATAAATTCTCGTCACTTATAAGTGATGGTTTTTGCTATCTGGGGTGGCTCCATCATATCGAATTTATCAGAGTGGCAACAAGCTGATAATGTTGAAAATTATGTTACAGACTTAGTAACGCGAGAAAAGAAGCATCGTAAGCTATCATTTCTGTTAGTGAATAAAAAATTCGATTCCTCCATTGCCCCATACTTTTCGCTTCAATATACAGATTGATTTTTCTTCATCGTCATGAGTGTTGGATTTATTCTTCTCTCCAAATTGCTAAAAAAAACTTAGTGCTTAGAAATCATCCAAAACAGCTTCCGCTTTTGATTACCCACTCCTATCAAGCGTTTTCTTGGAATAAAAAATTCAGGAAATGGAAAGACCCAAGTCCAAGATGTTACCTCACAAATGAAAAAAAAACAACGCTTTGTGAACGCCGCTTATGTTAATTATGCAATTTTTTAATTATGCTCCTTTTTTATCCAAATTTCCAGTAACTCAAAGAACGTGAAAGCCATAAAGAATATTTTGGCATGAGTTTCAAAAATATGCCTCTGTGACTTCAGAATCGATTGTTTTTAATACTTACGGCATTGTATTCCTAAGGTGAATTTTGCCCCATTTCCCCCCTACTACATCTCTTCCTGGAATAATTGTTGGCAACTGTTTACTTACCAGTTCGATTTATCATGTGCACAACACCAATCTTCCGGCGAGTTTCATTGGAAATTTTGCTGATAAGTTTGATGTTAACTCCTCGGAAAGTTTTATCTGCAATTCTGCGAATAGTTCCAACGGCAAATTCCCGGATGTTTTGTTCACAAATTCCAATGAAAAAAGTAACTGACATTTTCCCAGTATATTTAAGGTGGAATCTTGGAGATAGTTTTGATGATAAATTGCCGATGAATTTGGTCAGGAGTTTTGGTGATAGATGTTGCCATTAAATAACCCCAACATTCGGGATAATTTTCCTGATAACTTTGATGTTTGATATTTTTATAATATCTCAGTTGCGGCAATATTGTCCGCAATTTTGTCGACAATTCTGCAGCAACATTTCGGATCTGATGTCAACAATTGTTCGACAATATGCCGGTAATTTGTTTTATGGGAGCTATTGAGTTTTATTAGTATTCAGGGGCCTGGTGAAAGATCGTACGGTATTGCTGCCGCGCATATCTCAGCGCCGTCACGTGACTTTCGCCATGCCTACTTGTGCTCTGGTCGGTGGTGGGGACTCGACGGTCGAGTCATAGGGTTAAAGACTGTTTGTATCCTTCGATTTTTATTTTTAAATTCTCACGAATACTACTCCTAAAAACACAAATTTTAAGCCTACTCCGGTAATGGGATAATGATGGGATATAATTTTTTTTGATTTTCAAAAACAATGAATTTCCTTTTTTTTGTGTTTTTTTACTGTTAATGTATTGAAAAAAGCTCATATATGAAAATAATTGACAGTTGAAGTAAAACTTCGAATTTTCGAGGTAAATTGTATCAATAAACTAAAAATTTTTTTTTTTTTTTCACGTCTAAATATTTTACAAGAGTATGTTGTAATTGAACATGAAATCAATTGCATTGTGAGAGATCCATTCGTTTTTAGTACAACGCAATGATACTCTTGGGTACCTATGATCGTTTCAGCTCGAGAATAACGTACATTCAAACTTTCTGCTGCTCTTTCATAATCGGCAGTACTTGAATATCACGGTGTTTCGATTCTACCGACCGTGTATAGATTGTCATTATTGTTATTATTATCATTTATAAATCAATCAAATTGAAGAATTAAATTAATTGAATTGACTAAAGTGCACCAGTTTCCGAGAAGAAATTGGAGGTTCTCGGATACGATCTCGGGTGAGAATCAAAGCTCACAACCTCATCTACTTTCCGAGTGGCTCCAATTTTTTTCGGAAACTGGTGCACTTTAATTAATTCAATTCATTTCATTCTTCAATTTGATTGATTTATTTAATAATTTAATTTCCATCTTTACGCGATAATATGAGATTTCAACTACTATAACCTGAATAGGTTAGAAGTGTGAATACTCAGGCATTCTAAACCTCCCCTCCACTTAAGTTCCGAGGAATTTCTCATGAACAAACGCCTATATATGACCAAAATTGCCACAAAAAGTGATGTCACGAAATCATCAAAATAATCTATACACGGTCGGTAGAATCAGAACACCGTGATATTCAAGTACTGCCGATTATGAAAGAGCAGCAGAAAGTTTGAATTTACGTTATTCTCGAGCTGAAACGATCATAGGTACCCAAAAGTATCATTGCGTTGTACCAAAAACAGATGGATCTCTCACAATGAAATTGATTTCATGTTCAATTACAACATACTCTTGTAAAACATTTAAACGTGAAAAAAAAAAAATTTCTCAGGTTATTGATACAATTTACCCCGAAAATTTGAAGTTTCACTTTAACTGTCAATTATTCTCATATATGAGCTTCTTTCAATACATTAACAGCAAAAAACCACAAAAAAAAGGAATTCATTTATTTTGAAATTCAATAAAAATTATATCCCATCATTATCCCATTACCGGACTAGGCTTAAAATTTGTGTTTTTAGGAGTAGTATTCCTGATAATTCTTAAGAGAAGTCTTAAAATTCATGTTTTAACTTAGAAATAAATGAAAACTGATCTGAATGATCATGAATAATTTTTTGCATGAAATTTTCAGAAAATTCATCAAAAAACACGAATTTACAAAAAAAAGACCCATATTGGCCAATTTTTTATAAAGTTACGGCTATTTCAAAAAAAAACGAAATTTCAAGAACTTCACATCCCCGAAGTGGCTGGATAAAAAAATTCGAAAAAAATCACAGAAACCTCTTTCGAAGGGTACAAAAAGATGCCCAAGTTTCAGCCAAATCGGAGATGCAAAGGCAATTGGTAGGATGAGTTGGCATGGAATGCCCTATATACATATCATATATATATGCTGCCTTGCATAAACCACCATGTTGAAAGATTTTCCGTAGCAGTACTGGAAATACTGCCAAAATTATTGATAAAAATAACGTTAAGAAATCCATGATGAACCCGAGAACTCATGACAAGTGAGAAAACAGAAATTTTTTTACTGAGTCGTGGGGAGAAAGATATGAAACCGAATGAATTTAATGAAATCAGTATTTAGTAAGACAATATACAGACGGTTTGAGTGCTATCACGGTTTATAAATGTCATTATATTGTTACTGAACGCTGCTTACGATGCTACAGCTATAAAATGTTTTGAAAAGATGGAAATAAATCCTGCCGGATATAACCCTAGCGAATTCATTTATACATTCATACTCGAATAATACTAAGTAGAGTGCGTCCAGGTGTCTGTCAAGCCAGACTCTGCAGAGCCGCAACCGATGAAGATGATGAATGTCCAGCTGTATGCCAGCTAGACCCTGAAGAGCCCCAACTAGGGATGCGCGATGGTAACCGATATATCGAAGCCTTCGATAATTTCATTCGATTAATCGGTGTTTTTCGAGCGATATTTTTCAGTTTCGATTAATCGATTATCGGTTTTTTCTCTGGCACATCGGAACTACATGGCGCCATCTACGTTTCGAATTTGAATCAGTAATATTTGAAACTCCAACGGTCATCATTGACATAATTTAGGAAGCTCATTCTGTGGTTACAAGCGTATCATTGAATTAAGTGTGTATGATTCTAAATACATCAAAGAAAGTGGGAATTAAACGTATTGTCCGAATAAAAGTTTTCATTATCGCGTCCCATACCCTCAACCAGGTATACTCGCAGATCCCTTCTAATCAGTGCATGGATATATTATGTGGGAAAAACACGAAAAAACTCATACAAAGAAACGAAGGGTACAAAAATGACTGAATTTTGTAAATGCTAAGTCTGAATAAAAGTAGTGTGTAAGTCGTTGAGTAATAAATACGAGTTTGAGCGAGTAATTGCGTAAAGTTTATGTTCTTAAAAAAAACTTTAAAAAAAACAAAAACCAGAATCGGCGGAAAAAAATCGATTTATCGATTATTCGATTTTTTTGGCTCGATAATCGAAAAATCGATTTATCGATTATCCGATTTTTTCGTCCCGATAATCGAATGCTGTCCATCGATTGTTGTAATTATTATCGATGTTTTCGATGTCGATTTTTTTTTCAACATCGCGCATCCCTAGCCCCAACCGTTGAAGTAGATGTACGTCCAGCTGTATGCCGAGCCAGAACCAGAAGAGCCACACCCGTTCGAAGATGATGCATGTTCAGCTGAAAGGTCAGCTAGACCTGGAAGAACTGCAGCCGATGACGATGATGCATATCCAGCTGAAAGTTCAGCTAGACCTGGAAGAACTGCAGCCGACGACGATGAGGCATGTCCAGCTGAGAGGTCAGCTAGAGCTGGAAGAGCCACAGCTGCCGATAAGATGCATATCCAGCTTTTTTCCCGCAATAAAACCATCACATTCCCAAATAACCCAGAACTGATCACTGAAATGAAACTATGGCGGTATAACAAGTACATATATAATCTAACTGAAATCAACAAAATCAGAAAAAACCACAAAAAATACAGCTGGTTAGCTTAAAAAAAAAAGATAAATTAAATGCATCAAAAATATATATGTATATATATAAATAAAATAGTAATAACAATGATAATAACAATGATAAAAATAATGATAATAACAACATCGATGAGAGCAACAAAATAAAAACATTGTCAAAATGAAAAAAGAAATGAAAAAAGAAAATTAATTGAATAAATAAATATGTATCAATCAAAAATCCTAATCCTCGCTGTGACTCCCAGGAAATACAACAAAAGATTAAGACAAGAAAGATTAAAGGGGAAAAAAAAAAAAAAGAAATGAAAGCACATCCATGCATACTAGCATAATCAACAAACAAACCCTTTCCCATCCCTCCCCCACCCCCACCTGTTATACTATTTAGTATAAGCACTAAGTTAATCCTACTGTATAATGACATCAATTGTTAACTAGGTTTAAGAGCCTCAGAGCACAAAAACAATCGAGATGGTTTTAGAAGCCTTTCCATTTCAAAAGCATAAAAAAAAAAAAAAAAGCAAAACCTCCTCTGCAAATGAGAGAGGTCAACATCGCAGCTAAACCCACAACAGAAAAAACAAACAAATAGCAATTGACTTAGCATAGCACGTCGCTAAGGCGACTTTTTTGCAAAACAGCATCAATATGTTCACTTTCGTTTATTAAAGTAACTTGCATCATTATAAAAAAGAAAATGTACTCTGGCTTCTCTTCTAATAAACATCTATAAAAAAAAAAAAAAAGTTGCAAATCTTGAGTGAAATTTTGAACGGAATTCGTCTCACGCAAATTGAGAAATTTTGAAAGATATGATTTTTAAAAAATTGCTATATCTCAGGAACCATCGGACTGATCTTGCTGAAATTTTTAGGGAACATACACTTCATCAAAACTGATATCTCGCCAAAATTTCAGATTTTTATCTCTCACCGTTCCCGAATAATAGAGAATCGTAAAGTCGTACATACAGACACACATATATACATGTCTACTTTTTCTCTCATTATGATTTCTCGACGTTTTGGATCATTTTGAGTCGTGTCCAATATAAATTAGCATTTCGAAAAAAATTGCGAAAACAAAGCTTCCATTCGGAAACAATACGAGTAAATTATTTTGGTGCTATGTCATGAACCTACAGAACCTTTAGAACTATTTTTTCAATGCTTAAGAAGAGTTTCAAAGGAGTGATCAATACAAATTGAAGGATGACCTTCGTAAGGACCACCCTAATGTGTATGTATGTAGTAATTGCTACAAGCTACAAAAAAATTCACTACAGAAATTCTACTATCTCCATTGGTTTTGAGATATTCCCGAAAAACTAATATCCTCAATTCTTGTCCATTAAAAGGAATGGAATTTCAGAGGGATTCATTGAACCATCACATCAGCAGAATAATTCGTACATTTTTTTTTATTCCACAAAATATACCATTACAATCCTTCCTAATCCTTGAACTCTGAGAATTTGAATAACTCGTTCTATCAATAGTACAAATAATCAGCGTCACCTAGGTTGAAATTCCAGCCAGAATCCTCCCTGGGCTGTCGTAGCAAAAGTTGAGGTACTCAATTGCAGTGGAGTAATCATTCTTCTCCCCGGCTTAATCAAGCACTTGTGCAGTACATGCACCAGCAGTATTTTAGTCTCCAACAATGCAAATCTATTGCCGATGCACATCCTCGGCCCCTGACCGAACGACAAATACGGTAAAGCTGGATTAATCGATATTTTTCCATTACTGATGAAACGTTCGGGATCAAAGAGATCTGGATTCTCATAATACTTCGGATCTCTCTGGAGCGGATAAACAGGAATCCAAATATTATCCCCTGGCTTCAATATAACCGGCTCTTTCCCAGGTAATGCCGGTGGTAATTCAAACTCAGTATTACAGACTCTGTCCAAAAATACATTGATCGGAAACATCCTCAATGTCTCATTGATAACAGCATCCAAATAAACCATACTATTAACAGCTTCATAACTTGGCTCTCCATTACACTCTTTGAACACATCATCCACTTCCCTCCGCAATTTTTCCTGAACTTCTTCAAATGCCGCAATGTGATGAGCAGCAAAACACATCAGCGCTGATGTTGTATCAAAGCCACCAAAGAAAAATATGAAAGCCTGTGCTGTCATCTCTCCAATTGTCAGTGCTCGTCCACTTCCATCCTTCACATTCCTCGTGTCCATCATCAGCTGCAGCATATCCGGCCTCACAATACCTTTCTCATCTCTCATTGTAATGGTATCCTTCACCAAGGCATTGAAGAACCTCTCAACATCATCAGTAACAATTTTGATGTTGAATAATTTCGCGAGTCTTGGAAAACTTCTCACAAGGAAGAATTTTGCTGACTTTATTCCATCAAAATTCATTGCCTTCCTTCCAAGTACATAAAACTCATTATTTCGATCTCTCATTGAATCAACTTTAATGCCATATGCACAAGTTCCAATTACGTCACTGGTATAACGAGTGAATGCCTCTTTTGAGTTAACGTCATGGGGCTTATTCGCCGATTGTTCAGCGAAATAATTTGCATAGCTACTCGCACACTCAGACATTAGCATGAACATGCCTTTCATCTTGCTCGATGTAAATGCAGGACTCAGTAGAGTTCTTATTTCTCGCCATTTGTTGTCGAGCAGTGAGAACAAATTATTGCCAAATAGGGGCTCTTGAATTGGATCAACAAATGCACGGTGATTGACGAAATTATCAAAGTATTTTACCGTTATATTCTTCGCTAGTTCCAGGTCACGTATCATGGTCACTGGATGCCCAAAATCACTAAATCCAACGTATTTAGCATTTTTATTTAAATTGTAGACTTTTTGGAGACACTCAGACAGTGACATTTGGCGCAGCAATACTGGACCCATATTTCCAACAAGCGGATAGATTTTCATATATTCAATCTCATTTTCAACGAAAAAATTTTTTTTTTTTGAAAAATGATAGTAAACTAGTAATAACAAAATTGTCCACAAAATCACCCAGAAGTCCATAATAATTTCTCTTCGCTGTTGATCGAGTCTTCAAGAATGATTTTACTTGAATGAAGTACAAACTAGTGAAGCTGTGATCATACAATGAAGCGCGCTGCGCGTGGGTTTACTTAAGAAATAATAATTCAATCTCTAACGATAAATTGACGTTTGAAGATGGGAGGGGATCGTACTGATTGAGATAAATGAATTCTCTTGTTAAGCACGTGTGCACACTCGCTACTGGATAACTTGTATAATCCTTCGTTTTTTTTTCTAGATATTTTCAAGGCGATGTTTTTTTTCTTCAGTATCAAGTGTTTGTTTGTTTTTTCTATTCGAATATACGTGACACGTCAAAACTTCTAGGCACGAGTTTTAATTTTCATTTGCAGGCAAGACGACTGAATTCATTCAAGTTATTCGCAGTCTATTTCGCCATATTGTTTTACTAAAGATTTACAGAAAAAACTGATTTTTTGGTTTTTCTTTTCGAACGTGGCTATTTGCACAACACATTCCAAAACAATTCCAGAAAAAATTCGTTAGTCCTGTACTGGGAGTCAAACCCAGGATCTTCCGATATCACGTCAGGCGCTCTACTTTTTTTTATTTATTTGAAGTTTATTAAATTGAAGGAGTTACATTATTTGTTTTATAAAGGTGTAATGAACTCAGCGAACTGAAACTTTAACATTATATATGAGTCTAATCGAAAGTTTGATAGCTTCTTGACACGTCTGTACTTTCTAGAGTATGTGTATCTTCTATACAGATCAATAATGAAAACGAAAGCTATTTGTTGTATCAACTTTTGAGCCTCAGGCACTAATGGCTTTATGTATATATTTTTAAAAAATTTATTTTTAGTGTGTAAAATTTTCTACTTGTCCGATATAGAAAGAAAAACCACACTAGCGTTCGTCGGGTACTTTACTTATTGAGCTATCACGTTCTATACCAAATTTCCATTCGAATTGCCTTGAACCACCTCTGCCCATCCTGCATTCATTTAAATTTAATTTTCGTCATATTTTGGTATATTATACTTTGCGTGCGTTGTGTAAATAGCCTGGTTCTTTTTCCACTCCCTGATTAGGGAAGTTTATGTATTCACCCCGAGAATGAAAACTAGATTTTTTGATTGATCTGCACGTTTCGAGACCTCCACAACATTTTCTGATAGTTTTTAGGATCATGTCTGTATGTGTGTGTGAGTGTATATGTGACTCATCACAATATATTCCCACTAATTCCTTCTAATCAGCAATAACGCACTCCTCTATTCACGAGCGAGCAACTACCCACCTCTATTTTTTTATTATTTCGGGAAATAAGTGAGATAGAAAAATTTTTGTAGTTTCGAGGTATTTAAAATAAACTGAGGTGATGTGAAAGTTCGTTCGATGCAAGAACTAAACTTAATCCTCCGTTTTTCGTAAATATCTTAGAAACTAAGCGAGATAGATTTTTTCGTGGGAGGCTTCTCTTGAAATTCTCTACAAAGAAAGGATCAATACAAATTGTGCTATCTTGTTCACTTTATGAGATATTAAAGAAAAAATTAAAAATTATTTTCCACCGAGCGTTTGCGCGTAAATTAACGGTATAAAATTTGGTTTTTCTCCACAGTCTTCTTCGAAATTTTCCAGTGTCACATCCTTCAAGATATCTCTGAATTTTAACAATGGACAAAGACTTTCGCATCCAGGAATCACGAGCTCAGAGAGTTTTTCTTCGTTACGATACAGCATCTGAAATCATCACAGAATTAATCCTAAACTCGTGACCTTGAAGACACTAATAGTACTAAATAATTGTCAAATGAACGACGTTTTGCCTGCTTCATTGAGGCTTCCTCAGGTTCTTGACATCATTAGCATATAGTCATCATAAAATTAATTCTATCCAATCGGAAATTTAATCCATGCAAAAGAGTTTCCGCTAACATTGCAGTCTTTATACTCAACAGTAGAGTTACTTGTTAAATTAATTTTTTCCAACGTCCCATGATCCCAAAGATAAGAATGATTCAACATGGAAGTGAGAAACATAGTTGATTTAAATTAACCTTGACGTAATATTCTCCGTTGATCTCATGCAATCCAAATATGATGGCGCTTGTGTAGCCAGGCATGTGTGATTTATAGACACTCAAAGTATTTAGTATCGCGCCCACTTGCAGCTCATTACCAGCCTGAAAGAATCCTCTGTGCAATTTTCCATTGTTCCGCAGTAAGTCAGTGTGATTGAGGAATTTTTTTATCCAAACTCCTCCAAGAAGACGCTTCATACGCTTTGTATAGCTGCTGAGAGCGTATTCTATACCCACCATGTCCTTCAGCTTCCCATCTGGAAATATTCCTGTTGTCCAAGGCTCCAAGGTAATTCCCAAAGCTGTCTGAGAGAAAGAATTGGAAGATGAATTGAGTATTATTAATTTTTTCATGATATCTCAAGAACTAATGGAGATAGAGTAAAAAAAAAAGGTAGACCTTTGAAACATAGTGAATTTATCGCGAGAAATACCACCAATTATCAAGCGTTAGATTCAAGGTATATAGTGATACTATAAACGCAAGGGGTCATAAAAATAAGGAGTCAATTGCACTCAAGTTGGAATATTACCTAAAATTAGCTTCTTTCCTCATTACATGAAATTGAAAAAATTGTCATAAAAAAAATTATGTACAGACCTGTGAAGCGAATTGGTGGTACAACGCATAGCTTTGTAGGACACTTGTATGATTGACACGAGTATGAAGTGACAGATAATTAAAAAATTCAGTTACATCTGATAACATACTGAGTATTCTCATCACATCTGCTTCAGAATTCACTCTATCGATCTGGTAATTTTGACAAATCGCTATTGGAACAAATACCGTATCTTCTGAAATGGCTGTGGAATGGATGGGCACTGGAGTCCAGGCTAATTTCGGATTCCATCTAAAAATGATATAAACGTGATTGACGTGAGTGAAATATTTCTGCTGAATCTCTTCTCACATGTGAGCTATCATTCTTTCTCAAATATCTTGGAAGATGAAGGAGACAGATAATTTTTGGTGAAAACCTTTCTTGGAGCTTTTTCACTTGTCTACAAAAAGGATTTCTGGAAATGCTTTTATCCTTCTTAGTTTCTGAGATATTTACACTTTTATGTCATTGATTTTTTCGTTTTACGTTTCAGAATTGGATGAAAATATTCCTGCTGCGATCAATTGCGCTGTATTTATTGATCTCGTTAGTCGTACTGCCTCAAAAAATATGATATTACTCTTATATATTTCCCCGAATAAATCGCCGTATCTCTCACGGAAGGATTTCCCTAATTTGTATGCGTTCATTTTTCCAGTCTGCAATGGAAGCAAGAAGCGAAATTATAAAAAGAGATTATTTAATGGGATTATTGAGTTGGGAAAAAAATATAGGTGGACTTTTTCTTGTAGAGAATTTAATTTTCGACAAAAAAGATCTCCTGACATTCTGCTCTAAGCCCAATAGCTTCTGAGGTAATTAGGAAATTATAGAAATTCAACATTTGAAACTATAGATTTCATGAAAAAATTCAGGCACATTCTTTCGTAAATATCTCTGGAACTATTGGGCTTAGAAGAAAATGTGACTACAACGGGTTAAATTCGTACTATGGATATCGTGCGATTTGCGAATATATTCGTACAAAAAGAAAGTTGAGGAAATACGCGTGACAATAAGTGGGAACGAGAGAATGAAATGAAAAGGAGACACCCTGGAAAAAAATTCAGATATAATCCTATCTAATTAGATAGAAGTAGATAGAATTAGATCTGCAGTCGTATCTCGGTAGATATGACGTCATATCTGTAGAGATATCTATATCTATAGGCTGATATGCTAGTAAATCTGATCAGATCTGATGAGATCTGACAACCCCACAACGGACTGAACTAGATCTGGATGAGATATAATTATATATATTTAGATCTTAGCAGATCTGAAAAATTGGTAGAATTGGATCTGATCAGATTATAATTTGATCTGAAATTTTTTCCCGGGCAGCGCGTGTTTGCGTCTCAACTGTTTTGCTCCTTGTCCACGTGCATAGTGAATGTATGGATGTAGCGGTTCCATTGGTCCATCCGGTGCCCAATCAGAATTTTTATACTGATCATTGGGAAAATTCTGGAAAAATTGGACTTAAGGGAGGGGGGGGGGGTTAAGGGTTTACGCGTGAAAAAAACAGTGTTTTTTACGAAATTTTTTTTAGACGTATGGATTGAGCAAATTTATTGAAACCTTTCGAACATTGTTAAGTATGGATTTGTAACGTCCAGAAACTGAGACGTTTTTTCAAATTTTTTTTTGAATTATTCGAAACGAAAGACCCCTTTCGTTTCGAATGAAGAAGTTAATAAAAACAATGGTGAACATGATTCACCATTGTTCCAAAAGATAGAAGACGTCCGGTGTAAATAACACTGGTCGTCCGATATCGATTTTTAGATTATTTTATTAAGATAAGTCTTTTCTGATTGTCGAAGGCATTGAATTGCAATGCCTTGGCAACAGAAAGAAATCGCGGATTTTCTCCCACTCTTCAATAAGTGGGGTGGAAATTATATGTGATTTTGTCACATGATTGATACCACTATTGAGAAAGAAAAAAGGAATTAGGTAAGGAAGGGGCAACGCACTTGCGAGGAGCGATGTACTTCCTTCCCGAATTAATTAGGGCGCGGCATCGAGGTAATTAAGTTGGGAGAGAAAAAAAAATATTATTAGACTATTGTGGAAATTTTGAGTGTGAAAAGAGAGACAAAAAGGATTTTAGTGAAGGAATTTGGGGATTTTCGAGTGAGAAAAAGAGAAAAATAAAACGGAGGTCATTTAAAACCTTTGGGGATTTTTAGTGTGATAAAAAAAAAGGAAATAAAATAAATCTGATTGAAGAATTTTGGGGATTTTTGAGTGTGAGAAAAAGAAAGAAATAAAACGAATTTTGAGTGTGAAAAAAAAAGAAGGAATGTAATAAATTTGTTTGAAGAATTGTGGGATTTCAAGTAAAAGGAAGACGGAGAGAAACGGGAGAAAATTGAAAGAAGAAGAAATGGAATTGAACAGAAAAAGATAAGTAAAACAAAAAAAGAAAGAAAATTTAATAAAATAAGTGGATACTGCGCACGCAACGTATGAGGTTTATAATGAAGAAAAAAATTCGTTCTGTCTGCGAAATTTTGGAATTTTTATGATTCTAAAGTAAATTAATTGTTTCCAACTTTATTTATTTATTTATTTTATTTTTTCCACGCCAATCGGCATTATACACAATATTAACCATATAATGATAGAATGATGAAAAGAAAAAGAAAAGAGCATGAAATTTCATGAATTTCAGTAACTGGGAAATCATATAGTAGTATGAAGTTGATAAAAAAAAAAAAAAAAAAAAAAGGAAAAGAAATAAACATTAACATCTTCAACAAAATATAAAGAATTTCATAATTAACCATCAGTCATATAACATTTTTTTGCACTACTACTTCCCGGATACGTTTCAAAAATGAGGAGAGAGATACTCCATAAAAATCTACGAATTGACACACATCATTAACGTTTTTGGCAATTCTGTTCTGCGGACCATTGATGATGTACCTCTTGGATGACTGCGTAGTTTGCAGAAGACGGTTATGTCTTAGACCCGTTCTGGGACAAATAAACCCAAATTGCTGCAGAATCTCCGGGGAATCAATCATGCCATTCACAACTTTGAAAAAGAACGATAGATCCTGATCGCGTTTTCTGCTAGACAAGTGGCGAATACCGAGGAGGCTGTAGACCTCGTCTGTACTTAAAGCAACACCTTGCTTACGCAATCGATAGGTCAAGGTTCTGCAGAACTTCCGCTGGACTCTCTCAAGTCTATTGATTAGTTGATCAGTGTAGGGGCACCAAACAATGGTGTTGTACTCCAATACTGGCCTAACGAGAGCGTTGTAGAGATAAATGATAGAGTCAACGTTGCAAAAATCCTTGCAAGATCTGTTGACAAACCTCAACGTGCGTAAGGCTTGCTGGATTATAGTATCGACATGAAGTGAGAACGAGAGTTTACGGTCGTAGATAATCCCTAGGTCTTTGATTGTTGCTACTTGTTGAACTTCTTGGTTGCCCAAGAAGTATGTTGTAGGAAATGTTGTGGCTAGCCTAGAGAAATTCATAGTTGCACACTTCTTCACATTTAGGCTCAGCTTATTCTTTCGACACCAATCATGGAGTTTGTCCACATCTGATTGCAGCACTTCCATGTCATCTCGATCCGTTATCGATCTTAAGATCATCTGCGTATAAGAGGTACGAGGAGTCCATGCTACTGCCAATATCATTCACGAAAATATTGAATAATACTGGACCAAGATGTGACCCCTGTGGCACCCCTGATACGGCCTTATAGTCTTCCGAGATATGGTTATTCAACCTTACTTGTAAGCGCCTGTCCATCAAGTATGACTGGAACCAGCCCAGGGCTTTATCTCTGGAAAAAATCTCCTGAAATGAAAAAGTAGCCTTGCGGCGACCAGTCGCCGACCCCCAAATTTTAGTAGCCGGCCAACTCAAAAAGTAGCCTAAATGGCGATAAGTAGCCGCATCTGGCAACCCTGTACTAAAATCCGTGTAGATAGAGTGGACATCCCAGCCTCTGTCCAAAGAGTTCAGTATGTAATTGGTATACTGAAACAAGTTAGTAGCTGTAGATCTACCTTCGAAGAAACCATGCTGCTTGAGCATTGGTTGAATAATCGATTCAATTCTTTTTTTTTGTTGTTTTTGTCAAATTTTAAAATCGTTTTTATTAGAAAAACCAATGGAATTATTAAATCATATTCGAGCATGAATTGCAGAATCAGCTGATTATTTTTGTCAAATTTTTGGAATCGTTGTCGTTGCAAAAAATTAAATAGTTAAAATGTGAATGAATTGAAGAATGTAGATAATTATTTTGTGGAATGTGAGAATTACTTTTTTTAGAAAATATACACCAAGTTAATATTAAAAATGTCCAATATTTTTACCTTGTCACCCTATTAGATATAGTTAAACGCAAAAACTACCTTCTTCCTATCCCGAGCTATTGGTTTTTAACTAGGCTCAAAACAGGAAAAATAAATAAATCCATGTTATTTTAGAATTAATGGAAACAATAGTTCTGAAGTAACAGATTCAACAACATGAAGTAATTTTTTTCTGCGAAAATATCTACAAACAAGCCGGTGACGGAGCTTTTCTAAGAACGTCTTTTGAAATAGACGATTTGCTGTGATCACTGTATCTTAACTGGAAATTATCAGAAATAAAAAACCATTGAAATTTAGTCAAAGTATTATTATATCCTCCCCCCAACGTTCTCTGATTATTTTTTTCTCATTTTTCAATTTTCGGTGGTCATTTAAAGTAAAACCTGCAATTTTATACAAAAAATTTTTTTTTTTAAATTTTGAGAAAAAGAAAATTCGAGAATTGGTTCAGCTCATGAAGACAAATCATTTGAGCTCCGTCCCGATGAAATCGGATGAGTAGTTTGAAAGATACAGCCTATTTTTGGAAAAACTTCAATTCAAAATATCTCGAGAACAGTTCAGCCGGTATGCCTCAGATCCAATCCCGACCACCTCTATCAGAAACTACATATACAGAAAAAATTTGAAGTTTTTAAGTCAATTATTCATTGAGCTATGGTCGTAAGGCCGAGTTTTTGAAAAAAATCACAAAAAAATTAATAACTAATAGAATAATGGGATTAAATTCATAAAAATTCGCCCTAAGTTAGATATTATGATTGCCAATCTTGAGTAAAATTTTGAACGGAATTCGTCTCACTGAAATTGAGAAATTTTGAAAGATACGATTTTTAAAAAATTGCTATATCTCAGGAACCATCGGACTGATCTTGCTGAAATTTTCATGAAACATACACTTCATCAAAACTGATATCTCGCCAAAATTCCAGATTTTTATCTCTCACCGTTCCCGAATAATAGAAAATCGTAAAGTCGTACATACAGACACACATATATGGGGCATTCCACGCCAAATCGGACAGTTTTCCAACTTTGCATTTTTGATTTCCTCTATTTTCTGACATTTTCTTGTATCTATCGAAACACACTTTTCAGCCAAATTTGAGATTTTTCTGATCATCGGTTCAAAAGATATCGAATTTTGAAAAAAAACTGCTGTTTTTACGGTTTTTTGCTCATAACTTCCCTAAAAATGGTCCAAATTCAGCGTTTTTTTTCAGCGAGGCCTACGATCAACCGGGGCTCAAAATTTCGAGAATTGATAGAAGTTTAACATAAAAAAATTCCAAAAAAATTGAAGGACACAAACAGTTTTAAAATCGCAATTCAAATCTTCAATTTCAGAAATCATACAGAAAAACACTTGGCATAATTTTTCTGTATTTTTTTTCGAAAAGTACATGGAAAAACGAGAATTTTCAAAAAAATCGCTGAATTTAGACCATTTTTATGAAAGTTATGAGCAAAAAACCGTAAAAACAGCAGTTTTTTTTCAAAATTCGATATCTTTTGAACCGATGATCAGAAAAATATCAAATTTGGCCGGAGAAGAGTTTCAAAGGAGTGATCAATACAAATTGAAGGATGACCTTCGTAGGGACCACCCTAATGTGTATGTATGTAGTGATTGCTACGAGCTACAAAAAAATTCACGACGAAAATTTTGCTATCTCCATTGGTTTTGAGATATTCCCGAAAAACTAATATCCTCAATTCTAATCCATTAGAAGGAATGGAATTTCAGAGGAATTCATTGAACCATCACATCAGCAGAATTATTCGTACAATTTTTTTTATTTCACAAAATAAACCATTACAATCCTTCCTAATCCTTGTGACGGGAGGAAATACGACCAAAAACAAACGCATAGCAAAAAGCATTAAAATAAAAAGCGCGCTCGTGATTAGTCGGTAGCGAGTGAGTGGGGGGAAACGATCGCACAAGGTCCGCGCTGCGGGGATATAAAAAGCCCACAGCACGGACCACGGTCATTCTGCCTCGGACAGCGGTAGCAGCCAGACCTCCCCTCTCCGACGAGCTAACGCTCCTAGGATTCCTTTTCTCTAAACCCAAGCGACACGATGGCGTAAGCCCTAGTGAAACTCCCAGGCAACGAGGAAACTCTTAGCCTAATTCACCTGAACATCGGAACATCGAGGCAGCAGCACGGAGCCCAGCAGCCAATCTGGAGACCAGAACACAGCAGCCAATCAACGCAGAGCCCAGCAGTGAGGGAAGGGGAAGCCGCAGAGTGGGGGATCGGAGCCACTGACCACTTCGGGCATATCGAGAGCCCGCAACGCAGAGAAAACTCAGTTCGCATTTGCCAGTCACGGCAGAAACAACTCACCTCTCCGACGAGCTCTCGCAGCTCCTAGGATTTCCTTTCCTCTCTACGACGGCGAATAGCCCTAGTAATTTTCCTTGATGACGGTGCGCAACCCTAGTCAGACAAAGCCCCCATCCTTCACGACGGTGAAAAGCCTTAGTGCCCCTTGCGACGAGCTCCTAGCAGCTTTGACAAAGATTTTTCCACAGACAAAGGAGATTACGGAAACCACCCACGGTGAAGCCTTTAGCGGACGCTCCAGGTCCCAGGTAAGCGAGGGCCGGGACGATGAAGAGCACCCGGAGGTTCACCAAGAGGACGTCACCATCAGCCACGATTTATTAATGATTTGACTACGAAACTCGTAAAATCAAAGGGTTAATCATTCATAAAATGAAAATATTAAGATAAAATTCCGAGAATAAAGATCATTTCCAGTACCAAGAGAACAAATGCTCGTCTTAAGGGGGGGGGGGGGGGGGGGGGTCACGTCAGATTGGTGAAAAAAAGAATATTTTCAAGAATTTTTTCAGACGATCCAGGTAATGCTGGTTTATTTAATTAATTTTCATTTAATCATAGAACATCTGAACTATGTTCCCCCAAATTTTCATCGCAAAATATTGATAAATAAGCCGTTGGCAGCAAATCTCCGCAGGTGCCTAAAAAAAAAGTGGTTTTGCGGTGAACACTGGAACTCTCCACTGGATCAACAGAAACGAAAAAATCCAAGTGCGTTGACTAGGTCAGATGTTTCCCGAGGTAACGTCGTCGATTTTTTTTTGTTTAAATCGATTTTTCAATTTTTGGTAGCACTTGGAAGTCAAAAATGCGACTTTTGCTTGAAAAAATCAACTCATTTGTTATTGTAAAATAACAAATAATTATAAAAAAAGAAAAAAACTCGACGTCATTCGAAGAGTTCTAGTGTTCACCGGTTTTTTTTTGGAGGTGCCTGCGAATATTTACTGGCAATGGCTCATTTACCAATATTTTGCAGTGAAAATTTCGAAAAATATAGTTCATATGTTGTATTATTATATAGAAGTTCATTCAATAAACCAACGTTATCTGTATCGTCTAAAAAAATTCTTGAAGATAGGCTTTTTTTCCCGACCAAAAAAAACCCTACCCCCCCCCCCCCCCCCCTTAAACTCCCTTATAAATAGTTAAAATAAATATGATTCTTTAGAGCCTAACCAAATTGTGTCGACTACATCATTTAATACTTTAGAATAAGTCCCTCTGGTTCATGGACAAAGACCCATCCACTCCTTTCGTTCTCTCGTACAAAAGTGGTACGTTACAGTATGTATGTAGTGATTGCTACAAGCTACAAAAAAATTCACTACAAAAATTTTGCTATCTCCATTGGTTTTGAGATATTGCTGAAAAACTAATATCCTCAATTCTTATCCATTAGAAAGAATGGAATTTCAGAGGAATTCATTGAACCATCACATCAGCAGAATTATTCGTATACTTTTTTTTATTCCACAAAATAAACCATTACAATCCTTCCTAATCCTTGAACTCTGAGAATTTGAATAACTCATTCTATCAATAGTACAAATAATCAGCGTCACCTAGGTTGAAATTCCAGCCAGAATCCTCCCTGGGCTGTCGTAGCAAAGCTTGAGGTACTCAATTGCAGTGGAGTAATCATTCTTCTCCCCAGCTTAATCGAGCACTTGTGCAGTACATGCACCAGCAGTATTTTAGTCTCCAACAATGCAAATCTATTGCCAATGCACATCCTCGGCCCCTGACCGAACGACAAATACGGTAAAGCTGGATTAATCGATATTTTTCCATTACTGATGAAACGTTCGGGATCAAAGAGATCTGGATTCTCATAATACTTCGAATCTCTCTGGAGCGGATAAACAGGAATCCAAATATTATCCCCTGGCTTCAATACAACCGGCTCTTTCCCAGGTAATGCTGGTGGTAATTCAAACTCAGTATTACAGACTCTGTCCAAGAATACATTCGACGGAAACATCCTCAATGTCTCATTGATAACAGCATCCAAATAAACCATACTATGAACAGCTTCATAACTTGGCTCTCCATTACACTCTTTGAACACATCATCCACTTCCCTCCGCAATTTTTCCTGAACTTCTTCAAATGCCGCGATGTGATGAGCAGCAAAACACATCAGCGCTGATGTTGTATCAAAGCCACCAAAGAAAAATATGAAAGCCTGTGCTGTCATCTCTCCAATTGTCAGTGCTCGTCCACTTCCATCCTTCACATTCCTCGTGTCCATCATCAGCTGCAGCATATCCGGTCTCACAATACCTTTCTCATCTCTCATTGTAATGGTATCCTTCACCAAGGCATTGAAGAACCTCTCAACATCATCAGTAACAATTTTGATGTTGAATAATTTCGTGAGTCTTGGAAAACTTCTCACAAGGAAGAATTTCACTGAAAGTATCCCATCAAAATTCATTGCCTTTCTCCCAAGTACATAAAACTCATTATTTCGATCTCTCATTGAATCAACTTTAATTCCAAATGCACAAGTTCCAATTACGTCAGTGGTATAACGAGTGAATGCCTCTTTTGAGTTAACGTCATAGGGCTTATTCGACGATTGTTCAGCGAAATAGTTTGCGTAGCTACTCGCAACCTCGGACATGAGCATGAACATGCCTTTCATTTTGCTCGATGTAAATGCAGGAGTCAGTAGAGTTCTTACTCCTCGCTATTTATTGTCGCGCAGTGCAAACAAATTATTGCCAAATAGGGGCTCTTGAATTGGATCAACAACTGTACGGTGATTGACGAAATTATCAAAGTATTTCACCGTTATATTCTTCGCTAGTTCCAGGTCACGTATCATGGTCACTGGATGCCCAAAATCACTAAATCCAACGTATTTAGCATTTTTATCTAAATTGTAGACTTCTTGAAGACACTTAGACAGTGACATTTGGCGCAGCAATACTGGACCCATATTTCCAACAAGCGGATAGATTTTTATATATTCAATTCCATTTTCATCGAAAAAATTTTTTTTTTTGGAGAAATGATAATAAATTAGTAATAACAAAATTGTCCACAAAATCACCCAGAAGTCCATGATGATTTCTCTTCACTGTTTACGAGTCTTCAGGAATGATTTCACTCGAATGAAGAACAAACTAATGAAGCTGTTATGATACAATAAATCGTGCTGCGCGTGGGGTTACTCAAGAAATAATCATTTAAACTCTAACGATAAATTGACGTTCCAAGATGAGAGGGGATCATACTGATTGAGATAAATGAATTCTCTTCTTAAGCACGTGTGCACATTCGCTACTGGATAACTTGTATAATCTTTCGTTTTTTTTTTTCTAGATATTTTCAAGGCCATGTTTTTTTCTTCAGTATCAAGTGTTTTTTTGCTTTTTCTGATCGAGTATGTGTGACACGTCAAAACTTTCAGACACGAGTTTTAATTTCTATTTGCAGGCAAGAGAACTGAATTCATTCAAGTTATTCGCAGTCTATTTTGCCATATTGTCTTACTAAAGATCAATAGAAAAAACTGATTTTTTGGTCTTTTTTTTTGAACGTAGCTATTTGCACAACACATTCCAAAACAATTACAGAAAAAATTCGATAGTCCTGTACTGGGAGTCAAACCCGGGATCTTCCGATGTCGCGTCAGGCGCTCTACTTTTTTTTATTTATTTGAAGTTTATTAAATTGAAGGAGTTACATTATTTGTTTTATAAAGGTGGAATGAACTCAGCGAACTAAATCTTCAACATTATATATGAGTCTAATTGAATGTTTCGTAGCTTCTTGCTACGTCTCTACTTTCTAGAGTATGTGTATTTTCTGTACAGATCAATAATGAACACAAAAGCTATTTGTTGTATCAACTTTTGAGCCTCAGGCACTAATGGCTTTATGTCTATATTTTTTTTAATGTGTCAAATTTTCTACTTGTCCTATATAGAAATAAAAACCACACTAGCGTTCGTCGGGCACTCTACCGATTTAGCCATCCAGTTCTATGCCAAATTTCCATTCGAATTGCCTTGAAAAGTCGCTCGCGTAGTATATACCCCCACCTCTGCCCATCCTGCAGTAATTTAAATTGAATTTTAGTCATATTTTTGGTATATTATACTTTGCGTGCGTTGTGTGAATAGCATGGTCCCTTTCTAACTTCCCGATTAGGGAAGTTCATGTATTTGCCCCGAAAATGAAAAATAGATTTTTTGATTGATCTTCACGTTTTGAGACCTCCACAACATTTTCTGATAGTTTTTAGAACCATGTCTGTATGTGTGTGTGAGTGTGTATGTGACTCATCACAATATATCCCCACTAACCCCTCCTAATCAGCAATAACGCACTCCTCTATTCACGAGCGAGCGTAGCGAGCGAGCAACTACGCACCTCTAGTTTTTCATTATTTCGGGAAATAAGTGAGATAGGAAATTTTTTGGAGTTTCGAGGTATCTCAAAAAACTGAAGTGATGTGAAAGTTCATTCGATGCAAGAACTAAACTTAGTCCTCCGTTTTTGGTAAATGTCTCAGAAACTAAGTGAGATAGATATCTTCGTGGGAGGCTTCTCTTGAAATTCTCTACAAAGAAAGGATCAATACAAATTGTGCTATCTTTTTCACTTTATGAGATATTAAAAAAAAAAATTAAAAATTATTTTCCACCGAGCGTTTGCGCGTAAATTAACGGTATAAAATTTGGTTTTTCTCCACAGTCTTCTTCAAAATTTTCCAGTGTCACATCCTTCAAGATATCTCTGAATTTTAACAATGGACAAAAACTCTCGCATCCAGGAATCACGAGCTCGGAGAGTTTTTCTTCGTTACGATACAGCATCTGAAATTATCACAGAATTAATCCTAGACTGGTGACCTTGAAGACACTAATAATACTAAATAATTGTCAAATGAACGACGTTTCGCCTGCTTTTTGAGGCTTCCTCAGGTTCTTGACATCATTAGTATATAGTCATCATAAAATTAATTATATCCAATCGGAAATTTAATCCATGCAAAAGAGTTTCTGCTAACACTGCAGTGTTTATACTCAACAGTAGGGTTACTTGTTAAACTAATTTATTCTAACGTCCCATGATCCCAAAGATAAGAATGATTCAACATGGAAATGAGAAAAATAATTGATTCAATTTAACCTTGACATAATATTCTCCGTTGATCTCATGCAATTCAAATATGATGGCGCTTGTATAGCCAGGCATGTGTGGTTTATAGACACCCAAAGTATTTAGTATCGCGCCCACTTGCAGCTCATTACCAGCATGAAAGAATCCTCTGTGCAATTTTCCATTGTTCCGCAGTAAGTCAGTGCGATTGAGGAATTTTTTTATCCAAACTCCTCCAAGAAGGCGCTTCATACGCTTTGTATAGCTGCTGAGAGCGTATTCTATACCCACTATGTCCTTCAGCTTCCCATCTGGAAATATTCCTGTTGTCCAAGGCTCCAAGGTAATTCCTAAAGCTGTCTGAGAGAAAGAATTGGAAGATAAATTGAGTATTTTTAGGATATCTCAAGAACTAATGGAGATAGAGTTTAAAAAGGTATCAAAGAGACCTTCGAAACATAGTGAATTTATCGCGAGAAATACCACCAATTATTAAGCGTTAGATTCAAGGTATATAGTGATACTATAAACGTAAGGGGTCATAAAAATAAGGAGTCAATTGCACTCAAGTTTGCTCCAATATTACCAGAAATGAGCTTCTCTCCTCATTACATAAAATTGAAAAAATTCTCATGAAAAAAATTATGTACAGACCTGTGAAGCGAGTTGGTGATATAACGCATAGCTTTGTAGGACACTTGTATGATTTACACCAGTATGAAGTGACAGATAATTGAAAAATTCAGTTACATCTGATAACATACTGAGTATTCTCATCACATCTGCTTCAGAATTCACTCTATCGATCTGGTAATTTTGACAAATCGCTATTGGAACAAATACCGTATCTTCTGAAATGGCTGTGGAATGGATGGGCACTGGAGTCCAGGCTAATTTTGGATTCCATCTAAAAATGATATAAACGTGATTGACGTGAGTAAAATATTTCTGCTGAATCTCTTCACACATGTGAGCTATCATTCTTTCTCAAATATTTTGGAAGCTGAAGGAGACAGATAATTTTTGGTGGAAACCTGTTTTGGAGCTCTTTCATTTGTCTCCAAAAAGGTTTCTTTGCAAATGCCTCTATCTCTTTCAGTTTCCGAGATATTTACACTTCTATATTATTGATTCTCTTTTTTTACGTTTTAGCATTGGATGAAAATATTCCTGCTGCGATCAATTGCGCTGTATTTATTGATCTCGTTAGTCGTACTGCCTCAAAAAATACGATATTACTTTTATATATTTCCCCGAATAGATCACCATATCTCTCACGGAAGAATTTCCCTAATTTGTATGCATTCATTTTTCCAGTCTGCAATGGAAGCAAGAAGCGAAATTATAAAAAGAGATTATTTAATGAATAATACGTTGATTTTACCTGAACATTTTGGAAACTATTGAGTTGGGAAAAAAATATAGGTGGACTTTTTTTTGTAGAGAATTTAATTTTCGACAAAAAAGATCTCCTGACATTTTGCTCTAAGCCCAATAGTTTCTGAGGTATTTAGGAAATTATAGAAATTCAACATTTGAAACTATAGATTTCATGAAAAAATTCAGGCACATTCTTTCGTAAATATCTCTGGAACTATTGGGCTTAGAAGAAAATGTGACTACAACGGGTTAAATTCGTACTATGGATATCGTATGATTTGCGAATATATTCGTACAAAAAGAAAATTGAAGAAATACGCGTGACAGTAAGTGGGAACGAGAGAATAAAATGAAAAGGAGACGCCCGGGAAAAAACTTTCAGATATAATTCTATCTAATTAGATAGAAGTAGATAGAATTAGATCTGCAGTCGTATCTCGGTAGATATGACGTCATATCTGTGGAGATATCTATATCTATAGGCTGGTATGCTAGTAAATCTGATCAGATCTGATGAGATCTGACAACCTCACAACGGACTGAACTAGATCCGGATGAGATATAATTATATATATTTAGATCTTAGCAGATCTGAAAAATTGGATCTGATCAGATTATAATTTGATCTGAAAATTTTTTCCCGGGCAGCGCGTGTTTGCGTCTCAACTGTTTTGCTCCTTGTCCACGTGTTTAGTGAATGTATGGATGTAGCGGTTACTACACCTTAACCATTTCTCTTAAACCCAACTATTTCCAAGATATTTACATAACCATCGAAATTCAATATTTACCCTCATCAAAAAATATTTTAATTAAAAAAAATAAGTTTAATTACGTTCGTCAGTTCCATCGGTCCATCCGGTGCCCAATCAGAATTTTTATACTGATCATTGGGCCAGAAAAAATCGACCACCTCACCACCAATTGGATTTCTGTCGCCATGACGAATAACAGCTTGAATGAATTTTATTTCACAATTGGAAAAATTTATTAAAAAATTAACAATCATACACGCACAGTAGTATTTCATTCTTTCACAGTACAATCGATATCATCAATAATGAGCAACAATTGTTTGGTAATGTTTAGTTTGATAAAGTGGCATGAACTGGCAGTGGTTTCGATAACGAAAAGAGATTATATCAATCAGATGAAGAAAAAAAAATTCATACACATGATTTACTTCTGTTGGCTGAGACTTGTGGAACAATATTGATAACGGTTTTTTTTACATAAGTGATTAAATTCATTTTTTAAAATTCAACTTCCATTACTATAAGGAATTCTCCGCTTTCCGCTGTTGCCATTATTCTATGATCGATCGTCTGAACGATCAACAAACTATTAGATTTTTTTGAGGGAACAAAGGTAGTCGGCGACACGAAAAAATGAGTATTTGAAAAGGCTTGGAAAGAAACACTTGTGCATTTGAAAAAAAACATCGGCAAGTACGAGCCCTGATTTTAGTGAAAAAAAATTATTATTATTTTGTCGAATTCATTCATTATTCTATTATCAGGATAGTAGATGAAATCGGCGTTGTACAATGAATTTGACAAATTGAATAGTTGAGAAATTAAACAAAAGAAACGTACTTGGTGTACCTCTAATCTGTGCTTTCACTCGGTAGGTTTCTTTTGTTCAATTTTTTTATTATTCAATTTGTCAAATTCATTGTACAGCGCCAATCTCATCTACTATCCTGATAATAAAATAATGAATGAATTTGACGAAATAATGCATAACTCTCCATCTGATTGAACCTTAACTTGCGCGCTAGAGGTAGATCCACGGACCTGCACTTTTCTGATTTCGTATTTTCTTTTTCAGTAAAATCAGGGCTCGCACTTGTCGATGTTTTTTTGTAAAACGCGCAAGCATTTTTTTCCTAGCCATTTCACTTCTTTATTCATTTAAAAAAGGGTAGTTGTAAGGGAGACCGATTGAATCGAATCTAGACGTGCACCGGTTTACTTGGCTTTAAATTGAAATATCTCGAGAACTATTAAAAATTTATCGAGATATGCTGCGAATAAAATTTAGAGGAAAGATTAATAAACAAAATGAGAAAAACCGCGTTTCCCTAAATTTTGCTATCAGTTGAACTTATTCTATAATACAAACAATACCGACTGATTATATTATGTTTTGACGTCATTTGACAAATAGTTAAAAAAGAAACGAGGTTTATTGTACACCAAGTTATCGCTATATTTATTGGACTCCTACAGTACCTACACTTTGAAATGACCCAGATAATTGTTGAGAGAAATTTTACTTCTAATTGGCCAAAACTGGCTGGATGAAAATTTATCGAATTTTATACATCGATTGTCTTTGAATGAAGTAATACAGATATTGAAAGTTTGATACGACTGTTACATTCCGGAGCTGTGAGGGATAAAAGCATGAATGCTGTTACATAAGAACTCATGTTAAATATAAAAAATTTTCAATTAATAATTCACAACTGTTTGGATGAATTCTCGGATGAATTCTCGGATGAATTCCCTTGAAACTGTCCAGCTCATTTCAAAATTGATCCAGAAATATCAGCAAATTTTTTCATGACTAATTTTACATGCCGATTTCAACTGATGTTTTCTCCTAATGACAGCCGATGAGGTAACCTCAATTTATATCCTAACGTTTGAATTGAAATTTTGGTCCATCAGCATCTTTGGCTATTTGGGATAGTGCTTTGTAGTGGCCATCATACCATTTTACTGGTTCCTCTAAATTCACTTCACTGGTACATTTGTACAATGTATGGCCTACACATGATATATATGATATTTGAGATGGAATGGTCATGTTTATTTCTAAAGTCAATCGAGCTGATGGATTATTGCTCATGAATAATGCACACAGTTAATTTTAATTAAAATATTCATGAGCACTTGTTCTTCATAATATTCTGCATAGAACGACACGTGCGTTGCAAAAAGTAGTTGCCTTGGCCTTGGCGAAGTAAATCCATCGAGGTCCACACCGTCTGCGTATATGTACTCCTCTAGAGAGAGAGAGAGAGAGAGAGCATTCATGTTGAGAAAAGTATAGGAATTAGCGTCTACACAGAGGCGCTTCATCTCAACACAAACAAATGACAATCATTACTTTGATAGTGGATCTAGCGCCTGATCGAAGCATTTTTCTCTTAAAAATTAAAGAAATAGTGGTGTTGCGAGCCCAGAAGTCAGTGAATTTGTAAAAAAACCAAGGAATTATGATTGACCGGAGTCATCACAATGGAAATAATAAAAACGTTGACATGCCGAGTTCAACGCACTCAAATAGAGTGACATAAGGCAGCGCAGCTAGAAAAAAGAGAGAGAAGACGTCGGTGCATCCAATTAACACTTGCCAGACGGAACACCAAAGGCGGGCTACGCACGTGCCAGACTTCAAAATCATCGTACTTCTGATTTCTTATTTTTCTCTCAATGTTGAGGCAGCAGAATTAGTCAGAACAAGAAACTCGACTAATCCCCGATTGACTCGAATTGAGATCACCATATCAACAAGGCGGCGCGTGCGGATTTAGAAAAATAAAGAAAAGAGGAAAAGGGCGTCGGCACGGCCGAAATTTTTGGAGATGATACAATCCAACATCTCCACCAAATCCCACTCTTCTATAAAAAGTGATCTACACAAGAATCAGCACCTTCAGTAACAAGTACGCACTCAGCAGTGTTACTCTGTCCGAGTTAACATCTCCAGTAACAACTCTTCTATCTAGAATGTTTCTCTACTCGAATTCTAATCAATCAACTAAAGTCTTCATACTTTTGGAGTAAAGTTCAAGTTTTCAGTTCAAAGTAAAGTAGAAACATTATTAAGTAGAAACGTTTGAGTCATTCTACAATGAATCAACAAATATCGTTTGAGTACCCTGAACTCCATCTGTCGGGATCCAGCATCCTGCATCAAGCCAATTGCGCATCCAAAGAGTCATCTACATCGCCAGCAAACATTCACCAGAATTCCAAAAACTCAACTTCAACTATCAACCGTTGTTGATTTCTTTGAATTCCAACTGTAAGTTTAATTTTACGCTGAAGCGATTATATTTTTCTTCTATCGTATTGACTCAAATTAAACGTTTGATTTATCCTCAAATAAATTATTTGGTGTTAGTTGAAAATATACAAATTATAACATTTAATTCTGAATAAACTTATTTTGTCCGAAAACCTCTGTCCTTCAGACATCGATACACTCCAGTGTTTTACTGCGGCAAACCGATTCCTTATTTTTCATTTTGGGTACAACCGTAACCGTGATTACTACGAATACTTTACTATTTTCTTCATTAAAACATTATTCAAATCCACGTGTTTTTGGGGTTGTAGCCGTAACAGTGGCTTCTAAAATTGACTCACGAATTTTCAAGGAAATTCATTGTTTATTAAAAATGGAAATTGAAAAGAAATCTTCGATCAGGCACTAAATTATCTATTGAACCAATGATTTTCTTTCTTCAATTGACTTTACATGAATCGTGATCTGACAAATATGGCAATAACTTGGTGTACAATGAACATATTTTTTCCAGAATTTCGTCAAATAATCAAAACAACAAAATAATCTAGTACCTTTTTTTAATAAAATTAATTAAACTACTGACGAAGAAAAATGATTCAAAATACTTATTTTTTTCATGCTGCTGACCTCTCCTTACCCCTCAAATGATATTTCTGTTCATTTGATGAGGAAATAAAATAAATTCAAGGAACTAGCGAGTTTTTTCTCATGCTAAATGAAATTCCCCGGTGAGTGACGTTGCCAAAAACCGGGTAAACATGCTTGGACAGTGTAAAAGGGATTCGGCAACGTCACAGCCACAATAACACGTCGGGAATCTCTCACCTGGCCAAAGTCGTTGGGTCACTTAGGGTGACCGGTCAAGTGGTCAGAAACAAGGGGGTATTCTTACTTTTTTAGTTTTTCCAGATTATCTCGGAATTTATTGGAGATATCCCAAGAAAACAGTATTTGTGGAGCGTCAAACATGTTTTTATGGGGGAAAAATCTCGTAGGCATTACTTGTAGCAGCAACTCCAGAAATAGACGATCTCTGCTATTTCTCTCAACCTTCTGCATAAATACTGGCCACTTCAGTTTACTTCGGACCATTCACACAAATATTCGTGAGTATGAAATCTTTCCAAATAATAATTTAATTTCAATCAAAATTTTAATAAACGGAAAATTTCCAATTTTCTGATATACATTAATTGTTCAATATCTCGAAAACTATTGGGCTTAGTGGAATTCATCAGAAATTTTTTTTTTGGAACGAATTAAATCCTCTACAACAACGGAACTGAACGAAAGCACACTGTCTTGCTTACATTCCGAGACATCAAAAAAAACACTAAAAAAATTAAAAAATATTCAATTATTTTTTTAGCCATAAAAGAATCACTTATAAATTTTAAACAATAATTGAAGTATTTTTCTTAATCATTGCAGGACTGATTCAATTTCTTAAATCTGAAAGAATTGTGGATTTCAATTGAAAAAATGGAATTTGCTACTGCGAATGAAGCTATAGATGCATTTACTCCTGGTGATCAGAGGATGTGAGTTCGTGAAAACTATTTTTCCCTTTCTTTAAAGTCACAAGGTTTTATCACTGACAAAAAATGCGAAAGACATAAATACGAAAATAAATTCATTCTACAGAGATCTCATCGGATACGTGGGAACTGTTATCGAGAATCCACCTCCACCGATTGATCATGTCCGTTTGATGTTTACACTGAATAACAATCGAGGCAGAACCCTTTTGGTTTGTGTGTGGAATCAGGTCCTCAAGGATTGCAGTGACCTGATAAAGCCGAATGCGGTAAGCCTGTATTTATTATATCCCGATAAATATTAATATTACATAGGAAACTATAAATATTTGAATAAATTCAGTAGTGATTTGGTCGCCATCGTTTTTGGAGAATATCTTCGAAACTAAGCGAGACAGGGCTATTTAGGGCTGACCATCTTTTATAGAGAATTCCAAGAGATATTCGTGAAAATGATGGGAAACAATTACCTTAGGCTCTTATTTTGAACCCCTAAATTTCGTAATTTTTTGAGAATATCTCGAAAACCAAGTGAGATAAGGCAATTTTTCAAAATCCTTTTTTTGTAGCGCTTGAAATTCTCTACAAAAAAAGCCCTGAAGAAAATTACGCCATTCCTCTTAGTTTCCGAAATATTTTCCAAGAACAAATGGCGGATGCTTGCTTTACATTTTCGCTACGAAACTCATTTTCCTGTCATTTAGTTTGAGAAAACACAGCCGGATGTTCTAATATAGACAGAGCCAAAAAGAAGAAAAAGTTTGAGAGAACATCTCGGCAATCAAGCGAGAAAGGGTTATTTCAATAGACGATTTTGCCCGTGTCCTTTTTTGTAGCTTTTGAAATTTCCTATGAAAAAAGATTATAAAAAGAATCACGCTATCTCACTTATTTTCCGAAATATACTCCAACAAATGACAACTGTTTGTTTTACCTCTTCACTAGTAAATTCATTTTTTATCATCTATTCCTGAAGAATATCTTGAAAACTAAGTGATTTGAGCGAATCTTCGGTTGTAGAAAATTTCGAAAACTGCAAAAAAGATTTTGGGCATAATTGCCCTATATTGCTTGATTCCTGAGATATTCTACAAAAATTAATAACAAAGAAAAATGCTTATACTTATTTTATCCAGATTCTCCACATTTCCAATGCCAGATGTAAAGTCTTCGATGTGCCCTTTGTCCGTGACAATAGCAATGCACGAATCAATGGTGAAGCATTCGAAATTCACATAAATCATCCAACAACTATAATATCAAAGATTGGAGAATTTACGAACGTTGAAGCTACTGCACCTGATGCTACTTGCCCCTCTCATAGAGGATATGACCCACAAGGAGTAGAAGAAGTTGCTACGGCCCCTCTCATTTTGTGGGACAAAATACGAGAATTGGATGGACAGATTGTACGTACGTATAATCAGAAAAAAATATCATGGGAATAGGGTGAAATATGCAGATTGGCGCCGACTCAAATTCAATATTTTACTGGTCACCATGAGGGATTCTCCACGGTCCGTCATTTCTATTTTTCTATGATCAATCGATTGAATATAGAATTCCGAGAAATTTTGCCTCTATTTACGAAAGTGTTCACTAAACTATGATATTTTCTAAATGACATTTTCTAAAATTGATGGAGAAGCAAAATGAATTTCAGGAGCTAGTACGATTTTTCTCATCACGCGAAATTTTTTTTGATATAATTATATCTAATTGGATAAATTTAGATCTCGAACAGTGCCCCTGGCGGATCCATCGATTACTATTTGATCGCCATTCGATTGGGGGCTGACTAGTGCGCTCACCTGATCACTAGTCGAGCATGAGTCGATGGTAATATGAATAAGGAGATGACCAGCGATCAGCTGAACATTGGGTCGACTGTCGGTCGATCCCTAGTGGAAACCTCGACTCAACTAACGATCGACCATTAACATTTTGTGAGCACTTTTCGATCATGGATAATGAATGACTTCATCGATCCGCGTCTGACTATGTATAGAGTCATTTGTTTACTTTATCACCTATAATCGACACGCATTCCAGAAATTTCATTATTAGATCAGTCGTCGATTGAAGGCCCTCGGATATATGGATCGACGAACAATCGACTCTATACATAGACAGACGCAGATCGATGAAGCCATTCATCATCCATGATCAAAAAGTGCTCAAAAAATGTTCATGGTCGATCGTTAGTCGAGTCGAGGTTTCCACTTGGGATCGACCGACAGTCGACCCAATGTTCAGCTGATCGCTGGTCATCTCATTATTCATATTAGCATCGACTAATGCTCGACTAGTGATCAGGTGAGGGCACGAGTCAACCCCTCTCAATCGAGTGATCCACCAGGGTGCAAAAAAATCTGATTTTTTTCATCAAATTCGATCTGATCAGATCTAATTCTATCAATTTTTCAGATCTGCCGAGATCTAAATTTATATAATTATATCTGGTTCAGATCTGGGCGGTTTCGTTGTGGGGTTGTCACATCTCCTCAAATCTGGTCATATTTATTAGCAAATCTGCGTATATCTCCACAGATATGAGGTCACATCTACCGAGATATGACTGCAGATCTGATTCTATAGAATTTTATCTAATGAGATAAATTATATCAAAGAAAATTTTCTCGGGATGCCGAATGAAGTTGTCCGATGAACGACGTTGCCGAAAACTCGGTGAACACGCCCGAGCAGTGTAGAATGGATTCGACAACGTTGCAGCCGCAATGACACGCTGAGAAATCCCTGATCACTCGACCGAGTCGTTAGGTCGCTCATGCTGACCAGTCTAAGGTTAAATGAATACAATGGCACCTTTATCATTTCCTCCTTGTCGGGTTTGAAGTCGGAAAATCCGGTAGTCTGGCGCTGGAGATATGATCAATGGTTCACGCGCGGTCGTCACTGGTTCAATTCTCGCCGATGACACTGGTCATATCTAACCAGGTACAAAAAGTCGTTATCAGTCGCGAAATAGGCTTAATTAGGGTGTCAGAAACGTGACGGTAAATAACATTATAAAAAAATAAGTCGGAAAATTATAGACGTTGTGACTGAATTCTCAAGTCCCCACTACGCTACAGTGAGAACGAGAGGGTACGATCTGATGGTCACTGAATTCCAAATAATTAGTGTATGTTTGTCAATCATTTAATGAATTTGTTCAGAAAGTTTTACGGTACAACCTCATGAGTCGCTCGTCGCTCGTTTTCAGCGATGAATCGGGTCACGTGATATTTAGCGATAAAGCTCAACAATTAAAGGGCCTTCTAATTCATGCTATAAATTAGTGCAAACTGCCATGTTTGAGGCCGCTTGTCTCTAGCGAACTTGTCGCTAATTTTTTTTCGAATGATAGGAATCGTAAAATAGTGTCACGTAACTCAATTCGTCGCTGAAAACGAGCGACGAGCGACTGCATGAGGCCGTACTTTGAGAGAGGTAGTAGAATTCCTTGAGAGGTGAATTTGATAAAGGTTCTCCCTGATTTTCCAGGGAAAATGAAAATTTATTTTGAAGAATCCATGGCAAAGAAAGGTTGCCGGAGTTCAAATCCCTCGGAATTTTCGAGGGGAAATTGAAATTTTTTTATAATAAAAAAAAATGTTATTACTCCTTCTCACTTAGGGGCAATCCCTCCTTTTGGGGGACCCCTCGAAACCCCTCTCTGCCGACCATCCCTCAGCATTTTCAAAATAATATTATCTACTGTATTATAATATTCAGGTCTCCGGGGTTTCGTGAAGGGTGAATTCGCTAAATTAAAGCGCTGCACCTATGGTTCGATGACCGATGGACGAAAAAAGTTCAACATCGTGCTAACAAACACAGAGAATCTTGGAGACTTCAAAGTTGGAGAATTTATTGAAGTCGAGGGGAAAATTAATTTGAGAGGCTATCGCACCAAATGGTACGGGCAAGACCCGCCGGGAATCGAGTGTGACGAGGCAAAAAAAATCAAGAAAGTTGATGCCAAACTTTCGCTTGTGGATGTTCTACTCATGGGCATCACTCAGTATCCCTGAAAGGTGATAATAATTTTATTATTTTCATTATCAATATCTTGACGAACGGTGGCTCGTTCGGTAGATTGTTGAATTGGTAACTCGAAAGCTCCGAGTTCAAATCTCAGTCTCTGCCGAAGTGTACCACTGAAAAATTATTTACGAGTGCTTTGTCCACAGACACACCATGACTTACAATCTTAGCGTAAAGATGGTGACGTTAAAGACGTATTTAAAAAAAAACTAAAAAAAAATATCTTGACATTCTTTTTTTTCCAGGAAAACACCATAAAATGGGTACATTTCAGCTAGACCTCTTGGATGACTCGATGGATCACACGAAACGGCTTGCAAATGGATTTATGATCATGTATTGTTTTTTTAAACGTTTTTTATATGAGAATAATTCTCAAATGGTAATCACATTTTTTGAATAAAAATATTTAACAAATTGAAATGAGCGTATAACAAAATTCTCGAAATTTTGAATTTTCGATTTCTTTCAAAGTGGAAGGCTGCACGAAAAAAATGAGAAAATTCTTGATAATATCCTAACATGATTCCCTGTTGGTGATTTCTTTTAAATTTTTTTGGTCAAGCCTTTTTTTTTTTTTTTTTTTATTAGGTCAAGCCTTTCACTCTGAAAAAAATTCAGATTGAGCTCCTGGTCCGAGGAGGTAAAACATAAACCTGATTTTCTGTCAATCATACTTGCAGAATATTTCTCGAATTGAGCGAGAAAGCGAAATTTTCCTAGAAACCTTTTTTTCTAGCTTTCAAAATTCCCTACTGAAAAGCATTGAAGCAAAATAGCACTATCTCCTTTACTCCCCGAGATAATTTAGAAGAATAATTGAACAAAAAAGCATGAACTCATTTCATTCCTCTGAAACTCCAAAAATGAACCTAACATTTTTCAGAATTAAATATTTTAATGATTTAATACATTCAATGGATAATATTCTCTAATGATCTTAATCAATGAATTACTCCTCTATTCTATCAACAATCGTCTTCATCGGAATTTCCCTGATTGCCGTTGTTGACCGGTGGCTTGGCAGCACCCGCCTGATTCCACTGATTGCCACTATTAACTGGTGGCTTGGCAGCACCTGCTTGATTCCACTGATTGCCATTGTTGACGGGTGGCTTGGCAGCACCTGCTTGATTCCACTGATTGCCATTGTTGACGGGTGGCCTGACAGCACCTGCCTGATTCCATTGATTGCCGCTATTGACCGGTGGCTTGGCAGCACCTGCTTGATTCCACTGATTGCCATTATTGACTGGTGGCTGGTTCCATTGATTAACGACCGGCTTGTTGATAGCCGGTTGATTCCACTGTTGAGGAGGATTGGTAGGCTGCTGCCAATTCGATTTCGGTTGATTCCACTGTTGATTACCATTGTTGGGCTGTTGCCAGTTAGGTTGAGGCTGATTCCACTGCTGATTAACTGCACCAGGCTGCTGCCAATTGGTGGCTGGTTGATTCCACTGGTTACCAGCAGGCACTTGAGGGACAGCTGTTGGAGATAAGTGAATTTGTTAAAGTATAAAAGTTAGTTAGTAGCATTTCATATGAGAATGTTCGAGAATGATCGAGTATGCTCGATTAGAATCGACTCGTATCTCATGATCATTGGCTCTTGCTTATGTGACCCGAGCAGGCAAAGAAATACGGTATATTATTTGATAATTTTGTCAATATCAATGATACTAAAATTAGTACACATCTTACAATTTTTTAAAAATATTTCTAGACAACGAAATTATTATGAAAAAATTATTCAGAAAACTCGCACTTCTATTTTCTAGAATTTCTCACATGCGCATATTTTCCATTTTTTTAAATAATTTATTTGTGTACAGAAAAAAAGTCGAAATTTTTTTAGACGTCTACTATTTTCCGTATCATTGATTGCGATAGTATCGTTAAACAAAAATAGAAATGATGAATAACGAATTCGTTGACCGTTTTCCTTTACATAATTCCACGCACCGAATCGTCAACAATTTAATTAATTATAACTGAATTATTCATTTTTGATGAATATGATAATTTCGGGAATATTTCGGAAACTAAGCGAAATAGCACAATTTTGCCGAATTAAGGCGCAATGATCCTATCTCACTTGGTTTGAATGAAATAGCAAAGAAAAATTTTTCGGTTTCGCCTTTTCGCTTTTGAAATTATTATATGAAGAGGAAATCATAATAATTGATAAATGTATCTCATTCTTCGGATTGCTTCGGATTCTTCCTGTATTAAAAGAAAAAAATTATGATTACCTGAACATTCAGGTACGTTTGCAGGCGCATCACAACGTTGAATCACACGGTTGTACAGTTTTCCAGGACCGCAAGAATTTATTATCGGGACTCCTCCATTATTGCATTGAAGAAATAAGCTGCAGTCAAGTGGATGTGGGACGTATCCATTGAAATTTTGTGGACAAATTAGGGGAATCTGTAAAAAATTATTTTTAGTATCTTGCTAATTTCTTCAGGATATTTTATGAGGAAGTTCAAGAGAAATGGGAATCAGGAGTAAAACATTCAATTTCAGATGAATTTTTAAAAAATTCATATTCAACTGGTTAGATCAGAATGAATCAATTTTTTCGCCAATCAAGATATCTTCAAAAAAAATTGAGAAAATTAAGCAAAAATGTAGACATATTGAAGCGCCTTCCTAATTTTTTGAAGATTTTCCCATGAAGGGCTTCACTCCATAAATAAAAATTGAGTTTCGAAAAATCTGGAGAAACTTTACTATTTCTTTTAGTTCAAAGTTTTTTCATAAAAACAGATTTTGGATTTCAAGTGACTGAACTCATTTTTCTTGCCTCACTACTAGACATCCTTAAAACTATATTAAATTTTCCATATCTTACATTTTGTCCGTACGCATTGACTGTGTCGAGCAGCGCCCCAGCGATGTAAAATATCAGAACAGAACTTGTGATTCGATTCATTTTTAGTGATTCTTTGGTTCACATAAAACTGTGGATTTTGAATTATTATTACGTGCATTTTATACTCATCATCATTTACAATTATGTAAAAAAGGCTTTACTGATAAGATCCATCGACGTTGACAAAGTCTTGAGGGATTTCTTAATATTGTGTAATAAATCAAGGAATGTCATCAAACTCGAGTTATGCATTAAAAAAAGGTCATAATCTTGAGCTTTTAAATGAATGAGTGATTTTTAGTTCATTCGGCAAGTAAAAAAGCGCAGATGGTCTAAAAAAACATCTCCAAATTGTTATAAAATAATTAATCCATTGAATTCTAAATTTTCTTACGAATTATTTGCGATCGCGATGAGATGAGAATTCGAATTGTAAAAAATTCGATATTTCGTGAAATTTCATTTTACTACTAGGAGAATTAGTTGGACCAAGAAAAACAATTGAAAAATTTGTTTCTACAATTTATTTGATGAATTCTTCACTCATTACAATGACAAATATTATATTATTAAATTATGAAATTATTCAATTACAAAAAAAGGAGAGCAAGGTGTTTTGATGATATCACTGACATATATCATCCGTATAATCCCAAATTACACATGTTTTCATGAGCATAATTATTATTTTCATGTGTAAATTTTTTATCCCTTGTACTACGATGATTGAAATGAAATGAAGAGGAAATTCAGGAACACCTTGGCTTGCTAAATTTTTCGATTATAGAGAATTCAATATTTTCATTTATTGAGAATTTTTATGAGCAATTTTTAGCAATCCTCTTCGGACGGAAAATCAGGTATTTTATTCCACAATTGCTGATTGGGTACCTGATTCTGATTGTTATTCCATGATGGCTGTATTGGTACTTGAATTTGTTTGTTGTTCCAGGTGTTTTGTATGGGTACCTGATTTTGTTTATTGGCCCAGGATGGCTGCGTAGGTGCCTGATTTTGTTGATTGTTCCAAGCTGGTTGTGCAGGTATCTGATTTTGATTATTGTTCCAGGATGGTTGTGTGGGAGCCTGATTCCATGATACCTGATTTGGAACCTGATTTTGTTGGTTATTCCAGGTGGGCTGAGCAGTTGCCTTATTCTGATTGTTTCGCCGGGATGGTTCTTTTCCTGCGAGACGGAATCAAGTAAGAATTAATTACAGATTGAACTCAGAGAAATCCCCGCATTTAGATCAGTTTCAATGATGTTCAGCGATGATGATGGCAGTATGAGTAATAACAAAAAATTCCTGTTATTTTAATTAATTAAAAAGTTTCCCTTGTGACACCCCTTAACCTCCTAAATGATTCGTTGGTTTTAGGAGAATATCTCGGAAACTAAGGAAGATAGAGCGACTTTGCATCAATCCTTTTTTGTGGCTCTTGAAATTCTCTACAGAAAAGGATGGGGATAAAATCACTATATCTTGCTTAGTTTCGTCCGTAGCTCCACTTGAGAGTTACGCGAAAATTATTTGCCATTTTTGTTAAATGAGATTTTGTTAATACGAAGTTTAAAGCAATTTTCAGCTTGTAATGAAATTTCAGAACGATTCACCGTCTATAAATGGAGATATTCAATGTCGAAATTGATGCCTAAAGCTGAAAGACACAATGTTTAACCTAGAAACTATCAGTAGTTTCAGACAAAATATCGTCGTTTCGAACCTCGTTAATGAGAAGATGAAACACGAAAAATAGATTTTTTTGTCGATTTTGTTCCAAAAATATTCCGGACATTGAGTGAAATATAGTGATTTTGCTGTGATCCTTTTTCGTAGAAAATTTCAGGCGACAAAAAAAAAAGGAAGAAATCCCTTTATCTCGCTCAATTTCCGAGATATTTGCAAAAAAAAGTATTCATTATTAAATTTTTTCTCTCACAATTCCATTGGCTCAATTTTTTTACCATTGCAGTCAGCTACATTGTAAGTCCAGTCACAAGTATGTTTCTGAAGACTCCATGCCGTTCCTGGATAGCACCGACGCGAGACCCAAGTACCAAGCATGCACTCATAATACCTGGTGCAATCATTCGGATCCGCCATCATTTCTTTGGAATTGTTTGCGCAAACTGTGTTCTGAAAAATCCGAACAAGTGCAAAAACATGATACTCGTAGGACAATTGAACGACACAATTTTAATTCAGTAGTGCGGGTGTGAAACAGAATAAATCTACTTATTTTTTTTTATCATTCGCAATAAAATATCTCGGAAAGTGAGTGAATAAGCCGATTCTATTCACATCCTTTTTTCTAGAGAATTTCAAGAGCTACAAAATGGACTGAAGTTAAATTATCCGATTTCACTCAGTTTCCGGGATATTTAAAAAAAAATGAGCTTATCTTGTTTTACCTCTTCGCTACTGAATTAAATCAGAAAACTATTGGATTATTAACTCACTAAAACAGTTGCGGCAAATGATATTGCCACAAAAGTGGAAAAAATTAGAAAAAAATTAATGTATTTCATCTTCAATGTCGATTCAGATCAACAAGTAACTGCAACTTTTGTCATTTGGTACGGTATTTTATACCAGAGAAAAAGGCCAATGTTGATATTCCAAAATGTGCGACAGCCTTGTAATCACGATGATGATGATTTGCAGAGTAAATATTGAAAAAAGATGGGATATTTGGGGCAAAACCAAGATTTCTCTCAGATTTAATTAGAGGTGAATAAGTAGAGTGAACATTTTTTTAACACATTCATATATCAATTTATTTGCCAGATTTTTCATTTATCCTTCAAATGAAAACTATATTTTATAAAGAGAGTCGATGATGGAATAAGTCATTATCATTGGTTAGACGAATGCTGCAGAATATTGTAAATGGAATAAGACATTTTCAGGATCTGAAAGATAATTGAGGATATACTTTGTATATATATGGCGTATATTTGCGTTATAAATAAAATTAATTGGTTAGCCCGGCTTGTGATGAAATATGAAAAAACCACCAGGGTGAAAAGTCAACCCGGAAAACGAGAAACATTTGTTAATTATAATTTTATCAATTTTCCCATTTTTCCCTTCTGGAATTCTCACAATTCTCTACAAAAAATTATCAGACCAAAATTAAGATGTCTCGCTTAGTTTCCGAGTTATATTCAATGAATGAAAAACAGAAAAAAATGACTGAACCTGTTCTACACCAACTGACGTAATAATGTATCATATTTTCAGGCTATCTCGGAAAGTGAGCGAGATAGCAGAACTTCGGTCGAATTCTCTTTTCTAGCACGTCGAATTTTCTCTAAAAAAAAAGGATTTATGTGAGATAATTCTATCTCGCTTCGTTCGCGAGATATTATCAAAAAACTTGTTTCAATATATAGACAGGAGTGATGACTATGATGATGAGCAGATGGTATTTCGAAGTATAAAACTTGACTCACACTGGTAAATGATACGAGAGACAGGCTTATTACTTGACCACTCGTGTACGTTATGGGTCTCAATGTTCGTGCCATGATCATTATGAGACTTTTCTTAGTACTGGTGGATAATAATGTCCAGTCCATATCGTAAATAGCATCGGCTACGTGTTGGCTCTGAGAGATAGGAGAATATAAAAGCTTCAATAGCAAATAATTTCATGATATTCTTACCTTCATGGTAACGTCATTGGCTGCATCACAGAATATGAAAATTTGCAATAACATGCAAGCAACATACATTACCAACGAGTTGAACTCTTTGCTCAATGGTGATAAATTGGATATGCTGAAAACACTTATACACAGTGCCAGTGAACTGACGAAATATTGAATGAATATTGATGAACTAAATATATCATTCGTTGCTCCAGAGAATCTGAAGTAGAAAATTTTTATCTATTTGCTACTTATGAAACTGATTCGATTATGAACTGAGAAAAACTTTGTTTCAAAAGATAATCAAGTTAGTGCTTGTTTCCTTTTTCTTTTTATTCGTTTGTTTATTGGTACTATCTATTCAGATTTAAAATCTGGAAGTTTGCATACGAGTTCTTGGTGAGTCGAAGAATACATACAAAGAAATTCGTGCAATTAGCTGCATTAAAAAAAGAACCGTTGACCTCGCCTTAACATCCTTAACCCGGTAGATCCGCCGAGCCGTACGCAAACCGAACAGCCAAACTGTCGGTCAGTGTTTGTTTTTATCGTAGAGATATTATCAGAAAAATCTAAAAATTGATAATCATGAATACTATTATACAATTCATTTTTCTCTTCGCTAATTATTTCTCAGAAAAATCGGAAGAAGTCAGGGAAATAAAGTACTGAGTCCTGAACCTCCCTAAGCTTTTCTAGAATGTCCAGTTCATTAGTTTTCCTTGGAAAAATTCGCAAAATAGAAGCACCCTGACCGAAAATTTTTCTCAGTTCAAATATTTCAATGAAAATTTTCATTGATATTATTTGATTAATCAATAAATACTTAACTGATAAATAGCAAGATGATTTTTTGCATGATCCATTAGGATACTCGTCTCCAGTTCGATTATGTTCTTCTGATTGGCTTGCCCATCAGACAATTCTTTACTAATGATATTTGGCATCGTGAGAAAACGATATTCCAGAATTTCTAATTGTGCAGTTGTTGCCATCATCAATCCAGGTATGAATGTGTCAAATCCGATATTAACAGTGCCACAGAGGTAATGACTGAATATTTGATGAACATAAGCACACCAGTACCCGCTTGTCGTTGTGAGATCGAAGGGCGTGATGGCTATTTCTAGTAATTGACGACGTGGTATATCACGTATAAACGATGAAAGTATGATCATCAAGCATGTACATCCTGTCAGTACTCCATACAAAATGGTGAACAGCCTTCGATAAATTCATTCTATCAATTATTCTCAAAAATTCATCCACTGAATAAGGAAAGCTACTGACGAAATAATTCTTTCTGAGAGCTAATGAAACAAAATCTAACAATTTCATCAGCCCTCAGAAAAAATCTTTCCGAATGTGATGAACCCGAATGAATCTACCTGAGAAAAAAATCAGCATGCACAATCATGTATGATCATGCATAATCAGGCATGGCTCATCAATGTTCAATCATGACATATACATGGTAATACATGAGCAGTTATGAGTATTTCAATCCAATCAGTGGAACAACCATCACCTGATATGCAGAAGGACCTAGGATCGAGCCCGAGTAATACGAATAGTTTCCATTGATTGAACAAATTCATTCACACGAGCAATCATCATTGAAGAACATTAAAAGATAAATCACCGATAATTGGAAATTGTTTTCTTATTGTTATTATTTTTTTTACATACATTCATTTATACACGATTATTTTCTTTGCCAAGTAAGACATGATTATGTTCGTTCATGCATGATTTTCTCTCGATTATTTCTTTTGTCATTAATTTCGACTAAATACTCCGAAAACTCAACAAGATAGCGCGATTTTCACCAGAATATCTTTAGTAAACAATTTCGAAAGCTATGGGAAAGTCTGTCCAAAAATCCGACTACCTTGCTGAGTTTCCGAGATGTTCCAAAAAAAAAAGAAAAAAAATACTCATCCAGCTTTACCCCTTCGCTGTTGATTTTTGATCCCCAAACTCACTTGATAGCTTTTTGAAACTTCGCTTTAATCGCCAATTCATTAGCATCACGTGGCTTGAATGGTTCATGGTCGAACTCTTTGATCATATCACTGATCTTACTCTGACAAAACGTCATGTTCAGCATTTTTGCAGAAGCAGCTACCATCGTTACCATCATGAACGAAGCATTTGTCAATTCTTCAGTATCATGGATACAATTGGGTATCGCTAGAAACTGTGTCAACGTGAACGTGCACAATGTAGTCACCATGAACACATTGAAGATTCTGTAAATACCATTCTCCAATGAGCTACCGTTCTCTGGATACCAAAGTCCAGTGTACCGCAAAACTAGGATACTATCAGCGAACAATGACATCGTTGAAACAATTCACTGGAATGAAATCCAAATGATAAAAGTGCTATCCCATAGACTTGTGACGAGAGGAATGACTCTCCTTCTGGTGACAGACTAGTCGGCGCTAGTTTTTTTTCACAATATGTATTTAACGCAAGCTGTTGGTTCACAGGGCATTTCTCTTTCGCAGAAAGCTAGTCTCTAATTAGGAATGAGATCTCTTTAATTTTCTTTTGAAGGAACATTTTGTTGCTTCACTCCAAACAATTTTTTCCTCTTTCATCATCAGTTACTTTGTTCTTCCTCTAATTATCAGTGCTATGTACTTTTGTTGACATCCATGAGAGATAATTCGACAGGGGAAATAATTCACAAAAGGAATCGATTAGATCTGGACTGTACAAATTCTGCGTAAGGCCACGTTGGTGGACTCTCAGTGGGAGGGAAAGGGAGGGACTCGCGTGTGCGAAGGGCAAATTTAGCCTTTAGTACATCTTCACCTTGGTAAGTTGACGGTTCTGTAGTGAAAAGGCACAAGTAGAGTGCAGTGGAGAGGTGAAACAGAATCAGTAAATTCTTTCCGTTATTGATTTCAGAGAGAGACTCAGACACTGGAGAACATAGTGAAGCTTCATATCAATCCTTTTGTAGAAAGGATCATCAAAAAAAGGAGAACAAAATCATCCTATTTTGCTTAGTTTCCAAGATACACGATATCTCTAAGCGATGGAATATTTTTTTTGTGCCATTAGAATGTAGTATGTATGACACTTTTTCGTAAATTGTCTCTTCATATATTATTTTCGATGCTATTTCCAGAAGCAATCACTCGTTATCTTCTTCTTCATAACATATTATCACAATCACGTATTTTCCCACAAAATCTGTGAATTTCACGAAATGTTTCAGAAGAACGCGGTTCATCAGCATCAATAACCGATCGTCTTTGGAAAATAAAATTAAGAAATTGAGAGGAGAAACCGCTCAAGATAAACACTGGAAAAATTCTGATAGGTTGATGGCAAATAAACTTTTGCCAATGGTTCTACGAATGGTTTAAAGAACATGTCTTCCCGCGTATCATTTGAGCTTTTTTGGTGCTATTGAAAACATTAAAATTCAAGATGATGACATCTTTTTGCTCTTATCTAAAAGCTGGTGAAAGAGAGAACATTTTCATATAGAAATTGTTACGAAAACTCTCTGCTACCAGATCTTGAATTGAAGATATCTCGGGGAGGAACAGGTATAGAGAAAAATGTCAAGATATAGTGGCTCGAAAGTGTTAGTGTTACTGCGCTGTGCGAACCACTACTTTTACGTTGGCCTCATCTGTGTGAGGCCCGTTGTAAGGCTGGCACCGATGAAAAATTGTTTCATCGGCCGGGACTCGAACCCGAGCGTGGCGAGAGAGCCTGACGTGAAAAGAATTGGCCTTAGCCAACTGCGCCACGCTTCCAGCTTATTTTCATGCGTTATTGTTATCGTATTGATGTAGTGTGTGTGCCACTACAAAGAAACTTTTTTTGTAAACCATTTTGCGAGGTAAAGAAAAGATCCCTTAATCAATTTTCATTGTGCTCATTTTCCTAGACTCATCAGCACTCAAAGAATTAAATTATATGATCTCGTGGCAATATTTTTGCTTGATAGGCAAAGTTGGGATGTCGACAATCAAATCTCCAACGTGACATTCTCGACTTGAATGTGCAGAAATATTGATATATCATTGGTATAATTGGAAATTACACATATTTTCATAACTCTTTGTTTTTTATGACAATTTTCTATCCCATGCATCGAAATAATTGAATGAAAATGAAAAAAAAAATTCAGATATTCTTTTGTTTGCGGAAATGCCAAAGAAAGAATTGGAGAGTGACAATTCCTGAATAGGGAACTTGCATTTTTTTTAATTTTTTAATTTTTTATTTCTATGCATTCTACAGTATTGTCTGAGATTAGGGAAATTTTTTTTTTTTTGGTTTAAAATTTTTAATTATGGAGAAATTTACAATTAAAAATCTCCAAATTTCATACTGCTCTAAAACGGCTCTGACGTCATAATACCACATGCGTAATTCAAGCTGTGGCCAGTGATGGCGCGGCTGGAGGATATTTGAATTTTCGATGCGCGATACTCATAAAGAGGTTATGTGTATAAATTTCTTTGGAAGGAAACACATTTTCAATTGAAATTCTTCAAACAATGTTTGAAGTAAAGAAGAGGAAAATAAAGAAATACGCATTTTTTGACAATCAGCATAACCTTCATACGCCTGTCAATGAGTAACGACAGGTGACTACAGATAGCGCACACAAAGATTTTGGTATTCTGACGTCATGTCCGATTTGGAGACGTTCAGAAAAATGATTTTTTAATTAATGTTTATGAATTAATTAACGAATAAAAGATTTTTTTCTTGCCTTTTCTGTTAATCACTATCAATAAATATTGAGAAAAAAAAATGAAAAAAAAAAATGCAAGTTCCCTATTGTAGAGAATTTATATTCTCATTTTTTGAGACTTTCTAAGCACGTTCTAGCGACTCTCTTCAGATGGAGGTTCTGATTTATTGTAATTGTTCTCGGCAGTCGATCAGACCTGATTATTTTCCGAAAATTGGATAATGGGTACTTTATTCTATAATTACTGATTTGGAACCTGATTTTGTTAAGTATTCCGAAATGGCTGCAACGGTACCTGGTTCTGATTGTCGTTCCAGGATGACTGTGTGGGTGCCTGATTCCATTGTACTTGACTTGGGACCTGCTTTTGGTTGTTGATCGAGGCATATTGATCAGGTTTTTGGTTCTGGTTGTTGATCCCGGGCAAATGTCCGGATATCTGATTTGGCAGCTGATTTTGTTGGCTGTTCCAGGAGGACTGAGCAGGTACTTTATTCTGATTATTGTGCCAGGACGATTCTTCTGCTGCTTGGGAAAATCAGGTTGGAATTGATTACAGATTAAGCTCAAGGAAATCTATCGCTGAAATCAGTTCGGATGATGAAAAAAAAGTGAATAATACAAATATTTCTGCTGTTTCTTAAATTCATCAGTAAGAAGATGGATCACGATGAATCGACTGTTTTCCAATTTTCTTTCAAAAAAACTTCAGAAACTCGGCGAGATCCGGTGATAATGCCCTAATCCTCTCTTATAGAGAATTTTAAGCGTTACAAAAAAAAATTGCAACTGAATTGCTCCATTTCGCTTAGTTTTCGAGACATTATCAAAAAATAACTGACAGAAAAATGGATTTATTCTGGATCACATTTTTACTAATAAATTGTTTACTCCCACAATTTCATTGACTCAATTTTTCTCACCATTGCAGTCAGCCACATTGTAAGTCCAATCGCAAGTTTGTTTCTGAGGATTCCATGTTGTTCCAGGATAGCACTTTCGAGGGGCCAAAATACCACGTATGCATGCGTAATACTCTGTGCAATCATTCGGATTTGGCATCATTACGTCGAAATTTTCTGGACAAGGTATTTTCTGTGAAATCAGAACAAGTGCAAGAACGTGATAATCTTGGAGCAGTCGAATGACACAATATCAATTCAGTAGTGAAGGGATGAAAGAGGATAAATCTACTCATTTTTATGATTATACTGAATGGATATCTTGAAAAGTTAGCGAGATACGGCGATTTTGCCCTGATTCTTTCTTCGTAAGAAATTTCAAGAGCTACAAAAAAATTGAAGCAAAATCACGTTATCTCACTTAGTTTCCGAGATATTCTCATGAAAGTAAATTTAAAAAAATAGGCTCATCCCGTTTTACCCCTCCACCACTGAATTGAATCGACAAACTGTTGGATTATTAACTCACTTGAATAGGTGCGGCAACCGCCATTGCAGCAGAAGAAAAAATTAGGAAAAAATTCATGTACTCCATCTTCAATGTCAGTTCAAATCAGAATGTAACTGAAAGTTCTTTCTTTTGGTACGCTATTTTATACTGTATGAAATATTTATGGAGTATAAAGGAAAGAGGCCAATGGTGAAATTCCAAAATATGCAACAGCCTTGTAATTAAGTCAAGGACGATTTACAGAGTAAATGTTGAAAAAAATGGAATATTTGTGGCCAAGCTAAAATTTGTTTCTGATTCAATTAGAGGTAAATAAGTGAAGAAAATAATCCCCCCATCACATTTATATATAAATTTATTCGCCAATTTTTTCATTCATCCATCAAATAAGAAATATAGTTCATAATAAAAATGAAATGATGGAATACATGATGGTCATTACTCAGATGAGTGCTGCAGAATATTGTAAACGGAATACGAGAGTTTCAGGAGCTGAAAAATAATTGAGAATACAATTATTGAGGAAAAATACAAAATCAGTCCATCTCACTTAGTTTCCGGAATATTCTTAAAAAAACTAGTTTCAACCTCTCAAGTACGAGGTCCATACATCGTATCGACCCTTCCCGTGAACAATAAAAAATAATTCCCTCGAATACTATCAAAAATATTTATACTAACAAAATTGATTTGGATAGATGACAAAACTGGCTTTGCAGCGAAGGAGTTTTTTTTCTTCTTCTTCCGTACACTGTTAAACATTTCCGTCTGAATTTTCTGTGCAAGATCCCGGAAATTTCCAACGAGTTACACTTCTACTGAAATTCCAGATAATTACGTCATTGAAAAATGAACATATCATCAATTTTCAAATCATTTCACGCCTGGATATCAATGAAATTTGTAAATTTCAGTTTAATTGTTTCTTGAAAATTTAGTAAAAATAGGCGAAAATTCAAGAAAAAATTGAAAATTCAAGTCACTTCGATTCTGAATATTCATGTTCAGTTGAATATTCAAGTAAGTTGTAGAATTTCCGTCTCGATTCCACTTAAGACTCATAGATTCCTTTGAATTTCCTCTGAACCTCACAAATTTCATAACCATCTTCCCATTAAATGAAATTCAATATCACGTTTATGAAAATTCCCATCAAATTGTCTATGAAATTTCAATTTTTTTCTAACCGTGTATGTTTATAATATTTTTTTTCAATGAACAGACGTTGACAGCCGACTCAGATGGCCAAGAACCCCCAGACCGATAGAGACATGCTATGGCGCATGGGCGTCATACTCGAAGGGTTAATATATAGCCAGATGCAATAACTACCACAATTAGCGAATAGTATTTTAGAGTATAAAACTTTACTCACACTGCTGAACGATACGAGAGATAGGCTTATTATGTAGCCACTTGTATACGTTATGGGTCTCAGTGTACGTGCCATGATCATTATGAGACTTTTTTTAGTGCTGATGGACAACAATGTCCAGTCCATATCGTAAATAGCATCGGCTAGCTGTCGACTCTGAAGAATAAGAGAATATAAAAATTTCGATAACAAATAACCTTATGATGTCCTTACCTTGGTGGTAACGTCGTTGGCTGCATCACAGAATATGAAAATTTGCACTAGCATGCAAGCAACATACATTGCTAACGAGTTGAACTCTTTGCTCAATGGTGTTAAATGAGATAAACTGAAGACACTCACACACAGCACAAGTGAACTGACACAATATTGAATGAATATTGATGAGGTAAATGTATCATTCGTTGCTTCAGAGAATCTGGAATAGGAAATTGTTATCTATTCACTAATTATTAAGCTGTTTCGATTGTGAACTGAGAAAAACTTCCTTTCGAGAGCTAATAAAGTCGATGTTTTCTTTTCACTGTAGAGATATCATCAAAAAGATCGGAAGATTGATATTCATGAATATTCTTATACAATTCATTTTTTTCTCACGCTAATGATTGCTTCTAGAATGCTGAAAAAAATCAGAGAATCAAAGTGATGAGTTTTGAACCTTTCTGAATTCTTCCAGATCTTTCAGTTCATCAGTTTGAATCCAAAAAATTTGGGAAATGACTTGACAGAATACTTTTCTCAGTTCAAATATTCCAAAGGAAATCAATAAATACTTAACTGATAAATAGCAAGATGATGTTTCGTATGATCTATCAGAATATTCGTCTCCAGTCTTATAGTGTTTCTCTGATCAGCTTTGACATTACATAATTCTTTGTTAATCATATTTGGCATTGTGAGGAAACGATATTCCAGAATTTCTAATTGTGCAGTAGTTGCTATCATCAATGCAGGTATGAATGTGTCGAATCCAATATTAACATTGGCACCAATGTAATGACTGAATGTTTGATGGACATAAGCACACCAGAATCCGATCGTGGTTGTAAGATCAAAGGGCGTGATGGCTTTGAATAGTAATTGACGACGAGGTATATCACGTAGGAACGACGAAAGTGTGATCATCGAGCATGTACATTCTGTCAGTATTCCGTACAAAATAGTGAACAGCCTTTGATAAATACATTTTATCAATTATTCTCACAAATCCATTCATTGAGCAAGGAAAAATCTATTCTGAGAGCTAATGAAATTGATGGATTCAGGAAATTATGAATGATGGCATGAACCGTTTTCAAAATACCGTTAAGACTTCAATTGGTCACGTCATCTATGGGTTGAGGATGGAGCCTTCACCAAGTTCTGCTCATATGGTATTTATTCATGAAAGTTTTCGGGAGAAAGATGAGGTCTCCTCTACAGAGATGGCATGAGAGAGATGCAAAGTTCATAAATATAACTCTGGAAATGAGGGAAATTCTATTGAAAGTTATTGAGTATATATGATTTGATACAGAAAAACTAATGGACTCTTATTTCTCCATGGAATGCATTAGTTTTCAATGGTTTTTCTTCCTGAATTACCTGATTATATATTTCTGATCATAAGCTTTATTAAAGCTGCTTAAAGCAGAAATTTGGTTCATGTTTCACAAAAAAAAATTAAATTTACAAAAATCCAAAAATTTCATTATCTTTCAGAAAAGAAAATCTTCACTTCAACATAACCAAAACTGTTTTCCATGTCATTTGCATTTATCTAATACAGTAGAGCGTTGACTATCTGAATCAATTGGGATCGAGCCCCTTTTGGATAATCAAAAATTCGGATAACCGAACACTAATATTTCGTGGGCAAAAACAGTCGAATCTTTCAAAATTATAAAATACATATACAGGGTGACGTCAGTGTCCACCTTACAAACTTCAGGCGCTTGAAGGATCGACAATTATAATTCTAATACCGTCAAAATCAATAGAATCAGATAGAAAATCAGATGGTTATTCACCAAATTGATTCATGTTTCCACCATTGCAATTATCATTTCTTATTTTTCTTATCTCGAAAATTTGTAAGGTGGATGCTGACGTCACCCTGTATTCAAGAATACAAAGAACATTAATAATACAAGGAAATTTTTTGATAAATTTCCATAATATTATTAAATGGTATAGAACGAAGTTGAATATGTATTTAAAAATAATCAAATTTCGGAGACACAAGTCGTTTGAGTCTACGGAAGAAGTAATTCTTCGGATAAAAAACGAATACAGGTTATTCAGGGTATAATCGTTCGAATAACTGAGCATTCGAATGGACAAAATTATTGTTCAGATAATTAATATTTGTGGATAACCCAAATCACCATTCGAATAATTGACATTCGGATAAATCCCATTTTCTTTCGGATAATTGACGTTTTGGATGACTGACGTTCGGATAATCGAAACTCTACTGTATCTCGGAAACCAAGCGAGATGACGCACTTTTTACGAGAATCTTCTTTGTGGAAAATTTTGAGAACTATTCCCTTGTGGATCTGATTCGCCGTGAATCACTATGAATATTCAACTCTAAACGCACGGTGATTCACCGTGATCAACCATTAATCTCGGTGAATCACCGTGATTCAACTATCAAAATATATATAATTGGTAGTTGAATCTATGAATAAGCAGCATTTGAATCTTTTGACACATGTGGTAATTGACGAAATTCAATTCTATTAAAAAAAAAAAACACGCGAATGGGACTGAACCCATGACATACACATTATCAGTCTATCACTCTTCCATCTGCACTATCGCAACATTTCATATTTGTGATCTCAATTATGATCCTCATAATATCATCGTCACCTTTCTTCCTCAGGAAAATTGGATTCAATTAGATTCGTTCAATTAGAGGTGATTCAATCAAAAATAATTTAATATTAACAAAAAAAAATAATGATTTCCGAATATTGAACGAATTTTGAAGCTTCTCAAGGAGGTTCTATGGTTTCTAAAGTGCGAAACTAACAAATAATTCAGAAGAAACGACAGAATCTCGTTCAACAAGGCACAAATAACAAAACGTGCATCTGCAATTAATTATTTCCATTTCCAATTTTATTTCATCGTGATGTACCGTGAAATACTGTAAATCATAGTGACTTACGGTGATGCATGGTAATTTCACGGTATTTCATTGTTTTCCAGTGATCCACCATAAATCACTATGAATCAAATCCACTAGAAAATTTACTTAGTTTCCGAGATATTCCGAAAAAATACTCATCCAGCGTCATCTCTTCGCTGTCAATTTTAAATTTTAAAACTCACTTGATAGCTTTATGAAATTTTGCTTTGATCGCCAGTTCATGAGCATCGCGTGGCTTGAATGGTTGAAGGTCAAATTCTTTGACCATATCACTGATCTTACTCTGATAAATCGTCATGTTAAGCATTTTTCCAGAAGCAGCAAGCATCGTTACCATCATGAACGTAGCATTCGTTAATTCCTCAGCATCATGAGTACAAGTAGGTAGCGCAAGACACTGTGTCAATGTAAATGTGCACAACATTGTCACCATGAACCCATTGAAGATTTTGTAAATGCTATTTTTCAATGGACTAACGTCCTCTGGATACCAGAGTCCAACGCACCGAAAGACGAAAATACTGTAAGTAAACAATGACATCGTCAGAACAATTGACTGGAGGGAAATCGAAATGATGAAAGTGCTGTCCAACAAACTTATGACGAGAGGAATGTCCCCTCTCAGGAGACAGACTTGTTGGCGCTAGTTTTTCTCTCAGTATGTACTTAACGCAAGCTGTTGGTTCACAGGGCATTTCTTGTTAGCAGAAAACAGAGTCTTTAATCAGGAGTGGGATCTCCTTAATTTTCTTTTGAGGAAATATTTTCTTGTTTCAGTCTAACCAATTTTTTCCTCTTTAATCTTCAGTCTCTTTGTTCTTTTTCCAATTATCGGTGCTTTGTACTTTTACTGACATCCACGTGGAATAACTCGACATGCGAAGGGAATCGATTGGATCTGGACTCTAGATATTCTGCGTAAGGGGGCGCTGGGGGATTCCTAGTGAGAAAGGATGGGTGATTCGCGTGTCCGAAAGGCAAATTTGGTCATAAGTGTAGCTTCTCCTTATCGAGCTGAAGGTTCTGTCGTCAAAAGTCATAAGTAGAGTGCTGTGAAGAGGCAAAATAGAATGAGTCAGTTTTTTTCGTTGTTTGTTTCGGAGAATATGTCAGAACCTAAGTGAGACGGAGAAATAGGGTCTTAATCCTTTTTGCTTCCGAATGGAAGCTTTGTAATCGTAATTTTTTTCGAGTTTGAGATTTCATCATAATATGACTGCAAATGACCCAAAACGTCAAGATCCGCCGTTTTTGCTTCTGAATGGAAGCATTGTAATCGTCAGATTTTTCGATTTCGAAATTTCATCGGAATATAACTCCAAATGATCCAAAACGTCGAAAAATCATATTTTTAAAGCATGTCTGTATGTTTGTATGTGTGTGACTGTGTGTGGCTGAGTGTATTGCCATGTATCGTCCTTTTCTCCGGAACGGCTATACTTAGCGCTCTCAAAATTTGACAGTATTTTTCCTCTGCGTGCACAATGCTGTCATGAAAATTTCAGCGAAATCGGTTGAATAGTTTCCGAGAAAAATCGAATTTTCAAAAAAACGTTTTTTTTAATTTTCTCGATGAAAAATTAATTGGTAGCGCCCAGTTTGGGCTATGATATTCATCTCATTAAAACTCACATTTTTGACTGTTGTCAAATTTTTTTCTGATTCTTAGTTTTGGAAATTATTTCAATTTTAGTGATTTTCAGTTCATATTTTAGCGGAACGATAACTCGATAAGTATTTGAGATAGAGACTTCAAATTTCGTCAGTTTGTATATCTGATGACAGACCCATGAAACAATCGGCATGCATGATCATGTATAATCATGCATGAGCCGTGCATGATCATGCATGATCATGTATGAAGCATGCATGATCATGCATGAATTATGCATGCTCAGTAGGGTGTTTCAAAAAGATTGGAAATTCTTGTTTTCTCTCCCAAACAGGTTTCAAAGTTCAATTCAAGTATAAAGATACGCCTGCCAAAATTTGAGCTCTTTATGTTAACATTTAGAGGTTGCGCATCGCACTTTTCTATTTTCCATCAGGATAACATGGGAATTTTTTTTTCTTCCATATTTAATTTTTATAACGAGTTGGAGATGCTCCGTAGAGAAAATCTACAGATATATTTTTGTAGAGAATTGAACGTTCTACAAAAAATGTCTCTTATCATTTTCTGATAAATTCACTTGCTCAAAAGTTATTCGATGTCAAAGTTGAATTTACTGTAAAGTTAACATATTTTTCAATATTTTACTCGAACTAGCAGTCTTGTCGAAGAGATATACTCGAATTATTTCATGAAATATGCATTTTACTACCAATAGATGCTGAATGATGGTTAATCTTTGCAATAATAAGAAAATTGAGCACTAAAAAATTTTTTTCAGTAAAACTGAACTCTGAAATTTTCATTTTTTGAGCAATTCCCTTTATTGTAGGTACAAAAAGAGCTGAATGATAAAGAGCCCCAAGCCCTCGGGGCTACATAAAAAATAGCCCCGAGCCCTCGGGGCTAAATAAAAAATAGCCCCGAGCCCTCGGGGCTAAATAAAAAATAGCCCCGAGCCCTCGGGGCTAAATAAAAAATAGCCCCGAGCCCTCGGGGCTAAATAATAAAAAGCCCCGAGCTCTCGGGGCTAAATAAAAAATAGCCCCGAGCCCTCGGGGCTACATAATGAAAAGCCCCGAGCCCTCGGGGCCAAATAAAAAATAGCCCCGAGCCCTCGGGGCTGAATAAAAAATAGCCCCGAGCCCTCGGGGCTAAATAATAAAAAACCCCGAGCCCTCGGGGCTAAATAAAAAATAGCCCCGAGCCCTCGGGGCTACATAAAAAATAGCCCCGAGCCCCCGGGGCTAAATAAAAAATAGCCCCGAGCCCTCGGGGCTACATAAAAAATAGCCCCGAGCCCTCGGGGCTGAATAAAAAATAGCTCCGAGCCCTCGGGGCTAAATAATAAAAAGCCCCAGGCCCTCGGGGCTAAATAAAAAATAGCCCCGAGCCCTCGGGGCTGAATAAAAAATAGCCCCGAGCCCTCGGGGCTAAATAATAAAAAGCCCCAGGCCCTCGGGGCTAAATAAAAAATAGCCCCGAGCCCTCGGGGCTACATAATAAAAAGCCCCGAGCCCTCGGGGCCAAATAAAAAATAGCCCCGAGCCCTCGGGGCTGAATAAAAAATAGCCCCGAGCCCTCGGGGCTAAATAATAAAAAGCCCCGAACCCTCGGGGCTAAATAAAAAATAGCCCCGAGCCCTCGGGGCTGAATAATAAAAAGCCCCGAGCCCTCGGGGCTAAATAATAAAAAGCCCCGAACCCTCGGGGCTAAATAAAAAATAGCCCCGAGCCCTCGGGGCTACATTTTAAAAAGCCCCGAGCCCTCGGGGCTGAATAAAAAATAGCCCCGAGCCCTCGGAGCTGAATAAAAAATAGGCCCGAGCCCTCGGGGCTACATAATAAGAAGCCCCGAGCCCTCGGGGCTAAATAAAAAATAGCCCCGAGCCCTCGGGTCTATTTTTTATGTAGCCCCGAGGGCTCGGGGCTATTTTTTATTTAGCCCCGAGGGCTCGGGACTTTTTATTATGTAGCTCCGAGGGCTCGGGGCTATTTTTTATTTAGCCCCGAGGGCTTGGGGCATTTTATTATTTAGCCCCGAGGGCTCGGGGCTATTTTTGATTTAGCCCCGAGGGCTCGGGGCTATTATTTATTTAGCCCCGAGGGCTCAGGGCTATTTCTTATTTAGCCCCGAGGGCTCGGGGCTTTTTATTATTTAGCCCCGAGGGCTCGGGGCTTTTTATTATCTAGCCCCGAGGGCTCAGGGCTATTTCTTATTTAGCCCCGAGGGCTCGGGGCTTTTTATTATTTAGCCCCGAGGGCTCGGGGCCATTTTTTATGTAGCCCCGAGGGCTCGGGGCTATTTTTTATTTAGCCCTGAGGGTTCGGGGCTAAATAATAAAAAGCCCCGAGGGCTCGGGGCTTTTTATTATTTAGCCCCGAAGGCTCGGGGCTATTTTTTATGTAGCCCTGAGGGCTCGGAGCTATTTTTCATTTAGCCCCGAGGGCTCGGGGCTTTTTATTATTTAGCCCCGAGGGCTCGGGGCTATTTCTTATTTAGCCCCGAGGGCTCGGGGCTTTTTATTATTTAGCCCCGAGGGCTCGGGGCTTTTTATTATTTAGCCCCGAGGGCTCGGGGCTTTTTATTATGTAGCCCCGAGGGCTCGGGGCTATTTCTTATTTAGCCCCGAGGGCTCGGGGCTATTTCTTATTTAGCCCCGAGGGCTCAGGGCTATTTTTTATTCAGCCCCGAGCTCGGGGCTTTTTAAAATGTAGCCCCGAGGGCTCGGGGCTATTTTTTATTTAGCCCCGAGGGTTCGGGGCTATTCCTTATTTAGCCCCGACGGCTCGGGGCTATTTCTTATTTAGCCCCGAGGGCTCGGGGCTATTTTTTATTCAGCCCCGAGGGCTCGGGGCTATTTCTTATTTAGCCCCGAGGGTCGGGGCTTTTTATTATTTAGCCCCGAGGGCTCGGGGCTATTTCTTATTTAGCCCCGAGGGTTCGGGGCTTTTTATTATTTAGCCCCGAGGGCTCGGGGCTTTTTATCTTCTAGCCCCGAGGGCTCGAGGCTATTTTTTATTTAGCCCCGAGGGTTCGGGGCTAAATAATAAAAAGCCCCGAGGGCTCGGGGCTTTTTATTATTTAGCCCCGAAGGCTCGGGGCTATTTTTTATGTAGCCCTGAGGGCTCGGAGCTATTTTTCATTTAGCCCCGAGGGCTCGGGGCTTTTTATTATTTAGCCCCGAGGGCTCGGGGCTATTTCTTATTTAGCCCCGAGGGCTCGGGGCTTTTTATTATTTAGCCCCGAGGGCTCGGGGCTTTTTATTATTTAGCCCCGAGGGCTCGGGGCTTTTTATTATGTAGCCCCGAGGGCTCGGGGCTATTTCTTATTTAGCCCCGAGGGCTCGGGGCTATTTCTTATTTAGCCCCGAGGGCTCAGGGCTATTTTTTATTCAGCCCCGAGCTCGGGGCTTTTTAAAATGTAGCCCCGAGGGCTCGGGGCTATTTTTTATTTAGCCCCGAGGGTTCGGGGCTATTTCTTATTTAGCCCCGACGGCTCGGGGCTATTTCTTATTTAGCCCCGAGGGCTCGGGGCTATTTTTTATTCAGCCCCGAGGGCTCGGGGCTATTTCTTATTTAGCCCCGAGGGCTCGGGGCTTTTTATTATTTAGCCCCGAGGGCTCGGGGCTATTTCTTATTTAGCCCCGAGGGTTCGGGGCTTTTTATTATTTAGCCCCGAGGGCTCGGGGCTTTTTATCTTCTAGCCCCGAGGGCTCGAGGCTATTTTTTATTTAGCCCCGAGGGCTCGGGGCTTTTTATTATGTAGCCCCGAGGGCTCGGGGCTATTTCTTATTTAGCCCCGAGGGCTCGGGGCTATTTTTTATTCAGCTCTGAGGGCTCGGGGCTATTTTTTTTTAGCCCCGAGGGCTCGGGGCTTTTTATTATTTAGCCCCGAGGGCTCGGGGCTTTTTATTATTTAGCCCCGAGGGCTCAGGGCTTTTTATTATGTAGCCCCGAGGGCTCGGGGCTATTTCTTATTTAGCCCCGAGGGCTCGGGGCTATTTTTTATTCAGCTCTGAGGGCTCGGGGCTATTTTTTTTTAGCCCCGAGGGCTCGGGGCTTTTTACTATTTAGCCCCGAGGGCTCGGGGCTTTTTATTATTTAGCCCCGAGGGCTCGAGGCTATTTTTTATTTAGCCCCGAGGGCTAGGGGGTATTTTTTATTCAGCTCTGAGGGCTCGGGGCTATTTTTTTTTAGCCCCGAGGACTCGGGGCTTTTTATTATTTAGTCCCGAGTGCTCGGGGCTTTTTATCATTTAGCCCCGAGGGCTCGAGGCTATTTTTTATTTAGCCCCGAGGGCTCGGGGCTTTTTATTATGTAGCCCCGAGGGCTCGGGGCTATTTCTTATTTAGCCCCGAGGGCTCGGGGCTATTTTTTATTCAGCTCTGAGGGCTCGGGGCTATTTTTTTTTAGCCCCGAGGGCTCGGGGCTTTTTATTATTTAGCCCCGAGGGCTCGGGGCTTTTTATTATTTAGCCCCGAGGGCTCGGGGCTTTTTATTATGTAGCCCCGAGGGCTCGGGGCTATTTTTTATTTAGCCCCGAGGGCTCGGGGCTTTTTATTATGTAGCCCCGAGGGCTCGGCGCTATTTCTTATTTAGCCCCGAGGGTTCGGGGCTTCTTATTATTTAGCCCCGAGGGCTCGGGGCTTTTTATTATTTAGCCCCGAGGGCTCGGGGCCATTTTTTATGTAGCCCCGAGGGCTCGGGGCTATTTTTTATTTAGCCCTGAGGGTTCGGGGCTAAATAATAAAAAGCCCCGAGGGCTCGGGGCTTTTTATTATTTAGCCCCGAAGGCTCGGGGCTATTTTTTATGTAGCCCTGAGGGCTCGGAGCTATTTTTCATTTAGCCCCGAGGGCTCGGGGCTTTTTATTATTTAGCCCCGAGGGCTCGGGGCTATTTCTTATTTAGCCCCGAGGGCTCGGGGCTTTTTATTATTTAGCCCCGAGGGCTCGGGGCTTTTTATTATTTAGCCCCGAGGGCTCGGGGCTTTTTATTATGTAGCCCCGAGGGCTCGGGGCTATTTCTTATTTAGCCCCGAGGGCTCGGGGCTATTTCTTATTTAGCCCCGAGGGCTCAGGGCTATTTTTTATTCAGCCCCGAGCTCGGGGCTTTTTAAAATGTAGCCCCGAGGGCTCGGGGCTATTTTTTATTTAGCCCCGAGGGTTCGGGGCTATTTCTTATTTAGCCCCGACGGTTCGGGGCTATTTCTTATTTAGCCCCGAGGGCTCGGGGCTATTTTTTATTCAGCCCCGAGGGCTCGGGGCTATTTCTTATTTAGCCCCGAGGGCTCGGGGCTTTTTATTATTTAGCCCCGAGGGCTCGGGGCTATTTCTTATTTAGCCCCGAGGGTTCGGGGCTTTTTATTATTTAGCCCCGAGGGCTCGGGGCTTTTTATCTTCTAGCCCCGAGGGCTCGAGGCTATTTTTTATTTAGCCCCGAGGGCTCGGGGCTTTTTATTATGTAGCCCCGAGGGCTCGGGGCTATTTCTTATTTAGCCCCGAGGGCTCGGGGCTATTTTTTATTCAGCTCTGAGGGCTCGGGGCTATTTTTTTTTAGCCCCGAGGGCTCGGGGCTTTTTATTATTTAGCCCCGAGGGCTCGGGGCTTTTTATTATTTAGCCCCGAGGGCTCAGGGCTTTTTATTATGTAGCCCCGAGGGCTCGGGGCTATTTCTTATTTAGCCCCGAGGGCTCGGGGCTATTTTTTATTCAGCTCTGAGGGCTCGGGGCTATTTTTTTTTAGCCCCGAGGGCTCGGGGCTTTTTACTATTTAGCCCCGAGGGCTCGGGGCTTTTTATTATTTAGCCCCGAGGGCTCGAGGCTATTTTTTATTTAGCCCCGAGGGCTAGGGGGTATTTTTTATTCAGCTCTGAGGGCTCGGGGCTATTTTTTTTTAGCCCCGAGGACTCGGGGCTTTTTATTATTCAGTCCCGAGTGCTCGGGGCTTTTTATCATTTAGCCCCGAGGGCTCGAGGCTATTTTTTATTTAGCCCCGAGGGCTCGGGGCTTTTTATTATGTAGCCCCGAGGGCTCGGGGCTATTTCTTATTTAGCCCCGAGGGCTCGGGGCTATTTTTTATTCAGCTCTGAGGGCTCGGGGCTATTTTTTTTTAGCCCCGAGGGCTCGGGGCTTTTTATTATTTAGCCCCGAGGGCTCGGGGCTTTTTATTATTTAGCCCCGAGGGCTCGGGGCTTTTTATTATGTAGCCCCGAGGGCTCGGGGCTATTTTTTATTTAGCCCCGAGGGCTCGGGGCTTTTTATTATGTAGCCCCGAGGGCTCGGGGCTATTTCTTATTTAGCCCCGAGGGCTCGGGGCTATTTTTTATTCAGCTCTGAGGGCTCGGGGCTATTTTTTATTCAGCCCCGAGGGCTCGGGGCTATTTTTTATTTGGCCCCGAGAGCTCGGGGCTTTTTATTATGTAGCTCCGAGGGCTCGGGGCTATTTCTTATTTAGCCCCGAGGGCTCGGGGCTATTTTTTATTCAGCTCTGAGGGCTCGGGGCTATTTTTTTTTAGCCCCGAGGGCTCGGGGCTTTTTATTATTTAGCCCCGAGGGCTCGGGGCTTTTTATTATCTAGCCCCGAGGGCTCGGGGCTTTTTATTATGTAGCCCCGAGGGCTCGGGGCTATTTCTTATTCAGCCCCGAGGGCTCGGGGCTATTTTTTATTCAGCTCTGAGGGCTCGGGGCTATTTTTTTTTAGCCCCGAGGGCTCGGGGCTTTTTACTATTTAGCCCCGAGGGCTCGGGGCTTTTTATTATTTAGCCCCGAGGGCTCGAGGCTATTTTTTATTTAGCCCCGAGGGCTAGGGGGTATTTTTTATTCAGCTCTGAGGGCTCGGGGCTATTTTTTTTTAGCCCCGAGGGCTCGGGGCTTTTTATTATTTAGCCCTGAGGGCTCGGGGCTTTTTATTATTTAGCCCCGAGGGCTCGGGGCTATTTCTTATTTAGCCCCGAGGGCTCGGGGCTTTTTATTGTTTAGCCCCGAGGGCTCGGGGCTTTTTATTATTGAGCCCCGAGGGCTCGGGGCTTTTTATTATGTAGCCCCGAAGGCTCGGAGCTATTTTTTATGTAGCCCCCAGGGCTCGGGGCTATTTTTTATTTAGCCCCGAGGGCTTGGGGCATTTTATTATTTAGCCCCGAGGGCTCGGGGCTATTTTTTTTTAGCCTCGAGGGCTCGGGGCTTTTTTTTATTTAGCCCCGAGGGCTCGGGGCTTTTTATTATGTAGCCCCGAGGGCTCGGGGCTATTTCTTATTTAGCCCCGAGGGCTCGGGGCTATTTTTCATTCAGCTCTGAGGGCTCGGGGCTATTTTTTTTTAGCCCCGAGGGCTCGGGGCTTTTTACTATTTAGCCCCGAGGGCTCGGGGCTTTTTATTATTTAGCCCCGAGGGCTCGGGGCTTTTTATTATGTAGCCCCGAGGGCTCGGGGCTATTTCTTATTTAGCCCCGAGGGCTCGGGGCTATTTTTTATTCAGCTCTGAGGGCTCGGGGCTATTTTTTATTCAGCCCCGAGGGCTCGGGGCTATTTTTTATTTGGCCCCGAGGGCTCGGGGCTTTTTATTATGTAGCTCCGAGGGCTCGGGGCTATTTTTTATTTAGCCCCGAGGGCTTGGGGCATTTTATTATTTAGCTCCGAGGGCTCGGGGCTATTTTTTATTTAGCCCCGAGGGCTTGGGGCATTTTATTATTTAGCTCCGAGGGCTCGGGGCTATTTTTTATTTAGCCCCGAGGGCTCGGGACTTTTTATTATGTAGCCCCGAGGGCTCGGGACTATTTTTTATTTAGCCCTGAGGGCTCGGGGCTTTTTTTTATTTAGCCCCGAGGGCTCGGGGCTTTTTATTATGTAGCCCCGAGGGCTCGGGGCTATTTTTTATTTAGCCCCGAGGGCTTGGGGCATTTTATTATTTAGCCCCGAGGGCTCGGGGCTATTTTTTATTTAGCCCCGAGGGCTCGGGGCTTTTTTTTATTTAGCCCCGAGGGCTCGGGGCTTTTTATTATGTAGCCCCGAGGGCTCGGGGCTATTTCTTATTTAGCCCCGAGGGCTCGGGGCTATTTTTTATTCAGCTCTGAGGGCTCGGGGCTATTTTTTTTAGCCCCGAGGGCTCGGGGCTTTTTATTATTTAGTCCCGAGGGCTCGGGGCTTTTTATTATTTAGCCCCGAGGGCTCGAGGCTATTTTTTATTTAGCCCCGAGGGCTCGGGGCTTTTTATTATGTAGCCCCGAGGGCTCGGGGCTATTTCTTATTTAGCCCCGAGGGCTCGGGCCTATTTTTTATTCAGCTCTGAGGGCTCGGGGCTATTTTTTTTTAGCCCCGAGGGCTCGGGGCTTTTTATTATTTAGCCCCGAGGGCTTGGGGCATTTTATTATTTAGCCCCGATGGCTCGGGGCTATTTTTTATTTAGCCCCGAGGGCTCGGGGCTATTATTTATTTAGCCCCGAGGGCTCGGGGCTTTTTATTATTTAGCCCCGAGGGTTCGGGGCTTTTTATTATGTAGCCCCGAGGGCTCGGGGCTATTTCTTATTTAGCCCCGAGGGCTCGGGGCTATTTTTTATTCAGCTCTGAGGGCTCGGGGCTATTTTTTATTCAGCCCCGAGGGCTCGGGGCTTTTCATTATTTAGCCCCGAAGGCTCGGGGCTATTTTTTATGTAGCCCTGAGGGCTCGGGGCTATTTTTTTTAGCCCCGAGGGCTCGGGGCTTATTATTATTTAGCCCCGAGGGCTCAGGGCTATTTTTTATTTAGCCCCGAGGGCTCGGGGCTTTTTTTTTTAGCCCCGAGGGTTCGGGGCTTTTTATTATTTAGCCCCGAGGGCTCGGGGCTATTTCTTATTTAGCCCCGAGGGCTCGGGGCTTTTTATTGTTTAGCCCCGAGGGCTCGGGGCTTTTTTTTATTTAGCCCCGAGGGCTCGGGGCTTTTTATTATGTAACCCCGAAGGCTCGGAGCTATTTTTTATGTAGCCCCCAGGGCTCGGGGCTATTTTTTATTTAGCCCCGAGGGCTCGGGGCTTTTTATTATTTAGCCCCGAGGGCTCGGGGCTATTTTTTATTCAGCCCCGAGGGCTCGGGGCTATTTTTTATTTGGCCCCGAGGGCTCGGGGCTTTTTATTATGTAGCTCCGAGGGCTCGGGGCTATTTTTTATTTAGCCCCGAGGGCTTGGGGCATTTTATTATTTAGCTCCGAGGGCTCGGGGCTATTTTTTATTTAGCCCCGAGGGCTTGGGGCATTTTATTATTTAGCTCCGAGGGCTCGGGGCTATTTTTTATTCAGCTCTGAGGGCTCGGGGCTATTTTTTATTCAGCCCCGAGGGCTCGGGGCTATTTTTTATTTGGCCCCGAGGGCTCGGGGCTTTTTATTATGTAGCTCCGAGGGCTCGGGGCTATTTTTTATTTAGCCCCGAGGGCTTGGGGCATTTTATTATTTAGCTCCGAGGGCTCGGGGCTATTTTTTATTTAGCCCCGAGGGCTTGGGGCATTTTATTATTTAGCTCCGAGGGCTCGGGGCTATTTTTTATTTAGCCCCGAGGGCTCGGGACTTTTTATTATGTAGCCCCGAGGGCTCGGGACTATTTTTTATTTAGCCCTGAGGGCTCGGGGCTTTTTTTTATTTAGCCCCGAGGGCTCGGGGCTTTTTATTATGTAGCCCCGAGGGCTCGGGGCTATTTTTCATTTAGCCCCGGGGGCTTGGGGCATTTTATTATTTAGCCCCGAGGGCTCAGGGCTATTTTTTATTTAGCCCCGAGGGCTCGGGGCTTTTTTTTATTTAGCCCCGAGGGCTCGGGGCTTTTTATTATGTAGCCCCGAGGGCTCGGGGCTATTTCTTATTTAGCCCCGAGGGCTCGGGGCTATTTTTCATTCAGCTCTGAGGGCTCGGGGCTATTTTTTTTTAGCCCCGAGGGCTCGGGGCTTTTTACTATTTAGCCCCGAGGGCTCGGGGCTATTTCTTATTTAGCCCCGAGGGCTCGGGGCTTTTTATTGTTTAGCCCCGAGGGCTCGGGGCTTTTTATTATTTAGCCCCGAGGGCTCGGGGCTTTTTATTATGTAGCCCCGAAGGCTCGGAGCTATTTTTTATGTAGCCCCCAGGGCTCGGGGCTATTTTTTATTTAGCCCCGAGGGCTCGGGGCTTTTTTTTTTAGCCCCGAGGGCTCGGGGCTTTTTATTATTCAGCCCCGAGGGCTCGGGGCTATTTCTTATTTAGCCCCGAGGGCTCGGGGCTTTTTATTATTTTGCCCCGAGGGCTCGGGGCTATTTTTTATTTAGCCCCGAGGACTCGGGGCTATTATTTATTTAGCCCCGAGGGCTCGGGGCTTTTTATTATTCAGCCCCGAAGGCTCGGGGCTATTTTTTATGTAGCCCTGAGGGCTCGGGGCTATTTTTCATTTAGCCCCGAGGGCTCGGGGCTTTTTATTATCTAGCCCCGAGGGCTCGGGGCTATTTCTTATTTAGCCCCGAGGGCTCGGGGCTTTTTATTATTTAGCCCCGAGGGCTCGGGGCTTATTATTATTTAGCCCCGAGGGCTCAGGGCTATTTCTTATTTAGCCCCGAGGGCTCGGGGCTTTTTATTGTTTAGCCCCGAGGGCTCGGGGCTTTTTATTATTTAGCCCCGAGGGCTCGGGGCTTTTTATTATGTAGCCCCGAAGGCTCGGAGCTATTTTTTATGTAGCCCCCAGGGCTCGGGGCTATTTTTTATTTAGCCCCGAGGGCTCGGGGCTATTTTTTATGTAGCCCCGAGGACTTGGGGCTCCTTATCATTCAGCTCCGAGGGCTCGGGGCTATTTTTTATTTAGCCCCGAGGGCTCGGGGCTTTTTATCATTTAGCCCCGAGGGCTCGGGGCTATTTTTTATTCAGCCCCGAGGGCTCGGGGCTATTTTTTATTTGGCCCCGAGGGCTCGGGGCTTTTTATTATGTAGCTCCGAGGGCTTGGGACTATTTTTCATTTAGCCCCGAGGGCTTGGGGCATTTTATTATTTAGCTCCGAGGGCTCGGGGCTATTTTTTATTTAGCCCCGAGGGCTTGGGGCATTTTATTATTTAGCCCCGAGGGCTCGGGGCTATTTTTTATTTAGCCCCGAGGGCTCGGGGCTTTTTTTTATTTAGCCCCGAGGGCTCGGGGCTTTTTAGTATTTAGCCCCGAGGGCTCGGGGCTATTTTTTATGTAGCCCCGAGGGCTCGGGGCTATTTTTTATTTAGCCCCGAGGGCTCGGGACTTTTTATTATGTAGCTCCGAGGGCTCGGGGCTATTTTTTATTTAGCCCCGAGGGCTTGGGGCATTTTATTATTTAGCCCCGAGGGCTCGGGGCTATTTTTTATTTAGCCCCGAGGGCTCGGGGCTATTATTTATTTAGCCCCGAGGGCTCGGGGCTTTTTATTATTTAGCCCCGAAGGCTCGGGGCTATTTTTTATGTAGCCCTGAGGGCTCGGGGCTTTTTATTATTTAGCCCCGAGGGCTCGGGGCTATTTTTTATTTAGCCCCGAAGGCTCGGGGCTTTTTATTGTTTAGCCCCGAGGGCTCGGGGCTTTTTATTATTGAGCCCCGAGGGCTCGGGGCTTTTTAGTATGTAGCCCCGAAGGCTCGGTGCTATTTTTGATGTAGCCCCCAGGGCTCGGGGCTATTTTTTATTTAGCCCCGAGGGCTCGGGGCTTTTTATTATTCAGCCCCGAGGGCTCGGGGCTATTTTTTATGTAGCCCCGAGGGCTCGGGGCTTTTTATTATTTAGCCCCGAGGGCTCGGGACTTTTTATTATTTAGCCCCGAGGGCTCGGGGTTTTTTATTATGTAGCCCCGAGGGCTCGGGGCTATTTTTTATGTAGCCCCGAGGGCTCGGGGCTTTTTTTTATTCAGCCCCGAGGGCTCGGGGCTTTTTAAAATGTAGCCCCGAGGGCTCGGGGCTGTTTTTCATTTAGCCCCGAGGGTTCGGGGCTTTTTATTATTTAGCCTCGAGGGCTCGGGGCTTTTTATTATTTAGCCCCGAGGGTTCGGGGCCATTTTTTATGTAGCCCCGAGGGCTCGGGGCTATTTTTTATTTAGCCCTGAGGGTTCGGGGCTAAATAATAAAAAGCCCCGAGGGCTCGGGGCTTTTTATTATTTAGCCCCGAAGGCTCGGGGCTATTTTTTATGTAGCCCTGAGGGCTCTGGGTTCCTTTTCATTTAGCCCCGAGGGCTCGGGGCTTTTTATTATTTAGCCCCGAGGGCTCGGGGCTATTTCTTATTTAGCCCCGAGGGCTCGGGGCTTTTTATTATTTAGCCCCGAGGGCTCGGGGCTTTTTATTATTTAGCCCCGAGGGCTCGGGGCTTTTTATTATGTAGCCCCGAGGGCTCGGGGCTATTTCTTTTTTAGCCCTGAGGGCTCGGGGCTATTTCTTATTTAGCCCCGAGGGCTCGGGGCTATTTTTTATTCAGCCCCGAGGGCTCGGGGCTATTTCTTATTTAGCCCCGAGGGCTCGGGGCTTTTTATTATTTAGCCCCGAGGGCTCGGGGCTATTTCTTATCTAGCCCCGAGGGTTCGGGGCTTTTTATTATTTAGCCCCGAGGGCTCGGGGCTTTTTATTTTCTAGCCCCGAGGGCTCGAGGCTATTTTTTATTTAGCCCCGAGGGCTCGGGGCTTTTTATTATGTAGCCCCGAGGGCTCGGGGCTATTTCTTATTTAGCCCCGAGGGCTCGGGGCTATTTTTTATTCAGCTCTGAGGGCTCGGGGCTATTTTTTTTTAGCCCCGAGGGCTCGGGGCTCTTTATTATTTAGCCCCGAGGGCTCGGGGCTTTTTATTATTTAGCCCCGAGGGCTCGGGGCTTTTTATTATGTAGCCCCGAGGGCTCGGGGCTATTTCTTATTTGGCCCCGAGGGCTCGGGGCTATTTTTTATTCAGCTCTGAGGGCTCGGGGCTATTTTTTTTTAGCCCCGAGGGCTCGGGGCTTTTTACTATTTAGCCCCGAAGGCTCGGGGCTTTTTATTATTTAGCCCCGAGGGCTCGAGGCTATTTTTTATTTAGCCCCGAGGGCTAGGGGGTATTTTTTATTCAGCTCTGAGGGCTCGGGGCTATTTTTTTTTAGCCCCGAGGGCTCGGGGCTTTTTATTATTTAGTCCCGAGGGCTCGGGGCTTTTCATTATTTAGCCCCGAGGGCTCGAGGCTATTTTTTATTTAGCCCCGAGGGCTCGGGGCTTTTTATTATGTAGCCCCGAGGGCTCGGGGCTATTTCTTATTTAGCCCCGAGGGCTCGGGGCTATTTTTTATTCAGCTCTGAGGGCTCGGGGCTATTTTTTTTTAGCCCCGAGGGCTCGGGGCTTTTTATTATTCAGCCCCGAAGGCTCGGGGCTATTTTTTATGTAGCCCTGAGGGCTCGGGGCTATTTTTCATTTAGCCCCGAGGGCTCGGGGCTTTTTATTATGTAGCCCCGAGGGCTCGGGGCTATTTCTTATTTAGCCCCGAGGGCTCGGGGCTATTTTTTATTTAGCCCCGAGGGCTCGGGGCTTTTGATTATTTAGCCCCGAGGGCTCGGGGCTTATTATTATTTAGCCCCGAGGGCTCAGGGCTATTTTTTATTTAGCCCCGAGGGCTCGGGGCTTTTTTTTTTTAGCCCCGAGGGCTCGGGGCTTTTTATTATTTAGCCCCGAGGGCTCGGGGCTATTTCTTATTTAGCCCCGAGGGCTCGGGGCTTTTTATTGTTTAGCCCCGAGGGCTCGGGGCTTTTTATTATTTAGCCCCGAGGGCTCGGGGCTTTTTATTATGTAGCCCCGAAGGCTCGGAGCTATTTTTTATGTAGCCCCAAGGGCTCGGGGCTATTGTTTATTTAGCCCCGAGGGCTCGGGGCTATTTTTTATGTAGCCCCGAGGACTTGGGGCTTTTTATCATTCAGCTCCGAGGGCTCGGGGCTATTTTTCATTTAGCCCCGAGGGCTCGGGGCTTTTTATTATTTAGCCCCGAGGGCTCGGGGCTATTTTTCATTCAGCCCCGAGGGCTCGGGGCTATTTTTTATTTGGCCCCGAGGGCTCGGGGCTTTTTATTATGTAGCTCCGAGGGCTCGGGGCTATTTTTTATTTAGCCCCGAGGGCTTGGGGCATTTTATTATTTAGCTCCGAGGGCTCGGGGCTATTTTTTATTTAGCCCCGAGGGCTTGGGGCATTTTATTATTTAGCCCCGAGGGCCCGGGGCTCGGGGCTATTTTTTTTTAGCCCCGAGGGCTCGGGGCTTTTTATTATTTAGCCCCGAGGGCTCGGGGCTATTTTTTATTTAGCCCCGAGGGCTCGGGGCTATTTTTTATTCAGCCCCGAGGGCTCGGGGCTCTTTAAAATGTAGCCCCGAGGGCTCGGGCCTATTTTTTATTTAGCCCCGAGGGCTTGGGGCATTTTATTATTTAGCCCCGAGGGCTCGGGGCTATTTTTTATTTAGCCCCGAGGGCTCGGGGCTTTTTTTTATTTAGCCCCGAGGGCTCGGGGCTTTTTATTATTTAGCCCCGAGGGCTCGGGGCTATTTCTTATTTAGCCCCGAAGGCTCGGGGCTTTTTATTGTTTAGGCCCGAGGGCTCGGGGCTTTTTATTATTTAGCCCCGAGGGCTCGGGGCTTTTTATTATGTAGCCCCGAAGGCTCGGTGCTATTTTTGATGTAGCCCCCAGGGCTCGGGGCTATTTTTTATTTAGCCCCGAGGGCTCGGGGCTTTTTATTATTTAGCCCCGAAGGCTCGGGGCTATTTTTTATTTAGCCCCGAAGGCTCGGGGCTTCTTATTATTTAGCTCCGAGGGCTCGGAGCTATTTTTTATGTAGCCCCGAGGGCTCGGGGCTTTTTTTTATTTATTCCCGAGGGCTTGGGGCTTTTTATTATTTAGCCCCGAGATCTCGGGGCTTTTCATTATTCAGCCCCGAGGGCTCGGGGCTATTTTTTATTTAGCCCCGAGGGCTCGGGGCTTTTTATTATTTAGCCCCGAGGGCTCGGGGCTATTTTTTATTCAGCCCCGAGGGCTCGGGGCTATTTTTTATTTAGCCCCGAGGGCTCGGGGCTTTTTATTATTTAGCCCCGAGGGCTCGGGGCTTATTATTATTTAGCCCCGAGGGCTCAGGGCTATTTTTTATTTAGCCCCGAGGGCTCGGGGCTTTTTTTTTTTAGCCCCGAGGGCTCGGGGCTTTTTATTATTTAGCCCCGAGGGCTCGGGGCTATTTCTTATTTAGCCCCGAGGGCTCGGGGCTTTTTATTGTTTAGCCCCGAGGGCTCGGGGCTTTTTATTATTTAGCCCCGAGGGCTCGGGGCTTTTTATTATGTAGCCCCGAAGGCTCGGAGCTATTTTTTATGTAGCCCCCAAGGCTCGGGGCTATTTTTTATTTAGCCCCGAGGGCTCGGGGCTTTTTATTATTTAGCCCCGAGAACTCGGGGCTTTTCATTATTCAGCCCCGAGGGCTCGGGGCTATTGTTTATTTAGCCCCGAGGGCTCGGGGCTTTTTATTATTTAGCCCCGAGGGCTCGGGGCTATTTTTTATTCAGCCCCGAGGGCTCGGGGCTATTTTTTATTTGGCCCCGAGGGCTCGGGTCTTTCTATTATGTAGCCCCAAGGGCTCGGGGCTATTTTTTATTTAGCCCCGAGGGCTCGGGGCTTCTTATTATTTAGCCCCGAGGGCTCGGGGCTTTTTATTATCTAGCCCCGAGGGCTCGGGGCTATTTCTTATTTAGCCCCGAGGGCTCGGGGCTTTTTATTATTTAGCCCCGAGGGCTCGGGGCTTTTTATTATTTAGCCCCGAGGGCTCGGAGCTTTTTATTATGTAGCCCCGAGGGCTCGGGGCTACTTTTTATGTAGCCCCGAGGGCTCGGGGCTATTTTTTATTTAGCCTCGAGGGCTCGGGCTTTTTATTATTTAGCCCCGAGGGCTCGGGGCTATTTTTTATTCAGCCCCGAGGGCTCAGGGCTTTTCATTATTTAGCCCCGAGGGCTCGGGGCTATTTTTTATCTAGCCCCGAGGGCTCGGGACTTTTTATTATGTAATTTATTTTGTAGGAAATCGGCCATAGTTATTTAGCCCTGAGGGCTCGGGGCTATTTTTTATTTAGCCCCGAGGGCTCGGGGCTTTTGATTATTTAGCCCCGAGGGCTCGGGGCTTATTATTATTTAGCCCCGAGGGCTCAGGGCTATTTTTTATTTAGCCCCGAGGGCTCGGGGCTTTTTTTTTTTAGCCCCGAGGGCTCGGGGCTTTTTATTATTTAGCCCCAAGGGCTCGGGGCTATTTCTTATTTAGCCCCGAGGGCTCGTGGCTTTTTATTGTTTAGCCCCGAGGGCTCGGGGCTTTTTATTATTTAGCCCCGAGGGCTCGGGGCTTTTTATTATGTAGCCCCGAAGGCTCGGAGCTATTTTTTATGTAGCCCCCAGGGCTCGGGGCTATTTTTTATTTAGCCCCGAGGGTTCGGGGCTTTTTTTTATTTAGCCCCGAGGGCTCGGGGCTTTTTATTATTTAGCCCCGAGGGCTCGGGGCTATTTTTTATTCAGCCCCGAGGGCTCGGGGCTATTTTTTATTTGGCCCCGAGGGCTCGGGGCTTTTTATTATGTAGCTCCGAGGGCTCGGGGCTATTTTTTATTTAGCCCCGAGGGCTTGGGGCATTTTATTATTTAGCTCCGAGGGCTCGGGGCTATTTTTTATTTAGCCCCGAGGGCTTGGGGCATTTTATTATTTAGCCCCGAGGGCTCGGGGCTATTTTTTATTTAGCCCCGAGGGCTCGGGGCTTTTTTTTATTTAGCCCCGAGGGCTCGGGGCTTTTTATTATTTAGCCCCGAGGGCTCGGGGCTATTTCTTATTCAGCCCCGAAGGCTCGGGGCTTTTTATTGTTTAGCCCCGAGGGCTCGGGGCTTTTTATTATTTAGCCCCGAGGGCTCGGGGCTTTTTATTATGTAGCCCCGAAGGCTCGGTGCTATTTTTGATGTAGCCCCCAGGGCTCGGGGCTATTTTTTTTTAGCCCCGAGGGCTCGGGGCTTTTTATTATTTAGCCCCGAGGGCTCGGGGCTATTTTTTATTTAGCCCCGAGGGTTCGGGGCTTTTTATTATTTAGCCCCGAGGGCTCGGGGCTTTTTAAAATGTAGCCCCGAGGGCTCGGGGCTATTTTTCATTTAGCCCCGAGGGCTCGGGGCTATTTTTTATTCAGCCCCGAGGGCTCGGGGCTTTTTAAAATGTAGCCCCGAGGGCTCGGGCCTATTTTTTATTTAGCCACGAGGGTTCGGGGCTTTTTATTATTTAGCCCCGAGGGCTCGGGGCTTTTTAAAATGTAGCCCCGAGGGCTCGGGGCTATTTCTTATTTAGCCCCGAAGGCTCGGGGCTTTTTATTGTTTAGCCCCGAGGGCTCGGGGCTTTTTATTATTTAGCCCCGAGGGCTCGGGGCTTTTTATTATTTAGCCCCGAGGGCTCGGGGCTTTCCATTATGTAGCCCCGAGGGCTCGGGGCTATTTTTTATGTAGCCCCGAGGGCTCGGGGCTATTTTTTATTTAGCCTCGAGGGCTCGGGCTTTTTATTATTTAGCCCCGAGGGCTCGGGGCTATTTTTTATTCAGCCCCGAGGGCTCAGGGCTTTTCATTATTTAGCCCCAAGGGCTCGGGGCTATTTTTTATCTAGCCCCGAGGGCTCGGGACTTTTTATTATGTAATTTGTTTTGTAGGAAATCGGCCATAGTTATTTAGCCCTGAGGGCTCGGGGCTATTTTTTATTTAGCCCCGAGGGCTCGGGGCTTTTGATTATTTAGCCCCGAGGGCTCGGGGCTTATTATTATTTAGCCCCGAGGGCTCAGGGCTATTTTTTATTTAGCCCCGAGGGCTCGGGGCTTTTTTTTTTTAGCCCCGAGGGCTCGGGGCTTTTTATTATTTAGCCCCGAGGGCTCGGGGCTATTTCTTATTTAGCCCCGAGGGCTCGGGGCTTTTTATTGTTTAGCCCCGAGGGCTCGGGGCTTTTTATTATTTAGCCCCGAGGGCTCGGGGCTTTTTATTATGTAGCCCCGAAGGCTCGGAGCTATTTTTTATGTAGCCCCCAGGGCTCGGGGCTATTTTTTATTTAGCCCCGAGGGCTCGGGGCTATTTTTTATGTAGCCCCGAGGACTTGGGGCTTTTTATCATTCAGCTCCGAGGGCTCGGGGCTATTTTTCATTTAGCCCCGAGGGCTCGGGGCTTTTTATTATTTAGCCCCGAGGGCTCGGGGCTATTTTTTATTCAGCCCCGAGGGCTCGGGGCTATTTTTTATTTGGCCCCGAGGGCTCGGGGCTTTTTATTATGTAGCTCCGAGGGCTTGGGACTATTTTTCATTTAGCCCCGAGGGCTTGGGGCATTTTATTATTTAGCTCCGAGGGCTCGGGGCTATTTTTTATTTAGCCCCGAGGGCTTGGGGCATTTTATTATTTAGCCCCGAGGGCTCGGGGCTATTTTTTATTTAGCCCCGAGGGCTCGGGGCTTTTTTTTATTTAGCCCCGAGGGCTCGGGGCTTTTTAGTATTTAGCCCCGAGGGCTCGGGGCTATTTTTTATGTAGCCCCGAGGGCTCGGGGCTATTTTTTATTTAGCCCCGAGGGCTCGGGACTTTTTATTATGTAGCTCCGAGGGCTCGGGGCTATTTTTTATTTAGCCCCGAGGGCTTGGGGCATTTTATTATTTAGCCCCGAGGGCTCGGGGCTATTTTTTATTTAGCCCCGAGGGCTCGGGGCTATTATTTATTTAGCCCCGAGGGCTCGGGGCTTTTTATTATTTAGCCCCGAAGGCTCGGGGCTATTTTTTATGTAGCCCTGAGGGCTCGGGGCTTTTTATTATTTAGCCCCGAGGGCTCGGGGCTATTTTTTATTTAGCCCCGAAGGCTCGGGGCTTTTTATTGTTTAGCCCCGAGGGCTCGGGGCTTTTTATTATTGAGCCCCGAGGGCTCGGGGCTTTTTAGTATGTAGCCCCGAAGGCTCGGTGCTATTTTTGATGTAGCCCCCAGGGCTCGGGGCTATTTTTTATTTAGCCCCGAGGGCTCGGGGCTTTTTATTATTCAGCCCCGAGGGCTCGGGGCTATTTTTTATGTAGCCCCGAGGGCTCGGGGCTTTTTATTATTTAGCCCCGAGGGCTCGGGACTTTTTATTATTTAGCCCCGAGGGCTCGGGGTTTTTTATTATGTAGCCCCGAGGGCTCGGGGCTATTTTTTATGTAGCCCCGAGGGCTCGGGGCTTTTTTTTATTCAGCCCCGAGGGCTCGGGGCTTTTTAAAATGTAGCCCCGAGGGCTCGGGGCTGTTTTTCATTTAGCCCCGAGGGTTCGGGGCTTTTTATTATTTAGCCTCGAGGGCTCGGGGCTTTTTATTATTTAGCCCCGAGGGTTCGGGGCCATTTTTTATGTAGCCCCGAGGGCTCGGGGCTATTTTTTATTTAGCCCTGAGGGTTCGGGGCTAAATAATAAAAAGCCCCGAGGGCTCGGGGCTTTTTATTATTTAGCCCCGAAGGCTCGGGGCTATTTTTTATGTAGCCCTGAGGGCTCTGGGTTCCTTTTCATTTAGCCCCGAGGGCTCGGGGCTTTTTATTATTTAGCCCCGAGGGCTCGGGGCTATTTCTTATTTAGCCCCGAGGGCTCGGGGCTTTTTATTATTTAGCCCCGAGGGCTCGGGGCTTTTTATTATTTAGCCCCGAGGGCTCGGGGCTTTTTATTATGTAGCCCCGAGGGCTCGGGGCTATTTCTTTTTTAGCCCTGAGGGCTCGGGGCTATTTCTTATTTAGCCCCGAGGGCTCGGGGCTATTTTTTATTCAGCCCCGAGGGCTCGGGGCTATTTCTTATTTAGCCCCGAGGGCTCGGGGCTTTTTATTATTTAGCCCCGAGGGCTCGGGGCTATTTCTTATCTAGCCCCGAGGGTTCGGGGCTTTTTATTATTTAGCCCCGAGGGCTCGGGGCTTTTTATTTTCTAGCCCCGAGGGCTCGAGGCTATTTTTTATTTAGCCCCGAGGGCTCGGGGCTTTTTATTATGTAGCCCCGAGGGCTCGGGGCTATTTCTTATTTAGCCCCGAGGGCTCGGGGCTATTTTTTATTCAGCTCTGAGGGCTCGGGGCTATTTTTTTTTAGCCCCGAGGGCTCGGGGCTCTTTATTATTTAGCCCCGAGGGCTCGGGGCTTTTTATTATTTAGCCCCGAGGGCTCGGGGCTTTTTATTATGTAGCCCCGAGGGCTCGGGGCTATTTCTTATTTGGCCCCGAGGGCTCGGGGCTATTTTTTATTCAGCTCTGAGGGCTCGGGGCTATTTTTTTTTAGCCCCGAGGGCTCGGGGCTTTTTACTATTTAGCCCCGAAGGCTCGGGGCTTTTTATTATTTAGCCCCGAGGGCTCGAGGCTATTTTTTATTTAGCCCCGAGGGCTAGGGGGTATTTTTTATTCAGCTCTGAGGGCTCGGGGCTATTTTTTTTTAGCCCCGAGGGCTCGGGGCTTTTTATTATTTAGTCCCGAGGGCTCGGGGCTTTTCATTATTTAGCCCCGAGGGCTCGAGGCTATTTTTTATTTAGCCCCGAGGGCTCGGGGCTTTTTATTATGTAGCCCCGAGGGCTCGGGGCTATTTCTTATTTAGCCCCGAGGGCTCGGGGCTATTTTTTATTCAGCTCTGAGGGCTCGGGGCTATTTTTTTTTAGCCCCGAGGGCTCGGGGCTTTTTATTATTCAGCCCCGAAGGCTCGGGGCTATTTTTTATGTAGCCCTGAGGGCTCGGGGCTATTTTTCATTTAGCCCCGAGGGCTCGGGGCTTTTTATTATGTAGCCCCGAGGGCTCGGGGCTATTTCTTATTTAGCCCCGAGGGCTCGGGGCTATTTTTTATTTAGCCCCGAGGGCTCGGGGCTTTTGATTATTTAGCCCCGAGGGCTCGGGGCTTATTATTATTTAGCCCCGAGGGCTCAGGGCTATTTTTTATTTAGCCCCGAGGGATCGGGGCTTTTTTTTTTTAGCCCCGAGGGCTCGGGGCTTTTTATTATTTAGCCCCGAGGGCTCGGGGCTATTTCTTATTTAGCCCCGAGGGCTCGGGGCTTTTTATTGTTTAGCCCCGAGGGCTCGGGGCTTTTTATTATTTAGCCCCGAGGGCTCGGGGCTTTTTATTATGTAGCCCCGAAGGCTCGGAGCTATTTTTTATGTAGCCCCAAGGGCTCGGGGCTATTGTTTATTTAGCCCCGAGGGCTCGGGGCTATTTTTTATGTAGCCCCGAGGACTTGGGGCTTTTTATCATTCAGCTCCGAGGGCTCGGGGCTATTTTTCATTTAGCCCCGAGGGCTCGGGGCTTTTTATTATTTAGCCCCGAGGGCTCGGGGCTATTTTTCATTCAGCCCCGAGGGCTCGGGGCTATTTTTTATTTGGCCCCGAGGGCTCGGGGCTTTTTATTATGTAGCTCCGAGGGCTCGGGGCTATTTTTTATTTAGCCCCGAGGGCTTGGGGCATTTTATTATTTAGCTCCGAGGGCTCGGGGCTATTTTTTATTTAGCCCCGAGGGCTTGGGGCATTTTATTATTTAGCCCCGAGGGCCCGGGGCTCGGGGCTATTTTTTTTTAGCCCCGAGGGCTCGGGGCTTTTTATTATTTAGCCCCGAGGGCTCGGGGCTATTTTTTATTTAGCCCCGAGGGCTCGGGGCTATTTTTTATTCAGCCCCGAGGGCTCGGGGCTCTTTAAAATGTAGCCCCGAGGGCTCGGGCCTATTTTTTATTTAGCCCCGAGGGCTTGGGGCATTTTATTATTTAGCCCCGAGGGCTCGGGGCTATTTTTTATTTAGCCCCGAGGGCTCGGGGCTTTTTTTTATTTAGCCCCGAGGGCTCGGGGCTTTTTATTATTTAGCCCCGAGGGCTCGGGGCTATTTCTTATTTAGCCCCGAAGGCTCGGGGCTTTTTATTGTTTAGGCCCGAGGGCTCGGGGCTTTTTATTATTTAGCCCCGAGGGCTCGGGGCTTTTTATTATGTAGCCCCGAAGGCTCGGTGCTATTTTTGATGTAGCCCCCAGGGCTCGGGGCTATTTTTTATTTAGCCCCGAGGGCTCGGGGCTTTTTATTATTTAGCCCCGAAGGCTCGGGGCTATTTTTTATTTAGCCCCGAAGGCTCGGGGCTTCTTATTATTTAGCTCCGAGGGCTCGGAGCTATTTTTTATGTAGCCCCGAGGGCTCGGGGCTTTTTTTTATTTATTCCCGAGGGCTTGGGGCTTTTTATTATTTAGCCCCGAGATCTCGGGGCTTTTCATTATTCAGCCCCGAGGGCTCGGGGCTATTTTTTATTTAGCCCCGAGGGCTCGGGGCTTTTTATTATTTAGCCCCGAGGGCTCGGGGCTATTTTTTATTCAGCCCCGAGGGCTCGGGGCTATTTTTTATTTAGCCCCGAGGGCTCGGGGCTTTTTATTATTTAGCCCCGAGGGCTCGGGGCTTATTATTATTTAGCCCCGAGGGCTCAGGGCTATTTTTTATTTAGCCCCGAGGGCTCGGGGCTTTTTTTTTTTAGCCCCGAGGGCTCGGGGCTTTTTATTATTTAGCCCCGAGGGCTCGGGGCTATTTCTTATTTAGCCCCGAGGGCTCGGGGCTTTTTATTGTTTAGCCCCGAGGGCTCGGGGCTTTTTATTATTTAGCCCCGAGGGCTCGGGGCTTTTTATTATGTAGCCCCGAAGGCTCGGAGCTATTTTTTATGTAGCCCCCAAGGCTCGGGGCTATTTTTTATTTAGCCCCGAGGGCTCGGGGCTTTTTATTATTTAGCCCCGAGAACTCGGGGCTTTTCATTATTCAGCCCCGAGGGCTCGGGGCTATTGTTTATTTAGCCCCGAGGGCTCGGGGCTTTTTATTATTTAGCCCCGAGGGCTCGGGGCTATTTTTTATTCAGCCCCGAGGGCTCGGGGCTATTTTTTATTTGGCCCCGAGGGCTCGGGTCTTTCTATTATGTAGCCCCAAGGGCTCGGGGCTATTTTTTATTTAGCCCCGAGGGCTCGGGGCTTCTTATTATTTAGCCCCGAGGGCTCGGGGCTTTTTATTATCTAGCCCCGAGGGCTCGGGGCTATTTCTTATTTAGCCCCGAGGGCTCGGGGCTTTTTATTATTTAGCCCCGAGGGCTCGGGGCTTTTTATTATTTAGCCCCGAGGGCTCGGAGCTTTTTATTATGTAGCCCCGAGGGCTCGGGGCTACTTTTTATGTAGCCCCGAGGGCTCGGGGCTATTTTTTATTTAGCCTCGAGGGCTCGGGCTTTTTATTATTTAGCCCCGAGGGCTCGGGGCTATTTTTTATTCAGCCCCGAGGGCTCAGGGCTTTTCATTATTTAGCCCCGAGGGCTCGGGGCTATTTTTTATCTAGCCCCGAGGGCTCGGGACTTTTTATTATGTAATTTATTTTGTAGGAAATCGGCCATAGTTATTTAGCCCTGAGGGCTCGGGGCTATTTTTTATTTAGCCCCGAGGGCTCGGGGCTTTTGATTATTTAGCCCCGAGGGCTCGGGGCTTATTATTATTTAGCCCCGAGGGCTCAGGGCTATTTTTTATTTAGCCCCGAGGGCTCGGGGCTTTTTTTTTTTAGCCCCGAGGGCTCGGGGCTTTTTATTATTTAGCCCCGAGGGCTCGGGGCTATTTCTTATTTAGCCCCGAGGGCTCGTGGCTTTTTATTGTTTAGCCCCGAGGGCTCGGGGCTTTTTATTATTTAGCCCCGAGGGCTCGGGGCTTTTTATTATGTAGCCCCGAAGGCTCGGAGCTATTTTTTATGTAGCCCCCAGGGCTCGGGGCTATTTTTTATTTAGCCCCGAGGGTTCGGGGCTTTTTTTTATTTAGCCCCGAGGGCTCGGGGCTTTTTATTATTTAGCCCCGAGGGCTCGGGGCTATTTTTTATTCAGCCCCGAGGGCTCGGGGCTATTTTTTATTTGGCCCCGAGGGCTCGGGGCTTTTTATTATGTAGCTCCGAGGGCTCGGGGCTATTTTTTATTTAGCCCCGAGGGCTTGGGGCATTTTATTATTTAGCTCCGAGGGCTCGGGGCTATTTTTTATTTAGCCCCGAGGGCTTGGGGCATTTTATTATTTAGCCCCGAGGGCTCGGGGCTATTTTTTATTTAGCCCCGAGGGCTCGGGGCTTTTTTTTATTTAGCCCCGAGGGCTCGGGGCTTTTTATTATTTAGCCCCGAGGGCTCGGGGCTATTTCTTATTCAGCCCCGAAGGCTCGGGGCTTTTTATTGTTTAGCCCCGAGGGCTCGGGGCTTTTTATTATTTAGCCCCGAGGGCTCGGGGCTTTTTATTATGTAGCCCCGAAGGCTCGGTGCTATTTTTGATGTAGCCCCCAGGGCTCGGGGCTATTTTTTTTTAGCCCCGAGGGCTCGGGGCTTTTTATTATTCAGCCCCGAGGGCTCGGGGCTATTTTTTATTTAGCCCAGAGGGTTCGGGGCTTTTTATTATTTAGCCCCGAGGGCTCGGGGCTTTTTAAAATGTAGCCCCGAGGGCTCGGGGCTATTTTTCATTTAGCCCCGAGGGCTCGGGGCTATTTTTTATTCAGCCCCGAGGGCTCGGGGCTTTTTAAAATGTAGCCCCGAGGGCTCGGGCCTATTTTTTATTTAGCCACGAGGGTTCGGGGCTTTTTATTATTTAGCCCCGAGGGCTCGGGGCTTTTTAAAATGTAGCCCCGAGGGCTCGGGGCTATTTCTTATTTAGCCCCGAAGGCTCGGGGCTTTTTATTGTTTAGCCCCGAGGGCTCGGGGCTTTTTATTATTTAGCCCCGAGGGCTCGGGGCTTTTTATTATTTAGCCCCGAGGGCTCGGGGCTTTCCATTATGTAGCCCCGAGGGCTCGGGGCTATTTTTTATGTAGCCCCGAGGGCTCGGGGCTATTTTTTATTTAGCCTCGAGGGCTCGGGCTTTTTATTATTTAGCCCCGAGGGCTCGGGGCTATTTTTTATTCAGCCCCGAGGGCTCAGGGCTTTTCATTATTTAGCCCCAAGGGCTCGGGGCTATTTTTTATCTAGCCCCGAGGGCTCGGGACTTTTTATTATGTAATTTGTTTTGTAGGAAATCGGCCATAGTTATTTAGCCCTGAGGGCTCGGGGCTATTTTTTATTTAGCCCCGAGGGCTCGGGGCTTTTGATTATTTAGCCCCGAGGGCTCGGGGCTTATTATTATTTAGCCCCGAGGGCTCAGGGCTATTTTTTATTTAGCCCCGAGGGCTCGGGGCTTTTTTTTTTTAGCCCCGAGGGCTCGGGGCTTTTTATTATTTAGCCCCGAGGGCTCGGGGCTATTTCTTATTTAGCCCCGAGGGCTCGGGGCTTTTTATTGTTTAGCCCCGAGGGCTCGGGGCTTTTTATTATTTAGCCCCGAGGGCTCGGGGCTTTTTATTATGTAGCCCCGAAGGCTCGGAGCTATTTTTTATGTAGCCCCCAGGGCTCGGGGCTATTTTTTATTTAGCCCCGAGGGCTCGGGGCTATTTTTTATGTAGCCCCGAGGACTTGGGGCTTTTTATCATTCAGCTCCGAGGGCTCGGGGCTATTTTTCATTTAGCCCCGAGGGCTCGGGGCTTTTTATTATTTAGCCCCGAGGGCTCGGGGCTATTTTTTATTCAGCCCCGAGGGCTCGGGGCTATTTTTTATTTGGCCCCGAGGGCTCGGGGCTTTTTATTATGTAGCTCCGAGGGCTCGGGGCTATTTTTTATTTAGCCCCGAGGGCTTGGGGCATTTTATTATTTAGCTCCGAGGGCTCGGGGCTATTTTTTATTTAGCCCCGAGGGCTTGGGGCATTTTATTATTTAGCCCCGAGGGCCCGGGGCTCGGGGCTATTTTTTTTTAGCCCCGAGGGCTCGGGGCTTTTTATTATTTAGCCCCGAGGGCTCGGGGCTATTTTTTATTTAGCCCCGAGGGTTCGGGGCTTTTTATTATTTAGCCCCGAGGGCTCGGGGCTTTTTAAAATGTAGCCCCGAGGGCTCGGGGCTATTTTTCATTTAGCCCCGAGGGCTCGGGGCTATTTTTTATTCAGCCCCGAGGGCTCGGGGCTTTTTAAAATGTAGCCCCGAGGGCTCGGGCCTATTTTTTATTTAGCCACGAGGGTTCGGGGCTTTTTATTATTTAGCCCCGAGGGCTCGGGGCTTTTTAAAATGTAGCCCCGAGGGCTCGGGGCTATTTCTTATTTAGCCCCGAGGGCTCGGGGCTATTTTTTATTTAGCCCCGAGGGCTTGGGGCATTTTATTATTTAGCCCCGAGGGCTCGGGGCTATTTTTTATTTAGCCCCGAGGGCTCGGGGCTTTTTTTTATTTAGCCCCGAGGGCTCGGGGCTTCTTATTATTTAGCCCCGAGGGCTCGGGGCTATTTCTTATTTAGCCCCGAAGGCTCGGGGCTTTTTATTGTTTAGGCCCGAGGGCTCGGGGCTTTTTATTATTTAGCCCCGAGGGCTCGGGGCTTTTTATTATGTAGCCCCGAAGGCTCGGTGCTATTTTTGATGTAGCCCCCAGGGCTCGGGGCTATTTTTTATTTAGCCCCGAGGGCTCGGGGCTTTTTATTATTTAGCCCCGAAGGCTCGGGGCTATTTTTTATTTAGCCCCGAAGGCTCGGGGCTTTTTATTATTTAGCTCCGAGGGCTCGGAGCTATTTTTTATGTAGCCCCGAGGGCTCGGGGCTTTTTTTTATTTAGCCCCGAGGGCTTGGGGCTTTTTAGTATTTAGCCCCGAGGGCTCGGGGCTTATTATTATTTAGCCCCGAGGGCTCAGGGCTATTTTTTATTTAGCCCCGAGGGCTCGGGGCTTTTTTTTTTTAGCCCCGAGGGCTCGGGGCTTTTTCATATTTAGCCCCGAGGGCTCGGGGCTATTTCTTATTTAGCCCCGAGGGCTCGGGGCTTTTTATTGTTTAGCCCCGAGGGCTCGGGGCTTTTTATTATTTAGCCCCGAGGGCTCGGGGCTTTTTATTATGTAGCCCCGAAGGCTCGGAGCTATTTTTTATGTAGCCCCCAGGGCTCGGGGCTATTTTTTATTTAGCCCCGAGGGCTCGGGGCTATTTTTTATGTAGCCCCGAGGACTTGGGGCTCTTTATCATTCAGCTCCGAGGGCTCGGGGCTATTTTTTATTTAGCCCCGAGGGCTCGGGGCTTTTTATTATTCAGCCCCGAGGGCTCGGGGCTATTTTTTATGTAGCCCCGAGGACTTGGGGCTTTTTATCATTCAGCTCCGAGGGCTCGGGGCTATTTTTCATTTAGCCCCGAGGGCTCGGGGCTTTTTATTATTTAGCCCCGAGGGCTCGGGGCTATTTTTTATTCAGCCCCGAGGGCTCGGGGCTATTTTTTATTTGGCCCCGAGGGCTCGGGGCTTTTTATTATGTAGCTCCGAGGGCTCGGGGCTATTTTTTATTTAGCCCCGAGGGCTTGGGGCATTTTATTATTTAGCTCCGAGGGCTCGGGGCTATTTTTTATTTAGCCCCGAAGGCTCGGGGCTTTTTATTATTTAGCTCCGAGGGCTCGGAGCTATTTTTTATGTAGCCCCGAGGGCTCGGGGCTTTTTTTTATTTAGCCCCGAGGGCTTGGGGCTTTTTAGTATTTAGCCCCGAGGGCTCGGGGCTTATTATTATTTAGCCCCGAGGGCTCAGGGCTATTTTTTATTTAGCCCCGAGGGCTCGGGGCTTTTTTTTTTTAGCCCCGAGGGCTCGGGGCTTTTTCATATTTAGCCCCGAGGGCTCGGGGCTATTTCTTATTTAGCCCCGAGGGCTCGGGGCTCTTTATTGTTTAGCCCCGAGGGCTCGGGGCTTTTTATTATTTAGCCCCGAGGGCTCGGGGCTTTTTATTATGTAGCCCCGAAGGCTCGGAGCTATTTTTTATGTAGCCCCCAGGGCTCGGGGCTATTTTTTATTTAGCCCCGAGGGCTCGGGGCTATTTTTTATGTAGCCCCGAGGACTTGGGGCTCTTTATCATTCAGCTCCGAGGGCTCGGGGCTATTTTTTATTTAGCCCCGAGGGCTCGGGGCTTTTTATTATTCAGCCCCGAGGGCTCGGGGCTATTTTTTATTCAGCCCCGAGGGCTCGGGGCTATTTTTTATTTGGCCCCGAGGGCTCGGGGCTTTTTATTATGTAGCTCCGAGGGCTCGGGGCTATTTTTTATTTAGCCCCGAGGGCTCGGGGCTTTTTATTATGTAGCCCCGAGGGCTCGGGGCTATTTCTTTTTTAGCCCTGAGGGCTCGGGGCTATTTCTTATTTAGCCCCGAGGGCTCGGGGCTATTTTTTATTTAGCCCTGAGGGTTCGGGGCTAAATAATAAAAAGCCCCGAGGGCTCGGGGCTTTTTATTATTTAGCCCCGAAGGCTCGGGGCTATTTTTTATGTAGCCCTGAGGGCTCTGGGTTCCTTTTCATTTAGCCCCGAGGGCTCGGGGCTTTTTATTATTTAGCCCCGAGGGCTCGGGGCTATTTCTTATTTAGCCCCGAGGGCTCGGGGCTTTTTATTATTTAGCCCCGAGGGCTCGGGGCTTTTTATTATTTAGCCCCGAGGGCTCGGGGCTTTTTATTATGTAGCCCCGAGGGCTCGGGGCTATTTCTTTTTTAGCCCTGAGGGCTCGGGGCTATTTCTTATTTAGCCCCGAGGGCTCGGGGCTATTTTTTATTCAGCCCCGAGGGCTCGGGGCTATTTCTTATTTAGCCCCGAGGGCTCGGGGCTTTTTATTATTTAGCCCCGAGGGCTCGGGGCTATTTCTTATCTAGCCCCGAGGGTTCGGGGCTTTTTATTATTTAGCCCCGAGGGCTCGGGGCTTTTTATTTTCTAGCCCCGAGGGCTCGAGGCTATTTTTTATTTAGCCCCGAGGGCTCGGGGCTTTTTATTATGTAGCCCCGAGGGCTCGGGGCTATTTCTTATTTAGCCCCGAGGGCTCGGGGCTATTTTTTATTCAGCTCTGAGGGCTCGGGGCTATTTTTTTTTAGCCCCGAGGGCTCGGGGCTCTTTATTATTTAGCCCCGAGGGCTCGGGGCTTTTTATTATTTAGCCCCGAGGGCTCGGGGCTTTTTATTATGTAGCCCCGAGGGCTCGGGGCTATTTCTTATTTGGCCCCGAGGGCTCGGGGCTATTTTTTATTCAGCTCTGAGGGCTCGGGGCTATTTTTTTTTAGCCCCGAGGGCTCGGGGCTTTTTACTATTTAGCCCCGAAGGCTCGGGGCTTTTTATTATTTAGCCCCGAGGGCTCGAGGCTATTTTTTATTTAGCCCCGAGGGCTAGGGGGTATTTTTTATTCAGCTCTGAGGGCTCGGGGCTATTTTTTTTTAGCCCCGAGGGCTCGGGGCTTTTTATTATTTAGTCCCGAGGGCTCGGGGCTTTTCATTATTTAGCCCCGAGGGCTCGAGGCTATTTTTTATTTAGCCCCGAGGGCTCGGGGCTTTTTATTATGTAGCCCCGAGGGCTCGGGGCTATTTCTTATTTAGCCCCGAGGGCTCGGGGCTATTTTTTATTCAGCTCTGAGGGCTCGGGGCTATTTTTTTTTAGCCCCGAGGGCTCGGGGCTTTTTATTATTCAGCCCCGAAGGCTCGGGGCTATTTTTTATGTAGCCCTGAGGGCTCGGGGCTATTTTTCATTTAGCCCCGAGGGCTCGGGGCTTTTTATTATGTAGCCCCGAGGGCTCGGGGCTATTTCTTATTTAGCCCCGAGGGCTCGGGGCTATTTTTTATTTAGCCCCGAGGGCTCGGGGCTTTTGATTATTTAGCCCCGAGGGCTCGGGGCTTATTATTATTTAGCCCCGAGGGCTCAGGGCTATTTTTTATTTAGCCCCGAGGGCTCGGGGCTTTTTTTTTTTAGCCCCGAGGGCTCGGGGCTTTTTATTATTTAGCCCCGAGGGCTCGGGGCTATTTCTTATTTAGCCCCGAGGGCTCGGGGCTTTTTATTGTTTAGCCCCGAGGGCTCGGGGCTTTTTATTATTTAGCCCCGAGGGCTCGGGGCTTTTTATTATGTAGCCCCGAAGGCTCGGAGCTATTTTTTATGTAGCCCCAAGGGCTCGGGGCTATTGTTTATTTAGCCCCGAGGGCTCGGGGCTATTTTTTATGTAGCCCCGAGGACTTGGGGCTTTTTATCATTCAGCTCCGAGGGCTCGGGGCTATTTTTCATTTAGCCCCGAGGGCTCGGGGCTTTTTATTATTTAGCCCCGAGGGCTCGGGGCTATTTTTCATTCAGCCCCGAGGGCTCGGGGCTATTTTTTATTTGGCCCCGAGGGCTCGGGGCTTTTTATTATGTAGCTCCGAGGGCTCGGGGCTATTTTTTATTTAGCCCCGAGGGCTTGGGGCATTTTATTATTTAGCTCCGAGGGCTCGGGGCTATTTTTTATTTAGCCCCGAGGGCTTGGGGCATTTTATTATTTAGCCCCGAGGGCCCGGGGCTCGGGGCTATTTTTTTTTAGCCCCGAGGGCTCGGGGCTTTTTATTATTTAGCCCCGAGGGCTCGGGGCTATTTTTTATTTAGCCCCGAGGGCTCGGGGCTATTTTTTATTCAGCCCCGAGGGCTCGGGGCTCTTTAAAATGTAGCCCCGAGGGCTCGGGCCTATTTTTTATTTAGCCCCGAGGGCTTGGGGCATTTTATTATTTAGCCCCGAGGGCTCGGGGCTATTTTTTATTTAGCCCCGAGGGCTCGGGGCTTTTTTTTATTTAGCCCCGAGGGCTCGGGGCTTTTTATTATTTAGCCCCGAGGGCTCGGGGCTATTTCTTATTTAGCCCCGAAGGCTCGGGGCTTTTTATTGTTTAGGCCCGAGGGCTCGGGGCTTTTTATTATTTAGCCCCGAGGGCTCGGGGCTTTTTATTATGTAGCCCCGAAGGCTCGGTGCTATTTTTGATGTAGCCCCCAGGGCTCGGGGCTATTTTTTATTTAGCCCCGAGGGCTCGGGGCTTTTTATTATTTAGCCCCGAAGGCTCGGGGCTATTTTTTATTTAGCCCCGAAGGCTCGGGGCTTCTTATTATTTAGCTCCGAGGGCTCGGAGCTATTTTTTATGTAGCCCCGAGGGCTCGGGGCTTTTTTTTATTTATTCCCGAGGGCTTGGGGCTTTTTATTATTTAGCCCCGAGATCTCGGGGCTTTTCATTATTCAGCCCCGAGGGCTCGGGGCTATTTTTTATTTAGCCCCGAGGGCTCGGGGCTTTTTATTATTTAGCCCCGAGGGCTCGGGGCTATTTTTTATTCAGCCCCGAGGGCTCGGGGCTATTTTTTATTTAGCCCCGAGGGCTCGGGGCTTTTTATTATTTAGCCCCGAGGGCTCGGGGCTTATTATTATTTAGCCCCGAGGGCTCAGGGCTATTTTTTATTTAGCCCCGAGGGCTCGGGGCTTTTTTTTTTTAGCCCCGAGGGCTCGGGGCTTTTTATTATTTAGCCCCGAGGGCTCGGGGCTATTTCTTATTTAGCCCCGAGGGCTCGGGGCTTTTTATTGTTTAGCCCCGAGGGCTCGGGGCTTTTTATTATTTAGCCCCGAGGGCTCGGGGCTTTTTATTATGTAGCCCCGAAGGCTCGGAGCTATTTTTTATGTAGCCCCCAAGGCTCGGGGCTATTTTTTATTTAGCCCCGAGGGCTCGGGGCTTTTTATTATTTAGCCCCGAGAACTCGGGGCTTTTCATTATTCAGCCCCGAGGGCTCGGGGCTATTGTTTATTTAGCCCCGAGGGCTCGGGGCTTTTTATTATTTAGCCCCGAGGGCTCGGGGCTATTTTTTATTCAGCCCCGAGGGCTCGGGGCTATTTTTTATTTGGCCCCGAGGGCTCGGGTCTTTCTATTATGTAGCCCCAAGGGCTCGGGGCTATTTTTTATTTAGCCCCGAGGGCTCGGGGCTTCTTATTATTTAGCCCCGAGGGCTCGGGGCTTTTTATTATCTAGCCCCGAGGGCTCGGGGCTATTTCTTATTTAGCCCCGAGGGCTCGGGGCTTTTTATTATTTAGCCCCGAGGGCTCGGGGCTTTTTATTATTTAGCCCCGAGGGCTCGGAGCTTTTTATTATGTAGCCCCGAGGGCTCGGGGCTACTTTTTATGTAGCCCCGAGGGCTCGGGGCTATTTTTTATTTAGCCTCGAGGGCTCGGGCTTTTTATTATTTAGCCCCGAGGGCTCGGGGCTATTTTTTATTCAGCCCCGAGGGCTCAGGGCTTTTCATTATTTAGCCCCGAGGGCTCGGGGCTATTTTTTATCTAGCCCCGAGGGCTCGGGACTTTTTATTATGTAATTTATTTTGTAGGAAATCGGCCATAGTTATTTAGCCCTGAGGGCTCGGGGCTATTTTTTATTTAGCCCCGAGGGCTCGGGGCTTTTGATTATTTAGCCCCGAGGGCTCGGGGCTTATTATTATTTAGCCCCGAGGGCTCAGGGCTATTTTTTATTTAGCCCCGAGGGCTCGGGGCTTTTTTTTTTTAGCCCCGAGGGCTCGGGGCTTTTTATTATTTAGCCCCGAGGGCTCGGGGCTATTTCTTATTTAGCCCCGAGGGCTCGTGGCTTTTTATTGTTTAGCCCCGAGGGCTCGGGGCTTTTTATTATTTAGCCCCGAGGGCTCGGGGCTTTTTATTATGTAGCCCCGAAGGCTCGGAGCTATTTTTTATGTAGCCCCCAGGGCTCGGGGCTATTTTTTATTTAGCCCCGAGGGTTCGGGGCTTTTTTTTATTTAGCCCCGAGGGCTCGGGGCTTTTTATTATTTAGCCCCGAGGGCTCGGGGCTATTTTTTATTCAGCCCCGAGGGCTCGGGGCTATTTTTTATTTGGCCCCGAGGGCTCGGGGCTTTTTATTATGTAGCTCCGAGGGCTCGGGGCTATTTTTTATTTAGCCCCGAGGGCTTGGGGCATTTTATTATTTAGCTCCGAGGGCTCGGGGCTATTTTTTATTTAGCCCCGAGGGCTTGGGGCATTTTATTATTTAGCCCCGAGGGCTCGGGGCTATTTTTTATTTAGCCCCGAGGGCTCGGGGCTTTTTTTTATTTAGCCCCGAGGGCTCGGGGCTTTTTATTATTTAGCCCCGAGGGCTCGGGGCTATTTCTTATTCAGCCCCGAAGGCTCGGGGCTTTTTATTGTTTAGCCCCGAGGGCTCGGGGCTTTTTATTATTTAGCCCCGAGGGCTCGGGGCTTTTTATTATGTAGCCCCGAAGGCTCGGTGCTATTTTTGATGTAGCCCCCAGGGCTCGGGGCTATTTTTTTTTAGCCCCGAGGGCTCGGGGCTTTTTATTATTTAGCCCCGAGGGCTCGGGGCTATTTTTTATTTAGCCCCGAGGGTTCGGGGCTTTTTATTATTTAGCCCCGAGGGCTCGGGGCTTTTTAAAATGTAGCCCCGAGGGCTCGGGGCTATTTTTCATTTAGCCCCGAGGGCTCGGGGCTATTTTTTATTCAGCCCCGAGGGCTCGGGGCTTTTTAAAATGTAGCCCCGAGGGCTCGGGCCTATTTTTTATTTAGCCACGAGGGTTCGGGGCTTTTTATTATTTAGCCCCGAGGGCTCGGGGCTTTTTAAAATGTAGCCCCGAGGGCTCGGGGCTATTTCTTATTTAGCCCCGAAGGCTCGGGGCATTTTATTGTTTAGCCCCGAGGGCTCGGGGCTTTTTATTATTTAGCCCCGAGGGCTCGGGGCTTTTTATTATTTAGCCCCGAGGGCTCGGGGCTTTCCATTATGTAGCCCCGAGGGCTCGGGGCTATTTTTTATGTAGCCCCGAGGGCTCGGGGCTATTTTTTATTTAGCCTCGAGGGCTCGGGCTTTTTATTATTTAGCCCCGAGGGCTCGGGGCTATTTTTTATTCAGCCCCGAGGGCTCAGGGCTTTTCATTATTTAGCCCCAAGGGCTCGGGGCTATTTTTTATCTAGCCCCGAGGGCTCGGGACTTTTTATTATGTAATTTGTTTTGTAGGAAATCGGCCATAGTTATTTAGCCCTGAGGGCTCGGGGCTATTTTTTATTTAGCCCCGAGGGCTCGGGGCTTTTGATTATTTAGCCCCGAGGGCTCGGGGCTTATTATTATTTAGCCCCGAGGGCTCAGGGCTATTTTTTATTTAGCCCCGAGGGCTCGGGGCTTTTTTTTTTTAGCCCCGAGGGCTCGGGGCTTTTTATTATTTAGCCCCGAGGGCTCGGGGCTATTTCTTATTTAGCCCCGAGGGCTCGGGGCTTTTTATTGTTTAGCCCCGAGGGCTCGGGGCTTTTTATTATTTAGCCCCGAGGGCTCGGGGCTTTTTATTATGTAGCCCCGAAGGCTCGGAGCTATTTTTTATGTAGCCCCCAGGGCTCGGGGCTATTTTTTATTTAGCCCCGAGGGCTCGGGGCTATTTTTTATGTAGCCCCGAGGACTTGGGGCTTTTTATCATTCAGCTCCGAGGGCTCGGGGCTATTTTTCATTTAGCCCCGAGGGCTCGGGGCTTTTTATTATTTAGCCCCGAGGGCTCGGGGCTATTTTCTATTCAGCCCCGAGGGCTCGGGGCTATTTTTTATTTGGCCCCGAGGGCTCGGGGCTTTTTATTATGTAGCTCCGAGGGCTTGGGACTATTTTTCATTTAGCCCCGAGGGCTTGGGGCATTTTATTATTTAGCTCCGAGGGCTCGGGGCTATTTTTTATTTAGCCCCGAGGGCTTGGGGCATTTTATTATTTAGCCCCGAGGGCTCGGGGCTATTTTTTATTTAGCCCCGAGGGCTCGGGGCTTTTTTTTATTTAGCCCCGAGGGCTCGGGGCTTTTTAGTATTTAGCCCCGAGGGCTCGGGGCTATTTTTTATGTAGCCCCGAGGGCTCGGGGCTATTTTTTATTTAGCCCCGAGGGCTCGGGACTTTTTATTATGTAGCTCCGAGGGCTCGGGGCTATTTTTTATTTAGCCCCGAGGGCTTGGGGCATTTTATTATTTAGCCCCGAGGGCTCGGGGCTATTTTTTATTTAGCCCCGAGGGCTCGGGGCTATTATTTATTTAGCCCCGAGGGCTCGGGGCTTTTTATTATTTAGCCCCGAAGGCTCGGGGCTATTTTTTATGTAGCCCTGAGGGCTCGGGGCTTTTTATTATTTAGCCCCGAGGGCTCGGGGCTATTTTTTATTTAGCCCCGAAGGCTCGGGGCTTTTTATTGTTTAGCCCCGAGGGCTCGGGGCTTTTTATTATTGAGCCCCGAGGGCTCGGGGCTTTTTAGTATGTAGCCCCGAAGGCTCGGTGCTATTTTTGATGTAGCCCCCAGGGCTCGGGGCTATTTTTTATTTAGCCCCGAGGGCTCGGGGCTTTTTATTATTCAGCCCCGAGGGCTCGGGGCTATTTTTTATGTAGCCCCGAGGGCTCGGGGCTTTTTATTATTTAGCCCCGAGGGCTCGGGACTTTTTATTATTTAGCCCCGAGGGCTCGGGGTTTTTTATTATGTAGCCCCGAGGGCTCGGGGCTATTTTTTATGTAGCCCCGAGGGCTCGGGGCTTTTTTTTATTCAGCCCCGAGGGCTCGGGGCTTTTTAAAATGTAGCCCCGAGGGCTCGGGGCTGTTTTTCATTTAGCCCCGAGGGTTCGGGGCTTTTTATTATTTAGCCTCGAGGGCTCGGGGCTTTTTATTATTTAGCCCCGAGGGTTCGGGGCCATTTTTTATGTAGCCCCGAGGGCTCGGGGCTATTTTTTATTTAGCCCTGAGGGTTCGGGGCTAAATAATAAAAAGCCCCGAGGGCTCGGGGCTTTTTATTATTTAGCCCCGAAGGCTCGGGGCTATTTTTTATGTAGCCCTGAGGGCTCTGGGTTCCTTTTCATTTAGCCCCGAGGGCTCGGGGCTTTTTATTATTTAGCCCCGAGGGCTCGGGGCTATTTCTTATTTAGCCCCGAGGGCTCGGGGCTTTTTATTATTTAGCCCCGAGGGCTCGGGGCTTTTTATTATTTAGCCCCGAGGGCTCGGGGCTTTTTATTATGTAGCCCCGAGGGCTCGGGGCTATTTCTTTTTTAGCCCTGAGGGCTCGGGGCTATTTCTTATTTAGCCCCGAGGGCTCGGGGCTATTTTTTATTCAGCCCCGAGGGCTCGGGGCTATTTCTTATTTAGCCCCGAGGGCTCGGGGCTTTTTATTATTTAGCCCCGAGGGCTCGGGGCTATTTCTTATCTAGCCCCGAGGGTTCGGGGCTTTTTATTATTTAGCCCCGAGGGCTCGGGGCTTTTTATTTTCTAGCCCCGAGGGCTCGAGGCTATTTTTTATTTAGCCCCGAGGGCTCGGGGCTTTTTATTATGTAGCCCCGAGGGCTCGGGGCTATTTCTTATTTAGCCCCGAGGGCTCGGGGCTATTTTTTATTCAGCTCTGAGGGCTCGGGGCTATTTTTTTTTAGCCCCGAGGGCTCGGGGCTCTTTATTATTTAGCCCCGAGGGCTCGGGGCTTTTTATTATTTAGCCCCGAGGGCTCGGGGCTTTTTATTATGTAGCCCCGAGGGCTCGGGGCTATTTCTTATTTGGCCCCGAGGGCTCGGGGCTATTTTTTATTCAGCTCTGAGGGCTCGGGGCTATTTTTTTTTAGCCCCGAGGGCTCGGGGCTTTTTACTATTTAGCCCCGAAGGCTCGGGGCTTTTTATTATTTAGCCCCGAGGGCTCGAGGCTATTTTTTATTTAGCCCCGAGGGCTAGGGGGTATTTTTTATTCAGCTCTGAGGGCTCGGGGCTATTTTTTTTTAGCCCCGAGGGCTCGGGGCTTTTTATTATTTAGTCCCGAGGGCTCGGGGCTTTTCATTATTTAGCCCCGAGGGCTCGAGGCTATTTTTTATTTAGCCCCGAGGGCTCGGGGCTTTTTATTATGTAGCCCCGAGGGCTCGGGGCTATTTCTTATTTAGCCCCGAGGGCTCGGGGCTATTTTTTATTCAGCTCTGAGGGCTCGGGGCTATTTTTTTTTAGCCCCGAGGGCTCGGGGCTTTTTATTATTCAGCCCCGAAGGCTCGGGGCTATTTTTTATGTAGCCCTGAGGGCTCGGGGCTATTTTTCATTTAGCCCCGAGGGCTCGGGGCTTTTTATTATGTAGCCCCGAGGGCTCGGGGCTATTTCTTATTTAGCCCCGAGGGCTCGGGGCTATTTTTTATTTAGCCCCGAGGGCTCGGGGCTTTTGATTATTTAGCCCCGAGGGCTCGGGGCTTATTATTATTTAGCCCCGAGGGCTCAGGGCTATTTTTTATTTAGCCCCGAGGGCTCGGGGCTTTTTTTCTTTAGCCCCGAGGGCTCGGGGCTCTTTATTATTTAGCCCCGAGGGCTCGGGGCTATTTCTTATTTAGCCCCGAGGGCTCGGGGCTTTTTATTGTTTAGCCCCGAGGGCTCGGGGCTTTTTATTATTTAGCCCCGAGGGCTCGGGGCTTTTTATTATGTAGCCCCGAAGGCTCGGAGCTATTTTTTATGTAGCCCCAAGGGCTCGGGGCTATTGTTTATTTAGCCCCGAGGGCTCGGGGCTATTTTTTATGTAGCCCCGAGGACTTGGGGCTTTTTATCATTCAGCTCCGAGGGCTCGGGGCTATTTTTCATTTAGCCCCGAGGGCTCGGGGCTTTTTATTATTTAGCCCCGAGGGCTCGGGGCTATTTTTCATTCAGCCCCGAGGGCTCGGGGCTATTTTTTATTTGGCCCCGAGGGCTCGGGGCTTTTTATTATGTAGCTCCGAGGGCTCGGGGCTATTTTTTATTTAGCCCCGAGGGCTTGGGGCATTTTATTATTTAGCTCCGAGGGCTCGGGGCTATTTTTTATTTAGCCCCGAGGGCTTGGGGCATTTTATTATTTAGCCCCGAGGGCCCGGGGCTCGGGGCTATTTTTTTTTAGCCCCGAGGGCTCGGGGCTTTTTATTATTTAGCCCCGAGGGCTCGGGGCTATTTTTTATTTAGCCCCGAGGGCTCGGGGCTATTTTTTATTCAGCCCCGAGGGCTCGGGGCTCTTTAAAATGTAGCCCCGAGGGCTCGGGCCTATTTTTTATTTAGCCCCGAGGGCTTGGGGCATTTTATTATTTAGCCCCGAGGGCTCGGGGCTATTTTTTATTTAGCCCCGAGGGCTCGGGGCTTTTTTTTATTTAGCCCCGAGGGCTCGGGGCTTTTTATTATTTAGCCCCGAGGGCTCGGGGCTATTTCTTATTTAGCCCCGAAGGCTCGGGGCTTTTTATTGTTTAGGCCCGAGGGCTCGGGGCTTTTTATTATTTAGCCCCGAGGGCTCGGGGCTTTTTATTATGTAGCCCCGAAGGCTCGGTGCTATTTTTGATGTAGCCCCCAGGGCTCGGGGCTATTTTTTATTTAGCCCCGAGGGCTCGGGGCTTTTTATTATTTAGCCCCGAAGGCTCGGGGCTATTTTTTATTTAGCCCCGAAGGCTCGGGGCTTCTTATTATTTAGCTCCGAGGGCTCGGAGCTATTTTTTATGTAGCCCCGAGGGCTCGGGGCTTTTTTTTATTTATTCCCGAGGGCTTGGGGCTTTTTATTATTTAGCCCCGAGATCTCGGGGCTTTTCATTATTCAGCCCCGAGGGCTCGGGGCTATTTTTTATTTAGCCCCGAGGGCTCGGGGCTTTTTATTATTTAGCCCCGAGGGCTCGGGGCTATTTTTTATTCAGCCCCGAGGGCTCGGGGCTATTTTTTATTTAGCCCCGAGGGCTCGGGGCTTTTTATTATTTAGCCCCGAGGGCTCGGGGCTTATTATTATTTAGCCCCGAGGGCTCAGGGCTATTTTTTATTTAGCCCCGAGGGCTCGGGGCTTTTTTTTTTTAGCCCCGAGGGCTCGGGGCTTTTTATTATTTAGCCCCGAGGGCTCGGGGCTATTTCTTATTTAGCCCCGAGGGCTCGGGGCTTTTTATTGTTTAGCCCCGAGGGCTCGGGGCTTTTTATTATTTAGCCCCGAGGGCTCGGGGCTTTTTATTATGTAGCCCCGAAGGCTCGGAGCTATTTTTTATGTAGCCCCCAAGGCTCGGGGCTATTTTTTATTTAGCCCCGAGGGCTCGGGGCTTTTTATTATTTAGCCCCGAGAACTCGGGGCTTTTCATTATTCAGCCCCGAGGGCTCGGGGCTATTGTTTATTTAGCCCCGAGGGCTCGGGGCTTTTTATTATTTAGCCCCGAGGGCTCGGGGCTATTTTTTATTCAGCCCCGAGGGCTCGGGGCTATTTTTTATTTGGCCCCGAGGGCTCGGGTCTTTCTATTATGTAGCCCCAAGGGCTCGGGGCTATTTTTTATTTAGCCCCGAGGGCTCGGGGCTTCTTATTATTTAGCCCCGAGGGCTCGGGGCTTTTTATTATCTAGCCCCGAGGGCTCGGGGCTATTTCTTATTTAGCCCCGAGGGCTCGGGGCTTTTTATTATTTAGCCCCGAGGGCTCGGGGCTTTTTATTATTTAGCCCCGAGGGCTCGGAGCTTTTTATTATGTAGCCCCGAGGGCTCGGGGCTACTTTTTATGTAGCCCCGAGGGCTCGGGGCTATTTTTTATTTAGCCTCGAGGGCTCGGGCTTTTTATTATTTAGCCCCGAGGGCTCGGGGCTATTTTTTATTCAGCCCCGAGGGCTCAGGGCTTTTCATTATTTAGCCCCGAGGGCTCGGGGCTATTTTTTATCTAGCCCCGAGGGCTCGGGACTTTTTATTATGTAATTTATTTTGTAGGAAATCGGCCATAGTTATTTAGCCCTGAGGGCTCGGGGCTATTTTTTATTTAGCCCCGAGGGCTCGGGGCTTTTGATTATTTAGCCCCGAGGGCTCGGGGCTTATTATTATTTAGCCCCGAGGGCTCAGGGCTATTTTTTATTTAGCCCCGAGGGCTCGGGGCTTTTTTTTTTTAGCCCCGAGGGCTCGGGGCTTTTTATTATTTAGCCCCGAGGGCTCGGGGCTATTTCTTATTTAGCCCCGAGGGCTCGTGGCTTTTTATTGTTTAGCCCCGAGGGCTCGGGGCTTTTTATTATTTAGCCCCGAGGGCTCGGGGCTTTTTATTATGTAGCCCCGAAGGCTCGGAGCTATTTTTTATGTAGCCCCCAGGGCTCGGGGCTATTTTTTATTTAGCCCCGAGGGTTCGGGGCTTTTTTTTATTTAGCCCCGAGGGCTCGGGGCTTTTTATTATTTAGCCCCGAGGGCTCGGGGCTATTTTTTATTCAGCCCCGAGGGCTCGGGGCTATTTTTTATTTGGCCCCGAGGGCTCGGGGCTTTTTATTATGTAGCTCCGAGGGCTCGGGGCTATTTTTTATTTAGCCCCGAGGGCTTGGGGCATTTTATTATTTAGCTCCGAGGGCTCGGGGCTATTTTTTATTTAGCCCCGAGGGCTTGGGGCATTTTATTATTTAGCCCCGAGGGCTCGGGGCTATTTTTTATTTAGCCCCGAGGGCTCGGGGCTTTTTTTTATTTAGCCCCGAGGGCTCGGGGCTTTTTATTATTTAGCCCCGAGGGCTCGGGGCTATTTCTTATTCAGCCCCGAAGGCTCGGGGCTTTTTATTGTTTAGCCCCGAGGGCTCGGGGCTTTTTATTATTTAGCCCCGAGGGCTCGGGGCTTTTTATTATGTAGCCCCGAAGGCTCGGTGCTATTTTTGATGTAGCCCCCAGGGCTCGGGGCTATTTTTTTTTAGCCCCGAGGGCTCGGGGCTTTTTATTATTTAGCCCCGAGGGCTCGGGGCTATTTTTTATTTAGCCCCGAGGGTTCGGGGCTTTTTATTATTTAGCCCCGAGGGCTCGGGGCTTTTTAAAATGTAGCCCCGAGGGCTCGGGGCTATTTTTCATTTAGCCCCGAGGGCTCGGGGCTATTTTTTATTCAGCCCCGAGGGCTCGGGGCTTTTTAAAATGTAGCCCCGAGGGCTCGGGCCTATTTTTTATTTAGCCACGAGGGTTCGGGGCTTTTTATTATTTAGCCCCGAGGGCTCGGGGCTTTTTAAAATGTAGCCCCGAGGGCTCGGGGCTATTTCTTATTTAGCCCCGAAGGCTCGGGGCTTTTTATTGTTTAGCCCCGAGGGCTCGGGGCTTTTTATTATTTAGCCCCGAGGGCTCGGGGCTTTTTATTATTTAGCCCCGAGGGCTCGGGGCTTTCCATTATGTAGCCCCGAGGGCTCGGGGCTATTTTTTATGTAGCCCCGAGGGCTCGGGGCTATTTTTTATTTAGCCTCGAGGGCTCGGGCTTTTTATTATTTAGCCCCGAGGGCTCGGGGCTATTTTTTATTCAGCCCCGAGGGCTCAGGGCTTTTCATTATTTAGCCCCAAGGGCTCGGGGCTATTTTTTATCTAGCCCCGAGGGCTCGGGACTTTTTATTATGTAATTTGTTTTGTAGGAAATCGGCCATAGTTATTTAGCCCTGAGGGCTCGGGGCTATTTTTTATTTAGCCCCGAGGGCTCGGGGCTTTTGATTATTTAGCCCCGAGGGCTCGGGGCTTATTATTATTTAGCCCCGAGGGCTCAGGGCTATTTTTTATTTAGCCCCGAGGGCTCGGGGCTTTTTTTTTTTAGCCCCGAGGGCTCGGGGCTTTTTATTATTTAGCCCCGAGGGCTCGGGGCTATTTCTTATTTAGCCCCGAGGGCTCGGGGCTTTTTATTGTTTAGCCCCGAGGGCTCGGGGCTTTTTATTATTTAGCCCCGAGGGCTCGGGGCTTTTTATTATGTAGCCCCGAAGGCTCGGAGCTATTTTTTATGTAGCCCCCAGGGCTCGGGGCTATTTTTTATTTAGCCCCGAGGGCTCGGGGCTATTTTTTATGTAGCCCCGAGGACTTGGGGCTTTTTATCATTCAGCTCCGAGGGCTCGGGGCTATTTTTCATTTAGCCCCGAGGGCTCGGGGCTTTTTATTATTTAGCCCCGAGGGCTCGGGGCTATTTTTTATTCAGCCCCGAGGGCTCGGGGCTATTTTTTATTTGGCCCCGAGGGCTCGGGGCTTTTTATTATGTAGCTCCGAGGGCTCGGGGCTATTTTTTATTTAGCCCCGAGGGCTTGGGGCATTTTATTATTTAGCTCCGAGGGCTCGGGGCTATTTTTTATTTAGCCCCGAGGGCTTGGGGCATTTTATTATTTAGCCCCGAGGGCCCGGGGCTCGGGGCTATTTTTTTTTAGCCCCGAGGGCTCGGGGCTTTTTATTATTTAGCCCCGAGGGCTCGGGGCTATTTTTTATTTAGCCCCGAGGGTTCGGGGCTTTTTATTATTTAGCCCCGAGGGCTCGGGGCTTTTTAAAATGTAGCCCCGAGGGCTCGGGGCTATTTTTCATTTAGCCCCGAGGGCTCGGGGCTATTTTTTATTCAGCCCCGAGGGCTCGGGGCTTTTTAAAATGTAGCCCCGAGGGCTCGGGCCTATTTTTTATTTAGCCACGAGGGTTCGGGGCTTTTTATTATTTAGCCCCGAGGGCTCGGGGCTTTTTAAAATGTAGCCCCGAGGGCTCGGGGCTATTTCTTATTTAGCCCCGAGGGCTCGGGGCTATTTTTTATTTAGCCCCGAGGGCTTGGGGCATTTTATTATTTAGCCCCGAGGGCTCGGGGCTATTTTTTATTTAGCCCCGAGGGCTCGGGGCTTTTTTTTATTTAGCCCCGAGGGCTCGGGGCTTCTTATTATTTAGCCCCGAGGGCTCGGGGCTATTTCTTATTTAGCCCCGAAGGCTCGGGGCTTTTTATTGTTTAGGCCCGAGGGCTCGGGGCTTTTTATTATTTAGCCCCGAGGGCTCGGGGCTTTTTATTATGTAGCCCCGAAGGCTCGGTGCTATTTTTGATGTAGCCCCCAGGGCTCGGGGCTATTTTTTATTTAGCCCCGAGGGCTCGGGGCTTTTTATTATTTAGCCCCGAAGGCTCGGGGCTATTTTTTATTTAGCCCCGAAGGCTCGGGGCTTTTTATTATTTAGCTCCGAGGGCTCGGAGCTATTTTTTATGTAGCCCCGAGGGCTCGGGGCTTTTTTTTATTTAGCCCCGAGGGCTTGGGGCTTTTTAGTATTTAGCCCCGAGGGCTCGGGGCTTATTATTATTTAGCCCCGAGGGCTCAGGGCTATTTTTTATTTAGCCCCGAGGGCTCGGGGCTTTTTTTTTTTAGCCCCGAGGGCTCGGGGCTTTTTCATATTTAGCCCCGAGGGCTCGGGGCTATTTCTTATTTAGCCCCGAGGGCTCGGGGCTTTTTATTGTTTAGCCCCGAGGGCTCGGGGCTTTTTATTATTTAGCCCCGAGGGCTCGGGGCTTTTTATTATGTAGCCCCGAAGGCTCGGAGCTATTTTTTATGTAGCCCCCAGGGCTCGGGGCTATTTTTTATTTAGCCCCGAGGGCTCGGGGCTATTTTTTATGTAGCCCCGAGGACTTGGGGCTCTTTATCATTCAGCTCCGAGGGCTCGGGGCTATTTTTTATTTAGCCCCGAGGGCTCGGGGCTTTTTATTATTCAGCCCCGAGGGCTCGGGGCTATTTTTTATTCAGCCCCGAGGGCTCGGGGCTATTTTTTATTTGGCCCCGAGGGCTCGGGGCTTTTTATTATGTAGCTCCGAGGGCTCGGGGCTATTTTTTATTTAGCCCCGAGGGCTTGGGGCATTTTATTATTTAGCTCCGAGGGCTCGGGGCTATTTTTTATTTAGCCCCGAGGGCTTGGGGCATTTTATTATTTAGCCCCGAGGGCTCGGGGCTATTTTTTATTTAGCCCCGAGGGCTCGGGGCTTTTTTTTATTTAGCCCCGAGGGCTCGGGGCTTTTTATTATTTAGCCCCGAGGGCTCGGGGCTATTTCTTATTCAGCCCCGAAGGCTCGGGGCTTTTTATTGTTTAGCCCCGAGGGCTCGGGGCTTTTTATTATTTAGCCCCGAGGGCTCGGGGCTTTTTATTATGTAGCCCCGAAGGCTCGGTGCTATTTTTGATGTAGCCCCCAGGGCTCGGGGCTATTTTTTTTTAGCCCCGAGGGCTCGGGGCTTTTTATTATTTAGCCCCGAGGGCTCGGGGCTATTTTTTAATTAGCCCCGAGGGTTCGGGGCTTTTTATTATTTAGCCCCGAGGGCTCGGGGCTTTTTAAAATGTAGCCCCGAGGGCTCGGGGCTATTTTTCATTTAGCCCCGAGGGCTCGGGGCTATTTTTTATTCAGCCCCGAGGGCTCGGGGCTTTTTAAAATGTAGCCCCGAGGGCTCGGGCCTATTTTTTATTTAGCCACGAGGGTTCGGGGCTTTTTATTATTTAGCCCCGAGGGCTCGGGGCTTTTTAAAATGTAGCCCCGAGGGCTCGGGGCTATTTCTTATTTAGCCCCGAGGGCTCGGGGCTATTTTTTATTTATCCCCGAGGGCTTGGGGCATTTTATTATTTAGCCCCGAGGGCTCGGGGCTATTTTCTATTTAGCCCCGAGGGCTCGGGGCTTTTTTTTATTTAGCCCCGAGGGCTCGGGGCTTTTTATTATTTAGCCCCGAGGGCTCGGGGCTATTTCTTATTTAGCCCCGAAGGCTCGGGGCTTTTTATTGTTTAGCCCCGAGTGCTCGGGGCTTTTTATTATTTAGCCCCGAGGGCTCGGGGCTTTTTATTATGTAGCCCCGAAGGCTCGGTGCTATTTTTGATGTAGCCCCCAGGGCTCGGGGCTATTTTTTATTTAGCCCCGAGGGCTCGGGGCTTTTTATTATTTAGCCCCGAAGGCTCGGGGCTATTTCTTATTTAGCCCCGAAGGCTCGGGGCTTCTTATTATTTAGCTCCGAGGGCTCGGAGCTATTTTTTATGTAGCCCCGAGGGCTCGGGGCTTTTTTTTATTTAGCCTCGAGGGCTTGGGGCTTTTTATTATTTAGCCCCGAGATCTCGGGGCTTTTCATTATTCAGCCCCGAGGGCTCGGGGCTATTTTTTATTTAGCCCCGAGGGCTCGGGGCTTTTTATTATTTAGCCCCGAGGGCTCGGGGCTATTTTTTATTCAGCCCCGAGGGCTCGGGGCTATGTTTTATTTGGCCCCGAGGGCTCGGGGCTTTTTATTATGTAGCCCCAAGGGCTCGGGGCTATTTTTTATTCAGCCCCGAGGGCTCGGGGCTTCTTATTATTTAGCCCCGAGGGCTCGGGGCTTTTTATTATTTAGCCTCGAGGGCTCGGGGCTATTTTCTATTTAGCCCCGAGGGCTTGGGGCTATTTTTTATTCAGCCCCGAGGGCTCGGGGCTTTTTATTATGTAGCCCCAAGGGCTCGGGGCTATTTTTTATTTAGCCCCAAGGGCTCGGGGCTTCTTAGTATTTAGCTCCGAGGGCTCGGAGCTATTTTTTATGTAGCCCCGAGGGCTCGGGGCTTTTTTTTATTTAGCCCCGAGGGCTCGGGGCTTTTTATTATTTAGCCCCGAGATCTCGGGGCTTTTCATTATTCAGCCCCGAGGGCTCGGGGCTATTTTTTCTTTAGCCCCGAGGGCTCGGGGTTTTTTATTATTTAGCCCCGAGGGCTCGGGGCTTTTTATTATTTAGCCCCGAGGGCTCGGGGCTTTTTATTATGTAGCCCCGAGGGCTCGGGGCTATTTTTTATTTAGCCCCGAGGGCTCGGGGCTTTTTATTATGTAGCCCCGAGGGCTCGGGGCTATTTCTTATTTAGCCCCGAGGGCTCGGGGCTATTTTTTATTCAGCTCTGAGGGCTCAGGGCTATTTTTTATTTAGCCCCGAGGGCTCGGGGCTTTTTTTTTTTAGCCCCGAGGGCTCGGGGCTTTTTATTATTTAGCCCCGAAGGCTCGGGGCTATTTCTTATTTAGCCCCGAGGGCTCGGGGCTTTTATATTGTTTAGCCCCGAGGGCTCGGGGCTTTTTATTATTTAGCCCCGAGGGCTCGGGGCTTTTTATTATGTAGCCCCGAAGGCTCGGAGCTATTTTTTATGTAGCCCCCAGGGCTCGGGGCTATTTTTTATTTAGCCCCGAGGGCTCGGGGCTTTTTATTATTTAGCCCCGAGGGCTCGGGGCGATTTTTTATGTAGCCCCGAGGGCTCGGGGCTATTTTTTATTTAGCCCCGAGGGCTCGGGACTTTTTATTATGTAGCTCCGAGGGCTCATGGCTATTTTTTATTTAGCCCCGAGGGCTTGGGGCATTTTATTATTTAGCCCCGAGGGCTCGGGGCTATTTTTTATTTAGCCCCGAGGGCTCGGGGCTATTATTTATTTAGCCCCGAGGGTTCGGGGCTTTTTATTATTTAGCCCCGAAGGCTCGGGGCTATTTTTTATGTAGCCCTGAGGGCTCGGGGCTATTTTTCATTTAGCCCCGAGGGCTCGGGGCTTTTTATTATCTAGCCCCGAGGGCTCGGGGCTATTTCTTATTTAGCCCCGAGGGCTCGGGGCTTTTTATTATTTAGCCCCGAGGGCTCGGGGCTTATTATTATTTAGCCCCGAGGGCTCAGGGCTATTTTTTATTTAGCCCCGAGGGCTCGGGGCTTTTTTTTTTTAGCCCCGAGGGCTCGGGGCTTTTTATTATTTAGCCCCGAGGGCTCGGGGCTATTTCTTATTTAGCCCCGAGGGCTCGGGGCTTTTTATTGTTTAGCCCCGAGGGCTCGGGGCTTTTTATTATTTAGCCCCGAGGGCTCGGGGCTTTTTATTATGTAGCCCCGAAGGCTCGGAGCTATTTTTTATGTAGCCCCCAAGGCTCGGGGCTATTTTTTATTTAGCCCCGAGGGCTCGGGGCTTTTTATTATTTAGCCCCGAGGGCTCGGGGCTATTTTTTATGTAGCCCCGAGGGCTCGGGGCTTTTTTTTATTTAGCCCCGAGGGCTCGGGGCTTTTTATTATTTAGCCCCGAGGGCTCGGGGCTATTTTTTATTCAGCCCCGAGGGCTCGGGGCTATTTTTTATTTGGCCCCGAGGGCTCGGGGCTTTTTATTATGTAGCCCCAAGGGCTCGGGGCTATTTTTTATTTAGCCCCGAGGGCTCGGGGCTTCTTATTATTTAGCCCCGAGGGCTCGGGGCTTTTTATTATTTAGCCCCGAGGGCTCGGGGCTATTTTCTATTTAGCCCCGAGGGCTTGTGGCTTTTTATTATCTCGCCCCGAGGGCCTGGGGCTATTTTTTATTTAGCCCCGAGGGCTCGGGGCTTTTTATGATTTAGCCCCGAGGGCTCGGGGCTTTTTATTATTTAGCCCCGAGGGCTCGGGGCTTTTTATTATTTAGCCCCGAGGGCTCGGGGTTTTTTATTATGTAGCCCCGAGGGCTCGGGGCTATTTTTTATGTAGCCCCGAGGGCTCGGGGCTATTTTTTATTTAGCCCCGAGGGTTCGGGGCTTTTTATTATTTAGCCCCGAGGGCTCGGGGCTTTTTAAAATGTAGCCCCGAGGGCTCGGCGCTATTTTTCATTCAGCCCCGAGGGCTCGGGGCTATTTTTTATTCAGCCCCGAGGGCTCGGGGCTTTTTAAAATGTAGCCCCGAGGGCTCGGGGCTATTTTTCATTTAGCCCCGAGGGTTCGGGGCTTCTTATTATTTAGCCCCGAGGGCTCGGGGCTTTTTATTATTTAGCCCCGAGGGCTCGGGGCTTTTTATTATGTAGCCCCGAGGGCTCGGGGCTATTTCTTATTTAGCCCCGAGGGTTCGGGGCTTTTTATTATTTAGCCCCGAGGGCTCGGGGCTTTTTATTTTCTAGCCCCGAGGGCTCGAGGCTATTTTTTATTTAGCCCCGAGGGCTCGGGGCTTTTTATTATGTAGCCCCGAGGGCTCGGGGCTATTTCTTATTTAGCGCCGAGGGCTCGGGGCTATTTTTTATTCAGCTCTGAGGGCTCGGGGCTATTTTTTTTTAGCCCCGAGGGCTCGGGGCTCTTTATTATTTAGCCCCGAGGGCTCGGGGCTTTTTATTATTTAGCCCCGAGGGCTCGGGGCTTTTTATTATGTAGCCCCGAGGGCTCGGGGCTATTTCTTATTTAGCCCCGAGGGCTCGGGGCTATTTTTTATTCAGCTCTGAGGGCTCGGGGCTATTTTTTTTTAGCCCCGAGGGCTCGGGGCTTTTTACTATTTAGCCCCGAGGGCTCGGGGCTTTTTATTATTTAGCCCCGAGGGCTCGAGGCTATTTTTTATTTAGCCCCGAGGGCTAGGGGGTATTTTTTATTCAGCTCTGAGGGCTCGGGGCTATTTTTTTTTAGCCCCGAGGGCTCGGGGCTTTTTATTATTTAGCCCCGAGGGCTCGGGGCTTTTTATTATTTAGCCCCGAGGGCTCGGGGCTTTTTATTATGTAGCCCCGAGGGCTCGGGGCTATTTTTTATTTAGCCCCGAGGGCTCGGGGCTTTTTATTATGTAGCCCCGAGGGCTCGGGGCTATTTCTTATTTAGCCCCGAGGGCTCGGGGCTATTTTTTATTCAGCTCTGAGGGCTCGGGGCTATTTTTTATTCAGCCCCGAGGGCTCGGGGCTATTTTTATTTGGCCCCGAGGGCTCGGGGCTTTTTATTATGTAGCTCCGAGGGCTCGGGGCTATTTTTTATTTAGCCCCGAGGGCTCGGGGCTATTTTTCATTTAGCCCCGAGGGCTCGGGACTTTTTATTATGTAGCTCCGAGGGCTCGGGGCTATTTTTTATTTAGCCCCGAGGGCTTGGGGCATTTTATTATTTAGCCCCGAGGGCTCGGGGCTATTTTTTATTTAGCCCCGAGGACTCGGGGCTATTATTTATTTAGCCCCGAGGGCTCGGGGCTTTTTATTATTCAGCCCCGAAGGCTCGGGGCTATTTTTTATGTAGCCCTGAGGGCTCGGGGCTATTTTTCATTTAGCCCCGAGCCCTCGGGGCTAAATAAAAAATAGCCCCGAGGGCTCGGGGCTTTTTTTTATTTAGCCCCGAGGGCTCGGGGCTTTTTATTATTTAGCCCCGAAGGCTCGGGGCTATTTTTTATTTAGCCCCGAGGGCTCGGGGCTATTTTTTATTCAGCCCCGAGGGCTCGGGGCTCTTTAAAATGTAGCCCCGAGGGCTCGGGCCTATTTTTTATTTAGCCCCGAGGGCTTGGGGCATTTTATTATTTAGCCCCGAGGGCTCGGGGCTATTTTTTATTTAGCCCCGAGGGCTCGGGGCTTTTTTTTATTTAGCCCCGAGGGCTCGGGGCTTTTTATTATTTAGCCCCGAGGGCTCGGGGCTATTTCTTATTTAGCCCCGAAGGCTCGGGGCTTTTTATTGTTTAGGCCCGAGGGCTCGGGGCTTTTTATTATTTAGCCCCGAGGGCTCGGGGCTTTTTATTATGTAGCCCCGAAGGCTCGGTGCTATTTTTGATGTAGCCCCCAGGGCTCGGGGCTATTTTTTATTTAGCCCCGAGGGCTCGGGGCTTTTTATTATTTAGCCCCGAAGGCTCGGGGCTATTTTTTATTTAGCCCCGAAGGCTCGGGGCTTCTTATTATTTAGCTCCGAGGGCTCGGAGCTATTTTTTATGTAGCCCCGAGGGCTCGGGGCTTTTTTTTATTTATTCCCGAGGGCTTGGGGCTTTTTATTATTTAGCCCCGAGATCTCGGGGCTTTTCATTATTCAGCCCCGAGGGCTCGGGGCTATTTTTTATTTAGCCCCGAGGGCTCGGGGCTTTTTATTATTTAGCCCCGAGGGCTCGGGGCTATTTTTTATTCAGCCCCGAGGGCTCGGGGCTATTTTTTATTTAGCCCCGAGGGCTCGGGGCTTTTTATTATTTAGCCCCGAGGGCTCGGGGCTTATTATTATTTAGCCCCGAGGGCTCAGGGCTATTTTTTATTTAGCCCCGAGGGCTCGGGGCTTTTTTTTTTTAGCCCCGAGGGCTCGGGGCTTTTTATTATTTAGCCCCGAGGGCTCGGGGCTATTTCTTATTTAGCCCCGAGGGCTCGGGGCTTTTTATTGTTTAGCCCCGAGGGCTCGGGGCTTTTTATTATTTAGCCCCGAGGGCTCGGGGCTTTTTATTATGTAGCCCCGAAGGCTCGGAGCTATTTTTTATGTAGCCCCCAAGGCTCGGGGCTATTTTTTATTTAGCCCCGAGGGCTCGGGGCTTTTTATTATTTAGCCCCGAGAACTCGGGGCTTTTCATTATTCAGCCCCGAGGGCTCGGGGCTATTGTTTATTTAGCCCCGAGGGCTCGGGGCTTTTTATTATTTAGCCCCGAGGGCTCGGGGCTATTTTTTATTCAGCCCCGAGGGCTCGGGGCTATTTTTTATTTGGCCCCGAGGGCTCGGGTCTTTCTATTATGTAGCCCCAAGGGCTCGGGGCTATTTTTTATTTAGCCCCGAGGGCTCGGGGCTTCTTATTATTTAGCCCCGAGGGCTCGGGGCTTTTTATTATCTAGCCCCGAGGGCTCGGGGCTATTTCTTATTTAGCCCCGAGGGCTCGGGGCTTTTTATTATTTAGCCCCGAGGGCTCGGGGCTTTTTATTATTTAGCCCCGAGGGCTCGGAGCTTTTTATTATGTAGCCCCGAGGGCTCGGGGCTACTTTTTATGTAGCCCCGAGGGCTCGGGGCTATTTTTTATTTAGCCTCGAGGGCTCGGGCTTTTTATTATTTAGCCCCGAGGGCTCGGGGCTATTTTTTATTCAGCCCCGAGGGCTCAGGGCTTTTCATTATTTAGCCCCGAGGGCTCGGGGCTATTTTTTATCTAGCCCCGAGGGCTCGGGACTTTTTATTATGTAATTTATTTTGTAGGAAATCGGCCATAGTTATTTAGCCCTGAGGGCTCGGGGCTATTTTTTATTTAGCCCCGAGGGCTCGGGGCTTTTGATTATTTAGCCCCGAGGGCTCGGGGCTTATTATTATTTAGCCCCGAGGGCTCAGGGCTATTTTTTATTTAGCCCCGAGGGCTCGGGGCTTTTTTTTTTTAGCCCCGAGGGCTCGGGGCTTTTTATTATTTAGCCCCGAGGGCTCGGGGCTATTTCTTATTTAGCCCCGAGGGCTCGTGGCTTTTTATTGTTTAGCCCCGAGGGCTCGGGGCTTTTTATTATTTAGCCCCGAGGGCTCGGGGCTTTTTATTATGTAGCCCCGAAGGCTCGGAGCTATTTTTTATGTAGCCCCCAGGGCTCGGGGCTATTTTTTATTTAGCCCCGAGGGTTCGGGGCTTTTTTTTATTAAGCCCCGAGGGCTCGGGGCTTTTTATTATTTAGCCCCGAGGGCTCGGGGCTATTTTTTATTCAGCCCCGAGGGCTCGGGGCTATTTTTTATTTGGCCCCGAGGGCTCGGGGCTTTTTATTATGTAGCTCCGAGGGCTCGGGGCTATTTTTTATTTAGCCCCGAGGGCTTGGGGCATTTTATTATTTAGCTCCGAGGGCTCGGGGCTATTTTTTATTTAGCCCCGAGGGCTTGGGGCATTTTATTATTTAGCCCCGAGGGCTCGGGGCTATTTTTTATTTAGCCCCGAGGGCTCGGGGCTTTTTTTTATTTAGCCCCGAGGGCTCGGGGCTTTTTATTATTTAGCCCCGAGGGCTCGGGGCTATTTCTTATTCAGCCCCGAAGGCTCGGGGCTTTTTATTGTTTAGCCCCGAGGGCTCGGGGCTTTTTATTATTTAGCCCCGAGGGCTCGGGGCTTTTTATTATGTAGCCCCGAAGGCTCGGTGCTATTTTTGATGTAGCCCCCAGGGCTCGGGGCTATTTTTTTTTAGCCCCGAGGGCTCGGGGCTTTTTATTATTTAGCCCCGAGGGCTCGGGGCTATTTTTTATTTAGCCCCGAGGGTTCGGGGCTTTTTATTATTTAGCCCCGAGGGCTCGGGGCTTTTTAAAATGTAGCCCCGAGGGCTCGGGGCTATTTTTCATTTAGCCCCGAGGGCTCGGGGCTATTTTTTATTCAGCCCCGAGGGCTCGGGGCTTTTTAAAATGTAGCCCCGAGGGCTCGGGCCTATTTTTTATTTAGCCACGAGGGTTCGGGGCTTTTTATTATTTAGCCCCGAGGGCTCGGGGCTTTTTAAAATGTAGCCCCGAGGGCTCGGGGCTATTTCTTATTTAGCCCCGAAGGCTCGGGGCTTTTTATTGTTTAGCCCCGAGGGCTCGGGGCTTTTTATTATTTAGCCCCGAGGGCTCGGGGCTTTTTATTATTTAGCCCCGAGGGCTCGGGGCTTTCCATTATGTAGCCCCGAGGGCTCGGGGCTATTTTTTATGTAGCCCCGAGGGCTCGGGGCTATTTTTTATTTAGCCTCGAGGGCTCGGGCTTTTTATTATTTAGCCCCGAGGGCTCGGGGCTATTTTTTATTCAGCCCCGAGGGCTCAGGGCTTTTCATTATTTAGCCCCAAGGGCTCGGGGCTATTTTTTATCTAGCCCCGAGGGCTCGGGACTTTTTATTATGTAATTTGTTTTGTAGGAAATCGGCCATAGTTATTTAGCCCTGAGGGCTCGGGGCTATTTTTTATTTAGCCCCGAGGGCTCGGGGCTTTTGATTATTTAGCCCCGAGGGCTCGGGGCTTATTATTATTTAGCCCCGAGGGCTCAGGGCTATTTTTTATTTAGCCCCGAGGGCTCGGGGCTTTTTTTTTTTAGCCCCGAGGGCTCGGGGCTTTTTATTATTTAGCCCCGAGGGCTCGGGGCTATTTCTTATTTAGCCCCGAGGGCTCGGGGCTTTTTATTGTTTAGCCCCGAGGGCTCGGGGCTTTTTATTATTTAGCCCCGAGGGCTCGGGGCTTTTTATTATGTAGCCCCGAAGGCTCGGAGCTATTTTTTATGTAGCCCCCAGGGCTCGGGGCTATTTTTTATTTAGCCCCGAGGGCTCGGGGCTATTTTTTATGTAGCCCCGAGGACTTGGGGCTTTTTATCATTCAGCTCCGAGGGCTCGGGGCTATTTTTCATTTAGCCCCGAGGGCTCGGGGCTTTTTATTATTTAGCCCCGAGGGCTCGGGGCTATTTTTTATTCAGCCCCGAGGGCTCGGGGCTATTTTTTATTTGGCCCCGAGGGCTCGGGGCTTTTTATTATGTAGCTCCGAGGGCTCGGGGCTATTTTTTATTTAGCCCCGAGGGCTTGGGGCATTTTATTATTTAGCTCCGAGGGCTCGGGGCTATTTTTTATTTAGCCCCGAGGGCTTGGGGCATTTTATTATTTAGCCCCGAGGGCCCGGGGCTCGGGGCTATTTTTTTTTAGCCCCGAGGGCTCGGGGCTTTTTATTATTTAGCCCCGAGGGCTCGGGGCTATTTTTTATTTAGCCCCGAGGGTTCGGGGCTTTTTATTATTTAGCCCCGAGGGCTCGGGGCTTTTTAAAATGTAGCCCCGAGGGCTCGGGGCTATTTTTCATTTAGCCCCGAGGGCTCGGGGCTATTTTTTATTCAGCCCCGAGGGCTCGGGGCTTTTTAAAATGTAGCCCCGAGGGCTCGGGCCTATTTTTTATTTAGCCACGAGGGTTCGGGGCTTTTTATTATTTAGCCCCGAGGGCTCGGGGCTTTTTAAAATGTAGCCCCGAGGGCTCGGGGCTATTTCTTATTTAGCCCCGAGGGCTCGGGGCTATTTTTTATTTAGCCCCGAGGGCTTGGGGCATTTTATTATTTAGCCCCGAGGGCTCGGGGCTATTTTTTATTTAGCCCCGAGGGCTCGGGGCTTTTTTTTATTTAGCCCCGAGGGCTCGGGGCTTCTTATTATTTAGCCCCGAGGGCTCGGGGCTATTTCTTATTTAGCCCCGAAGGCTCGGGGCTTTTTATTGTTTAGGCCCGAGGGCTCGGGGCTTTTTATTATTTAGCCCCGAGGGCTCGGGGCTTTTTATTATGTAGCCCCGAAGGCTCGGTGCTATTTTTGATGTAGCCCCCAGGGCTCGGGGCTATTTTTTATTTAGCCCCGAGGGCTCGGGGCTTTTTATTATTTAGCCCCGAAGGCTCGGGGCTATTTTTTATTTAGCCCCGAAGGCTCGGGGCTTTTTATTATTTAGCTCCGAGGGCTCGGAGCTATTTTTTATGTAGCCCCGAGGGCTCGGGGCTTTTTTTTATTTAGCCCCGAGGGCTTGGGGCTTTTTAGTATTTAGCCCCGAGGGCTCGGGGCTTATTATTATTTAGCCCCGAGGGCTCAGGGCTATTTTTTATTTAGCCCCGAGGGCTCGGGGCTTTTTTTTTTTAGCCCCGAGGGCTCGGGGCTTTTTCATATTTAGCCCCGAGGGCTCGGGGCTATTTCTTATTTAGCCCCGAGGGCTCGGGGCTTTTTATTGTTTAGCCCCGAGGGCTCGGGGCTTTTTATTATTTAGCCCCGAGGGCTCGGGGCTTTTTATTATGTAGCCCCGAAGGCTCGGAGCTATTTTTTATGTAGCCCCCAGGGCTCGGGGCTATTTTTTATTTAGCCCCGAGGGCTCGGGGCTATTTTTTATGTAGCCCCGAGGACTTGGGGCTCTTTATCATTCAGCTCCGAGGGCTCGGGGCTATTTTTTATTTAGCCCCGAGGGCTCGGGGCTTTTTATTATTCAGCCCCGAGGGCTCGGGGCTATTTTTTATTCAGCCCCGAGGGCTCGGGGCTATTTTTTATTTGGCCCCGAGGGCTCGGGGCTTTTTATTATGTAGCTCCGAGGGCTCGGGGCTATTTTTTATTTAGCCCCGAGGGCTTGGGGCATTTTATTATTTAGCTCCGAGGGCTCGGGGCTATTTTTTATTTAGCCCCGAGGGCTTGGGGCATTTTATTATTTAGCCCCGAGGGCTCGGGGCTATTTTTTATTTAGCCCCGAGGGCTCGGGGCTTTTTTTTATTTAGCCCCGAGGGCTCGGGGCTTTTTATTATTTAGCCCCGAGGGCTCGGGGCTATTTCTTATTCAGCCCCGAAGGCTCGGGGCTTTTTATTGTTTAGCCCCGAGGGCTCGGGGCTTTTTATTATTTAGCCCCGAGGGCTCGGGGCTTTTTATTATGTAGCCCCGAAGGCTCGGTGCTATTTTTGATGTAGCCCCCAGGGCTCGGGGCCATTTTTTTTTAGCCCCGAGGGCTCGGGGCTTTTTATTATTTAGCCCCGAGGGCTCGGGGCTATTTTTTAATTAGCCCCGAGGGTTCGGGGCTTTTTATTATTTAGCCCCGAGGGCTCGGGGCTTTTTAAAATGTAGCCCCGAGGGCTCGGGGCTATTTTTCATTTAGCCCCGAGGGCTCGGGGCTATTTTTTATTCAGCCCCGAGGGCTCGGGGCTTTTTAAAATGTAGCCCCGAGGGCTCGGGCCTATTTTTTATTTAGCCACGAGGGTTCGGGGCTTTTTATTATTTAGCCCCGAGGGCTCGGGGCTTTTTAAAATGTAGCCCCGAGGGCTCGGGGCTATTTCTTATTTAGCCCCGAGGGCTCGGGGCTATTTTTTATTTATCCCCGAGGGCTTGGGGCATTTTATTATTTAGCCCCGAGGGCTCGGGGCTATTTTCTATTTAGCCCCGAGGGCTCGGGGCTTTTTTTTATTTAGCCCCGAGGGCTCGGGGCTTTTTATTATTTAGCCCCGAGGGCTCGGGGCTATTTCTTATTTAGCCCCGAAGGCTCGGGGCTTTTTATTGTTTAGCCCCGAGTGCTCGGGGCTTTTTATTATTTAGCCCCGAGGGCTCGGGGCTTTTTATTATGTAGCCCCGAAGGCTCGGTGCTATTTTTGATGTAGCCCCCAGGGCTCGGGGCTATTTTTTATTTAGCCCCGAGGGCTCGGGGCTTTTTATTATTTAGCCCCGAAGGCTCGGGGCTATTTCTTATTTAGCCCCGAAGGCTCGGGGCTTCTTATTATTTAGCTCCGAGGGCTCGGAGCTATTTTTTATGTAGCCCCGAGGGCTCGGGGCTTTTTTTTATTTAGCCTCGAGGGCTTGGGGCTTTTTATTATTTAGCCCCGAGATCTCGGGGCTTTTCATTATTCAGCCCCGAGGGCTCGGGGCTATTTTTTATTTAGCCCCGAGGGCTCGGGGCTTTTTATTATTTAGCCCCGAGGGCTCGGGGCTATTTTTTATTCAGCCCCGAGGGCTCGGGGCTATGTTTTATTTGGCCCCGAGGGCTCGGGGCTTTTTATTATGTAGCCCCAAGGGCTCGGGGCTATTTTTTATTCAGCCCCGAGGGCTCGGGGCTTCTTATTATTTAGCCCCGAGGGCTCGGGGCTTTTTATTATTTAGCCCCGAGGGCTCGGGGCTATTTTCTATTTAGCCCCGAGGGCTTGGGGCTATTTTTTATTTAGCCCCGAGGGCTCGGGGCTTTTTATTATGTAGCCCCAAGGGCTCGGGGCTATTTTTTATTTAGCCCCAAGGGCTCGGGGCTTCTTAGTATTTAGCTCCGAGGGCTCGGAGCTATTTTTTATGTAGCCCCGAGGGCTCGGGGCTTTTTTTTATTTAGCCCCGAGGGCTCGGGGCTTTTTATTATTTAGCCCCGAGATCTCGGGGCTTTTCATTATTCAGCCCCGAGGGCTCGGGGCTATTTTTTCTTTAGCCCCGAGGGCTCGGGGTTTTTTATTATTTAGCCCCGAGGGCTCGGGGCTTTTTATTATTTAGCCCCGAGGGCTCGGGGCTTTTTATTATGTAGCCCCGAGGGCTCGGGGCTATTTTTTATTTAGCCCCGAGGGCTCGGGGCTTTTTATTATGTAGCCCCGAGGGCTCGGGGCTATTTCTTATTTAGCCCCGAGGGCTCGGGGCTATTTTTTATTCAGCTCTGAGGGCTCAGGGCTATTTTTTATTTAGCCCCGAGGGCTCGGGGCTTTTTTTTTTTAGCCCCGAGGGCTCGGGGCTTTTTATTATTTAGCCCCGAAGGCTCGGGGCTATTTCTTATTTAGCCCCGAGGGCTCGGGGCTTTTATATTGTTTAGCCCCGAGGGCTCGGGGCTTTTTATTATTTAGCCCCGAGGGCTCGGGGCTTTTTATTATGTAGCCCCGAAGGCTCGGAGCTATTTTTTATGTAGCCCCCAGGGCTCGGGGCTATTTTTTATTTAGCCCCGAGGGCTCGGGGCTTTTTATTATTTAGCCCCGAGGGCTCGGGGCGATTTTTTATTTAGCCCCGAGGGCTCGGGACTTTTTATTATGTAGCTCCGAGGGCTCATGGCTATTTTTTATTTAGCCCCGAGGGCTTGGGGCATTTTATTATTTAGCCCCGAGGGCTCGGGGCTATTTTTTATTTAGCCCCGAGGGCTCGGGGCTATTATTTATTTAGCCCCGAGGGTTCGGGGCTTTTTATTATTTAGCCCCGAAGGCTCGGGGCTATTTTTTATGTAGCCCTGAGGGCTCGGGGCTATTTTTCATTTAGCCCCGAGGGCTCGGGGCTTTTTATTATCTAGCCCCGAGGGCTCGGGGCTATTTCTTATTTAGCCCCGAGGGCTCGGGGCTTTTTATTATTTAGCCCCGAGGGCTCGGGGCTTATTATTATTTAGCCCCGAGGGCTCAGGGCTATTTTTTATTTAGCCCCGAGGGCTCGGGGCTTTTTTTTTTTAGCCCCGAGGGCTCGGGGCTTTTTATTATTTAGCCCCGAGGGCTCGGGGCTATTTCTTATTTAGCCCCGAGGGCTCGGGGCTTTTTATTGTTTAGCCCCGAGGGCTCGGGGCTTTTTATTATTTAGCCCCGAGGGCTCGGGGCTTTTTATTATGTAGCCCCGAAGGCTCGGAGCTATTTTTTATGTAGCCCCCAAGGCTCGGGGCTATTTTTTATTTAGCCCCGAGGGCTCGGGGCTTTTTATTATTTAGCCCCGAGGGCTCGGGGCTATTTTTTATGTAGCCCCGAGGGCTCGGGGCTTTTTTTTATTTAGCCCCGAGGGCTCGGGGCTTTTTATTATTTAGCCCCGAGGGCTCGGGGCTATTTTTTATTCAGCCCCGAGGGCTCGGGGCTATTTTTTATTTGGCCCCGAGGGCTCGGGGCTTTTTATTATGTAGCCCCAAGGGCTCGGGGCTATTTTTTATTTAGCCCCGAGGGCTCGGGGCTTCTTATTATTTAGCCCCGAGGGCTCGGGGCTTTTTATTATTTAGCCCCGAGGGCTCGGGGCTATTTTCTATTTAGCCCCGAGGGCTTGTGACTTTTTATTATCTCGCCCCGAGGGCCTGGGGCTATTTTTTATTTAGCCCCGAGGGCTCGGGGCTTTTTATGATTTAGCCCCGAGGGCTCGGGGCTTTTTATTATTTAGCCCCGAGGGCTCGGGGCTTTTTATTATTTAGCCCCGAGGGCTCGGGGTTTTTTATTATGTAGCCCCGAGGGCTCGGGGCTATTTTTTATGTAGCCCCGAGGGCTCGGGGCTATTTTTTATTTAGCCCCGAGGGTTCGGGGCTTTTTATTATTTAGCCCCGAGGGCTCGGGGCTTTTTAAAATGTAGCCCCGAGGGCTCGGCGCTATTTTTCATTCAGCCCCGAGGGCTCGGGGCTATTTTTTATTCAGCCCCGAGGGCTCGGGGCTTTTTAAAATGTAGCCCCGAGGGCTCGGGGCTATTTTTCATTTAGCCCCGAGGGTTCGGGGCTTCTTATTATTTAGCCCCGAGGGCTCGGGGCTTTTTATTATTTAGCCCCGAGGGCTCGGGGCTTTTTATTATGTAGCCCCGAGGGCTCGGGGCTATTTCTTATTTAGCCCCGAGGGTTCGGGGCTTTTTATTATTTAGCCCCGAGGGCTCGGGGCTTTTTATTTTCTAGCCCCGAGGGCTCGAGGCTATTTTTTATTTAGCCCCGAGGGCTCGGGGCTTTTTATTATGTAGCCCCGAGGGCTCGGGGCTATTTCTTATTTAGCGCCGAGGGCTCGGGGCTATTTTTTATTCAGCTCTGAGGGCTCGGGGCTATTTTTTTTTAGCCCCGAGGGCTCGGGGCTCTTTATTATTTAGCCCCGAGGGCTCGGGGCTTTTTATTATTTAGCCCCGAGGGCTCGGGGCTTTTTATTATGTAGCCCCGAGGGCTCGGGGCTATTTCTTATTTAGCCCCGAGGGCTCGGGGCTATTTTTTATTCAGCTCTGAGGGCTCGGGGCTATTTTTTTTTAGCCCCGAGGGCTCGGGGCTCTTTACTATTTAGCCCCGAGGGCTCGGGGCTTTTTATTATTTAGCCCCGAGGGCTCGAGGCTATTTTTTATTTAGCCCCGAGGGCTAGGGGGTATTTTTTATTCAGCTCTGAGGGCTCGGGGCTATTTTTTTTTAGCCCCGAGGGCTCGGGGCTTTTTATTATTTAGCCCCGAGGGCTCGGGGCTTTTTATTATTTAGCCCCGAGGGCTCGGGGCTTTTTATTATGTAGCCCCGAGGGCTCGGGGCTATTTTTTATTTAGCCCCGAGGGCTCGGGGCTTTTTATTATGTAGCCCCGAGGGCTCGGGGCTATTTCTTATTTAGCCCCGAGGGCTCGGGGCTATTTTTTATTCAGCTCTGAGGGCTCGGGGCTATTTTTTATTCAGCCCCGAGGGCTCGGGGCTATTTTTATTTGGCCCCGAGGGCTCGGGGCTTTTTATTATGTAGCTCCGAGGGCTCGGGGCTATTTTTTATTTAGCCCCGAGGGCTCGGGGCTATTTTTCATTTAGCCCCGAGGGCTCGGGACTTTTTATTATGTAGCTCCGAGGGCTCGGGGCTATTTTTTATTTAGCCCCGAGGGCTTGGGGCATTTTATTATTTAGCCCCGAGGGCTCGGGGCTATTTTTTATTTAGCCCCGAGGACTCGGGGCTATTATTTATTTAGCCCCGAGGGCTCGGGGCTTTTTATTATTCAGCCCCGAAGGCTCGGGGCTATTTTTTATGTAGCCCTGAGGGCTCGGGGCTATTTTTCATTTAGCCCCGAGCCCTCGGGGCTAAATAAAAAATAGCCCCGAGGGCTCGGGGCTTTTTTTTATTTAGCCCCGAGGGCTCGGGGCTTTTTATTATTTAGCCCCGAGGGCTCGGGGCTATTTCTTATTTAGCCCCGAAGGCTCGGGGCTTTTTATTGTTTAGCCCCGAGGGCTCGGGGCTTTTTATTATTTAGCCCCGAGGGCTCGGGGCTTTTTATTATGTAGCCCCGAAGGCTCGGTGCTATTTTTGATGTAGCCCCCAGGGCTCGGGGCTATTTTTTATTTAGCCCCGAGGGCTCGGGGCTTTTTATTATTTAGCCCCGAAGGCTCGGGGCTATTTTTTAGTTAGCCCCGAAGGCTCCGGGCTTCTTATTATTTAGCTCCGAGGGCTCGGAGCTATTTTTTATGTAGCCCCGAGGGCTCGGGGCTTTTTTTTATTTAGCCCCGAGGGCTTGGGGCTTTTTATTATTTAGCCCCGAGATCTCGGGGCTTTTCATTATTCAGCCCCGAGGGCTCGGGGCTATTTTTTATTTAGCCCCGAGGGCTCGGGGCTATTTTTTATTCAGCCCCGAGGGCTCGGGGCTATTTTTTATTTGGCCCCGAGGGCTCGGGGCTTTTTATTATGTAGCCCCAAGGGCTCGGGGCTATTTTTTATTTAGCCCCGAGGGCTCGGGGCTTCTTATTATTTAGCCCCGAGGGCTCGGGGCTTTTTATTATTTAGCCCCGAGGGCTCGGGGCTATTTTCTATTTAGCCCCGAGGGCTTGGGGCTATTTTTTATTTAGCCCCGAGGGCTCGGGGCTTTTTATTATGTAGCCCCAAGGGCTCGGGGCTATTTTTTATTTAGCCCCAAGGGCTCGGGGCTTCTTAGTATTTAGCTCCGAGGGCTCGGAGCTATTTTTTATGTAGCCCCGAGGGCTCGGGGCTTTTTTTTATTTAGCCCCGAGGGCTCGGGGCTTTTTATTATTTAGCCCCGAGATCTCGGGGCTTTTCATTATTCAGCCCCGAGGGCTCGGGGCTATTTTTTCTTTAGCCCCGAGGGCTCGGGGTTTTTTATTATTTAGCCCCGAGGGCTCGGGGCTTTTTATTATTTAGCCCCGAGGGCTCGGGGCTTTTTATTATGTAGCCCCGAGGGCTCGGGGCTATTTTTTATTTAGCCCCGAGGGCTCGGGGCTTTTTATTATGTAGCCCCGAGGGCTCGGGGCTATTTCTTATTTAGCCCCGAGGGCTCGGGGCTATTTTTTATTCAGCTCTGAGGGCTCAGGGCTATTTTTTATTTAGCCCCGAGGGCTCGGGGCTTTTTTTTTTTAGCCCCGAGGGCTCGGGGCTTTTTATTATTTAGCCCCGAAGGCTCGGGGCTATTTCTTATTTAGCCCCGAGGGCTCGGGGCTTTTATATTGTTTAGCCCCGAGGGCTCGGGGCTTTTTATTATTTAGCCCCGAGGGCTCGGGGCTTTTTATTATGTAGCCCCGAAGGCTCGGAGCTATTTTTTATGTAGCCCCCAGGGCTCGGGGCTATTTTTTATTTAGCCCCGAGGGCTCGGGGCTTTTTATTATTTAGCCCCGAGGGCTCGGGGCGATTTTTTATGTAGCCCCGAGGGCTCGGGGCTATTTTTTATTTAGCCCCGAGGGCTCGGGACTTTTTATTATGTAGCTCCGAGGGCTCATGGCTATTTTTTATTTAGCCCCGAGGGCTTGGGGCATTTTATTATTTAGCCCCGAGGGCTCGGGGCTATTTTTTATTTAGCCCCGAGGGCTCGGGGCTATTATTTATTTAGCCCCGAGGGTTCGGGGCTTTTTATTATTTAGCCCCGAAGGCTCGGGGCTATTTTTTATGTAGCCCTGAGGGCTCGGGGCTATTTTTCATTTAGCCCCGAGGGCTCGGGGCTTTTTATTATCTAGCCCCGAGGGCTCGGGGCTATTTCTTATTTAGCCCCGAGGGCTCGGGGCTTTTTATTATTTAGCCCCGAGGGCTCGGGGCTTATTATTATTTAGCCCCGAGGGCTCAGGGCTATTTTTTATTTAGCCCCGAGGGCTCGGGGCTTTTTTTTTTTAGCCCCGAGGGCTCGGGGCTTTTTATTATTTAGCCCCGAGGGCTCGGGGCTATTTCTTATTTAGCCCCGAGGGCTCGGGGCTTTTTATTGTTTAGCCCCGAGGGCTCGGGGCTTTTTATTATTTAGCCCCGAGGGCTCGGGGCTTTTTATTATGTAGCCCCGAAGGCTCGGAGCTATTTTTTATGTAGCCCCCAAGACTCGGGGCTATTTTTTATTTAGCCCCGAGGGCTCGGGGCTTTTTATTATTTAGCCCCGAGGGCTCGGGGCTATTTTTTATGTAGCCCCGAGGGCTCGGGGCTTTTTTTTATTTAGCCCCGAGGGCTCGGGGCTTTTTATTATTCAGCCCCGAGGGCTCGGGGCTATTTTTTATTTAGCCCCGAGGGCTCGGGGCTTTTTATTATTTAGCCCCGAGGGCTCGGGGCTATTTTTTATTCAGCCCCGAGGGCTCGGGGCTATTTTTTATTAGGCCCCGAGGGCTCGGGGCTTTTTATTATTTAGCCCCGAGGGCTCGGGGCTATTTCTTATTTAGCCCCGAGGGCTCGGGGCTTTTTATTGTTTAGCCCCGAGGGCTCGGGGCTTTTTATTATTTAGCCCCGAGGGCTCGGGGCTTTTTATTATGTAGCCCCGAAGGCTCGGAGCTATTTTTTATGTAGCCCCCAAGGCTCGGGGCTATTTTTTATTTAGCCCCGAGGGCTCGGGGCTTTTTATTATTTAGCCCCGAGAACTCGGGGCTTTTCATTATTCAGCCCCGAGGGCTCGGGGCTATTGTTTATTTAGCCCCGAGGGCTCGGGGCTTTTTATTATTTAGCCCCGAGGGCTCGGGGCTATTTTTTATTCAGCCCCGAGGGCTCGGGGCTATTTTTTATTTGGCCCCGAGGGCTCGGGTCTTTTTATTATGTAGCCCCAAGGGCTCGGGGCTATTTTTTATTTAGCCCCGAGGGCTCGGGGCTTCTTATTATTTAGCCCCGAGGGCTCGGGGCTTTTTATTATTTAGCCCCGAGGGCTCGGGGCTATTTTCTATTTAGCCCCGAGGGCTTGTGGCTTTTTATTATCTCGCCCCGAGGGCTTGGGGCTATTTTTTATTTAGCCCCGAGGGTTCGGGGCTTATTATTATTTAGCCCCGAGGGCTCAGGGCTATTTTTTATTTAGCCCTGAGGGCTCGGGGCTATTTTTCATTTAGCCCCGAGGGCTTGGGGCTTTTTATTATCTAGCCCCGAGGGCTCGGGGCTATTTCTTATTTAGCCCCGAGGGCTCGGGGCTTTTTATTATTTAGCCCCGAGGGCTCGGGGCTTTTTATTATTTAGCCCCGAGGGCTCGGGGCTTTTTATTATGTAGCCCCGAGGGCTCGGGGCTATTTTTTATGTAGCCCCGAGGGCTCGGGGCTATTTTTTATTTAGCCTCGAGGGCTCGGGCTTTTTATTATTTAGCCCCGAGGGCTCGGGGCTATTTTTTATTCAGCCCCGAGGGCTCAGGGCTTTTCATTATTTAGCCCCGAGGGCTCGGGGCTATTTTTTATCTAGCCCCGAGGGCTCGGGACTTTTTATTATGTAATTTATTTTGTAGGAAATCGGCCATAGTTATTTAGCCCTGAGGGCTCGGGGCTATTTTTTATTTAGCCCCGAGGGCTCGGGGCTTTTGATTATTTAGCCCCGAGGGCTCGGGGCTTATTATTATTTAGCCCCGAGGGCTCAGGGCTATTTTTTATTTAGCCCCGAGGGCTCGGGGCTTTTTTTTTTTAGCCCCGAGGGCTCGGGGCTTTTTCATATTTAGCCCCGAGGGCTCGGGGCTATTTCTTATTTAGCCCCGAGGGCTCGGGGCTTTTTATTGTTTAGCCCCGAGGGCTCGGGGCTTTTTATTATGTAGCCCCGAAGGCTCGGAGCTATTTTTTATGTAGCCCCCAGGGCTCGGGGCTATTTTTTATTTAGCCCCGAGGGCTCGGGGCTATTTTTCATGTAGCCCCGAGGACTTGGGGCTCTTTATCATTCAGCTCCGAGGGCTCGGGGCTATTTTTTATTTAGCCCTGAGGGCTCGGGGCTTTTTATTATTTAGCCCCGAGGGCTCGGGGCTATTTTTTATTCAGCCCCGAGGGCTCGGGGCTATTTTTTATTTGGCCCCGAGGGCTCGGGGCTTTTTATTATGTAGCTCCGAGGGCTCGGGGCTATTTTTTATTTAGCCCCGAGGGCTTGGGGCATTTTATTATTTAGCTCCGAGGGCTCGGGGCTATTTTTTATTTAGCCCCGAGGGCTTGGGGCATTTTATTATTTAGCCCCGAGGGCTCGGGGCTATTTTTTATTTAGCCCCGAGGGCTCGGGGCTTTTTTTTATTTAGCCCCGAGGGCTCGGGGCTTTTTATTATTTAGCCCCGAGGGCTCGGGGCTATTTCTTATTCAGCCCCGAAGGCTCGGGGCTTTTTATTGTTTAGCCCCGAGGGCTCGGGGCTTTTTATTATTTAGCCCCGAGGGCTCGGGGCTTTTTATTATGTAGCCCCGAAGGCTCGGTGCTATTTTTGATGTAGCCCCCAGGGCTCGGGGCTATTTTTTTTTAGCCCCGAGGGCTCGGGGCTTTTTATTATTTAGCCCCGAGGGCTCGGGGCTATTTTTTAATTAGCCCCGAGGGTTCGGGGCTTTTTATTATTTAGCCCCGAGGGCTCGGGGCTTTTTAAAATGTAGCCCCGAGGGCTCGGGGCTATTTTTCATTTAGCCCCGAGGGCTCGGGGCTATTTTTTATTCAGCCCCGAGGGCTCGGGGCTTTTTAAAATGTAGCCCCGAGGGCTCGGGCCTATTTTTTATTTAGCCACGAGGGTTCGGGGCTTTTTATTATTTAGCCCCGAGGGCTCGGGGCTTTTTAAAATGTAGCCCCGAGGGCTCGGGGCTATTTCTTATTTAGCCCCGAGGGCTCGGGGCTATTTTTTATTTATCCCCGAGGGCTTGGGGCATTTTATTATTTAGCCCCGAGGGCTCGGGGCTATTTTCTATTTAGCCCCGAGGGCTCGGGGCTTTTTTTTATTTAGCCCCGAGGGCTCGGGGCTTTTCATTATTTAGCCCCGAGGGCTCGGGGCTATTTCTTATTTAGCCCCGAAGGCTCGGGGCTTTTTATTGTTTAGCCCCGAGTGCTCGGGGCTTTTTATTATTTAGCCCCGAGGGCTCGGGGCTTTTTATTATGTAGCCCCGAAGGCTCGGTGCTATTTTTGATGTAGCCCCCAGGGCTCGGGGCTATTTTTTATTTAGCCCCGAGGGCTCGGGGCTTTTTATTATTTAGCCCCGAAGGCTCGGGGCTATTTCTTATTTAGCCCCGAAGGCTCGGGGCTTCTTATTATTTAGCTCCGAGGGCTCGGAGCTATTTTTTATGTAGCCCCGAGGGCTCGGGGCTTTTTTTTATTTAGCCTCGAGGGCTTGGGGCTTTTTATTATTTAGCCCCGAGATCTCGGGGCTTTTCATTATTCAGCCCCGAGGGCTCGGGGCTATTTTTTATTTAGCCCCGAGGGCTCGGGGCTTTTTATTATTTAGCCCCGAGGGCTCGGGGCTATTTTTTATTCAGCCCCGAGGGCTCGGGGCTATTTTTTATTTGGCCCCGAGGGCTCGGGGCTTTTTATTATGTAGCCCCAAGGGCTCGGGGCTATTTTTTATTTAGCCCCGAGGGCTCGGGGCTTCTTATTATTTAGCCCCGAGGGCTCGGGGCTTTTTATTATTTAGCCCCGAGGGCTCGGGGCTATTTTCTATTTAGCCCCGAGGGCTTGGGGCTATTTTTTATTTAGCCCCGAGGGCTCGGGGCTTTTTATTATTTAGCCCCGAGGGCTCGGGGCTTTTTATTATGTAGCCCCGAGGGCTCGGGGCTATTTTTTATTTAGCCCCGAGGGCTCGGGGCTTTTTATTATGTAGCCCCGAGGGCTCGGGGCTATTTCTTATTTAGCCCCGAGGGCTCGGGGCTATTTTTTATTCAGCTCTGAGGGCTCAGGGCTATTTTTTATTTAGCCCCGAGGGCTCGGGGCTTTTTTTTTTTAGCCCCGAGGGCTCGGGGCTTTTTATTATTTAGCCCCGAAGGCTCGGGGCTATTTCTTATTTAGCCCCGAGGGCTCGGGGCTTCTATATTGTTTAGCCCCGAGGGCTCGGGGCTTTTTATTATTTAGCCCCGAGGGCTCGGGGCTTTTTATTATGTAGCCCCGAAGGCTCGGAGCTATTTTTTATGTAGCCCCCAGGGCTCGGGGCTATTTTTTATTTAGCCCCGAGGGCTCGGGGCTTTTTATTATTTAGCCCCGAGGGCTCGGGGTGATTTTTTATGTAGCCCCGAGGGCTCGGGGCTATTTTTTATTTAGCCCCGAGGGCTCGGGACTTTTTATTATGTAGCCCTGAGGGCTCGGGGCTATTTTTCATTTAGCCCCGAGGGCTCGGGGCTTTTTATTATCTAGCCCCGAGGGCTCGGGGCTATTTCTTATTTAGCCCCGAGGGCTCGGGGCTTTTTATTATTTAGCCCCGAGGGTTCGGGGCTTATTATTATTTAGCCCCGAGGGCTCAGGGCTATTTTTTATTTAGCCCCGAGGGCTCGGGGCTTTTTTTTTTTAGCCCCGAGGGCTCGGGGCTTTTTATTATTTAGCCCCGAGGGCTCGGGGCTATTTCTTATTTAGCCCCGAGGGCTCGGGGCTTTTTATTGTTTAGCCCCGAGGGCTCGGGGCTTTTTATTATTTAGCCCCGAGGGCTCGGGGCTTTTTATTATGTAGCCCCGAAGGCTCGGAGCTATTTTTTATGTAGCCCCCAAGGCTCGGGGCTATTTTTTATTTAGCCCCGAGGGCTCGGGGCTTTTTATTATTTAGCCCCGAGGGCTCGGGGCTATTTTTTATGTAGCCCCGAGGGCTCGGGGCTTTTTTTTATTTAGCCCCGAGGGCTCGGGGCTTTTTATTATTCAGCCCCGAGGGCTCGGGGCTATTTTTTATTTAGCCCCGAGGGCTCGGGGCTTTTTATTATTTAGCCCCGAGGGCTCGGGGCTATTTTTTATTCAGCCCCGAGGGCTCGGGGCTATTTTTTATTTGGCCCCGAGGGCTCGGGGCTTTTTATTATGTAGCCCCAAGGGCTCGGGGCTATTTTTTATTTAGCCCCGAGGGCTCGGGGCTTCTTATTATTTAGCCCCGAGGGCTCGGGGCTTTTTATTATTTAGCCCCGAGGGCTCGGGGCTATTTTCTATTTAGCCCCGAGGGCTTGTGGCTTTTTATTATCTCGCCCCGAGGGCCTGGGGCTATTTTTTATTTAGCCCCGAGGGCTCGGGGCTTTTTATGATTTAGCCCCGAGGGCTCGGGGCTTTTTATTATTTAGCCCCGAGGGCTCGGGGCTTTTTATTATTTAGCCCCGAGGGCTCGGGGTTTTTTATTATGTAGCCCCGAGGGCTCGGGGCTATTTTTTATGTAGCCCCGAGGGCTCGGGGCTATTTTTTATTTAGCCCCGAGGGTTCGGGGCTTTTTATTATTTAGCCCCGAGGGCTCGGGGCTTTTTAAAATGTAGCCCCGAGGGCTCGGCGCTATTTTTCATTCAGCCCCGAGGGCTCGGGGCTATTTTTTATTCAGCCCCGAGGGCTCGGGGCTTTTTAAAATGTAGCCCCGAGGGCTCGGGGCTATTTTTCATTTAGCCCCGAGGGTTCGGGGCTTCTTATTATTTAGCCGCGAGGGCTCGGGGCTTTTTATTATTTAGCCCCGAGGGCTCGGGGCTTTTTATTATTTAGCCCCGAGGGCTCGGGGCTTTTTATTTTCTAGCCCCGAGGGCTCGAGGCTATTTTTTATTTAGCCCCGAGGGCTCGGGGCTTTTTATTATGTAGCCCCGAGGGCTCGGGGCTATTTCTTATTTAGCGCCGAGGGCTCGGGGCTATTTTTTATTCAGCTCTGAGGGCTCGGGGCTATTTTTTTTTAGCCCCGAGGGCTCGGGGCTCTTTATTATTTAGCCCCGAGGGCTCGGGGCTTTTTATTATTTAGCCCCGAGGGCTCGGGGCTTTTTATTATGTAGCCCCGAGGGCTCGGGGCTATTTCTTATTTAGCCCCGAGGGCTCGGGGCTATTTTTTATTCAGCTCTGAGGGCTCGGGGCTATTTTTTTTTAGCCCCGAGGGCTCGGGGCTTTTTACTATTTAGCCCCGAGGGCTCGGGGCTTTTTATTATTTAGCCCCGAGGGCTCGAGGCTATTTTTTATTTAGCCCCGAGGGCTAGGGGGTATTTTTTATTCAGCTCTGAGGGCTCGGGGCTATTTTTTTTTAGCCCCGAGGGCTCGGGGCTTTTTATTATTTAGCCCCGAGGGCTCGGGGCTTTTTATTATTTAGCCCCGAGGGCTCGGGGCTTTTTATTATGTAGCCCCGAGGGCTCGGGGCTATTTTTTATTTAGCCCCGAGGGCTCGGGGCTTTTTATTATGTAGCCCCGAGGGCTCGGGGCTATTTCTTATTTAGCCCCGAGGGCTCGGGGCTATTTGTTATTCAGCTCTGAGGGCTCGGGGCTATTTTTTATTCAGCCCCGAGGGCTCGGGGCTATTTTTTATTTGGCCCCGAGGGCTCGGGGCTTTTTATTATGTAGCTCCGAGGGCTCGGGGCTATTTTTTATTTAGCCCCGAGGGCTCGGGGCTATTTTTTATTTAGCCCCGAGGGCTCGGGACTTTTTATTATGTAGCTCCGAGGGCTCGGGGCTATTTTTTATTTAGCCCCGAGGGCTTGGGGCATTTTATTATTTAGCCCCGAGGGCTCGGGGCTATTTTTTATTTAGCCCCGAGGACTCGGGGCTATTATTTATTTAGCCCCGAGGGCTCGGGGCTTTTTATTATTCAGCCCCGAAGGCTCGGGGCTATTTTTTATGTAGCCCTGAGGGCTCGGGGCTATTTTTCATTTAGCCCCGAGCCCTCGGGGCTAAATAAAAAATAGCCCCGAGGGCTCGGGGCTTTTTTTTATTTAGCCCCGAGGGCTCGGGGCTTTTTATTATTTAGCCCCGAGGGCTCGGGGCTATTTCTTATTTAGCCCCGAAGGCTCGGGGCTTTTTATTGTTTAGCCCCGAGGGCTCGGGGCTTTTTATTATTTAGCCCCGAGGGCTCGGGGCTTTTTATTATGTAGCCCCGAAGGCTCGGTGCTATTTTTGATGTAGCCCCCAGGGCTCGGGGCTATTTTTTATTTAGCCCCGAGGGCTCGGGGCTTTTTATTATTTAGCCCCGAAGGCTCGGGGCTATTTTTTAGTTAGCCCCGAAGGCTCCGGGCTTCTTATTATTTAGCTCCGAGGGCTCGGAGCTATTTTTTATGTAGCCCCGAGGGCTCGGGGCTTTTTTTTATTTAGCCCCGAGGGCTTGGGGCTTTTTATTATTTAGCCCCGAGATCTCGGGGCTTTTCATTATTCAGCCCCGAGGGCTCGGGGCTATTTTTTATTTAGCCCCGAGGGCTCGGGGCTATTTTTTATTCAGCCCCGAGGGCTCGGGGCTATTTTTTATTTGGCCCCGAGGGCTCGGGGCTTTTTATTATGTAGCCCCAAGGGCTCGGGGCTATTTTTTATTTAGCCCCGAGGGCTCGGGGCTTCTTATTATTTAGCCCCGAGGGCTCGGGGCTTTTTATTATTTAGCCCCGAGGGCTCGGGGCTATTTTCTATTTAGCCCCGAGGGCTTGGGGCTATTTTTTATTTAGCCCCGAGGGCTCGGGGCTTTTTATTATGTAGCCCCAAGGGCTCGGGGCTATTTTTTATTTAGCCCCAAGGGCTCGGGGCTTCTTAGTATTTAGCTCCGAGGGCTCGGAGCTATTTTTTATGTAGCCCCGAGGGCTCGGGGCTTTTTTTTATTTAGCCCCGAGGGCTCGGGGCTTTTTATTATTTAGCCCCGAGATCTCGGGGCTTTTCATTATTCAGCCCCGAGGGCTCGGGGCTATTTTTTCTTTAGCCCCGAGGGCTCGGGGTTTTTTATTATTTAGCCCCGAGGGCTCGGGGCTTATTATTATTTAGCCCCGAGGGCTCGGGGCTTTTTATTATGTAGCCCCGAGGGCTCGGGACTATTTTTTATTTAGCCCCGAGGGCTCGGGGCTTTTTATTATGTAGCCCCGAGGGCTCGGGGCTATTTCTTATTTAGCCCCGAGGGCTCGGGGCTATTTTTTATTCAGCTCTGAGGGCTCAGGGCTATTTTTTATTTAGCCCCGAGGGCTCGGGGCTTTTTTTTTTTAGCCCCGAGGGCTCGGGGCTTTTTATTATTTAGCCCCGAAGGCTCGGGGCTATTTCTTATTTAGCCCCGAGGGCTCGGGGCTTTTATATTGTTTAGCCCCGAGGGCTCGGGGCTTTTTATTATTTAGCCCCGAGGGCTCGGGGCTTTTTATTATGTAGCCCCGAAGGCTCGGAGCTATTTTTTATGTAGCCCCCAGGGCTCGGGGCTATTTTTTATTTAGCCCCGAGGGCTCGGGGCTTTTTATTATTTAGCCCCGAGGGCTCGGGGCGATTTTTTATGTAGCCCCGAGGGCTCGGGGCTATTTTTTATTTAGCCCCGAGGGCTCGGGACTTTTTATTATGTAGCTCCGAGGGCTCATGGCTATTTTTTATTTAGCCCCGAGGGCTTGGGGCATTTTATTATTTAGCCCCGAGGGCTCGGGGCTATTTTTTATTTAGCCCCGAGGGCTCGGGGCTATTATTTATTTAGCCCCGAGGGTTCGGGGCTTTTTATTATTTAGCCCCGAAGGCTCGGGGCTATTTTTTATGTAGCCCTGAGGGCTCGGGGCTATTTTTCATTTAGCCCCGAGGGCTCGGGGCTTTTTATTATCTAGCCCCGAGGGCTCGGGGCTATTTCTTATTTAGCCCCGAGGGCTCGGGGCTTTTTATTATTTAGCCCCGAGGGCTCGGGGCTTATTATTATTTAGCCCCGAGGGCTCAGGGCTATTTTTTATTTAGCCCCGAGGGCTCGGGGCTTTTTTTTTTTAGCCCCGAGGGCTCGGGGCTTTTTATTATTTAGCCCCGAGGGCTCGGGGCTATTTCTTATTTAGCCCCGAGGGCTCGGGGCTTTTTATTGTTTAGCCCCGAGGGCTCGGGGCTTTTTATTATTTAGCCCCGAGGGCTCGGGGCTTTTTATTATGTAGCCCCGAAGGCTCGGAGCTATTTTTTATGTAGCCCCCAAGGCTCGGGGCTATTTTTTATTTAGCCCCGAGGGCTCGGGGCTTTTCATTATTTAGCCCCGAGGGCTCGGGGCTATTTTTTATGTAGCCCCGAGGGCTCGGGGCTTTTTTTTATTTAGCCCCGAGGGCTCGGGGCTTGTTATTATTCAGCCCCGAGGGCTCGGGGCTATTTTTTATTTAGCCCCGAGGGCTCGGGGCTTTTTATTATTTAGCCCCGAGGGCTCGGGGCTATTTTTTATTCAGCCCCGAGGGCTCGGGGCTATTTTTTATTTGGCCCCGAGGGCTCGGGGCTTTTTATTATGTAGCCCCAAGGGCTCGGGGCTATTTTTTATTTAGCCCCGAGGGCTCGGGGCTTCTTATTATTTAGCCCCGAGGGCTCGGGGCTTTTTATTATTTAGCCCCGAGGGCTCGGGGCTATTTTCTATTTAGCCCCGAGGGCTTGTGGCTTTTTATTATCTCGCCCCGAGGGCCTGGGGCTATTTTTTATTTAGCCCCGAGGGCTCGGGGCTTTTTATGATTTAGCCCCGAGGGCTCGGGGCTTTTTATTATTTAGCCCCGAGGGCTCGGGGCTTTTTATTATTTAGCCCCGAGGGCTCGGGGTTTTTTATTATGTAGCCCCGAGGGCTCGGGGCTATTTTTTATGTAGCCCCGAGGGCTCGGGGCTATTTTTTATTTAGCCCCGAGGGTTCGGGGCTTTTTATTATTTAGCCCCGAGGGCTCGGGGCTTTTTAAAATGTAGCCCCGAGGGCTCGGCGCTATTTTTCATTCAGCCCCGAGGGCTCGGGGCTATTTTTTATTCAGCCCCGAGGGCTCGGGGCTTTTTAAAATGTAGCCCCGAGGGCTCGGGGCTATTTTTCATTTAGCCCCGAGGGTTCGGGGCTTCTTATTATTTAGCCCCGAGGGCTCGGGGCTTTTTATTATTTAGCCCCGAGGGCTCGGGGCTTTTTATTATGTAGCCCCGAGGGCTCGGGGCTATTTCTTATTTAGCCCCGAGGGTTCGGGGCTTTTTATTATTTAGCCCCGAGGGCTCGGGGCTTTTTATTTTCTAGCCCCGAGGGCTCGAGGCTATTTTTTATTTAGCCCCGAGGGCTCGGGGCTTTTTATTATGTAGCCCCGAGGGCTCGGGGCTATTTCTTATTTAGCGCCGAGGGCTCGGGGCTATTTTTTATTCAGCTCTGAGGGCTCGGGGCTATTTTTTTTTAGCCCCGAGGGCTCGGGGCTCTTTATTATTTAGCCCCGAGGGCTCGGGGCTTTTTATTATTTAGCCCCGAGGGCTCGGGGCTTTTTATTATGTAGCCCCGAGGGCTCGGGGCTATTTCTTATTTAGCCCCGAGGGCTCGGGGCTATTTTTTATTCAGCTCTGAGGGCTCGGGGCTATTTTTTTTTAGCCCCGAGGGCTCGGGGCTTTTTACTATTTAGCCCCGAGGGCTCGGGGCTTTTTATTATTTAGCCCCGAGGGCTCGAGGCTATTTTTTATTTAGCCCCGAGGGCTAGGGGGTATTTTTTATTCAGCTCTGAGGGCTCGGGGCTATTTTTTTTTAGCCCCGAGGGCTCGGGGCTTTTTATTATTTAGCCCCGAGGGCTCGGGGCTTTTTATTATTTAGCCCCGAGGGCTCGGGGCTTTTTATTATGTAGCCCCGAGGGCTCGGGGCTATTTTTTATTTAGCCCCGAGGGCTCGGGGCTTTTTATTATGTAGCCCCGAGGGCTCGGGGCTATTTCTTATTTAGCCCCGAGGGCTCGGGGCTATTTTTTATTCAGCTCTGAGGGCTCGGGGCTATTTTTTATTCAGCCCCGAGGGCTCGGGGCTATTTTTTATTTGGCCCCGAGGGCTCGGGGCTTTTTATTATGTAGCTCCGAGGGCTCGGGGCTATTTTTTATTTAGCCCCGAGGGCTCGGGGCTATTTTTTATTTAGCCCCGAGGGCTCGGGACTTTTTATTATGTAGCTCCGAGGGCTCGGGGCTATTTTTTATTTAGCCCCGAGGGCTTGGGGCATTTTATTATTTAGCCCCGAGGGCTCGGGGCTATTTTTTATTTAGCCCCGAGGACTCGGGGCTATTATTTATTTAGCCCCGAGGGCTCGGGGCTTTTTATTATTCAGCCCCGAAGGCTCGGGGCTATTTTTTATGTAGCCCTGAGGGCTCGGGGCTATTTTTCATTTAGCCCCGAGCCCTCGGGGCTAAATAAAAAATAGCCCCGAGGGCTCGGGGCTTTTTTTTATTTAGCCCCGAGGGCTCGGGGCTTTTTATTATTTAGCCCCGAGGGCTCGGGGCTATTTCTTATTTAGCCCCGAAGGCTCGGGGCTTTTTATTGTTTAGCCCCGAGGGCTCGGGGCTTTTTATTATTTAGCCCCGAGGGCTCGGGGCTTTTTATTATGTAGCCCCGAAGGCTCGGTGCTATTTTTGATGTAGCCCCCAGGGCTCGGGGCTATTTTTTATTTAGCCCCGAGGGCTCGGGGCTTTTTATTATTTAGCCCCGAAGGCTCGGGGCTATTTTTTAGTTAGCCCCGAAGGCTCCGGGCTTCTTATTATTTAGCTCCGAGGGCTCGGAGCTATTTTTTATGTAGCCCCGAGGGCTCGGGGCTTTTTTTTATTTAGCCCCGAGGGCTTGGGGCTTTTTATTATTTAGCCCCGAGATCTCGGGGCTTTTCATTATTCAGCCCCGAGGGCTCGGGGCTATTTTTTATTTAGCCCCGAGGGCTCGGGGCTTTTTATTATTTAGCCCCGACGGCTCGGGGCTATTTTTTATTCAGCCCCGAGGGCTCGGGGCTATTTTTTATTTGGCCCCGAGGGCTCGGGGCTTTTTATTATGTAGCCCCAAGGGCTCGGGGCTATTTTTTATTTAGCCTACAGGGCTCGGGGCTTCTTATTATTTAGCCCCGAGGGCTCGGGGCTTTTTATTATTTAGCCCCGAGGGCTCGGGGCTATTTTCTATTTAGCCCCGAGGGCTTGGGGCTATTTTTTATTTAGCCCCGAGGGCTCGGAGCTTTTTATTATGTAGCCCCAAGGGCTCGGGGCTATTTTTTATTTAGCCCCGAGGGCTCGGGGCTTCTTAGTATTTAGCTCCGAGGGCTCGGAGCTATTTTTTATGTAGCCCCGAGGGCTCGGGGCTTTTTTTTATTTAGCCCCGAGGGCTCGGGGCTTTTTATTATTTAGCCCCGAGATCTCGGGGCTTTTCATTATTCAGCCCCGAGGGCTCGGGGCTATTTTTTATTTAGCCCCGAGGGCTCGGGGCTTTTTATTATTTAGCCCCGAGGGCTCGGGGCTTTTTATTATTTAGCCCCGAGGGCTCGGGGCTTTTTATTATGTAGCCCCGAGGGCTCGGGGCTATTTTTTATTTAGCCCCGAGGGCTCGGGGCTTTTTATTATGTAGCCCCGAGGGCTCGGGGCTATTTCTTATTTAGCCCCGAGGGCTTGGGGCATTTTATTATTTAGCCCCGAGGGCTCGGGGCTATTTTTTATTTAGCCCCGAGGGCTCGGGGCTATTATTTATTTAGCCCCGAGGGCTCGGGGCTTTTTATTATGTAGCCCCGAGGGCTCGGGGCTATTATTTATTTAGCCCCGAGGGCTCGGGGCTTTTTATTATGTAGCCCCAAGGGCTCGGGGCTATTTTTTATTTAGCCCCGAGGGCTCGGGGCTTCTTAGTATTTAGCTCCGAGGGCTCGGAGCTATTTTTTATGTAGCCCCGAGGGCTCGGGGCTTTTTTTTATTTAGCCCCGAGGGCTCGGGGCTTTTTATTATTTAGCCCCGAGGGCTCGGGGCTTTTTATTATGTAGCTCCGAGGGCTCGGGGCTTTTTATTATGTAGCCCCGAGGGCTCGGGGCTATTTTTTATTTAGCCCCGAGGGCTCGGGGCTTTTTATTATGTAGCCCCGAGGGCTCGGGGCTATTTCTTATTTAGCCCCGAGGGCTTGGGGCATTTTATTATTTAGCCCCGAGGGCTCGGGGCTATTTTTTATTTAGCCCCGAGGGCTCGGGGCTATTATTTATTTAGCCCCGAGGGCTCGGGGCTTTTTATTATGTAGCCCCAAGGGCTCAGGGCTATTTTTTATTTAGCCCCGAGGGCTCGGGGCTTCTTAGTATTTAGCTCCGAGGGCTCGGAGCTATTTTTTATGTAGCCCCGAGGGCTCGGGGCTTTTTTTTATTTAGCCCCGAGGGCTCGGGGCTTTTTATTATTTAGCCCCGAGATCTCGAGGCTTTTCATTATTCAGCCCCGAGGGCTCGGGGCTATTTTTTATTTAGCCCCGAGGGCTCGGGGCTTTTTATTATTTAGCCCCGAGGGCTCGGGGCTTTTTATTATTTAGCCCCGAGGGCTCGGGGCTTTTTATTATGTAGCCCCGAGGGCTCGGGGCTATTTTTTATTTAGCCCCGAGGGCTCGGAGCTTTTTATTATGTAGCCCCGAGGGCTCGGGGCTATTTCTTATTTAGCCCCGAGGGCTCGGGGCTATTTTTTATGTAGCCCCGAGGGCTCGGGGCTATTTTTTATTTAGCCCCGAGGGCTCGGGACTTTTTATTATGTAGCTCCGAGGGCTCGGGGCTATTTTTTATTTAGCCCCGAGGGCTTGGGGCATTTTATTATTTAGCCCCGAGGGCTCGGGGCTATTTTTTATTTAGCCCCGAGGGCTCGGGGCTATTATTTATTTAGCCCCGAGGGCTCGGGGCTTTTTATTATTTAGCCCCGAAGGCTCGGGGCTATTATTTATTTAGCCCCGAGGGCTCGGGGCTTTTTATTATTTAGCCCCGAGGGCTCGGGGCTTATTATTATTTAGCCCCGAGGGCTCAGGGCTATTTTTTATTTAGCCCCGAGGGCTCGGGGCTTTTTTTTTTAGCCCCGAGGGCTCGGGGCTTTTTATTATTTAGCCCCGAGGGCTCGGGGCTATTTCTTATTTAGCCCCGAGGGCTCGGGGCTTTTTATTGTTTAGCCCCGAGGGCTCGGGGCTTTTTATTATTTAGCCCCGAGGGCTCGGGGCTTTTTATTATGTAGCCCCGAAGGCTCGGAGCTATTTTTTATGTAGCCCCCAGGGCTCGGGGCTATTTTTTATTTAGCCCCGAGGGCTCGGGGCTTTTTATTATTTAGCCCCGAGGGCTCGGGGCTATTTCTTATTTAGCCCCGAAGGCTCGGGGCTTTTTATTGTTTAGCCCCGAGGGCTCGGGGCTTTTTATTATTTAGCCCCGAGGGCTCGGGGCTTTTTATTATGTAGCCCCGAAGGCTCGGTGCTATTTTTGATGTAGCCCCCAGGGCTCGGGGCTATTTTTTATTTAGCCCCGAGGGCTCGGGGCTTTTTATTATTTAGCCCCGAAGGCTCGGGGCTATTTTTTAGTTAGCCCCGAAGGCTCCGGGCTTCTTATTATTTAGCTCCGAGGGCTCGGAGCTATTTTTTATGTAGCCCCGAGGGCTCGGGGCTTTTTTTTATTTAGCCCCGAGGGCTTGGGGCTTTTTATTATTTAGCCCCGAGATCTCGGGGCTTTTCATTATTCAGCCCCGAGGGCTCGGGGCTATTTTTTATTTAGCCCCGAGGGCTCGGGGCTTTTTATTATTTAGCCCCGACGGCTCGGGGCTATTTTTTATTCAGCCCCGAGGGCTCGGGGCTATTTTTTATTTGGCCCCGAGGGCTCGGGGCTTTTTATTATGTAGCCCCAAGGGCTCGGGGCTATTTTTTATTTAGCCCCGAGGGCTCGGGGCTTCTTATTATTTAGCCCCGAGGGCTCGGGGCTTTTTATGATTTAGCCCCCAGGGCTCGGGGCTATTTTTTATTTAGCCCCGAGGGCTCGGGGCTTTTTATTATTTAGCCCCGAAGGCTCGGGGCTATTTTTTAGTTAGCCCCGAAGGCTCCGGGCTTCTTATTATTTAGCTCCGAGGGCTCGGAGCTATTTTTTATGTAGCCCCGAGGGCTCGGGGCTTTTTTTTATTTAGCCCCGAGGGCTTGGGGCTTTTTATTATTTAGCCCCGAGATCTCGGGGCTTTTCATTATTCAGCCCCGAGGGCTCGGGGCTATTTTTTATTTAGCCCCGAGGGCTCGGGGCTTTTTATTATTTAGCCCCGACGGCTCGGGGCTATTTTTTATTCAGCCCCGAGGGCTCGGGGCTATTTTTTATTTGGCCCCGAGGGCTCGGGGCTTTTTATTATGTAGCCCCAAGGGCTCGGGGCTATTTTTTATTTAGCCCCGAGGGCTCGGGGCTTCTTATTATTTAGCCCCGAGGGCTCGGGGCTTTTTATTATTTAGCCCCGAGGGCTCGGGGCTATTTTCTATTTAGCCCCGAGGGCTTGGGGCTATTTTTTATTTAGCCCCGAGGGCTCGGAGCTTTTTATTATGTAGCCCCAAGGGCTCGGGGCTATTTTTTATTTAGCCCCGAGGGCTCGGGGCTTCTTAGTATTTAGCTCCGAGGGCTCGGAGCTATTTTTTATGTAGCCCCGAGGGCTCGGGGCTTTTTTTTATTTAGCCCCGAGGGCTCGGGGCTTTTTATTATTTAGCCCCGAGATCTCGGGGCTTTTCATTATTCAGCCCCGAGGGCTCGGGGCTATTTTTTATTTAGCCCCGAGGGCTCGGGGCTTTTTATTATTTAGCCCCGAGGGCTCGGGGCTTTTTATTATTTAGCCCCGAGGGCTCGGGGCTTTTTATTATGTAGCCCCGAGGGCTCGGGGCTATTTTTTATTTAGCCCCGAGGGCTCGGGGCTTTTTATTATGTAGCCCCGAGGGCTCGGGGCTATTTCTTATTTAGCCCCGAGGGCTTGGGGCATTTTATTATTTAGCCCCGAGGCCTCGGGGCTATTTTTTATTTAGCCCCGAGGGCTCGGGGCTATTATTTATTTAGCCCCGAGGGCTCGGGGCTTTTCATTATGTAGCCCCAAGGGCTCGGGGCTATTTTTTATTTAGCCCCGAGGGCTCGGGGCTTCTTAGTATTTAGCTCCGAGGGCTCGGAGCTATTTTTTATGTAGCCCCGAGGGCTCGGGGCTTTTTTTTATTTAGCCCCGAGGGCTTGGGGCATTTTATTATTTAGCCCCGAGGGCTCGGGGCTATTTTTTATTTAGCCCCGAGGGCTCGGGGCTATTATTTATTTAGCCCCGAGGGCTCGGGGCTTTTTATTATGTAGCCCCGAGGGCTCGGGGCTATTATTTATTTAGCCCCGAGGGCTCGGGGCTTTTTATTATGTAGCCCCAAGGGCTCGGGGCTATTTTTTATTTAGCCCCGAGGGCTCGGGGCTTTTTATTATGTAGCTCCGAGGGCTCGGGGCTTTTTATTATGTAGCCCCGAGGGCTCGGGGCTATTTTTTATTTAGCCCCGAGGGCTCGGGGCTTTTTATTATGTAGCCCCGAGGGCTCGGGGCTATTTCTTATTTAGCCCCGAGGGCTTGGGGCATTTTATTATTTAGCCCCGAGGGCTCGGGGCTATTTTTTATTTAGCCCCGAGGGCTCGGGGCTATTATTTATTTAGCCCCGAGGGCTCGGGGCTTTTTATTATGTAGCCCCAAGGGCTCGGGGCTATTTTTTATTTAGCCCCGAGGGCTCGGGGCTTCTTAGTATTTAGCTCCGAGGGCTCGGAGCTATTTTTTATGTAGCCCCGAGGGCTCGGGGCTTTTTTTTATTTAGCCCCGAGGGCTCGGGGCTTTTTATTATTTAGCCCCGAGATCTCGAGGCTTTTCATTATTCAGCCCCGAGGGCTCGGGGCTATTTTTTATTTAGCCCCGAGGGCTCGGGGCTTTTCATTATTTAGCCCCGAGGGCTCGGGGCTTTTTATTATTTAGCCCCGAGGGCTCGGGGCTTTTTATTATGTAGCCCCGAGGGCTCGGGGCTATTTTTTATTTAGCCCCGAGGGCTCGGAGCTTTTTATTATGTAGCCCCGAGGGCTCGGGGCTATTTCTTATTTAGCCCCGAGGGCTCGGGGCTATTTTTTATGTAGCCCCGAGGGCTCGGGGCTATTTTTTATTTAGCCCCGAGGGCTCGGGACTTTTTATTATGTAGCTCCGAGGGCTCGGGGCTATTTTTTATTTAGCCCTGAGGGCTTGGGGCATTTTATTATTTAGCCCCGAGGGCTCGGGGCTATTTTTTATTTAGCCCCGAGGGCTCGGGGCTATTATTTATTTAGCCCCGAGGGCTCGGGGCTTTTTATTATTTAGCCCCGAAGGCTCGGGGCTATTATTTATTTAGCCCCGAGGGCTCGGGGCTTTTTATTATTTAGCCCCGAGGGCTCGGGGCTTATTATTATTTAGCCCCGAGGGCTCAGGGCTATTTTTTATTTAGCCCCGAGGGCTCGGGGCTTTTTTTTTTAGCCCCGAGGGCTCGGGGCTTTTTATTATTTAGCCCCGAGGGCTCGGGGCTATTTCTTATTTAGCCCCGAGGGCTCGGGGCTTTTTATTGTTTAGCCCCGAGGGCTCGGGGCTTTTTATTATTTAGCCCCGAGGGCTCGGGGCTTTTTATTATGTAGCCCCGAAGGCTCGGAGCTATTTTTTATGTAGCCCCCAGGGCTCGGGGCTATTTTTTATTTAGCCCCGAGGGCTCGGGGCTTTTTATTATTTAGCCCCGAGGGCTCGGGGCGATTTTTTATGTAGCCCCGAGGGCTCGGGGCTATTTTTTATTTAGCCCCGAGGGCTCGGGACTTTTTATTATGTAGCTCCGAGGGCTCGGGGCTATTTTTTATTTAGCCCCGAGGGCTTGGGGCATTTTATTATTTAGCCCCGAGGGCTCGGGGCTATTTTTTATTTAGCCCCGAGGGCTCGGGGCTATTATTTATTTAGCCCCGAGGGCTCGGGGCTTTTTATTATTTAGCCCCGAAGGCTCGGGGCTATTTTTTATGTAGCCCTGAGGGCTCGGGGCTATTTTTCATTTAGCCCCGAGGGCTCGGGGCTTTTTATTATCTAGCCCCGAGGGCTCGGGGCTATTTCTTATTTAGCCCCGAGGGCTCGGGGCTTTTTATTATTTAGCCCCGAGGGCTCGGGGCTTATTATTATTTAGCCCCGAGGGCTCAGGGCTATTTTTTATTTAGCCCCGAGGGCTCGGGGCTTTTTTTTTTTAGCCCCGAGGGCTCGGGGCTTTTTATTATTTAGCCCCGAGGGCTCGGGGCTATTTCTTATTTAGCCCCGAGGGCTCGGGGCTTTTTATTGTTTAGCCCCGAGGGCTCGGGGCTTTTTATTATTTAGCCCCGAGGGCTCGGGGCTTTTTATTATGTAGCCCCGAAGGCTCGGAGCTATTTTTTATGTAGCCCCCAAGGCTCGGGGCTATTTTTTATGTAGCCCCGAGGGCTCGGGGCTTTTTTTTATTTAGCCCCGAGGGCTCGGGGCTTTTTATTATTTAGCCCCGAGGGCTCGGGGCTATTATTTATTTAGCCCCGAGGGCTCGGGGCTTTTTATTATGTAGCCCCAAGGGCTCGGGGCTATTTTTTATTTAGCCCCGAGGGCTCGGGGCTTCTTAGTATTCAGCTCCGAGGGCTCGGAGCTATTTTTTATGTAGCCCCGAGGGCTCGGGGCTTTTTTTTATTTAGCCCCGAGGGCTTGGGGCATTTTATTATTTAGCCCCGAGGGCTCGGGGCTATTTTTTATTTAGCCCCGAGGGCTCGGGGCTATTATTTATTTAGCCCCGAGGGCTCGGGGCTTTTTATTATGTAGCCCCGAGGGCTCGGGGCTATTATTTATTTAGCCCCGAGGGCTCGGGGCTTTTTATCATGTAGCCCCAAGGGCTCGGGGCTATTTTTTATTTAGCCCCGAGGGCTCGGGGCTTCTTAGTATTTAGCTCCGAGGGCTCGGAGCTATTTTTTATGTAGCCCCGAGGGCTCGGGGCTTTTTTTTATTTAGCCCCGAGGGCTCGGGGCTTTTTATTATTTAGCCCCGAGGGCTCGGGGCTTTTTATTATGTAGCTCCGAGGGCTCGGGGCTTTTTATTATGTAGCCCCGAGGGCTCGGGGCTATTTTTTATTTAGCCCCGAGGGCTCGGGGCTTTTTATTATGTAGCCCCGAGGGCTCGGGGCTATTTCTTATTTAGCCCCGAGGGCTTGGGGCATTTTATTATTTAGCCCCGAGGGCTCGGGGCTATTTTTTATTTAGCCCCGAGGGCTCGGGGCTATTATTTATTTAGCCCCGAGGGCTCGGGGCTTTTTATTATGTAGCCCCAAGGGCTCGGGGCTATTTTTTATTTAGCCCCGAGGGCTCGGGGCTTCTTAGTATTTAGCTCCGAGGGCTCGGAGCTATTTTTTATGTAGCCCCGAGGGCTCGGGGCTTTTTTTTATTTAGCCCCGAGGGCTCGGGGCTTTTTATTATTTAGCCCCGAGATCTCGAGGCTTTTCATTATTCAGCCCCGAGGGCTCGGGGCTATTTTTTATTTAGCCCCGAGGGCTCGGGGCTTTTTATTATTTAGCCCCGAGGGCTCGGGGCTTTTCATTATTTAGCCCCGAGGGCTCGGGGCTTTTTATTATGTAGCCCCGAGGGCTCGGGGCTATTTTTTATTTAGCCCCGAGGGCTCGGAGCTTTTTATTATGTAGCCCCGAGGGCTCGGGGCTATTTCTTATTTAGCCCCGAGGGCTCGGGGCTATTTTTTATGTAGCCCCGAGGGCTCGGGGCTATTTTTTATTTAGCCCCGAGGGCTCGGGACTTTTTATTATGTAGCTCCGAGGGCTCGGGGCTATTTTTTATTTAGCCCCGAGGGCTTGGGGCATTTTATTATTTAGCCCCGAGGGCTCGGGGCTATTTTTTATTTAGCCCCGAGGGCTCGGGACTATTATTTATTTAGCCCCGAGGGCTCGGGGCTTTTTATTATTTAGCCCCGAAGGCTCGGGGCTATTTTTTATGTAGCCCTGAGGGCTCGGGGCTATTTTTCATTTAGCCCCGAGGGCTTGGGGCTTTTTATTATCTAGCCCCGAGGGCTCGGGGCTATTTCTTATTTAGCCCCGAGGGCTCGGGGCTTTTTATTATTTAGCCCAGAGGGCTCGGGGCTATTTCTTATTTAGCCCCGAGGGCTTGGGGCATTTTATTATTTAGCCCCGAGGGCTCGGGGCTATTTTTTATTTAGCCCCGAGGGCTCGGGGCTTTTTTTTATTTAGCCCCGAGGGCTCGGGGCTTTTTATTATTTAGCCCAGAGGGCTCGGGGCTATTTCTTATTTAGCCCCGAAGGCTCGGGGCTTTTTATTGTTTAGCCCCGAGGGCTCGGGGCTTTTTATTATTTAGCCCCGAGGGCTCGGGGCTATTTCTTATTTAGCCCCGAAGGCTCGGGGCTTTTTATTGTTTAGCCCCGAGGGCTCGGGGCTTTTTATTATTTAGCCCCGAGGGCTCGGGGCTTTTTATTATGTAGCCCCGAAGGCTCGGTGCTATTTTTGATGTAGCCCCCAGGGCTCGGGGCTATTTTTTTTTAGCCCCGAGGGCTCGGGGCTTTTTATTATTTAGCCCCGAGGGCTCGGGGCTATTTTTTATTTAGCCCCGAGGGTTCGGGGCTTTTTATTATTTAGCCCCGAGGGCTCGGGGCTTTTTAAAATGTAGCCCCGAGGGCTCGGGGCTATTTTTCATTTAGCCCCGAGGGCTCGGGGCTATTTTTTATTCAGCCCCGAGGGCTCGGGGCTTTTTAAAATGTAGCCCCGAGGGCTCGGGCCTATTTTTTATTTAGCCACGAGGGTTCGGGGTTTTTTATTATTTAGCCCCGAGGGCTCGGGGCTTTTTAAAATGTAGCCCCGAGGGCTCGGGGCTATTTCTTATTTAGCCCCGAGGGCTCGGGGCTATTTTTTATTTATCCCCGAGGGCTTGGGGCATTTTATTATTTAGCCCCGAGGGCTCGGGGCTTTTTATTATTTAGCCCCGAGGGCTCGGGGCTATTTCTTATTTAGCCCCGAAGGCTCGGGGCTTTTTATTGTTTAGCCCCGAGGGCTCGGGGCTTTTTATTATTTAGCCCCGAGGGCTCGGGGCTTTTTATTATGTAGCCCCGAAGGCTCGGTGCTATTTTTGATGTAGCCCCCAGGGCTCGGGGCTATTTTTTATTTAGCCCCGAGGGCTCGGGGCTTTTTATTATTTAGCCCCGAGGGCTTGGGGCTTTTTATTATTTAGCCCCGAGATCTCGGGGCTTTTCATTATTCAGCCCCGAGGGCTCGGGGCTATTTTTTATTTAGCCCCGAGGGCTCGGGGCTTTTTATTATTCAGCCCCGAGGGCTCGGGGCTATTTTTTATTCAGCCCCGAGGGCTCGGGGCTATTTTTTATTTGGCCCCGAGGGCTCGGGGCTTTTTATTATGTAGCCCCATGGGCTCGGGGCTATTTTTTATTTAGCCCCGAGGGCTCGGGGCTTCTTATTATTTAGCCCCGAGGGCTCGGGGCTTTTTATTATTTAGCCCCGAGGGCTCGGGGCTATTTTCTATTTAGCCCCGAGGGCTTGGGGCTATTTTTTATTTAGCCACGAGGGCTCGGGGCTTTTTATTATGTAGCCCCAAGGGCTCGGGGCTATTTTTTATTCAGCCCCGAGGGCTCGGGGCTTCTTAGTATTTAGCTCCGAGGGCTCGGAGCTATTTTTTATGTAGCCCCGAGGGCTCGGGGCTTTTTTTTATTTAGCCCCGAGGGCTCGGGGCTTTTTATTATTTAGCCCCGAGATCTCGGGGCTTTTCATTATTCAGCCCCGAGGGCTCGGGGCTATTTTTTATTTAGCCCCGAGGGCTCGGGGCTTTTTATTATTTAGCCCCGAGGGCTCGGGGCTTTTTATTATTTAGCCCCGAGGGCTCGGGGCTTTTTATTATGTAGCCCCGAGGGCTCGGGGCTATTTTTTATTTAGCCCCGAGGGCTCGGGGCTTTTTATTATGTAGCCCCGAGGGCTCGGGGCTATTTCTTATTTAGCCCCGAGGGCTCGGGGCTATTATTTATTTAGCCCCGAGGGCTCGGGGCTTTTTATTATTTAGCCCCGAGGGCTCGGGGCTTTTTATTGTGTAGCCCCGAGGGCTCGGGGCTATTTCTTATTTAGCCCCGAGGGCTCGGGGCTATTTTTTATTCAGCTCTGAGGGCTCGGGGCTATTTTTTATTCAGCCCCGAGGGCTCGGGGCTTTTCATTATTTAGCCCCGAAGGCTCGGGGCTATATCTTATGTAGCCCTGAGGGCTCGGGGCTATTTTTCATTCAGCCCCGAGGGCTCGGGGCTTTTTATTATCTAGCCCCGAGGGCTCGGGGCTATTTCTTATTTAGCCCCGAGGGCTCGGGGCTTTTTATTATTTAGCCCCGAGGGCTCGGGGCTTATTATTATTTAGCCCCGAGGGCTCAGGGCTATTTTTTATTTAGCCCCGAGGGCTCGGGGCTTTTTTTTTTAGCCCCGAGGGCTCGGGGCTTTTTATTATTTAGCCCCGAGGGCTCGGGGCTATTTCTTATTTAGCCCCGAGGGCTCGGGGCTTTTTATTGTTTAGCCCCGAGGGCTCGGGGCTTTTTATTATTTAGCCCCGAGGGCTCGGGGCTTTTTATTATGTAGCCCCGAAGGCTCGGAGCTATTTTTTATGTAGCCCCCAGGGCTCGGGGCTATTTTTTATTTAGCCCCGAGGGCTCGGGGCTTTTTATTATTTAGCCCCGAGGGCTCGGGGCGATTTTTTATGTAGCCCCGAGGGCTCGGGGCTATTTTTTATTTAGCCCCGAGGGCTCGGGACTTTTTATTATGTAGCTCCGAGGGCTCGGGGCTATTTTTTATTTAGCCCCGAGGGCTTGGGGCATTTTATTATTTAGCCCCGAGGGCTCGGGGCTATTTTTTATTTAGCCCCGAGGGCTCGGGGCTATTATTTATTTAGCCCCGAGGGCTCGGGGCTTTTTATTATTTAGCCCCGAAGGCTCGGGGCTATTTTTTATGTAGCCCTGAGGGCTCGGGGCTATTTTTCATTTAGCCCCGAGGGCTCGGGGCTTTTTATTATCTAGCCCCGAGGGCTCGGGGCTATTTCTTATTTAGCCCCGAGGGCTCGGGGCTTTTTATTATTTAGCCCCGAGGGCTCGGGGCTTATTATTATTTAGCCCCGAGGGCTCAGGGCTATTTTTTATTTAGCCCCGAGGGCTCGGGGCTTTTTTTTTTTAGCCCCGAGGGCTCGGGGCTTTTTATTATTTAGCCCCGAGGGCTCGGGGCTATTTCTTATTTAGCCCCGAGGGCTCGGGGCTTTTTATTGTTTAGCCCCGAGGGCTCGGGGCTTTTTATTATTTAGCCCCGAGGGCTCGGGGCTTTTTATTATGTAGCCCCGAAGGCTCGGAGCTATTTTTCATGTAGCCCCCAAGGCTCGGGGCTATTTTTTATTTAGCCCCGAGGGTTCGGGGCTTTTTATTATTTAGCCCCGAGGGCTCGGGGCTTTTTATTATTTAGCCCCGAAGGCTCGGGGCTATTTTTTATTTAGCCCCGAAGGCTCGGGGCTTCTTATTATTTAGCTCCGAGGGCTCGGAGCTATTTTTTATGTAGCCCCGAGGGCTCGGGGCTTTTTTTTATTTAGCCCCGAGGGCTCGGGGCTTATTATTATTTAGCCCCGAGGGCTCAGGGCTTTTTATTATTTAGCCCCGAGGGCTCGGGGCTATTTTTTATTCAGCCCCGAGGGCGCGGGGCTATTTTTTATTTGGCCCCGAGGGCTCGGGGCTTTTTATTATGTAGCCCCAAGGGCTCGGGGCTATTTTTTATTTAGCCCCGAGGGCTCGGGGCTTCTTATTATTTAGCCCCGAGGGCTCGGGGCTTTTTATTATTTAGCCCCGAGGGCTCGGGGCTATTTTCTATTTAGCCCCGAGGGCTTGTGGCTTTTTATTATCTCGCCCCGAGGGCTTGGGGCTATTTTTTATTTAGCCCCGAGGGCTCGGGGCTTTTTATGATTTAGCCCCGAGGGCTCGGGGCTTTTTATTATTTAGCCCCGAGGGCTCGGGGCTTTTTATTATTTAGCCCCGAGGGCTCGGGGTTTTTTATTATGTAGCCCCGAGGGCTCGGGGCTATTTTTTATGTAGCCCCGAGGGCTCGGGGCTTTTTTTTATTCAGCCCCGAGGGCTCGGGGCTTTTTAAAATGTAGCCCCGAGGGCTCGGGGCTATTTTTTATTTAGCCCCGAGGGTTCGGGGCTTTTTATTATTTAGCCCCGAGGGCTCGGGGCTTTTTATTATTTAGCCCCGAAGGCTCGGGGCTATTTTTTATTTAGCCCCGAAGGCTCGGGGCTTCTTATTATTTAGCTCCGAGGGCTCGGAGCTATTTTTTATGTAGCCCCGAGGGCTCGGGGCTTTTTTTTATTTAGCCCCGAGGGCTTGGGGCTTTTTATTATTTAGCCCCGAGATCTCGGGGCTTTTCATTATTCAGCCCCGAGGGCTCGGGGCTATTTTTTATTTAGCCCCGAGGGCTCGGGGCTTTTTATTATTTAGCCCCGAGGGCTCGGGGCTATTTTTTATTCAGCCCCGAGGGCTCGGGGCTATTTTTTATTTGGCCCCGAGGGCTCGGGGCTTTTTATTATGTAGCCCCAAGGGCTCGGGGCTATTTTTTATTTAGCCCCGAGGGCTCGGGGCTTCTTATTATTTAGCCCCGAGGGCTCGGGGCTTTTTATTATTTAGCCCCGAGGGCTCGGGGCTATTTTCTATTTAGCCCCAAGGGCTTGGGGCTATTTTTTATTTAGCCCCGAGGGCTCGGGGCTTTTTATTATGTAGCCCCAAGGGCTCGGGGCTATTTTTTATTTAGCCCCGAGGGCTCGGGGCTTCTTAGTATTTAGCTCCGAGGGCTCGGAGCTATTTTTTATGTAGCCCCGAGGGCTCGGGGCTTTTTTTTATTTAGCCCCGAGGGCTCGGGGCTTTTTATTATTTAGCCCCGAGATCTCGGGGCTTTTCATTATTCAGCCCCGAGGGCTCGGGGCTATTTTTTATTTAGCCCCGAGGGCTCGGGGCTTTTTATTATTTAGCCCCGAGGGCTCGGGGCTTTTTATTATTTAGCCCCGAGGGCTCGGGGCTTTTTATTATGTAGCCCCGAGGGCTCGGGGCTATTTTTTATTTAGCCCCGAGGGCTCGGGGCTTTTTATTATGTAGCCCCGAGGGCTCGGGGCTATTTCTTATTTAGCCCCGAGGGCTCGGGGCTATTATTTATTTAGCCCCGAGGGCTCGGGGCTTTTTATTATTTAGCCCCGAGGGCTCGGGGCTTTTTATTATGTAGCCCCGAGGGCTCGGGGCTATTTCTTATTTAGCCCCGAGGGCTCGGGGCTATTTTTTATTCAGCTCTGAGGGCTCGGGGCTATTTTTTATTCAGCCCCGAGGGCTCGGGGCTTTTCATTATTTAGCCCCGAAGGCTCGGGGCTATATCTTATGTAGCCCTGAGGGCTCGGGGCTATTTTTCATTTAGCCCCGAGGGCTCGGGGCTTTTTATTATCTAGCCCCGAGGGCTCGGGGCTATTTCTTATTTAGCCCCGAGGGCTCGGGGCTTTTTATTATTTAGCCCCGAGGGCTCGGGGCTTATTATTATTTAGCCCCGAGGGCTCAGGGCTATTTTTTATTTAGCCCCGAGGGCTCGGGGCTTTTTTTTTTTAGCCCCGAGGGCTCGGGGCTTTTTATTATTTAGCCCCGAGGGCTCGGGGCTATTTATTATTTAGCCCCAAGGGCTCGGGGCTATTTTTCATTTAGCCCCGAGGGTTCGGGGCTTCTTATTATTTAGCCCCGAGGGCTCGGGGCTTTTTATTATTTAGCCCCGAGGGCTCGGGGCTTTTTAAAATGTAGCCCCGAGGGCTCGGCGCTATTTTTCATTCAGCCCCGAGGGCTCGGGGCTATTTTTTATTTAGCCCCGAGGGCTCGGGGCTTCTTAGTATTTAGCTCCGAGGGCTCGGAGCTATTTTTTATGTAGCCCCGAGGGCTCGGGGCTTTTTTTTATTCAGCCCCGAGGGCTCGGGGCTTTTTGAAATGTAGCCCCGAGGGCTCGGGGCTATTTTTTATTTAGCCCCGAGGGTTCGGGGCTTTTTATTATTTAGCCCCGAGGGCTCGGGGCTTTTTAAAATGTAGCCCCGAGGGCTCGGCGCTATTTTTCATTCAGCCCCGAGGGCTCGGGGCTATTTTTTATTCAGCCCCGAGGGTTCGGGGCTTCTTATTATTTAGCCCCGAGGGCTCGGGGCTTTTTATTATTTAGCCCCGAGGGCTCGGGGCTTTTTATTATGTAGCCCCGAGGGCTCGGGGCTATTTCTTATTTAGCCCCGAGGGCTCGGGGCTATTTCTTATTTAGCCCCGAGGGCTCGGGGCTATTTTTTATTCAGCCCCGAGCTCGGGGCTTTTTAAAATGTAGCCCCGAGGGCTCGGGGCTTTTTTTTATTTAGCCCCGAGGGTTCGGGGATTTTTATTATTTAGCCCCGAGGGCTCGGGGCTTTTTAAAATGTAGCCCCGAGGGCTCGGGGCTATTTTTTATTCAGCCCCGAGGGCTCGGGGCTATTTTTTATTCAGCCCCGAGGGCTCGGGGCTATTTTTTATTCAGCCCCGAGGGCTCGGGGCTTTTTATTATGTAGCCCCGAGGGCTCGGGGCTATTTCTTATTTAGCCCCGAGGGTTCGGGGCTTTTTATTATTTAGCCCCGAGGGCTCGGGGCTTTTTATTTTCTAGCCCCGAGGGCTCGAGGCTATTTTTTATTTAGCCCCGAGGGCTCGGGGCTTTTTATTATGTAGCCCCGAGGGCTCGGGGCTATTTCTTATTTAGCGCCGAGGGCTCGGGGCTATTTTTTATTCAGCTCTGAGGGCTTGGGGCTATTTTTTTTTAGCCCCGAGGGCTCGGGGCTCTTTATTATTTAGCCCCGAGGGCTCGGGGCTTTTTATTATTTAGCCCCGAGGGCTCGGGGCTTTTTATTATGTAGCCCCGAGGGCTCGGGGCTATTTCTTATTTAGCCCCGAGGGCTCGGGGCTATTTTTTATTCAGCTCTGAGGGCTCGGGGCTATTTTTTTTTAGCCCCGAGGGCTCGGGGCTTTTTACTATTTAGCCCCGAGGGCTCGGGGCTTTTTATTATTTAGCCCCGAGGGCTCGAGGCTATTTTTTATTTAGCCCCGAGGGCTAGGGGGTATTTTTTATTCAGCTCTGAGGGCTCGGGGCTATTTTTTTTTAGCCCCGAGGGCTCGGGGCTTTTTATTATTTAGCCCCGAGGGCTCGGGGCTTTTTATTATTTAGCCCCGAGGGCTCGGGGCTTTTTATTATGTAGCCCCGAGGGCTCGGGGCTATTTTTTATTTAGCCCCGAGGGCTCGGGGCTTTTTATTATGTAGCCCCGAGGGCTCGGGGCTATTTCTTATTTAGCCCCGAAGGCTCGGGGCTTTTTATTGTTTAGCCCCGAGGGCTCGGGGCTTTTTATTATTTAGCCCCGAGGGCTCGGGGCTATTTCTTATTTAGCCCCGAAGGCTCGGGGCTTTTTATTGTTTAGCCCCGAGGGCTCGGGGCTATTTCTTATTTAGCCCCGAGGGCTCGGGGCTATTTTTTATTCAGCCCCGAGGGCTCGGGGCTATTTTTTATTTGGCCCCGAGGGCTCGGGGCTTTTTATTATGTAGCTCCGAGGGCTCGGGGCTATTTTTTATTTAGCCCCGAGGGCTTGGGGAATTTTATTATTTAGCCCCGAGGGCTCGGGGCTATTTTTTATTTAGCCCCGAGGGCTCGGGGCTTTTTTTTATTTATTGAAGTTTTTTTTTTTTTTTTTTTTATTGAAGTTTTTTCTCCGACCATTCGTTAAATTATGATTTGGTAAAAAACCGGCCATTATGGTCACTCCCAAAGAAATTTAAAATTTTAATTGAATTTAATTATCAATGCATCAACGTTTCGTCCACTCTGCGTGAACCTCATCAGGGTGCATTTATGTTTATTCTAAAAATATCAATACAATTATCAATTATCATTTAATTACATATTTTTAAAAATCAGTCAATAATAATGGTAATAAACATTTCTCTTACAATTTATCATTTTCTCCTTCATACAAATCATCTTTCTCACTACAAATCGTGAATAAAAACACTACATTTTCAAAATCTCCATTGACATAAACTAGATAAACAATAATTTTTGGTTATGAGATCTCCTGTCAGATATAAAATATGGCGGTAATTCAGTCTTAGTTCAAAAATAATTCATATCATTGCTCTTCATTATGTTAAAATGTAATTTTGTCTGGAATTAAAATATAGTCAAGATTCTAAAAAATTTTGTCTCTAATTATAAGACTAGATTGAAGAAAAATTCTCCATAAAAATTAAAGACTGGATAAAAATTATAAAAATTTAATTATAAAATAAAATCAAATAAAAATTAAAAAAATTAAAAAAAGGAAAAAATTCAAAAAAAAAAAATTTTTGGTTTTTTGACTAGAAATGTGTTAAAAAGTTCATGACTAGAGAGCAATAGATCAAAAACTTATCTGGAAATTTTATAATATTGTTTGAAAAAAAAATTTTTATCAAAGTAGAAATATGTTGAAAAAAATTCTTGACTAGAGAGCAATGATCAGAAATCTCTTATGGAAAATCTACAATATTACTTTAAATCTATCACAGTGTTGTAGCAATTATTTAATTTTAGACTATCTGTCATGTAATTCACTGTTTTATCTTTGTATTTTTTGATGAAAAACATTTCTAATATGTCTCTATTATATTTATTTGCAGATTGACTCAGTTTACTAGTTTTGTTGAAATCAAACTGGTGTCCAGTGTCTTCAACATGGTCAGCAAGAGCTGAATGATAATTTTTTGGATTCTTTGCAGTTTTTTCGTGCTCTTTTCTTCTTTTTTTGAAGTATCTTTTTGTCTGGCCAATATAGCATTTATCACAGTCGTTACAAGGTATTTTATAAATTATATTTGCTAAATTATCTATTTCTATTTTGTCTTTGGTTGATCCTAAAATATTTTGCAATTTATTTCTAACAGTATATATTATTTGTTGGTTGTATTTTTTGTATAGTTTTTTTAAAGGCCTATCTAGTCTTTCTGAGTAAGGTAAGATTAGTGTGTTCTTGAAATCTGGAGTTGAGTTGTTCTTTATCATTTGTTCAATGTCAATGTTTTCTTTGGCTCTAATTTCTCTTAGTCTATTTATTATGATTTCTCTAACGAAACCTAATGGGTAATCGTTATAAACTAAAATTTTGGAAATGAATTTCAGGTTTTTTAAAATATATTTTTCATCAGAAATATTTACAATTCTGTCTACTGAATTCTTAATGATTGCAATTTTTTGGCTGTAAGGATGTTTTGAATTGAAATTCAGAAATCTACCTGACCAAGTAGACTTTCTGAACCAATCAAACTGTAAATTGTCACCTTCTCTAATTAATGTGATATCTAAAAATGATAAAGTTTTGGATGTTTCAAGTTCATGAGTGAATTTTAGTTTTGGATGATAATTGTTGAAAACTGTAACTATTTCATTGACTTTATCTATTGGTACACAAGTACAAATGTCATCAACATATCTCTTGAAAAAGGGAACTTCAAAGCTCAGTTTGTTGATGCAATATTCTTCAAGTACTTGCATAACTAAATCAGCACAAACTGGAGCCAATGGTGATCCCATTGGTAATCCAGAAATTTGTCTGTAACATTTGTTATCGAACATGAAATATGTGTTATTCATTAATAAACCTACAGCACGGATAATTTCGGTGTAAGGCAAATTGCATTGTAACTTATTTTTCTTCTTGTCTATTGCTTCGAACACTTTTTCAATTGGTACATTAGTAAAGAGAGCAGTAACGTCCAAAGAAATAAGGGTGTAACTAGGTGGGATATATATGTCTTTAATCGCTTTTTTGAATTCAACACTATTTTTTACATTAGAAAAGTGGTCTTTCGTTAATGGTATCAAAATATCTTGGATCATCCTTCCTAATTTGTGTAATGGTCCATTTATTGAAGAAACTATTGGTCTAAAAGATAATATTGGTTTATGAATCTCTGGTAAGATATAAAGCCTTGGCATATTACTTGTCTTTATTGTGAGATATTCTGCTGTTTCTTTACTAATGTATTTACTCTTGAGCCATGAATCTATCAAATTATTATTGACCTTTTGTGTACGATTATTATCTATGATAGGTGATTGTAAATATGTGCTAATATCACTCAACAACTCAAGTCCAGCTTTAATGTAATCATTTTTTTCTATTGCCACTGTGATTTGACCTTTATCAGCTTTTGTGATCATTATGTTTTTATTATTTTTCAGAAAAAACTTAAGATCTTCAATTTGTTTGTCTTTTTTCTGCTTTTTTAGTTTACTCAAATGGTTTTTTAATATATTAACTGCACTATTTCTAACTTGGTTCTTTTTCGTTTCAGGAATTTTATTGATCGTTCTTTCAATTTCTAATATATATGATTCTAATGGGAAAGTCTTGAGAGTTTCTGTAACATTGAAGTTGTGGCCTAATTGAAGTATTTCTTCAATTTTTGGTGGAATTGCTATGGAAGATAAGTTCTTGAACCATTTGTTGGTTAACAATTGTTTCTCATTCTTATCAGTGATGATTTTTGAGTTTTGAAATTTTATTTCAGTTAAATTGTTGTTATTTTGTCTATTTTCATTATTATTATCCAATGGAATTCTATTCTCTCGACTATCAGAGAATTGTTTTTCGAACTTTTTTTCTTTCAAAAATTTAATTTTTTTATTTAATCTATCTGTGTTAATTTGGAAAATACTATTGATAGAAATCAATTGTTTTGTTATGAAATTTTGCAAAATTGCTACTGGCATGAGAGACTCTAATTTCAATTTTATATCAAAAATTTCTTTTTTTGTTGTCATCAAAGATCTTTTTTTTATTTAGCCCTGAGGGCTCGGGGCTTTTTATTATTTAGCCCCGAGGGCTCGGGGCTATTTCTTATTTAGCCCCGAAGGCTCGGGGCTTTTTATTGTTTAGCCCCGAGGGCTCGGGGCTTTTTATTATTTAGCCCCGAGGGCTCGGGGCTATTTCTTATTTAGCCCCGAAGGCTCGGGGCTTTTTATTGTTTAGCCCCGAGGGCTCGGGGCTTTTTATTATTTAGCCCCGAGGGCTCGGGGCTTTTTATTATGTAGCCCCGAAGGCTCGGTGCTATTTTTGATGTAGCCCCCAGGGCTCGGGGCTATTTTTTATTTAGCCCCGAAGGCTCGGGGCTTTTTATTATTTAGCCCCGAGGGCTCGGGGCTATTTTTTATTTAGCCCCGAAGGCTCGGGGCTTCTTATTATTTAGCTCCGAGGGCTCGGAGCTATTTTTTATGTAGCCCCGAGGGCTCAGGGCTTTTTTTTATTTAGCCCCGAGGGCTTGGGGCTTTTTATTATTTAGCCCCGAGATCTCGGGGCTTTTCATTATTCAGCCCCGAGGGCTCGGGGCTATTTTTTATTTAGCCCCGAGGGCTCGGGGCTTTTTATTATGTAGCCCCAAGGGCTCGGGGCTATTTTTTATTTAGCCCCGAGGGCTCGGGGCTTCTTAGTATTTAGCTCCGAGGGCTCGGAGCTATTTTTTATGTAGCCCCGAGGGCTCGGGGCTTTTTTTTATTTAGCCCCGAGGGCTCGGGGCTTTTTATTATTTAGCCCCGAGATCTCGGGGCTTTTCATTATTCAGCCCCGAGGGCTCGGGGCTATTTTTTATTCAGCCCCGAGGGCTCGGGGCTTTTTATTATTTAGCCCCGAGGGCTCGGGGCTATTTTTTATTCAGCCCCGAGGGCTCGGGGCTATTTTTTATTTGGCCCCGAGGGCTCGGGGCTTTTTATTATGTAGCCCCAAGGGCTCGGGGCTATTTTTTATTTAGCCCCGAGGGCTCGGGGCTTCTTATTATTTAGCCCCGAGGGCTCGGGGCTTTTTATTATTTAGCCCCGAGGGCTCGGGGCTATTTTCTATTTAGCCCCAAGGGCTTGGGGCTTTTTATTATCTCGCCCCGAGGGCTCGGGGCTTTTTATTATTTAGCCCCGAGGGCTCGGGGCTTTTTATTATTTAGCCCCGAGGGCTCGGGGCTTTTTATTATTTAGCCCCGAGGGCTCGGGGCTTTTTATTATTTAGCCCTGAGGGCTCGGGGCTTTTTATTATGTAGCCCCGAGGGCTCGGGGCTATTTCTTATTTAGCCCCGAGGGCTCGGGGCTATTTCTTATTTAGCCCCAAGGGCTCGGGGCTTTTTATTATTTAGCCCCGAGGGCTCGGGGCTTTTTATTATGTAGCCCCGAGGGCTCGGGGCTATTTCTTATTTAGCCCCGAGGGCTCGGGGCTATTTTTTATTCAGCTCTGAGGGCTCGGGGCTATTTTTTTTTAGCCCCGAGGGCTCGGGGCTTTTTATTATTTAGTCCCGAGGGCTCGGGGCTTTTTATTATTTAGCCCCGAGGGCTCGAGGCTATTTTTTATTTAGCCCCGAGGGCTCGGGGCTTTTTATTATGTAGCCCCGAGGGCTCGGGGCTATTTCTTATTTAGCCCCGAGGGTTCGGGGCTTTTTATTATTTAGCCCCGAGGGCTCGGGGCTTTTTATCTTCTAGCCCCGAGGGCTCGAGGCTATTTTTTATTTAGCCCCGAGGGCTCGGGGCTTTTTATTATGTAGCCCCGAGGGCTCGGGGCTATTTTTTATTTAGCCCCGAGGGCTCGGGGCTATTTTTTATTCAGCTCTGAGGGCTCGGGGCTATTTTTTTTTAGCCCCGAGGGCTCGGGGCTTTTTATTATTTAGCCCCAAGGGCTCGGGGCTTTTTATTATTTAGCCCCGAGGGCTCGGGGCTTTTTATTATGTAGCCCCGAGGGCTCGGGGCTATTTCTTATTTAGCCCCGAGGGCTCGGGGCTATTTTTTATTCAGCTCTGAGGGCTCGGGGCTATTTTTTTTTAGCCCCGAGGGCTCGGGGCTTTTTACTATTTAGCCCCGAGGGCTCGGGGCTTTTTATTATTTAGCCCCGAGGGCTCGAGGCTATTTTTTATTTAGCCCCGAGGGCTCGGGGCTTTTTATTATGTAGCCCCGAGGGCTCGGGGCTATTTCTTATTTAGCCCCGAGGGCTCGGGGCTATTTTTTATTCAGCTCTGAGGGCTCGGGGCTATTTTTTTTTAGCCCCGAGGGCTCGGGGCTTTTTATTATTTAGTCCCGAGGGCTCGGGGCTTTTTATTATTTAGCCCCGAGGGCTCGAGGCTATTTTTTATTTAGCCCCGAGGGCTCGGGGCTTTTTATTATGTAGCCCCGAGGGCTCGGGGCTATTTCTTATTTAGCCCCGAGGGCTCGGGGCTATTTTTTATTCAGCTCTGAGGGCTCGGGGCTATTTTTTTTTAGCCCCGAGGGCTCGGGGCTTTTTATTATTCAGCCCCGAGGGCTCGGGGCTTTTTATTATTTAGCCCCGAGGGCTCGGGGCTTTTTATTATGTAGCCCCGAGGGCTCGGGGCTATTTTTTATTTAGCCCCGAGGGCTTGGGGCATTTTATTATTTAGCTCCGAGGGCTCGGGGCTATTTTTTATTTAGCCCCGAGGGCTTGGGGCATTTTATTATTTAGCTCCGAGGGCTCGGGGCTATTTTTTATTTAGCCCCGAGGGCTCGGGACTTTTCATTATGTAGCCCCGAGGGCTCGGGACTATTTTTTATTTAGCCCTGAGGGCTCGGGGCTTTTTATTATTTAGCCCCGAGGGCTCGGGGCTATTTCTTATTTAGCCCCGAGGGCTCGGGGCTTTTTATTGTTTAGCCCCGAGGGCTCGGGGCTTTTTATTATTTAGCCCCGAGGGCTCGGGGCTTTTTATTATGTAGCCCCGAAGGCTCGGAGCTATTTTTTATGTAGCCCCCAGGGCTCGGGGCTATTTTTTATTTAGCCCCGAGGGCTCGGGGCTTTTTATTATTTAGCCCCGAGATCTCGGGGCTTTTCATTATTCAGCCCCGAGGGCTCGGGGCTATTTTTCATCTAGCCCCGAGGGCTCGGAGCTTTTTATTATTTAGCCCCGAGGGCTCGGGGCTATTTTTTATTCAGCCCCGAGGGCTCGGGGCTATTTTTTATTTGGCCCCGAGGGCTCGGGGCTTTTTATTATGTAGCCCCAAGGGCTCGGGGCTATTTTTTATTTAGCCCCGAGGGCTCGGGGCTTCTTATTATTTAGCCCCGAGGGCTCGGGGCTTTTTATTATTTAGCCCCGAGGGCTCGGGGCTATTTTCTATTTAGCCCCGAGGGCTTGGGGCTTTTTATCATCTCGCCCCGAGGGCTTGGGGCTATTTTTTATTTAGCCCCGAGGGCTCGGGGCTTTTTATTATTTAGCCCCGAGGGCTCGGGGCTATTTTTTATGTAGCCCTGAGGGCTCGGGGCTATTTTTCATTTAGCCCCGAGGGCTTGGGGCTTTTTATTATCTAGCCCCGAGGGCTCGGGGCTATTTCTTATTTAGCCCCGAGGGCTCGGGGCTCTTTATTATTTAGCCCCGAGGGCTCGGGGCTTTTTATTATTTAGCCCCGAGGGCTCGGGGCTTTTTATTATGTAGCCCCGAGGGCTCGGGGCTATTTTTTATTCAGCCCCGAGGGCTCGGGGCTATTTTTTATTCAGCCCCGAGGGCTCGGGGCTTTTTATTATTTAGCCCCGAGGGCTCGGGGCTATTTTTTATTTAGCCCCGAAGGCTCGGGGCTTCTTATTATTTAGCTCCGAGGGCTCGGAGCTATTTTTTATGTAGCCCCGAGGGCTCGGGGCTTTTTTTTATTTAGCCCCGAGGGCTCGGGACTTTTTATTATTTAGCCCCGAGATCTCGGGGCTTTTCATTATTCAGCCCCGAGGGCTCGGGGCTATTTTTTATTTAGCCCCGAGGGCTCGGGGCTTTTTATTATTTAGCCCCGAGGGCTCGGGGCTATTTTTTATTCAGCCCCGAGGGCTCGGGGCTATTTTTTATTTGGCCCCGAGGACTCGGGGCTTTTTATTATGTAGCCCCAAGGGCTCGGGGCTATTTTTTATTTAGCCCCGAGGGCTCGGGGCTTCTTATTATTTAGCCCCGAGGGCTCGGGGCTTTTTATTATTTAGCTCCGAGGGCTCGGGGCTATTTTCTATTTAGCCCCGAGGGCTTGGGGCTTTTTATCATCTCGCCCCGAGGGCTTGGGGCTATTTTGTATTTAGCCCCGAGGGCTCGGGGCTTTTTATTATTTAGCCCCGAGGGCTCGGGGCTTTTTATTATTTAGCCCCGAGGGCTCGGGGTTTTTTATTATGTAGCCCCGAGGGCTCGGGGCTATTTTTTATGTAGCCCCGAGGGCTCGGGGCTTTTTTTTATTCAGCCCCGAGGGCTCGGGGCTTTTTAAAATGTAGCCCCGAGGGCTCGGGGCTATTTTTTATTTAGCCCCGAGGGTTCGGGGCTTTTTATTATTTAGCCCCGAGGGCTCGGGGCTTTTTAAAATGTAGCCCCGAGGGCTCGGGGCTATTTTTTATTCAGCCCCGAGGGCTCGGGGGTATTTTTTATCAGCCCCGAGGGCTCGGGGCTTTTTAAAATGTAGCCCCGAGGGCTCGGGGCTATTTTTTATTTAGCCCCGAGGGTTCGGGGCTTCTTATTATTCAGCCCCGAGGGCTCGGGGCTTTTTATTATTTAGCCCCGAGGGCTCGGTGCTATTTTTTATGTAGCCCTGAGGGCTCGGGGCTATTTTTCATTTAGCCCCGAGGGCTTGGGGCTTTTTATTATCTAGCCCCGAGGGCTCGGGGCTATTTCTTATTTAGCCCCGAGGGCTCGGGGCTTTTTATTATTCAGCCCCGAGGGCTCGGGGCTTTTTATTATTTAGCCCCGAGGGCTCGGGGCTTTTTATTATGTAGCCCCGAGGGCTCGGGGCTATTTTTTATTCAGCCCCGAGGGCTCGGGGCTATTTTTTATTCAGCCCCGAGGGCTCGGGGCTTTTTATTATTTAGCCCCGAGGGCTCGGGGCTATTTTTTATTTAGCCCCGAAGGCTCGGGGCTTCTTATTATTTAGCTCCGAGGGCTCGGAGCTATTTTTTATGTAGCCCCGAGGGCTCGGGGCTTTTTTTTATTTAGCCCCGAGGGCTCGGGGCTTTTTATTATTTAGCCCCGAGATCTCGGGGCTTTTCATTATTCAGCCCCGAGGGCTCGGGGCTATTTTTTATTTAGCCCCGAGGGCTCGGGGCTTTTTATTATTTAGCCCCGAGGGCTCGGGGCTATTTTTTATTCAGCCCCGAGGGCTCGGGGCTATTTTTTATTTGGCCCCGAGGGCTCGGGGCTTTTTATTATGTAGCCCCAAGGGCTCGGGGCTATTTTTTATTTAGCCCCGAGGGCTCGGGGCTTCTTATTATTTAGCCCCGAGGGCTCGGGGCTATTTTCTATTTAGCCCCGAGGGCTTGGGGCTATTTTTTATTTAGCCCCGAGGGCTCGGGCCTTTTTATTATGTAGCCCCAAGGGCTCGGGGCTATTTTTTATTTAGCCCCGAGGGCTCGGGGCTTCTTAGTATTTAGCTCCGAGGGCTCGGAGCTATTTTTTATGTAGCCCCGAGGGCTCGGGGCTTTTTTTTATTTAGCCCCGAGGGCTCGGGGCTTTTTATTATTTAGCCCCGAGATCTCGGGGCTTTTCATTATTCAGCCCCGAGGGCTCGGGGCTATTTTTTATTTAGCCCCGAGGGCTCGGGGCTTTTTATTATTTAGCCCCGAGGGCTCGGGGCTATTTTTTATTCAGCCCCGAGGGCTCGGGGCTATTTTTTATTTAGCCCCGAGGGCTCGGGGCTTTTTATTATGTAGCCCCAAGGGCTCGGGGCTATTTTTTATTTAGCCCCGAGGGCTCGGGGCTTCTTAGTATTTAGCTCCGAGGGCTCGGAGCTATTTTTTATGTAGCCCCGAGGGCTCGGGGCTTTTTTTTATTTAGCCCCGAGGGCTCGGGGCTTTTTATTATTTAGCCCCGAGATCTCGGGGCTTTTCATTTTTCAGCCCCGAGGGCTCGGGGCTATTTTTTATTTAGCCCCGAGGGCTCGGGGCTTTTTATTATTTAGCCCCGAGGGCTCGGGGCTTTTTATTATGTAGCCCCGAGGGCTCGGGGCTTTTTATTATGTAGCCCCGAGGGCTCGGGGCTATTTTTTATTCAGCCCCGAGGGCTCGGGGCTTTTTATTATTTAGCCCCGAGGGCTCGGGGCTATTTTTTATTTAGCCCCGAAGGCTCGGGGCTTCTTATTATTTAGCTCCGAGGGCTCGGAGCTATTTTTTATGTAGCCCCGAGGGCTCGGGGCTTTTTTTTATTTAGCCCCGAGGGCTCGGGGCTTTTTATTATTCAGCCCCGAGGGCTCGGGGCTTTTTATTATTTAGCCCCGAGGGCTCGGGGCTTTTTATTATGTAGCCCCGAGGGCTCGGGGCTATTTTTTATTCAGCCCCGAGGGCTCGGGGCTATTTTTTATTCAGCCCCGAGGGCTCGGGGCTTTTTATTATTTAGCCCCGAGGGCTCGGGGCTATTTTTTATTTAGCCCCGAAGGCTCGGGGCTTCTTATTATTTAGCTCCGAGGGCTCGGAGCTATTTTTTATGTAGCCCCGAGGGCTCGGGGCTTTTTTTTATTTAGCCCCGAGGGCTCGGGGCTTTTTATTATTTAGCCCCGAGATCTCGGGGCTTTTCATTATTCAGCCCCGAGGGCTCGGGGCTTTTTTTTATTTAGCCCCGAGGGCTCGGGGCTTTTCATTATTTAGCCCCGAGATCTCGGGGCTTTTCATTATTCAGCCCCGAGGGCTCGGGGCTATTTTTTATTTAGCCCCGAGGGCTCGGGGCTTTTTATTATTCAGCCCCGAGGGCTCGGGGCTTTTTATTATTTAGCCCCGAGGGCTCGGGGCTTTTTATTATGTAGCCCCGAGGGCTCGGGGCTATTTTTTATTCAGCCCCGAGGGCTCGGGGCTATTTTTTATTCAGCCCCGAGGGCTCGGGGCTTTTTATTATTTAGCCCCGAGGGCTCGGGGCTATTTTTTATTTAGCCCCGAAGGCTCGGGGCTTCTTATTATTTAGCTCCGAGGGCTCGGAGCTATTTTTTATGTAGCCCAGAGGGCTCGGGGCTTTTTTTTATTTAGCCCCGAGGGCTCGGGGCTTTTTATTATTTAGCCCCGAGATCTCGGGGCTTTTCATTATTCAGCCCCGAGGGCTCGGGGCTATTTTTTATTTAGCCCCGAGGGTTCGGGGCTTCTTATTATTCAGCCCCGAGGGCTCGGGGCTTTTTATTATTTAGCCCCGAGGGCTCGGTGCTATTTTTTATGTAGCCCTGAGGGCTCGGGGCTATTTTTCATTTAGCCCCGAGGGCTTGGGGCTTTTTATTATCTAGCCCCGAGGGCTCGGGGCTATTTCTTATTTAGCCCCGAGGGCTCGGGGCTTTTTATTATTCAGCCCCGAGGGCTCGGGGCTTTTTATTATTTAGCCCCGAGGGCTCGGGGCTTTTTATTATGTAGCCCCGAGGGCTCGGGGCTATTTTTTATTCAGCCCCGAGGGCTCGGGGCTATTTTTTATTCAGCCCCGAGGGCTCGGGGCTTTTTATTATTTAGCCCCGAGGGCTCGGGGCTATTTTTTATTTAGCCCCGAAGGCTCGGGGCTTCTTATTATTTAGCTCCGAGGGCTCGGAGCTATTTTTTATGTAGCCCCGAGGGCTCGGGGCTATTTTTTATTTAGCCCCGAAGGCTCGGGGCTTCTTATTATTTAGCTCCGAGGGCTCGGAGCTATTTTTTATGTAGCCCCGAGGGCTCGGGGCTATTTTTTATTTAGCCCCGAAGGCTCGGGGCTTCTTATTATTTAGCTCCGAGGGCTCGGAGCTATTTTTTATGTAGCCCCGAGGGCTCGGGGCTTTTTTTTATTTAGCCCCGAGGGCTCGGGGCTTTTTTTTATTTAGCCCCGAGGGCTCGGGGCTTTTTATTATTTAGCCCCGAGATCTCGGGGCTTTTCATTATTCAGCCCCGAGGGCTCGGGGCTATTTTTTATTTAGCCCCGAGGGCTCGGGGCTTTTTATTATTTAGCCCCGAGGGCTCGGGGCTATTTTTTATTCAGCCCCGAGGGCTCGGGGCTATTTTTTATTTGGCCCCGAGGACTCGGGGCTTTTTATTATGTAGCCCCAAGGGCTCGGGGCTATATTTTATTTAGCCCCGAGGGCTCGGGGCTTCTTATTATTTAGCCCCGAGGGCTCGGGGCTTTTTATTATTTAGCCCCGAGGGCTCGGGGCTATTTTCTATTTAGCCCCGAGGGCTTGGGGCTTTTTATCATCTCGCCCCGAGGGCTTGGGGCTATTTTTTATTTAGCCCCGAGGGCTCGGGGCTTTTTATTATTTAGCCCCGAGGGCTCGGGGCTTTTTATTATTTAGCCCCGAGGGCTCGGGGTTTTTTATTATGTAGCCCCGAGGGCTCGGGGCTATTTTTTATGTAGCCCCGAGGGCTCGGGGTTTTTTTTTATTCAGCCCCGAGGGCTCGGGGCTTTTTAAAATGTAGCCCCGAGGGCTCGGGGCTATTTTTTATTTAGCCTCGAGGGTTCGGGGCTTTTTATTATTTAGCCCCGAGGGCTCGGGGCTTTTTAAAATGTAGCCCCGAGGGCTCGGGGCTATTCTTTATTCAGCCCCGAGGGCTCGGAGCTATTTTATATTCAGCCCCGAGGGCTCGGGGCTTTTTAAAATGTAGCCCCGAGGGCTCGGGGCTATTTTTTATTTAGCCCCGAGGGTTCGGGGCTTCTTATTATTTAGCCCCGAGGGCTCGGGGCTTTTTATTATTTAGCCCCGAGGGCTCGGGGCCATTTTTTATGTAGCCCCGAGGGCTCGGGGCTATTTTTTATTTAGCCCCGAGGGCTCGGGGCTTTTTATTATTTAGCCCCGAGGGCTCGGGGCTATTTCTTATTTAGCCCCGAGGGCTCGGGGCTTTTTATTATTTAGCCCCGAGGGCTCGGGGCTTTTTATTATTTAGCCCCGAGGGCTCGGGGCTTTTTATTATGTAGCCCCGAGGGCTCGGGGCTATTTCTTATTTAGCCCCGAGGGCTCGGGGCTATTTTTTATTCAGCCCCGAGCTCGGGGCTTTTTAAAATGTAGCCCCGAGGGCTCGGGGCTATTTTTTATTTAGCCCCGAGGGTTCGGGGCTTTTTATTATTTAGCCCCGAGGGCTCGGGGCTTTTTAAAATGTAGCCCCGAGGGCTCGGGGCTATTCTTTATTCAGCCCCGAGGGCTCGGGGCTATTTTTTATTCAGCCCCGAGGGCTCGGGGCTATTTTTTATTTAGCCCCGAGGGTTCGGGGCTTCTTATTATTTAGCCCCGAGGGCTCGGGGCTTTTTATTATTTAGCCCCGAGGGCTCGGGGCCATTTTTTATGTAGCCCCGAGGGCTCGGGGCTATTTTTTATTCAGCTCTGAGGGCTCGGGGCTATTTTTTTTTAGCCCCGAGGGCTCGGGGCTTTTTACTATTTAGCCCCGAGGGCTCGGGGCTTTTTATTATTTAGCCCCGAGGGCTCGGGGCTTTTTATTATTTAGCCCCGAGGGCTCGAGGCTATTTTTTATTTAGCCCCGAGGGCTCGGGGCTTTTGATTATGTAGCCCCGAGGGCTCGGGGCTTTTTATTATTTAGCCCCGAGGGCTCGGGGCTTTCTATTATTTAGCCCCGAGGGCTCGGGGCTTTTTATTATATAGCCCTGAGGGCTCGGGGCTATTTCTTATTTAGCCCCGAGGGCTCGGGGCTATTTCTTATTTAGCCCCGAGGGCTCGGGGCTATTTTTTATTCAGCCCCGAGGGCTCGGGGCTTTTTAAAATGTAGCCCCGAGGGCTCGGGGCTATTTTTTATTTAGCCCCGAGGGTTCGGGGCTTTTTATTATTTAGCCCCGAGGGCTCGGGGCTTTTTATCTTCTAGCCCCGAGGGCTCGAGGCTATTTTTTATTTAGCCCCGAGGGCTCGGGGCTTATTATTATGTAGCCCCGAGGGCTCGGGGCTATTTCTTATTTAGCCCCGAGGGCTCGGGGCTATTTTTTATTCAGCTCTGAGGGCTCGGGGCTATTTTTTTTCAGCCCCGAGGGCTCGAGGCTTTTTATTATCTAGCCCCGAGGGCTCGGGGCTTTTTATTATTTAGCCCCGAGGGCTCGGGGCTTTTTATTATGTAGCCCCGAGGGCTCGGGGCTATTTCTTATTTAGCCCCGAGGGCTCGGGGCTATTTCTTATTTAGCCCCGAGGGCTCGGGGCTATTTTTTATTCAGCTCTGAGGGCTCGGGGCTATTTTTTTTTAGCCCCGAGGGCTCGAGGCTTTTTATTATCTAGCCCCGAGGGCTCGGGGCTTTTTATTATTTAGCCCCGAGGGCTCGGGGCTTTTTATTATGTAGCCCCGAGGGCTCGGGGCTATTTCTTATTTAGCCCCGAGGGCTCGGGGCTATTTTTTATTCAGCTCTGAGGGCTCGGGGCTATTTTTTTTTAGCCCCGAGGGCTCGGGGCTTTTTACTATTTAGCCCCGAGGGCTCGGGGCTTTTTATTATTTAGCCCCGAGGGCTCGGGGCTTTTTATTATTTAGCCCCGAGGGCTCGAGGCTATTTTTTATTTAGCCCCGAGGGCTCGGGGCTTTTTATTATGTAGCCCCGAGGGCTCGGGGCTATTTCTTATTTAGCCCCGAGGGCTCGGGGCTATTTTTTATTCAGCTCTGAGGGCTCGGGGCTATTTTTTTTTAGCCCCGAGGGCTCGGGGCTTTTTATTATTTAGTCCCGAGGGCTCGGGGCTTTTTATTATTTAGCCCCGAGGGCTCGAGGCTATTTTTTATTTAGCCCCGAGGGCTCGTGGCTTTTTATTATGTAGCCCCGAGGGCTCGGGGCTATTTTTTATTCAGCCCCGAGGGCTCGGGGCTTTTTATTATTTAGCCCCGAGGGCTCGGGGCTTTTTATTATGTAGCCCCGAGGGCTCGGGGCTATTTTTTATTCAGCCCCGAGGGCTCGGGGCTATTTTTTATTCAGCCCCGAGGGCTCGGGGCTTTTTATTATTTAGCCCCGAGGGCTCGGGGCTATTTTTTATTTAGCCCCGAAGGCTCGGGGCTTCTTATTATTTAGCTCCGAGGGCTCGGAGCTATTTTTTATGTAGCCCCGAGGGCTCGGGGCTTTTTTTTATTTAGCCCCGAGGGCTCGGGGCTTTTTATTATTTAGCCCCGAGATCTCGGGGCTTTTCATTATTCAGCCCCGAGGGCTCGGGGCTATTTTTTATTTAGCCCCGAGGGCTCGGGGCTTTTTATTATTTAGCCCCGAGGGCTCGGGGCTATTTTTTATTCAGCCCCGAGGGCTCGGGGCTATTTTTTATTTGGCCCCGAGGGCTCGGGGCTTTTTATTATGTAGCCCCAAGGGCTCGGGGCTATTTTTTATTTAGCCCCAAGGGCTCGGGGCTATTTTTTATTTAGCCCCGAGGGCTCGGGGCTTCTTATTATTTAGCCCCGAGGGCTCGGGGCTATTTTCTATTTAGCCCCGAGGGCTTGGGGCTATTTTTTATTTAGCCCCGAGGGCTCGGGCCTTTTTATTATGTAGCCCCAAGGGCTCGGGGCTTCTTAGTATTTAGCTCCGAGGGCTCGGAGCTATTTTTTATGTAGCCCCGAGGGCTCGGGGCTTTTTTTTATTTAGCCCCGAGGGCTCGGGGCTTTTTATTATTTAGCCCCGAGATCTCGGGGCTTTTCATTATTCAGCCCCGAGGGCTCGGGGCTATTTTTTATTTAGCCCCGAGGGCTCGGGGCTTTTTATTATTTAGCCCCGAGGGCTCGGGGCTTTTTATTATGTAGCCCCGAGGGCTCGGGGCTTTTTATTATGTAGCCCCGAGGGCTCGGGGCTATTTTTTATTCAGCCCCGAGGGCTCGGGGCTTTTTATTATTTAGCCCCGAGGGCTCGGGGCTATTCTTTATTTAGCCCCGAAGGCTCGGGGCTTCTTATTATTTAGCTCCGAGGGCTCGGAGCTATTTTTTATGTAGCCCCGAGGGCTCGGGGCTTTTTTTTATTTAGCCCCGAGGGCTCGGGGCTTTTTATTATTCAGCCCCGAGGGCTCGGGGCTTTTTATTATTTAGCCCCGAGGGCTCGGGGCTTTTTATTATGTAGCCCCGAGGGCTCGGGGCTATTTTTTATTCAGCCCCGAGGGCTCGGGGCTATTTTTTATTCAGCCCCGAGGGCTCGGGGCTTTTTATTATTTAGCCTCGAGGGCTCGGGGCTATTTTTTATTTAGCCCCGAAGGCTCGGGGCTTCTTATTATTTAGCTCCGAGGGCTCGGAGCTATTTTTTATGTAGCCCCGAGGGCTCGGGGCTTTTTTTTATTTAGCCCCGAGGGCTCGGGGCTTTTTATTATTTAGCCCCGAGATCTCGGGGCTTTTCATTATTCAGCCCCGAGGGCTCGGGGCTTTTTTTTATTTAGCCCCGAGGGCTCGGGGCTTTTTATTATTTAGCCCCGAGATCTCGGGGCTTTTCATTATTCAGCCCCGAGGGCTCGGGGCTATTTTTTATTTAGCCCCGAGGGCTCGGGGCTTTTTATTATTCAGCCCCGAGGGCTCGGGGCTTTTTATTATTTAGCCCCGAGGGCTCGGGGCTTTTTATTATGTAGCCCCGAGGGCTCGGGGCTATTTTTTATTCAGCCCCGAGGGCTCGGGGCTATTTTTTATTCAGCCCCGAGGGCTCGGGGCTTTTTATTATTTAGCCCCGAGGGCTCGGGGCTATTTTTTATTTAGCCCCGAAGGCTCGGGGCTTCTTATTATTTAGCTCCGAGGGCTCGGAGCTATTTTTTATGTAGCCCCGAGGGCTCGGGGCTTTTTTTTATTTAGCCCCGAGGGCTCGGGGCTTTTTATTATTTAGCCCCGAGATCTCGGGGCTTTTCATTATTCAGCCCCGAGGGCTCGGGGCTATTTTTTATTTAGCCCCGAGGGCTCGGGGCTTTTTATTATTTAGCCCCGAGGGCTCGGGGCTATTTTTTATTCAGCCCCGAGGGCTCGGGGCTATTTTTTATTTGGCCCCGAGGGCTCGGGGCTTTTTATTATGTAGCCCCAAGGGCTCGGGGCTATTTTTTATTTAGCCCCGAGGGCTCGGGGCTTCTTATTATTTAGCCCCGAGGGCTCGGGGCTATTTTCTATTTAGCCCCGAGGGCTTGGGGCTATTTTTTATTTAGCCCCGAGGGCTCGGGGCTTTTTATTATGTAGCCCCAAGGGCTCGGGGCTATTTTTTATTTAGCCCCGAGGGCTCGGGGCTTCTTAGTATTTAGCTCCGAGGGCTCGGAGCTATTTTTTATGTAGCCCCGAGGGCTCGGGGCTTTTTTTTATTTAGCCCCGAGGGCTCGGGGCTTTTTATTATTTAGCCCCGAGATCTCGGGGCTTTTCATTATTCAGCCCCGAGGGCTCGGGGCTATTTTTTATTTAGCCCCGAGGGCTCGGGGCTTTTTATTATTTAGCCCCGAGGGCTCGGGGCTATTTTTTATTCAGCCCCGAGGGCTCGGGGCTATTTTTTATTTGGCCCCGAGGACTCGGGGCTTTTTATTATGTAGCCCCAAGGGCTCGGGGCTATTTTTTATTTAGCCCCGAGGGCTCGGGGCTTCTTATTATTTAGCCCCGAGGGCTCGGGGCTTTTTATTATTTAGCCCCGAGGGCTCGGGGCTATTTTCTATCTAGCCCCGAGGGCTTGGGGCTTTTTATCATCTCGCCCCGAGGGCTTGGGGCTATTTTTTATTTAGCCCCGAGGGCTCGGGGCTTTTTATTATTTAGCCCCGAGGGCTCGGGGCTTTTTATTATTTAGCCCCGAGGGCTCGGGGTTTTTTATTATGTAGCCCCGAGGGCTCGGGGCTATTTTTTATGTAGCCCCGAGGGCTCGGGGTTTTTTTTTATTCAGCCCCGAGGGCTCGGGGCTTTTCAAAATGTAGCCCCGAGGGCTCGGGGCTATTTTTTATTTAGCCCCGAGGGTTCGGGGCTTTTTATTATTTAGCCCCGAGGGCTCGGGGCTTTTTATTATTTAGCCCCGAGGGCTCGGGGTTTTTTATTATGTAGCCCCGAGGGCTCGGGGCTATTTTTTATGTAGCCCCGAGGGCTCGGGGTTTTTTTTTATTCAGCCCCGAGGGCTCGGGGCTTTTTAAAATGTAGCCCCGAGGGCTCGGGGCTATTTTTTATTTAGCCTCGAGGGTTCGGGGCTTTTTATTATTTAGCCCCGAGGGCTCGGGGCTTTTTAAAATGTAGCCCCGAGGGCTCGGGGCTATTCTTTATTCAGCCCCGAGGGCTCGGAGCTATTTTATATTCAGCCCCGAGGGCTCGGGGCTTTTTAAAATGTAGCCCCGAGGGCTCGGGGCTATTTTTTATTTAGCCCCGAGGGTTCGGGGCTTCTTATTATTTAGCCCCGAGGGCTCGGGGCTTTTTATTATTTAGCCCCGAGGGCTCGGGGCCATTTTTTATGTAGCCCCGAGGGCTCGGGGCTATTTTTTATTTAGCCCCGAGGGCTCGGGGCTTTTTATTATTTAGCCCCGAGGGCTCGGGGCTATTTCTTATTTAGCCCCGAGGGCTCGGGGCTTTTTATTATTTAGCCCCGAGGGCTCGGGGCTTTTTATTATTTAGCCCCGAGGGCTCGGGGCTTTTTATTATGTAGCCCCGAGGGCTCGGGGCTATTTCTTATTTAGCCCCGAGGGCTCGGGGCTATTTTTTATTCAGCCCCGAGCTCGGGGCTTTTTAAAATGTAGCCCCGAGGGCTCGGGGCTATTTTTTATTTAGCCCCGAGGGTTCGGGGCTTTTTATTATTTAGCCCCGAGGGCTCGGGGCTTTTTAAAATGTAGCCCCGAGGGCTCGGGGCTATTCTTTATTCAGCCCCGAGGGCTCGGGGCTATTTTTTATTCAGCCCCGAGGGCTCGGGGCTATTTTTTATTTAGCCCCGAGGGTTCGGGGCTTCTTATTATTTAGCCCCGAGGGCTCGGGGCTTTTTATTATTTAGCCCCGAGGGCTCGGGGCCATTTTTTATGTAGCCCCGAGGGCTCGGGGCTATTTTTTATTCAGCTCTGAGGGCTCGGGGCTATTTTTTTTTAGCCCCGAGGGCTCGGGGCTTTTTACTATTTAGCCCCGAGGGCTCGGGGCTTTTTATTATTTAGCCCCGAGGGCTCGGGGCTTTTTATTATTTAGCCCCGAGGGCTCGAGGCTATTTTTTATTTAGCCCCGAGGGCTCGGGGCTTTTTATTATGTAGCCCCGAGGGCTCGGGGCTTTTTATTATTTAGCCCCGAGGGCTCGGGGCTTTCTATTATTTAGCCCCGAGGGCTCGGGGCTTTTTATTATATAGCCCTGAGGGCTCGGGGCTATTTCTTATTTAGCCCCGAGGGCTCGGGGCTATTTCTTATTTAGCCCCGAGGGCTCGGGGCTATTTTTTATTCAGCCCCGAGGGCTCGGGGCTTTTTAAAATGTAGCCCCGAGGGCTCGGGGCTATTTTTTATTTAGCCCCGAGGGTTCGGGGCTTTTTATTATTTAGCCCCGAGGGCTCGGGGCTTTTTATCTTCTAGCCCCGAGGGCTCGAGGCTATTTTTTATTTAGCCCCGAGGGCTCGGGGCTTATTATTATGTAGCCCCGAGGGCTCGGGGCTATTTCTTATTTAGCCCCGAGGGCTCGGGGCTATTTTTTATTCAGCTCTGAGGGCTCGGGGCTATTTTTTTTCAGCCCCGAGGGCTCGAGGCTTTTTATTATCTAGCCCCGAGGGCTCGGGGCTTTTTATTATTTAGCCCCGAGGGCTCGGGGCTTTTTATTATGTAGCCCCGAGGGCTCGGGGCTATTTCTTATTTAGCCCCGAGGGCTCGGGGCTATTTCTTATTTAGCCCCGAGGGCTCGGGGCTATTTTTTATTCAGCTCTGAGGGCTCGGGGCTATTTTTTTTTAGCCCCGAGGGCTCGAGGCTTTTTATTATCTAGCCCCGAGGGCTCGGGGCTTTTTATTATTTAGCCCCGAGGGCTCGGGGCTTTTTATTATGTAGCCCCGAGGGCTCGGGGCTATTTCTTATTTAGCCCCGAGGGCTCGGGGCTATTTTTTATTCAGCTCTGAGGGCTCGGGGCTATTTTTTTTTAGCCCCGAGGGCTCGGGGCTTTTTACTATTTAGCCCCGAGGGCTCGGGGCTTTTTATTATTTAGCCCCGAGGGCTCGGGGCTTTTTATTATTTAGCCCCGAGGGCTCGAGGCTATTTTTTATTTAGCCCCGAGGGCTCGGGGCTTTTTATTATGTAGCCCCGAGGGCTCGGGGCTATTTCTTATTTAGCCCCGAGGGCTCGGGGCTATTTTTTATTCAGCTCTGAGGGCTCGGGGCTATTTTTTTTTAGCCCCGAGGGCTCGGGGCTTTTTATTATTTAGTCCCGAGGGCTCGGGGCTTTTTATTATTTAGCCCCGAGGGCTCGAGGCTATTTTTTATTTAGCCCCGAGGGCTCGTGGCTTTTTATTATGTAGCCCCGAGGGCTCGGGGCTATTTTTTATTCAGCCCCGAGGGCTCGGGGCTTTTTATTATTTAGCCCCGAGGGCTCGGGGCTTTTTATTATGTAGCCCCGAGGGCTCGGGGCTATTTTTTATTCAGCCCCGAGGGCTCGGGGCTATTTTTTATTCAGCCCCGAGGGCTCGGGGCTTTTTATTATTTAGCCCCGAGGGCTCGGGGCTATTTTTTATTTAGCCCCGAAGGCTCGGGGCTTCTTATTATTTAGCTCCGAGGGCTCGGAGCTATTTTTTATGTAGCCCCGAGGGCTCGGGGCTTTTTTTTATTTAGCCCCGAGGGCTCGGGGCTTTTTATTATTTAGCCCCGAGATCTCGGGGCTTTTCATTATTCAGCCCCGAGGGCTCGGGGCTATTTTTTATTTAGCCCCGAGGGCTCGGGGCTTTTTATTATTTAGCCCCGAGGGCTCGGGGCTATTTTTTATTCAGCCCCGAGGGCTCGGGGCTATTTTTTATTTGGCCCCGAGGGCTCGGGGCTTTTTATTATGTAGCCCCAAGGGCTCGGGGCTATTTTTTATTTAGCCCCGAAGGCTCGGGGCTTTTTATTATTTAGCCCCGAGATCTCGGGGCTTTTCATTATTCAGCCCCGAGGGCTCGGGGCTATTTTTTATTTAGCCCCGAGGGCTCGGGGCTTTTTATTATTTAGCCCCGAGGGCTCGGGGCTTTTTATTATGTAGCCCCGAGGGCTCGGGGCTTTTTATTATGTAGCCCCGAGGGCTCGGGGCTATTTTTTATTCAGCCCCGAGGGCTCGGGGCTTTTTATTATTTAGCCCCGAGGGCTCGGGGCTATTCTTTATTTAGCCCCGAAGGCTCGGGGCTTCTTATTATTTAGCTCCGAGGGCTCGGAGCTATTTTTTATGTAGCCCCGAGGGCTCGGGGCTTTTTTTTATTTAGCCCCGAGGGCTCGGGGCTTTTTATTATTCAGCCCCGAGGGCTCGGGGCTTTTTATTATTTAGCCCCGAGGGCTCGGGGCTTTTTATTATGTAGCCCCGAGGGCTCGGGGCTATTTTTTATTCAGCCCCGAGGGCTCGGGGCTATTTTTTATTCAGCCCCGAGGGCTCGGGGCTTTTTATTATTTAGCCCCGAGGGCTCGGGGCTATTTTTTATTTAGCCCCGAAGGCTCGGGGCTTCTTATTATTTAGCTCCGAGGGCTCGGAGCTATTTTTTATGTAGCCCCGAGGGCTCGGGGCTTTTTTTTATTTAGCCCCGAGGGCTCGGGGCTTTTTATTATTTAGCCCCGAGATCTCGGGGCTTTTCATTATTCAGCCCCGAGGGCTCGGGGCTTTTTTTTATTTAGCCCCGAGGGCTCGGGGCTTTTTATTATTTAGCCCCGAGATCTCGGGGCTTTTCATTATTCAGCCCCGAGGGCTCGGGGCTATTTTTTATTTAGCCCCGAGGGCTCGGGGCTTTTTATTATTCAGCCCCGAGGGCTCGGGGCTTTTTATTATTTAGCCCCGAGGGCTCGGGGCTTTTTATTATGTAGCCCCGAGGGCTCGGGGCTATTTTTTATTCAGCCCCGAGGGCTCGGGGCTATTTTTTATTCAGCCCCGAGGGCTCGGGGCTTTTTATTATTTAGCCCCGAGGGCTCGGGGCTATTTTTTATTTAGCCCCGAAGGCTCGGGGCTTCTTATTATTTAGCTCCGAGGGCTCGGAGCTATTTTTTATGTAGCCCCGAGGGCTCGGGGCTTTTTTTTATTTAGCCCCGAGGGCTCGGGGCTTTTTATTATTTAGCCCCGAGATCTCGGGGCTTTTCATTATTCAGCCCCGAGGGCTCGGGGCTATTTTTTATTTAGCCCCGAGGGCTCGGGGCTTTTTATTATTTAGCCCCGAGGGCTCGGGGCTATTTTTTATTCAGCCCCGAGGGCTCGGGGCTATTTTTTATTTGGCCCCGAGGGCTCGGGGCTTTTTATTATGTAGCCCCAAGGGCTCGGGGCTATTTTTTATTTAGCCCCGAGGGCTCGGGGCTTCTTATTATTTAGCCCCGAGGGCTCGGGGCTATTTTCTATTTAGCCCCGAGGGCTTGGGGCTATTTTTTATTTAGCCCCGAGGGCTCGGGGCTTTTTATTATGTAGCCCCAAGGGCTCGGGGCTATTTTTTAATTAGCCCCGAGGGCTCGGGGCTTCTTAGTATTTAGCTCCGAGGGCTCGGAGCTATTTTTTATGTAGCCCCGAGGGCTCGGGGCTTTTTTTTATTTAGCCCCGAGGGCTCGGGGCTTTTTATTATTTAGCCCCGAGATCTCGGGGCTTTTCATTATTCAGCCCCGAGGGCTCGGGGCTATTTTTTATTTAGCCCCGAGGGCTCGGGGCTTTTTATTATTTAGCCCCGAGGGCTCGGGGCTATTTTTTATTCAGCCCCGAGGGCTCGGGGCTATTTTTTATTTGGCCCCGAGGACTCGGGGCTTTTTATTATGTAGCCCCAAGGGCTCGGGGCTATTTTTTATTTAGCCCCGAGGGCTCGGGGCTTCTTATTATTTAGCCCCGAGGGCTCGGGGCTTTTTATTATTTAGCCCCGAGGGCTCGGGGCTATTTTCTATCTAGCCCCGAGGGCTTGGGGCTTTTTATCATCTCGCCCCGAGGGCTTGGGGCTATTTTTTATTTAGCCCCGAGGGCTCGGGGCTTTTTATTATTTAGCCCCGAGGGCTCGGGGCTTTTTATTATTTAGCCCCGAGGGCTCGGGGTTTTTTATTATGTAGCCCCGAGGGCTCGGGGCTATTTTTTATGTAGCCCCGAGGGCTCGGGGTTTTTTTTTATTCAGCCCCGAGGGCTCGGGGCTTTTCAAAATGTAGCCCCGAGGGCTCGGGGCTATTTTTTATTTAGCCCCGAGGGTTCGGGGCTTTTTATTATTTAGCCCCGAGGGCTCGGGGCTTTTTATTATGTAGCCCCGAGGGCTCGGGGCTATTTTTTATTCAGCCCCGAGGGCTCGGGGCTATTTTTTATTCAGCCCCGAGGGCTCGGGGCTTTTTATTATTTAGCCCCGAGGGCTCGGGGCTATTTTTTATTTAGCCCCGAAGGCTCGGGGCTTCTTATTATTTAGCTCCGAGGGCTCGGAGCTATTTTTTATGTAGCCCCGAGGGCTCGGGGCTTTTTTTTATTTAGCCCCGAGGGCTCGGGGCTTTTTATTATTTAGCCCCGAGATCTCGGGGCTTTTCATTATTCAGCCCCGAGGGCTCGGGGCTATTTTTTATTTAGCCCCGAGGGCTCGGGGCTTTTTATTATTTAGCCCCGAGGGCTCGGGGCTATTTTTTATTCAGCCCCGAGGGCTCGGGGCTATTTTTTATTTGGCCCCGAGGGCTCGGGGCTTTTTATTATGTAGCCCCAAGGGCTCGGGGCTATTTTTATTTAGCCCCGAGGGCTCGGGGCTTCTTATTATTTAGCCCCGAGGGCTCGGGGCTATTTTCTATTTAGCCCCGAGGGCTTGGGGCTATTTTTTATTCAGCCCCGAGGGCTCGGGGCTATTTTTTATTTGGCCCCGAGGGCTCGGGGCTTTTTATTATGTAGCCCCAAGGGCTCGGGGCTTTTTATTATCTAGCCCCGAGGGCTCGGGGCTATTTCTTATTTAGCCCCGAGGGCTCGGGGCTTTTTATTATTCAGCCCCGAGGGCTCGGGGCTTTTTATTATTTAGCCCCGAGGGCTCGGGGCTTTTTATTATGTAGCCCCGAGGGCTCGGGGCTATTTTTTATTCAGCCCCGAGGGCTCGGGGCTATTTTTTATTCAGCCCCGAGGGCTCGGGGCTTTTTATTATTTAGCCCCGAGGGCTCGGGGCTATTTTTTATTTAGCCCCGAAGGCTCGGGGCTTCTTATTATTTAGCTCCGAGGGCTCGGAGCTATTTTTTATGTAGCCCCGAGGGCTCGGGGCTTTTTTTTATTTAGCCCCGAGGGCTCGGGGCTTTTTATTATTTAGCCCCGAGATCTCGGGGCTTTTCATTATTCAGCCCCGAGGGCTCGGGGCTATTTTTTATTTAGCCCCGAGGGCTCGGGGCTTTTTATTATTTAGCCCCGAGGGCTCGGGGCTATTTTTTATTCAGCCCCGAGGGCTCGGGGCTATTTTTTATTTGGCCCCGAGGGCTCGGGGCTTTTTATTATGTAGCCCCAAGGGCTCGGGGCTATTTTTTATTTAGCCCCGAGGGCTCGGGGCTTCTTATTATTTAGCCCCGAGGGCTCGGGGCTATTTTCTATTTAGCCCCGAGGGCTTGGGGCTATTTTTTATTTAGCCCCGAGGGCTCGGGCCTTTTTATTATGTAGCCCCAAGGGCTCGGGGCTATTTTTTATTTAGCCCCGAGGGCTCGGGGCTTCTTAGTATTTAGCTCCGAGGGCTCGGAGCTATTTTTTATGTAGCCCCGAGGGCTCGGGGCTTTTTTTTATTTAGCCCCGAGGGCTCGGGGCTTTTTATTATTTAGCCCCGAGATCTCGGGGCTTTTCATTATTCAGCCCCGAGGGCTCGGGGCTATTTTTTATTTAGCCCCGAGGGCTCGGGGCTTTTTATTATTTAGCCCCGAGGGCTCGGGGCTATTTTTTATTCAGCCCCGAGGGCTCGGGGCTATTTTTTATTTAGCCCCGAGGGCTCGGGGCTTTTTATTATGTAGCCCCAAGGGCTCGGGGCTATTTTTTATTTAGCCCCGAGGGCTCGGGGCTTCTTAGTATTTAGCTCCGAGGGCTCGGAGCTATTTTTTATGTAGCCCCGAGGGCTCGGGGCTTTTTTTTATTTAGCCCCGAGGGCTCGGGGCTTTTTATTATTTAGCCCCGAGATCTCGGGGCTTTTCATTTTTCAGCCCCGAGGGCTCGGGGCTATTTTTTATTTAGCCCCGAGGGCTCGGGGCTTTTTATTATTTAGCCCCGAGGGCTCGGGGCTTTTTATTATGTAGCCCCGAGGGCTCGGGGCTTTTTATTATGTAGCCCCGAGGGCTCGGGGCTATTTTTTATTCAGCCCCGAGGGCTCGGGGCTTTTTATTATTTAGCCCCGAGGGCTCGGGGCTATTTTTTATTTAGCCCCGAAGGCTCGGGGCTTCTTATTATTTAGCTCCGAGGGCTCGGAGCTATTTTTTATGTAGCCCCGAGGGCTCGGGGCTTTTTTTTATTTAGCCCCGAGGGCTCGGGGCTTTTTATTATTCAGCCCCGAGGGCTCGGGGCTTTTTATTATTTAGCCCCGAGGGCTCGGGGCTTTTTATTATGTAGCCCCGAGGGCTCGGGGCTATTTTTTATTCAGCCCCGAGGGCTCGGGGCTATTTTTTATTCAGCCCCGAGGGCTCGGGGCTTTTTATTATTTAGCCCCGAGGGCTCGGGGCTATTTTTTATTTAGCCCCGAAGGCTCGGGGCTTCTTATTATTTAGCTCCGAGGGCTCGGAGCTATTTTTTATGTAGCCCCGAGGGCTCGGGGCTTTTTTTTATTTAGCCCCGAGGGCTCGGGGCTTTTTATTATTTAGCCCCGAGATCTCGGGGCTTTTCATTATTCAGCCCCGAGGGCTCGGGGCTTTTTTTTATTTAGCCCCGAGGGCTCGGGGCTTTTTATTATTTAGCCCCGAGATCTCGGGGCTTTTCATTATTCAGCCCCGAGGGCTCGGGGCTATTTTTTATTTAGCCCCGAGGGCTCGGGGCTTTTTATTATTCAGCCCCGAGGGCTCGGGGCTTTTTATTATTTAGCCCCGAGGGCTCGGGGCTTTTTATTATGTAGCCCCGAGGGCTCGGGGCTATTTTTTATTCAGCCCCGAGGGCTCGGGGCTATTTTTTATTCAGCCCCGAGGGCTCGGGGCTTTTTATTATTTAGCCCCGAGGGCTCGGGGCTATTTTTTATTTAGCCCCGAAGGCTCGGGGCTTCTTATTATTTAGCTCCGAGGGCTCGGAGCTATTTTTTATGTAGCCCCGAGGGCTCGGGGCTTTTTTTTATTTAGCCCCGAGGGCTCGGGGCTTTTTATTATTTAGCCCCGAGATCTCGGGGCTTTTCATTATTCAGCCCCGAGGGCTCGGGGCTATTTTTTATTTAGCCCCGAGGGTTCGGGGCTTCTTATTATTCAGCCCCGAGGGCTCGGGGCTTTTTATTATTTAGCCCCGAGGGCTCGGTGCTATTTTTTATGTAGCCCTGAGGGCTCGGGGCTATTTTTCATTTAGCCCCGAGGGCTTGGGGCTTTTTATTATCTAGCCCCGAGGGCTCGGGGCTATTTCTTATTTAGCCCCGAGGGCTCGGGGCTTTTTATTATTCAGCCCCGAGGGCTCGGGGCTTTTTATTATTTAGCCCCGAGGGCTCGGGGCTTTTTATTATGTAGCCCCGAGGGCTCGGGGCTATTTTTTATTCAGCCCCGAGGGCTCGGGGCTATTTTTTATTCAGCCCCGAGGGCTCGGGGCTTTTTATTATTTAGCCCCGAGGGCTCGGGGCTATTTTTTATTTAGCCCCGAAGGCTCGGGGCTTCTTATTATTTAGCTCCGAGGGCTCGGAGCTATTTTTTATGTAGCCCCGAGGGCTCGGGGCTATTTTTTATTTAGCCCCGAAGGCTCGGGGCTTCTTATTATTTAGCTCCGAGGGCTCGGAGCTATTTTTTATGTAGCCCCGAGGGCTCGGGGCTATTTTTTATTTAGCCCCGAAGGCTCGGGGCTTCTTATTATTTAGCTCCGAGGGCTCGGAGCTATTTTTTATGTAGCCCCGAGGGCTCGGGGCTTTTTTTTATTTAGCCCCGAGGGCTCGGGGCTTTTTTTTATTTAGCCCCGAGGGCTCGGGGCTTTTTATTATTTAGCCCCGAGATCTCGGGGCTTTTCATTATTCAGCCCCGAGGGCTCGGGGCTATTTTTTATTTAGCCCCGAGGGCTCGGGGCTTTTTATTATTTAGCCCCGAGGGCTCGGGGCTATTTTTTATTCAGCCCCGAGGGCTCGGGGCTATTTTTTATTTGGCCCCGAGGACTCGGGGCTTTTTATTATGTAGCCCCAAGGGCTCGGGGCTATATTTTATTTAGCCCCGAGGGCTCGGGGCTTCTTATTATTTAGCCCCGAGGGCTCGGGGCTTTTTATTATTTAGCCCCGAGGGCTCGGGGCTATTTTCTATTTAGCCCCGAGGGCTTGGGGCTTTTTATCATCTCGCCCCGAGGGCTTGGGGCTATTTTTTATTTAGCCCCGAGGGCTCGGGGCTTTTTATTATTTAGCCCCGAGGGCTCGGGGCTTTTTATTATTTAGCCCCGAGGGCTCGGGGTTTTTTATTATGTAGCCCCGAGGGCTCGGGGCTATTTTTTATGTAGCCCCGAGGGCTCGGGGTTTTTTTTTATTCAGCCCCGAGGGCTCGGGGCTTTTTAAAATGTAGCCCCGAGGGCTCGGGGCTATTTTTTATTTAGCCTCGAGGGTTCGGGGCTTTTTATTATTTAGCCCCGAGGGCTCGGGGCTTTTTAAAATGTAGCCCCGAGGGCTCGGGGCTATTCTTTATTCAGCCCCGAGGGCTCGGAGCTATTTTATATTCAGCCCCGAGGGCTCGGGGCTTTTTAAAATGTAGCCCCGAGGGCTCGGGGCTATTTTTTATTTAGCCCCGAGGGTTCGGGGCTTCTTATTATTTAGCCCCGAGGGCTCGGGGCTTTTTATTATTTAGCCCCGAGGGCTCGGGGCCATTTTTTATGTAGCCCCGAGGGCTCGGGGCTATTTTTTATTTAGCCCCGAGGGCTCGGGGCTTTTTATTATTTAGCCCCGAGGGTTCGGGGCTATTTCTTATTTAGCCCCGAGGGCTCGGGGCTTTTTATTATTTAGCCCCGAGGGCTCGGGGCTTTTTATTATTTAGCCCCGAGGGCTCGGGGCTTTTTATTATGTAGCCCCGAGGGCTCGGGGCTATTTCTTATTTAGCCCCGAGGGCTCGGGGCTATTTTTTATTCAGCCCCGAGCTCGGGGCTTTTTAAAATGTAGCCCCGAGGGCTCGGGGCTATTTTTTATTTAGCCCCGAGGGTTCGGGGCTTTTTATTATTTAGCCCCGAGGGCTCGGGGCTTTTTAAAATGTAGCCCCGAGGGCTCGGGGCTATTCTTTATTCAGCCCCGAGGGCTCGGGGCTATTTTTTATTCAGCCCCGAGGGCTCGGGGCTATTTTTTATTTAGCCCCGAGGGTTCGGGGCTTCTTATTATTTAGCCCCGAGGGCTCGGGGCTTTTTATTATTTAGCCCCGAGGGCTCGGGGCCATTTTTTATGTAGCCCCGAGGGCTCGGGGCTATTTTTTATTCAGCTCTGAGGGCTCGGGGCTATTTTTTTTTAGCCCCGAGGGCTCGGGGCTTTTTACTATTTAGCCCCGAGGGCTCGGGGCTTTTTATTATTTAGCCCCGAGGGCTCGGGGCTTTTTATTATTTAGCCCCGAGGGCTCGAGGCTATTTTTTATTTAGCCCCGAGGGCTCGGGGCTTTTTATTATGTAGCCCCGAGGGCTCGGGGCTTTTTATTATTTAGCCCCGAGGGCTCGGGGCTTTCTATTATTTAGCCCCGAGGGCTCGGGGCTTTTTATTATATAGCCCTGAGGGCTCGGGGCTATTTCTTATTTAGCCCCGAGGGCTCGGGGCTATTTCTTATTTAGCCCCGAGGGCTCGGGGCTATTTTTTATTCAGCCCCGAGGGCTCGGGGCTTTTTAAAATGTAGCCCCGAGGGCTCGGGGCTATTTTTTATTTAGCCCCGAGGGTTCGGGGCTTTTTATTATTTAGCCCCGAGGGCTCGGGGCTTTTTATCTTCTAGCCCCGAGGGCTCGAGGCTATTTTTTATTTAGCCCCAAGGGCTCGGGGCTTATTATTATGTAGCCCCGAGGGCTCGGGGCTATTTCTTATTTAGCCCCGAGGGCTCGGGGCTATTTTTTATTCAGCTCTGAGGGCTCGGGGCTATTTTTTTTCAGCCCCGAGGGCTCGAGGCTTTTTATTATCTAGCCCCGAGGGCTCGGGGCTTTTTATTATTTAGCCCCGAGGGCTCGGGGCTTTTTATTATGTAGCCCCGAGGGCTCGGGGCTATTTCTTATTTAGCCCCGAGGGCTCGGGGCTATTTCTTATTTAGCCCCGAGGGCTCGGGGCTATTTTTTATTCAGCTCTGAGGGCTCGGGGCTATTTTTTTTTAGCCCCGAGGGCTCGAGGCTTTTTATTATCTAGCCCCGAGGGCTCGGGGCTTTTTATTATTTAGCCCCGAGGGCTCGGGGCTTTTTATTATGTAGCCCCGAGGGCTCGGGGCTATTTCTTATTTAGCCCCGAGGGCTCGGGGCTATTTTTTATTCAGCTCTGAGGGCTCGGGGCTATTTTTTTTTAGCCCCGAGGGCTCGGGGCTTTTTACTATTTAGCCCCGAGGGCTCGGGGCTTTTTATTATTTAGCCCCGAGGGCTCGGGGCTTTTTATTATTTAGCCCCGAGGGCTCGAGGCTATTTTTTATTTAGCCCCGAGGTTTCGGGGCTTTTTATTATGTAGCCCCGAGGGCTCGGGGCTATTTCTTATTTAGCCCCGAGGGCTCGGGGCTATTTTTTATTCAGCTCTGAGGGCTCGGGGCTATTTTTTTTTAGCCCCGAGGGCTCGGGGCTTTTTATTATTTAGTCCCGAGGGCTCGGGGCTTTTTATTATTTAGCCCCGAGGGCTCGAGGCTATTTTTTATTTAGCCCCGAGGGCTCGTGGCTTTTTATTATGTAGCCCCGAGGGCTCGGGGCTATTTTTTATTCAGCCCCGAGGGCTCGGGGCTTTTTATTATTTAGCCCCGAGGGCTCGGGGCTTTTTATTATGTAGCCCCGAGGGCTCGGGGCTATTTTTTATTCAGCCCCGAGGGCTCGGGGCTATTTTTTATTCAGCCCCGAGGGCTCGGGGCTTTTTATTATTTAGCCCCGAGGGCTCGGGGCTATTTTTTATTTAGCCCCGAAGGCTCGGGGCTTCTTATTATTTAGCTCCGAGGGCTCGGAGCTATTTTTTATGTAGCCCCGAGGGCTCGGGGCTTTTTTTTATTTAGCCCCGAGGGCTCGGGGCTTTTTATTATTTAGCCCCGAGATCTCGGGGCTTTTCATTATTCAGCCCCGAGGGCTCGGGGCTATTTTTTATTTAGCCCCGAGGGCTCGGGGCTTTTTATCATTTAGCCCCGAGGGCTCGGGGCTATTTTTTATTCAGCCCCGAGGGCTCGGGGCTATTTTTTATTTGGCCCCGAGGGCTCGGGGCTTTTTATTATGTAGCCCCAAGGGCTCGGGGCTATTTTTTATTTAGCCCCAAGGGCTCGGGGCTATTTTTTATTTAGCCCCGAGGGCTCGGGGCTTCTTATTATTTAGCCCCGAGGGCTCGGGGCTATTTTCTATTTAGCCCCGAGGGCTTGGGGCTATTTTTTATTTAGCCCCGAGGGCTCGGGCCTTTTTATTATGTAGCCCCAAGGGCTCGGGGCTTCTTAGTATTTAGCTCCGAGGGCTCGGAGCTATTTTTTATGTAGCCCCGAGGGCTCGGGGCTTTTTTTTATTTAGCCCCGAGGGCTCGGGGCTTTTTATTATTTAGCCCCGAGATCTCGGGGCTTTTCATTATTCAGCCCCGAGGGCTCGGGGCTATTTTTTATTTAGCCCCGAGGGCTCGGGGCTTTTTATTATTTAGCCCCGAGGGCTCGGGGCTTTTTATTATGTAGCCCCGAGGGCTCGGGGCTTTTTATTATGTAGCCCCGAGGGCTCGGGGCTATTTTTTATTCAGCCCCGAGGGCTCGGGGCTTTTTATTATTTAGCCCCGAGGGCTCGGGGCTATTCTTTATTTAGCCCCGAAGGCTCGGGGCTTCTTATTATTTAGCTCCGAGGGCTCGGAGCTATTTTTTATGTAGCCCCGAGGGCTCGGGGCTTTTTTTTATTTAGCCCCGAGGGCTCGGGGCTTTTTATTATTCAGCCCCGAGGGCTCGGGGCTTTTTATTATTTAGCCCCGAGGGCTCGGGGCTTTTTATTATGTAGCCCCGAGGGCTCGGGGCTATTTTTTATTCAGCCCCGAGGGCTCGGGGCTATTTTTTATTCAGCCCCGAGGGCTCGGGGCTTTTTATTATTTAGCCCCGAGGGCTCGGGGCTATTTTTTATTTAGCCCCGAAGGCTCGGGGCTTCTTATTATTTAGCTCCGAGGGCTCGGAGCTATTTTTTATGTAGCCCCGAGGGCTCGGGGCTTTTTTTTATTTAGCCCCGAGGGCTCGGGGCTTTTTATTATTTAGCCCCGAGATCTCGGGGCTTTTCATTATTCAGCCCCGAGGGCTCGGGGCTTTTTTTTATTTAGCCCCGAGGGCTCGGGGCTTTTTATTATTTAGCCCCGAGATCTCGGGGCTTTTCATTATTCAGCCCCGAGGGCTCGGGGCTATTTTTTATTTAGCCCCGAGGGCTCGGGGCTTTTTATTATTCAGCCCCGAGGGCTCGGGGCTTTTTATTATTTAGCCCCGAGGGCTCGGGGCTTTTTATTATGTAGCCCCGAGGGCTCGGGGCTATTTTTTATTCAGCCCCGAGGGCTCGGGGCTATTTTTTATTCAGCCCCGAGGGCTCGGGGCTTTTTATTATTTAGCCCCGAGGGCTCGGGGCTATTTTTTATTTAGCCCCGAAGGCTCGGGGCTTCTTATTATTTAGCTCCGAGGGCTCGGAGCTATTTTTTATGTAGCCCCGAGGGCTCGGGGCTTTTTTTTATTTAGCCCCGAGGGCTCGGGGCTTTTTATTATTTAGCCCCGAGATCTCGGGGCTTTTCATTATTCAGCCCCGAGGGCTCGGGGCTATTTTTTATTTAGCCCCGAGGGCTCGGGGCTTTTTATTATTTAGCCCCGAGGGCTCGGGGCTATTTTTTATTCAGCCCCGAGGGCTCGGGGCTACTTTTTATTTGGCCCCGAGGGCTCGGGGCTTTTTATTATGTAGCCCCAAGGGCTCGGGGCTATTTTTTATTTAGCCCCGAGGGCTCGGGGCTTCTTATTATTTAGCCCCGAGGGCTCGGGGCTATTTTCTATTTAGCCCCGAGGGCTTGGGGCTATTTTTTATTTAGCCCCGAGGGCTCGGGGCTTTTTATTATGTAGCCCCAAGGGCTCGGGGCTATTTTTTATTTAGCCCCGAGGGCTCGGGGCTTCTTAGTATTTAGCTCCGAGGGCTCGGAGCTATTTTTTATGTAGCCCCGAGGGCTCGGGGCTTTTTTTTATTTAGCCCCGAGGGCTCGGGGCTTTTTATTATTTAGCCCCGAGATCTCGGGGCTTTTCATTATTCAGCCCCGAGGGCTCGGGGCTATTTTTTATTTAGCCCCGAGGGCTCGGGGCTTTTTATTATTTAGCCCCGAGGGCTCGGGGCTATTTTTTATTCAGCCCCGAGGGCTCGGGGCTATTTTTTATTTGGCCCCGAGGACTCGGGGCTTTTTATTATGTAGCCCCAAGGGCTCGGGGCTATTTTTTATTTAGCCCCGAGGGCTCGGGGCTTCTTATTATTTAGCCCCGAGGGCTCGGGGCTTTTTATTATTTAGCCCCGAGGGCTCGGGGCTATTTTCTATCTAGCCCCGAGGGCTTGGGGCTTTTTATCATCTCGCCCCGAGGGCTTGGGGCTATTTTTTATTTAGCCCCGAGGGCTCGGGGCTTTTTATTATTTAGCCCCGAGGGCTCGGGGCTTTTTATTATTTAGCCCCGAGGGCTCGGGGTTTTTTATTATGTAGCCCCGAGGGCTCGGGGCTATTTTTTATGTAGCCCCGAGGGCTCGGGGTTTTTTTTTATTCAGCCCCGAGGGCTCGGGGCTTTTCAAAATGTAGCCCCGAGGGCTCGGGGCTATTTTTTATTTAGCCCCGAGGGTTCGGGGCTTTTTATTATTTAGCCCCGAGGGCTCGGGGCTTTTTATTATTTAGCCCCGAGGGCTCGGGGTTTTTTATTATGTAGCCCCGAGGGCTCGGGGCTATTTTTTATGTAGCCCCGAGGGCTCGGGGTTTTTTTTTATTCAGCCCCGAGGGCTCGGGGCTTTTTAAAATGTAGCCCCGAGGGCTCGGGGCTATTTTTTATTTAGCCTCGAGGGTTCGGGGCTTTTTATTATTTAGCCCCGAGGGCTCGGGGCTTTTTAAAATGTAGCCCCGAGGGCTCGGGGCTATTCTTTATTCAGCCCCGAGGGCTCGGAGCTATTTTATATTCAGCCCCGAGGGCTCGGGGCTTTTTAAAATGTAGCCCCGAGGGCTCGGGGCTATTTTTTATTTAGCCCCGAGGGTTCGGGGCTTCTTATTATTTAGCCCCGAGGGCTCGGGGCTTTTTATTATTTAGCCCCGAGGGCTCGGGGCCATTTTTTATGTAGCCCCGAGGGCTCGGGGCTATTTTTTATTTAGCCCCGAGGGCTCGGGGCTTTTTATTATTTAGCCCCGAGGGCTCGGGGCTATTTCTTATTTAGCCCCGAGGGCTCGGGGCTTTTTATTATTTAGCCCCGAGGGCTCGGGGCTTTTTATTATTTAGCCCCGAGGGCTCGGGGCTTTTTATTATGTAGCCCCGAGGGCTCGGGGCTATTTCTTATTTAGCCCCGAGGGCTCGGGGCTATTTTTTATTCAGCCCCGAGCTCGGGGCTTTTTAAAATGTAGCCCCGAGGGCTCGGGGCTATTTTTTATTTAGCCCCGAGGGTTCGGGGCTTTTTATTATTTAGCCCCGAGGGCTCGGGGCTTTTTAAAATGTAGCCCCGAGGGCTCGGGGCTATTCTTTATTCAGCCCCGAGGGCTCGGGGCTATTTTTTATTCAGCCCCGAGGGCTCGGGGCTATTTTTTATTTAGCCCCGAGGGTTCGGGGCTTCTTATTATTTAGCCCCGAGGGCTCGGGGCTTTTTATTATTTAGCCCCGAGGGCTCGGGGCCATTTTTTATGTAGCCCCGAGGGCTCGGGGCTATTTTTTATTCAGCTCTGAGGGCTCGGGGCTATTTTTTTTTAGCCCCGAGGGCTCGGGGCTTTTTACTATTTAGCCCCGAGGGCTCGGGGCTTTTTATTATTTAGCCCCGAGGGCTCGGGGCTTTTTATTATTTAGCCCCGAGGGCTCGAGGCTATTTTTTATTTAGCCCCGAGGGCTCGGGGCTTTTTATTATGTAGCCCCGAGGGCTCGGGGCTTTTTATTATTTAGCCCCGAGGGCTCGGGGCTTTCTATTATTTAGCCCCGAGGGCTCGGGGCTTTTTATTATATAGCCCTGAGGGCTCGGGGCTATTTCTTATTTAGCCCCGAGGGCTCGGGGCTATTTCTTATTTAGCCCCGAGGGCTCGGGGCTATTTTTTATTCAGCCCCGAGGGCTCGGGGCTTTTTAAAATGTAGCCCCGAGGGCTCGGGGCTATTTTTTATTTAGCCCCGAGGGTTCGGGGCTTTTTATTATTTAGCCCCGAGGGCTCGGGGCTTTTTATCTTCTAGCCCCGAGGGCTCGAGGCTATTTTTTATTTAGCCCCGAGGGCTCGGGGCTTATTATTATGTAGCCCCGAGGGCTCGGGGCTATTTCTTATTTAGCCCCGAGGGCTCGGGGCTATTTTTTATTCAGCTCTGAGGGCTCGGGGCTATTTTTTTTCAGCCCCGAGGGCTCGAGGCTTTTTATTATCTAGCCCCGAGGGCTCGGGGCTTTTTATTATTTAGCCCCGAGGGCTCGGGGCTTTTTATTATGTAGCCCCGAGGGCTCGGGGCTATTTCTTATTTAGCCCCGAGGGCTCGGGGCTATTTCTTATTTAGCCCCGAGGGCTCGGGGCTATTTTTTATTCAGCCCTGAGGGCTCGGGGCTATTTTTTTTTAGCCCCGAGGGCTCGAGGCTTTTTATTATCTAGCCCCGAGGGCTCGGGGCTTTTTATTATTTAGCCCCGAGGGCTCGGGGCTTTTTATTATGTAGCCCCGAGGGCTCGGGGCTATTTCTTATTTAGCCCCGAGGGCTCGGGGCTATTTTTTATTCAGCTCTGAGGGCTCGGGGCTATTTTTTTTTAGCCCCGAGGGCTCGGGGCTTTTTACTATTTAGCCCCGAGGGCTCGGGGCTTTTTATTATTTAGCCCCGAGGGCTCGGGGCTTTTTATTATTTAGCCCCGAGGGCTCGAGGCTATTTTTTATTTAGCCCCGAGGGCTCGGGGCTTTTTATTATGTAGCCCCGAGGGCTCGGGGCTATTTCTTATTTAGCCCCGAGGGCTCGGGGCTATTTTTTATTCAGCTCTGAGGGCTCGGGGCTATTTTTTTTTAGCCCCGAGGGCTCGGGGCTTTTTATTATTTAGTCCCGAGGGCTCGGGGCTTTTTATTATTTAGCCCCGAGGGCTCGAGGCTATTTTTTATTTAGCCCCGAGGGCTCGTGGCTTTTTATTATGTAGCCCCGAGGGCTCGGGGCTATTTTTTATTCAGCCCCGAGGGCTCGGGGCTTTTTATTATTTAGCCCCGAGGGCTCGGGGCTTTTTATTATGTAGCCCCGAGGGCTCGGGGCTATTTTTTATTCAGCCCCGAGGGCTCGGGGCTATTTTTTATTCAGCCCCGAGGGCTCGGGGCTTTTTATTATTTAGCCCCGAGGGCTCGGGGCTATTTTTTATTTAGCCCCGAAGGCTCGGGGCTTCTTATTATTTAGCTCCGAGGGCTCGGAGCTATTTTTTATGTAGCCCCGAGGGCTCGGGGCTTTTTTTTATTTAGCCCCGAGGGCTCGGGGCTTTTTATTATTTAGCCCCGAGATCTCGGGGCTTTTCATTATTCAGCCCCGAGGGCTCGGGGCTATTTTTTATTTAGCCCCGAGGGCTCGGGGCTTTTTATTATTTAGCCCCGAGGGCTCGGGGCTATTTTTTATTCAGCCCCGAGGGCTCGGGGCTATTTTTTATTTGGCCCCGAGGGCTCGGGGCTTTTTATTATGTAGCCCCAAGGGCTCGGGGCTATTTTTTATTTAGCCCCAAGGGCTCGGGGCTATTTTTTATTTAGCCCCGAGGGCTCGGGGCTTCTTATTATTTAGCCCCGAGGGCTCGGGGCTATTTTCTATTTAGCCCCGAGGGCTTGGGGCTATTTTTTATTTAGCCCCGAGGGCTCGGGCCTTTTTATTATGTAGCCCCAAGGGCTCGGGGCTTCTTAGTATTTAGCTCCGAGGGCTCGGAGCTATTTTTTATGTAGCCCCGAGGGCTCGGGGCTTTTTTTTATTTAGCCCCGAGGGCTCGGGGCTTTTTATTATTTAGCCCCGAGATCTCGGGGCTTTTCATTATTCAGCCCCGAGGGCTCGGGGCTATTTTTTATTTAGCCCCGAGGGCTCGGGGCTTTTTATTATTTAGCCCCGAGGGCTCGGGGCTTTTTATTATGTAGCCCCGAGGGCTCGGGGCTTTTTATTATGTAGCCCCGAGGGCTCGGGGCTATTTTTTATTCAGCCCCGAGGGCTCGGGGCTTTTTATTATTTAGCCCCGAGGGCTCGGGGCTATTCTTTATTTAGCCCCGAAGGCTCGGGGCTTCTTATTATTTAGCTCCGAGGGCTCGGAGCTATTTTTTATGTAGCCCCGAGGGCTCGGGGCTTTTTTTTATTTAGCCCCGAGGGCTCGGGGCTTTTTATTATTCAGCCCCGAGGGCTCGGGGCTTTTTATTATTTAGCCCCGAGGGCTCGGGGCTTTTTATTATGTAGCCCCGAGGGCTCGGGGCTATTTTTTATTCAGCCCCGAGGGCTCGGGGCTATTTTTTATTCAGCCCCGAGGGCTCGGGGCTTTTTATTATTTAGCCCCGAGGGCTCGGGGCTATTTTTTATTTAGCCCCGAAGGCTCGGGGCTTCTTATTATTTAGCTCCGAGGGCTCGGAGCTATTTTTTATGTAGCCCCGAGGGCTCGGGGCTTTTTTTTATTTAGCCCCGAGGGCTCGGGGCTTTTTATTATTTAGCCCCGAGATCTCGGGGCTTTTCATTATTCAGCCCCGAGGGCTCGGGGCTTTTTTTTATTTAGCCCCGAGGGCTCGGGGCTTTTTATTATTTAGCCCCGAGATCTCGGGGCTTTTCATTATTCAGCCCCGAGGGCTCGGGGCTATTTTTTATTTAGCCCCGAGGGCTCGGGGCTTTTTATTATTCAGCCCCGAGGGCTCGGGGCTTTTTATTATTTAGCCCCGAGGGCTCGGGGCTTTTTATTATGTAGCCCCGAGGGCTCGGGGCTATTTTTTATTCAGCCCCGAGGGCTCGGGGCTATTTTTTATTCAGCCCCGAGGGCTCGGGGCTTTTTATTATTTAGCCCCGAGGGCTCGGGGCTATTTTTTATTTAGCCCCGAAGGCTCGGGGCTTCTTATTATTTAGCTCCGAGGGCTCGGAGCTATTTTTTATGTAGCCCCGAGGGCTCGGGGCTTTTTTTTATTTAGCCCCGAGGGCTCGGGGCTTTTTATTATTTAGCCCCGAGATCTCGGGGCTTTTCATTATTCAGCCCCGAGGGCTCGGGGCTATTTTTTATTTAGCCCCGAGGGCTCGGGGCTTTTTATTATTTAGCCCCGAGGGCTCGGGGCTATTTTTTATTCAGCCCCGAGGGCTCGGGGCTATTTTTTATTTGGCCCCGAGGGCTCGGGGCTTTTTATTATGTAGCCCCAAGGGCTCGGGGCTATTTTTTATTTAGCCCCGAGGGCTCGGGGCTTCTTATTATTTAGCCCCGAGGGCTCGGGGCTATTTTCTATTTAGCCCCGAGGGCTTGGGGCTATTTTTTATTTAGCCCCGAGGGCTCGGGGCTTTTTATTATGTAGCCCCAAGGGCTCGGGGCTATTTTTTATTTAGCCCCGAGGGCTCGGGGCTTCTTAGTATTTAGCTCCGAGGGCTCGGAGCTATTTTTTATGTAGCCCCGAGGGCTCGGGGCTTTTTTTTATTTAGCCCCGAGGGCTCGGGGCTTTTTATTATTTAGCCCCGAGATCTCGGGGCTTTTCATTATTCAGCCCCGAGGGCTCGGGGCTATTTTTTATTTAGCCCCGAGGGCTCGGGGCTTTTTATTATTTAGCCCCGAGGGCTCGGGGCTATTTTTTATTCAGCCCCGAGGGCTCGGGGCTATTTTTTATTTGGCCCCGAGGACTCGGGGCTTTTTATTATGTAGCCCCAAGGGCTCGGGGCTATTTTTTATTTAGCCCCGAGGGCTCGGGGCTTCTTATTATTTAGCCCCGAGGGCTCGGGGCTTTTTATTATTTAGCCCCGAGGGCTCGGGGCTATTTTCTATCTAGCCCCGAGGGCTTGGGGCTTTTTATCATCTCGCCCCGAGGGCTTGGGGCTATTTTTTATTTAGCCCCGAGGGCTCGGGGCTTTTTATTATTTAGCCCCGAGGGCTCGGGGCTTTTTATTATTTAGCCCCGAGGGCTCGGGGTTTTTTATTATGTAGCCCCGAGGGCTCGGGGCTATTTTTTATGTAGCCCCGAGGGCTCGGGGTTTTTTTTTATTCAGCCCCGAGGGCTCGGGGCTTTTCAAAATGTAGCCCCGAGGGCTCGGGGCTATTTTTTATTTAGCCCCGAGGGTTCGGGGCTTTTTATTATTTAGCCCCGAGGGCTCGGGGCTTTTTATTATGTAGCCCCGAGGGCTCGGGGCTATTTTTTATTCAGCCCCGAGGGCTCGGGGCTATTTTTTATTCAGCCCCGAGGGCTCGGGGCTTTTTATTATTTAGCCCCGAGGGCTCGGGGCTATTTTTTATTTAGCCCCGAAGGCTCGGGGCTTCTTATTATTTAGCTCCGAGGGCTCGGAGCTATTTTTTATGTAGCCCCGAGGGCTCGGGGCTTTTTTTTATTTAGCCCCGAGGGCTCGGGGCTTTTTATTATTTAGCCCCGAGATCTCGGGGCTTTTCATTATTCAGCCCCGAGGGCTCGGGGCTATTTTTTATTTAGCCCCGAGGGCTCGGGGCTTTTTATTATTTAGCCCCGAGGGCTCGGGGCTATTTTTTATTCAGCCCCGAGGGCTCGGGGCTATTTTTTATTTGGCCCCGAGGGCTCGGGGCTTTTTATTATGTAGCCCCAAGGGCTCGGGGCTATTTTTATTTAGCCCCGAGGGCTCGGGGCTTCTTATTATTTAGCCCCGAGGGCTCGGGGCTATTTTCTATTTAGCCCCGAGGGCTTGGGGCTATTTTTTATTTAGCCCCGAGGGCTCGGGGCTTTTTATTATGTAGCCCCAAGGGCTCGGGGCTATTTTTTATTTAGCCCCGAGGGCTCGGGGCTTCTTAGTATTTAGCTCCGAGGGCTCGGAGCTATTTTTTATGTAGCCCCGAGGGCTCGGGGCTTTTTTTTATTTAGCCCCGAGGGCTCGGGGCTTTTTATTATTTAGCCCCGAGATCTCGGGGCTTTTCATTATTCAGCCCCGAGGGCTCGGGGCTATTTTTTATTTAGCCCCGAGGGCTCGGGGCTTTTTATTATTTAGCCCCGAGGGCTCGGGGCTATTTTTTATTCAGCCCCGAGGGCTCGGGGCTATTTTTTATTTGGCCCCGAGGACTCGGGGCTTTTTATTATGTAGCCCCAAGGGCTCGGGGCTATTTTTTATTTAGCCCCGAGGGCTCGGGGCTTCTTATTATTTAGCCCCGAGGGCTCGGGGCTTTTTATTATTTAGCCCCGAGGGCTCGGGGCTATTTTCTATTTAGCCCCGAGGGCTTGGGGCTTTTTATCATCTCGCCCCGAGGGCTTGGGGCTATTTCTTATTTAGCCCCGAGGGCTCGGGGCTTTTTATTATTTAGCCCCGAGGGCTCGGGGCTTTTTATTATTTAGCCCCGAGGGCTCGGGGTTTTTTATTATGTAGCCCCGAGGGCTCGGGGCTATTTTTTATGTAGCCCCGAGGGCTCGGGGTTTTTTTTTATTCAGCCCCGAGGGCTCGGGGCTTTTTAAAATGTAGCCCCGAGGGCTCGGGGCTATTTTTTATTTAGCCCCGAGGGTTCGGGGCTTTTTATTATTTAGCCCCGAGGGCTCGGGGCTTTTTAAAATGTAGCCCCGAGGGCTCGGGGCTATTTTTTATTCAGCCCCGAGGGCTCGGAGCTATTTTATATTCAGCCCCGAGGGCTCGGGGCTTTTTAAAATGTAGCCCCGAGGGCTCGGGGCTATTTTTTATTTAGCCCCGAGGGTTCGGGGCTTCTTATTATTTAGCCCCGAGGGCTCGGGGCTTTTTATTATTTAGCCCCGAGGGCTCGGGGCCATTTTTTATGTAGCCCCGAGGGCTCGGGGCTATTTTTTATTTAGCCCCGAGGGCTCGGGGCTTTTTATTATTTAGCCCCGAGGGCTCGGGGCTATTTCTTATTTAGCCCCGAGGGCTCGGGGCTTTTTATTATTTAGCCCCGAGGGCTCGGGGCTTTTTATTATTTAGCCCCGAGGGCTCGGGGCTTTTTATTATGTAGCCCCGAGGGCTCGGGGCTATTTCTTATTTAGCCCCGAGGGCTCGGGGCTATTTTTTATTCAGCCCCGAGCTCGGGGCTTTTTAAAATGTAGCCCCGAGGGCTCGGGGCTATTTTTTATTTAGCCCCGAGGGTTCGGGGCTTTTTATTATTTAGCCCCGAGGGCTCGGGGCTTTTTAAAATGTAGCCCCGAGGGCTCGGGGCTATTCTTTATTCAGCCCCGAGGGCTCGGGGCTATTTTTTATTCAGCCCCGAGGGCTCGGGGCTATTTTTTATTTAGCCCCGAGGGTTCGGGGCTTCTTATTATTTAGCCCCGAGGGCTCGGGGCTTTTTATTATTTAGCCCCGAGGGCTCGGGGCCATTTTTTATTCAGCCCCGAGGGCTCGGGGCTATTTTTTATTCAGCCCCGAGGGCTCGGGGCTATTTTTTATTCAGCTCTGAGGGCTCGGGGCTATTTTTTTTTAGCCCCGAGGGCTCGGGGCTTTTTACTATTTAGCCCCGAGGGCTCGGGGCTTTTTATTATTTAGCCCCGAGGGCTCGGGGCTTTTTATTATTTAGCCCCGAGGGCTCGAGGCTATTTTTTATTTAGCCCCGAGGGCTCGGGGCTTTTTATTATGTAGCCCCGAGGGCTCGGGGCTTTTTATTATTTAGCCCCGAGGGCTCGGGGCTTTCTATTATTTAGCCCCGAGGGCTCGGGGCTTTTTATTATGTAGCCCTGAGGGCTCGGGGCTATTTCTTATTTAGCCCCGAGGGCTCGGGGCTATTTCTTATTTAGCCCCGAGGGCTCGGGGCTATTTTTTATTCAGCCCCGAGGGCTCGGGGCTTTTTAAAATGTAGCCCCGAGGGCTCGGGGCTATTTTTTATTTAGCCCCGAGGGTTCGGGGCTTTTTATTATTTAGCCCCGAGGGCTCGGGGCTTTTTATCTTCTAGCCCCGAGGGCTCGAGGCTATTTTTTATTTAGCCCCGAGGGCTCGGGGCTTTTTATTATGTAGCCCCGAGGGCTCGGGGCTTTTTATTATGTAGCCCTGAGGGCTCGGGGCTATTTCTTATTTAGCCCCGAGGGCTCGGGGCTATTTCTTATTTAGCCCCGAGGGCTCGGGGCTATTTTTTATTCAGCCCCGAGGGCTCGGGGCTTTTTAAAATGTAGCCCCGAGGGCTCGGGGCTATTTTTTATTTAGCCCCGAGGGTTCGGGGCTTTTTATTATTTAGCCCCGAGGGCTCGGGGCTTTTTATCTTCTAGCCCCGAGGGCTCGGGGCTATTTTTTATTCAGCCCCGAGGGCTCGGGGCTATTTTTTATTTAGCCCCGAGGGTTCGGGGCTTCTTATTATTTAGCCCCGAGGGCTCGGGGCTTTTTATTATTTAGCCCCGAGGGCTCGGGGCTATTCTTTATTCAGCTCTGAGGGCTCGGGGCTATTTTTTTTTAGCCCCGAGGGCTCGGGGCTTTTTACTATTTAGCCCCGAGGGCTCGGGGCTTTTTATTATTTAGCCCCGAGGGCTCGGGGCTTTCTATTATTTAGCCCCGAGGGCTCGGGGCTTTTTATTATGTAGCCCTGAGGGCTCGGGGCTATTTATTATTTAGCCCCGAGGGCTCGAGGCTATTTTTTATTTAGCCCCGAGGGCTCGGGGCTTTTATTATGTAGCCCCGAGGGCTCGGGGCTTTTTATTATTTAGCCCCGAGGGCTCGGGGCTTTCTATTATTTAGCCCCGAGGGCTCGGGGCTTTTTATTATGTAGCCCTGAGGGCTCGGGGCTATTTCTTATTTAGCCCCGAGGGCTCGGGGCTATTTCTTATTTAGCCCCGAGGGCTCGGGGCTATTTTTTATTCAGCCCCGAGGGCTCGGGGCTTTTTAAAATGTAGCCCCGAGGGCTCGGGGCTATTTTTTATTTAGCCCCGAGGGTTCGGGGCTTTTTATTATTTAGCCCCGAGGGCTCGGGGCTTTTTATCTTCTAGCCCCGAGGGCTCGAGGCTATTTTTTATTTAGCCCCGAGGGCTCGGGGCTTTTTATTATGTAGCCCCGAGGGCTCGGGGCTATTTCTTATTCAGCCCCGAGGGCTCGGGGCTATTTTTTATTCAGCTCTGAGGGCTCGGGGCTATTTTTTTTCAGCCCCGAGGGCTCGAGGCTTTTTATTATCTAGCCCCGAGGGCTCGGGGCTTTTTATTATTTAGCCCCGAGGGCTCGGGGCTTTTTATTATGTAGCCCCGAGGGCTCGGGGCTATTTCTTATTTAGCCCCGAGGGCTCGGGGCTATTTCTTATTTAGCCCCGAGGGCTCGGGGCTATTTTTTATTCAGCTCTGAGGGCTCGGGGCTATTTTTTTTTAGCCCCGAGGGCTCGAGGCTTTTTATTATCTAGCCCCGAGGGCTCGGGGCTTTTTATTATTTAGCCCCGAGGGCTCGGGGCTTTTTATTATGTAGCCCCGAGGGCTCGGTGCTATTTCTTATTTAGCCCCGAGGGCTCGGGGCTATTTTTTATTCAGCTCTGAGGGCTCGGGGCTATTTTTTTTTAGCCCCGAGGGCTCGGGGCTTTTTACTATTTAGCCCCGAGGGCTCGGGGCTTTTTATTATTTAGCCCCGAGGGCTCGGGGCTTTTTATTATTCAGCCCCGAGGGCTCGGGGCTTTTTATTATGTAGCCCCGAGGGCTCGGGGCTATTTTTTATTTAGCCCCGAGGGCTCGGGGCTTTTTATTATGTAGCCCCGAGGGCTCGGGGCTATTTCTTATTTAGCCCCGAGGGCTCGGGGCTATTTTTTATTCAGCTCTGAGGGCTCGGGGCTATTTTTTTTTAGCCCCGAGGGCTCGGGGCTTTTTATTATTTAGCCCCGAGGGCTCGGGGCTATTTTTTATCTAGCCCCGAGGGTTCGGGGCTTTTTATTATTTAGCCCCGAGGGCTCGGGGCTTTTTAAAATGTAGCCCCGAGGGCTCGGGGCTATTTTTCATTTAGCCCCGAGGGCTCGGGGCTATTTTTTATTCAGCCCCGAGGGCTCGGGGCTTTTTCAAATGTAGCCCTGAGGGCTCGGGGCTATTTTTTATTCAGCCCCGAGGGCTCGGGGCTTTTTAAAATGTAGCCCCGAGGGCTCGGGGCTATTTTTTATTTAGCCCCGAGGGTTCGGGGCTTTTTATTATTTAGCCCCGAGGGCTCGTGGCTTTTTATCATTTAGCCCCGAGGACTCGGGGCTATTTTTCATGTAGTCCCGAGGGCTCGGGGCTATTTTTTATGTAGCCCCGAGGGCTCGGGGCTATTTTTTATTTAGCCCCGAGGGCTCGGGGCTTTTTATCATTTAGTTCCGAGGGCTCGGGGCTATTTTTTATTTAGCCCCGAGGGCTCGGGGCTTTTTATTATGTAGCCCCGAGGGCTCGGGGCTATTTTTTATTTAGCCCCGAGGGCTTGGGGCTTTTTATCATTTAGCTCCGAGGGCTCGGGGCTTTTTTTTATTTAGCCCCGAGGGCTCGGGGCTATTTTTTATTCAGCCCCGAGGGCTCGGGGCTATTTTTGCTTCCGAATGGAAGCATTGTTTTCGTCGGATTTTTCGATTTCGAGATTTCATCGGAATATGACTACAAATGATCCCAACCGTCGAAAAATCATATTTTCAAAGCATGTCTGTATGTGTGTATGTGTGTGATTGTGTGTGCCTGAGTGTATTGCCATGTATCGTCATTTTCTCCGGAACGGCTATACTTAGCGCTCTCAAAATTTGACTGTATTCTTCCCCTGCGTGCACAATACTGTCATCAAAATTTCAGCGAAATCGGTTGAATAGTTTCCGAGAAAAATCGAATTTTCAAAAAAACGTTTTTTTGAATTTTCTCGATGAAAAATCAATTGGTAGCGCCCAGTTCGGGCTATGATATTCATCTCATTAAAACTCACATTTTTGACTGCTGTCAGATTGTTCTTTGATTCTTAGTTTTGGAAATTATTTCAAATTTAGTGATTTTCAGTTCATATTTTAGCGGAACCATAACTCGATAAGTATTCCAGATAGAGACTTCAAATTTCGTCAGTTTGTATATCTGGTGAAGGTTCAGAATGCTATTGAAACTAGGCGAAATACGCCCATCCGTTTCTGAAATATTTGCAAAAAATGATTTTTCTTTAAAGGCGTATTTCTCAAAAACTACGCGACGGATTTGCACCAGCCTGTACTTAAAAAATTCGTTATAATGATAGGAATGAACTCTCTAGATTCCCAATTGATTGGTCAAGTATTTATTTTTATTTTGAGAAAAAATAACTTTTAAAAAAAAAAATGGGAAATGTAAATTTTTCTCAATTTTTCCCCAAGAACACATATCGTTTTTATCTAATGATAATGAAATATATAATTTTCCGAATAAAATGAGACAATTCTCATCCTGATATAATGATGAGAACATTGAAAAGTTGAATCATCAAATTCAGAAATTAATTAATTCATGTTAATTAAAATGGTCATTATTGGATTAGAGATTGAAAATTCCATTCGGAAGCCTACTGCCAATTGCATTGGCAGAATATTAAATCTAAGAATTCAAATAACCCACAAAGAGTTGACACCTGCTTGTTTAAAAATGTGTATGTGTGTGTGTGTGTGTGTGTGTGTATGTGATGACGCATTTTCCAGTTTACTCTGAAGTGGGGCTAACTAGCGATCTGAAAATTTCACCATAAGTTCGCCATGCGTGGCCCATGCTCTCACAAAAATTTCAGCTGAATCGGCCGGATATTTCTTGAGAAAAAGGAAAATGTCGAAATATCGTTTTTTCGACTTTTCTCGATGAAAAATGGAATCACAGCGTCCACTCTCCACGAGGAGATGCGCGTCCAAGAGCTGCATCTTTGACCCCGGGGGTGGTGGGAACTCAGATTTTTAGCTGGTCCAGTATAAAACTTTTGAGAAATTTTTCGTGAAAATCTTGATTCCACGATAACTTAATAAATAATCGAGACAGAGACCTCAAATTTTGTGAGGTTATACATCTGATGAGCACAAAGGTTGGTATTGAAACTGAGCGAAATCGGTCCAGTAGTTTCTCAGATATTAGCATGAAAGCATCAAAAAAACATTGGCAGAATATTGAATGTACGATGTCCAAATCACGCGCAAGTAGTGGGGCTCCTGCTTGCCTGAACAGAATTTCAAGGACTCTGAAAAAGAATTATTTACTTTCCGAGATATTTTCAAGAAAGTAAATGTCGAAGAAATAAAATCATCCTGTTTGACCTCTTCGCTACTAAATGGAGTCAACAGACTGTCCACGTTTTGATAGCAGAGTATTTCATGATGTTCTCACTTTGATGGTAACGTGGTTTGCTATATCACAGAATATGAAAATTTGAACTGGCACACAAGTAAAATACATTGCCAACGAGTTCAATGGTATTAAATGGGATGAACTGGAGACACTCACACACAGGACAAGTGAACTGACATAGTTTTGAATGAATATTGATGAGGTAAATATATCATTCGTTGTTTCAGAGAATCTTAGGTAAGAAATTATTATCTACTTATAAATTATGGAACTGATTGTATTATAAACTGCGAAAAACTTTGTTCTCAGAGGTTATGAAGTCAGTAATTTTTTTTCATTGTGGAAATATTATCAGGAACTTCAAAGAATTGTTATTCATGAATACTGTGATACGATCCTTCCCTTAACAAAGAACTAATGCTTCGAAAAATCTGAAAAACATAGCAAGGCTGTAAGATCGAACTCAGACTTTTTTGAATTTTTTCAGATTTTTTGAATGTGTCTTTCACTTGGGAAAAATTTAAGAGGGGGATTCTATTCCAAGAATGGCAAAACATGACACGAGTGATTTATATTCTTCACGGTGAAACTACTACTACAAAAAATCTGCTCATCCTCTCTAATTTTTGCTTCCGAATGGAAGCATTGTAAACGCGATTTTTTTCGATCTCGAGATTTCATCGGAATATGACTCAGAATGTTCCAAAACGTCGAGAAATGACATTTTTAGAAAATGTCTGTATGTATGTGTGTGTGTGTGTGTGTGTGTGTGTGTGTGTGTTTGTGTGACAGATATCAGCTCATTGCTCCGGAACGGTAATACTTGGTGACCTGAAAATTTAACAGTACTTTCTCTCCCCATGCAAATTGCTCGTCGTGAAATTTGAGCGAAATCGGTTGAGTACTTTTCGAGAAAACTCAAATTTTCGAAAAATCGTTTTTTCGATTTTTCTCCGCGAAAAATTGATTCACAGCCCCCACTCTCAGCGATGAAATTCATCTCATTTGAACACACAATTTTCACTCGGGGTAAATTTTGCTGCGATTTTTCGTTTGCGGATAATTTCAATTACAGTGTTTTTTATCCTGAATTTTGTATACACGATAGCTCAAAAACTATTTGAGTTAGAGACTCCAAATTTCGTGGGTTTATGCATCTAATGAACGAAAAGTTTGGTATTGAAATTCGGTGAAATCGGTCAAGTAGTTTCTGAGATATTGCACGAAAACCATTTTATGAAAAGAGGTTATATCTTGAAAACTACTGGAGCGATTCCACCCAAGTTCAGCTTAAAAGATTCATCTCAGTGAGCCCCACAAATGGTGAGAATTTCAGATTTTTCAGAGGCAGTCTCTCGTAAGAGTTTTCGATAACTTAGTTTTTTCAAAAATCACGGTTTTTCTTAGCTTTCTCCCTAAGAACACTTCTATTTTTTATTTCACCATTCGAAAGTAGACAATTTTTTCTACCAAATGAGTACATTTTCTTCTGATGACAATCGGAAAGAATAGGAATCCTATTTGAAACCTGAACTTCAATTTTTAAGTTTTATTGTAGGATCTCAGTTTTCATCTAATATTGAAAATTTATGTATCATATGACATTATTGCAATTTAATCAATTATTGTAAGCTAGGACTGCAGGTTCTAAGATTGAATCCTGAACAGATCGATACGGTCTGAAACAATATTCGTAGGAATGTTTAAGTGCGAATTTGTCGTGAAAATGATGTTATTTGTTTGAGCAATGGAATACATGAATAGCGATTTGATGCAAAATTGATGAAATTCCATTCGGAAGCATTTTGCCAATCGAATTGGCAACATATTAAATGTCGCACAAGGAGTGGGGCTTGCCAGTAACGCACAAAGAGTAGCACTTCTGCTTGTTTTCAGATTTTTCAGTTCATTAGTGGCATTCCAAAAAATCGGACATCGTAACAACTCGACCGAAAATGTCTCTCAGCTCAAATATTCCTATGAAAATCAATTGAAACTTAACTGATGAATAGCAAGATGATGTTTTGATGATCCACCAGAATGTTCCTCTCCAGTTTTATCATATTCTTCTGATCAGCGTCTGCATCAGACAATTCTTTGCTAATCATATTTGGCATGGCGAGGTAACGATATTCCAGAATTACTAATTGTGCAGCAGTTGCAACCCAGGTATCTATGTGTCGAATCCAATATTAGCATTGACATCGATGAAATGACTGAATGTTCGATGAACATAAGTACACCAGAACGCGATCGTCATCGTGAGATCAAAGGACGTGATGGTTGTGAATGGTAAGTGATTCGGTCAGTATTCTGTACAAAATAGGGAACAGCCTTCGATGAAATCATTTAACCAATCATTCTCACAAATCAATCCATTGAATGATGAAAAAATTCATTCTGAGAGCTAATGAAATTGACGAATTCACGCAAATCAAAGTATGTATGATCGAGCATAGTTCATGCATGATCATGTATGATCCAGGCATAACCAAGCGTGAATCATGCAAAGTCATATTCAATCATGCATGATCATAGAAGAATGGTCACGTAGGATCCATGCAAAGTCATCAAAAATGTATTATATTGCTCCTCAAACTCGGCAATTAGTTCCTTATAAGCAGCAAAGCCCTCCATCAGGAGGCTCACACCACCGGCCATCCTTCGGCATCAAATAATATTATATGACTCCGCAAACTCCGCAGATGATGAAGTTTCATGTCAATCCTTTTTTGGAGACAATTCCAAGAACTACTATAAAGAGAAGCAGAAATATAGACAAATTTGAATTATTTACTATATACATGGTAATGAATCCGATTATTAAAAATATAGACATTCTCTGTTTGAACTCAAAAAGGTGCAACTAAACTCTCAGATGTAATGCAATATCTCTAACTAATAGAATATTTTTTGTTTTCATGTGACTAGAATACGTTAAGCATAACATTTTTCATTGAAATGTTTTTTTCTATTTTATTTTCAATGGCATTGTTGAAAGCAATCAGTCGTTATCTTCCTATTTCTAACATATTATCGTAGTTACGTATTTTTTTTTCATAAAAATGGCAATTCTACGGAAAGCCTCAGAAGAAATTGATTTTTTAGCAGAAATGAATAATCGAGTTTCCTATGCAGAAGAACTTGCATATCCTGTTATGATCACTCCAGACTCGTGAAAGGATACGACAGAGATTTCGGATTATTTTATGTACTTTTTTTAGTAGACAAAAATAAGTTCTTTGAAATAATCATTGGTGTTGATTTTTTCAGGACGGAATTGTGATGAATTGATGTCGAATGATAAGCAGCAGTTGCCATTCTGGAGTTAAAGAGGACCCATCCTGGCTTACGGATTATGTATCTCAAGGAGGAAGAGGTGCAAGTTAGATCCACTAATTTTTGCTGTTCTTTAAAAAAGTTAGAGCTACAAAAATCTACTTCGGTTAAATTTTTGGGTGATATCTCGCAAACGAAATAGATATATCTTTACTTCAGCAAGAAAATGACGTAAGAGCCTTGTATAAGCATAATAAGCAAATTCATTTACAATCATTTTTGCACTTAATAAACAAGTGGCAAAACCGCAATAACGTAGTCGTATTGTCACGATAAGAGACCATTAATTGAGTTGTTATCCTCCTGTTCCTAACATATCGTAGTTACGTATTTTTCCACAAAAACTGTGAATTTTACGGAAAGTTTCAGGAGAAAGCAGTTCCCCAGCACAAATATTCGATTGACTTTGAAAATTAAAATGGAAAAATTGAAAGGAGAAACCGATGAAGTCAAACGCTCGAAAATTTTGGATGAATTGATAAAACAGGCATTTGCCAATGGTTTGAATAATCAATTTGTTGAGTTTAAAGGCACACGTCTTCCTGCGTATTATCTGAGCTTTGCTGATGCTATTGAGAACTTCAAAATTCGAGATGATGACATCTTCGTTTGCTCTTATCCAAAAGCTGGTGAGAAAGAAAATATTTTCATCTAGAAATTGTTACCAAAAATTTTTGCAATTTTTTATTGAAGATATCCCGCGGAGGAACAGATATGGAAAAGAAATTTCAAGAATTTTTTTTTTTTAGTCAATTATAACGACTACTAAAGAAGTCTTGTGATACATTTCCGTAAATTCAATAGCTCTTGAGATATTTTTATAAAAATGAAGATGATCCTTTCCAACTCATTTCCCTTCATCACTAAATTTCATGTTGTTCATTTTCGGAATATCTCAGAAAATATCGAGTTCAGAGGAAAATGTTCAGAGACTTTGTGACGAATTTGCTTCTTCCTTTTCAACTAAATCTCCAAGTGACTCACCAAATTCGCCAACTTTTGCCCCAATAATGAAGAAAATCTTAATTTTGTTGGACGCCAGCTGTTTTCTAAAATTTCAATGGGTAAAACAACGAATCCCCATAACACTATACGATACCCCTGGGAAAGGAGGACGATACTCCTATACCTTGCAGCCTCAATAACAATGTTTCACTCAATAATAATGTTTCAAAAAATATAATTTTATTCCAAGTTCTTGTTTTCCATAGATTAAGGCTCTTCACAATAGTGCTTTGCGTCTAGTACTGTCTTTACAAAAAAACGAGCGAGACGGTAGGTTTCTCGTCCCCTCAATTAGTTCTCTACAATCAATTAGATAAATAATAAAAGAAAATCTTTTATTTTTTCAATAGTGTCCTTCGATGAACAATATAATTTTCATTCAATTAATTACTTTTCTCTAATCAACTCAAAATAATTTCATTTCTTTTATACAGTATTATTCTCCAAAACACGTGTGTGCCCCTCGGAGCCATGCGAGGAAGTCCTCGTTGCTTCGCTTGTCCTAGAATGGGGGTCACTCTCGGGGTTTTTCCAGTGGCCGAAATATTCCGATCACTCCCACTGCTCCGATAATCCGCATGCTTGAAACTATGTACAGACAAGTAAAAAAAATCCCTCGGCAGTAATTTGTACTGAATACTTTTGATTCGATTGTTGGCTTTTCTGTCTTTTCATTAACTTAATAATTAAATGTTGACTTCCTCAAGGGACCCCACGTCGCAACTTTCTTTGTAAAAAATTTTAAGAGCTAAAAAAAAAAGGGTCCCAGTTAATTCCCGTCAATCCAATAGTTTTTGAGAAATTCTCGGGACAATCATCTGTAAATTCTCCAATTTATCTTCATTTTCTAGGAACCACATGGACCCAAGAAATGGTTTGGTGTATATCGAATGACCTTGACTTTGAGACTGCCAAGGTTGACCTGAACGAGCGATTTCTATTTTTGGAGTAAAATTATTTGAATTATTTACATAATAAAATTAAGAATAATCATTAATATCAATTGGCGAGATAATGGAGCAAGAATTTCCTTGAAATTTCTTCTACAAATATCTCCGAAACGTGTGGATGTAGGAAAAGTTATCAGGAAACCCAGACATTTTTCTCTAAATCCACTTATTTCAAAGATATTTGCGAAAGAAAATAAAGAGGACTTCTTCTTTTATCACTTCCTTATTAAATTATCACGAAATTCCTCAGAACTTCGTCTCTAGCCGATCCTCGAAAGAGCTCCGTTCTCCAAGGAATAGTAGAACGTGATATGGCAATGGACTCTGTGAAATTATGTGAAGCACTGCCAAGTCCAAGATTTATCAAAACTCATTTGCCATTTCATCTTCTTCCTCGTGAATTGAGAGAAGGAAAAAAAGGGGCAAAGATTGTCTATGTCCAGAGGAACCCAAAGGACACTTGCATCTCTTATTATCATCACTGCAAACTCATCGAAGGATACGACGGAGATTTTGAACTGTTTTGTGAACTTTTTCTATCAGAAAAGAGTGAGTTCATGACAATTCAGTAGTGAAAAGGTAAAACAAGACCGATCGGCTCATCATTATGATCATTTTCAAGGTAATATCTCGAAAACTGATACTGAAAATGAGAACAAACCAGGCGTATCTCCATTAGTTTCCGAGATAATTCAAAAAATAGGTCGAAAACTTGCGATCTTGTTTTACCTCTTCTCTACTGAATTATTAACCCTAAACTGATCGACACGAGAGATCTAATGATTCCGGTCGGGTGAGAAGGGATTCTCCGCCGTGTTATTTTTGCTGCGACGTTGCCGTATCTCCTCTACACTGCCCGAGCGCGTCTAGCGTGTTTTTGGCAACGTAGCTCACCGGATAATTTCATTTAGCATTGGAAAAATTTGAACCAAGAATTTATTTCATTTCTCTTCCAAATTTGCAGAATACGTAATTTGAGAAATATAATATTTTCTTGGGCTTGCAAATGTCACTCTGACATTTCTAAATGAAAAAACACAATCGTATTGACCAAAGAAGGATCCACGGAAATATTCGGCTGCTATGCTACAACATGTAAATTTCAGCTTCGGGTCAACTTCGAATGATCCCTCTTTGGCTGGTTCGATTATATGTATTATTATGTGGCTGAATTCAGTCTGAGCGAAAGTGATAATGAACTTCCCGACCATATTTATTAAAAGTAACTAGTCGTTACTAGTAACCGATAGTTTGGCTGTTTGGCTAGCTGCGAGCTCGGGAATCTAGCAAGCTATGCCGTCAAAAAACTAGCTGCTACTTGATTGCATGGCCGTCCCGCTCGTGATCTCGAACAACAAACTGAGCGGAAGGAACGAATGCAAGGGAGCTAATGCGTCTTCCTGGTCAATGCGACAGAAAAATACACTAGGTACTTTGCATAATCAATCGCCTGCGTCGGTTAGAACTTTCCATGGTTGCCCCCGATCCTTAGCGAAAGTGGTGCAGTACCTAAAAAGAAGTCAGCCCATACTTTCGCAAAAGAAAAGGGTTCCAAAGGGAATTAAAAACATTGTAGAAGTCTGGAAGATCATACAATAGATAAGGGCGCTGTCTATTTGCACAATACATTTAAAGGTTATTTGAGAAAAAAATTGGATAGCGCTGCACGGAGAGAAATTCTAACGAAAATATAATGAAAGATCTGAGTAAAAATTACTGAACCTTCCGGAATCGTGGAACATTTCGTGACGTATACGAAATATTGAAAAATTAGGTGGTAATTTATCACAAGAGTTCATCGACAAGTCACAGGAGTACATCAAAAATGGCGCTGTTAGTTTTTCGAGGATTCTCATTATTTTTTGGTCACCTAGTGAAATGTCTCGCATTTTATGGGAAAGTTCAATACTTTTTGGTGAGAATTTCTTTCCATGTGCACCGGAAGTCGAACCCAGGATCTTTCGATGTTACGTTGGGCGTTCTACTGATTTAACTATCCAGTCACACATCCACTCACACATCATATCCCCACCTCTGCCCATCAGGCAGTGATTTAAATTGAATTTTCGAATCGTATTTTTGTTTGTACTATATTTTGCGTTACTTTTGCGTGTATTGTGCAAATAGCGTGCGCCATAGATAAGGAATGCAAAAGAAATATAAGCCTAATTTATGCTGAATGATAATTAGTAATCCCGTCACCATTCTGGGGTCATCTTTTCGGCTACTGGAGTCAGAGGATCAATCCTGATCTACAAATTTTATATCTGAAGTACGAGGAAATGAAAGCAGTTAAGTAATTCAATAATTTCATCATTTTTTTTCGGTTTGAGATTAAATTTTTGCTAATATCTTGGAACCCAAGGGATATAGAGAAATTTTCGTGGAATGTTTTCTTTAGCTCTTGTTTTTTCCCTACAAACGAGGTTTTCATGATTTCTATCCGTATCTCCTATAGATTTAGATATATTCCAGAAGAACTGATGGGAAACAGAGGCAGATTCTTTTTGACACTTCGGGATAAGATCAGTTTTTGTGGAGGATTCTGGAATTCAAGAGAGACAAAGAATTTTCGGCCTGATTCGTTTTTCGTAAAAAATTTCAAGAGCTACAAACAACGTCTCTAAAAAAATTTCTGCGTCTAACTTGGTTATTGAAATATTCAAACGAAAGCCAATGAGAAAAACAAAATCTTTTCATCTATTTTCATCACTACTCCCTAAAAACTTCGCTCTAATATTTGACTGTTGCAGGATTTACCATCAGTGATTCGTAGAACCTCAGAATTCCTCGGAAAACCAATTTTATCCACCGAGAAATTAGAAGAACTTGTGAATCATCTGAGTTTCTCGAATATGAGAGATAATCCATCTGTTAACAAGGAAAAATGGATTAATATTGCTAAAAAATACAACTTCTCCAGAGTAAATGGCAATTTCATTCGATGCGGTCAAGTTGGTCAATGGAGAAATGACATGACTCCAGAAATGATCAAGAAATTTGATGAATGGACTGCAAAAAATTGTGGATCGTTCGACTCCCTCATTTAGCGGCAATGAATCCTGGACTCTCAGTTCATATTGCAAATTATAGCTTGGATATACGTCTTTTCACCATTGCTCAAATTAAAAGAATTGATTTAAAGGGGAGGGGGGGGCAACCATTTAGAACCTCGAAATTGAGCAGTTTTTTGGGAATTCTTTTGAAGGGGAAGGAATGGATGAATCCTTTTGAAATTTTCACAGTTCATTATACTTATTTCGATGAGTATTCTCCATTTTTAGTAATGAAAAAATATAGTGACTATGAACCTGAAAGGATTTATTGCGTGACTCTGACTGAAAAATTGAACAGAAATATATGCTTTACGAAAGGAAAAATTCGAAAATACCCATAAAAAAATCATAAAAAGGGTCTCATAGAAATCTTTAGACTTATTTCTTTCTATCATTTCACTACTGCATTCTTTGAGATGATCGATTCTATGGCAGTCTAACCTATTAAAATTTTCATAATTATCATATGCAATTCCAGCATTCATTCCAATTCAAAAAATTCTTGTGCCCACCAATCATACTGCATATCACACACACGCTTTTTGGTTTTGCACTGCACATGAGTGTGGCGTCGCACTACATTTGCGACCGTTGTAGCACTACCCTAATCGGGAGATTGAAGGCCATCTGCGCATGCGCAGCACAATAAAGAAGAAGGAGACTAAAAAAACGCTGATGAGATAGCACGACCACTGACGGGTTAATCCCAATAATTCTTCTTTCAATACACCTTTCCAGAAAAATAAATTTTTGTGAAACGACGGTAATTACACGCAAATTCATCATGGATCATTTTATACACTTAATAAAGGAGCGATAAAACCGCAAACATTAACCATACCAAAACGATAAGAGTACATCAATCGAGTTGTTATCTACCTGCCCCAAGCAAATTATCGCAGTCGCGTATTTTTTCTGTAAAAAAAAAAGTGGATTTTATGGAAAGCCTCAGACAAAATCTGTTCTTCGGCAGAAATAATCGATCGGCTTTGAAAATTAACATGGAAAAATTGAGAGAAGAAACAGATGAAATCAAACGATCGAAAATTTTGGATGAATTGATGCAACAGACAGTTGCCAATGTTTCAAACGTTCAAATCATTGATATTAGAGGCACAAATCTTCCTGCATTCTATCTGAACTTCGTTGATGCTATTGAAAACTTCGAAATTCGAGATGATGATACCTTTGTTTGCTCTTATCCAAAAGCTGGTGAGAAATAAAATATTTCGATCTAGAAATTGTTACCAAAACTTTTTCCACATCTTTGATTTGAGATATCTCGGGGAGGAACATATATAGAGAAAATGTCGAGAGACTTTTACGTAAATTTTTTTTAGGGATTACAAAGAAAGTTCCTTGATAAATTTTCATCGAGCAAATGGTTTTCGAGATATTTGCAAAATAATGAAAATGTTTCTTTTCAACTAATGTCTCTTTGTCACTGAATTTCATGCTACTTAATTTTGGCATATTTTGGAAACCATTAGGTTTAGGGGAAAATATCAAGAAACCTTTTTTTGTATAAAATTTCATGAACTATTAAAACAGTCTTTTGATAAATTCTCGTAAATTCGAGAGTTTCCGAGATATTTTTAAAATAATCTCTTAATTCTCTAGAAACCACATGGACACAAGAAATGGTCTGGTGTATATCGAATGATCTTGACTTCGAGGCTGCCAAGGTTAACTTGAACGAGCAATATCTATTTTTCGAGTAAAATCATTAAAATTGCGCAATAGAAATAAAAAAAAATATTAATATCAAGTGAAGAGATGATGAATCAAGAATTTCCTTGTAGTTTCTTTTGCAAGTATCTCCAAAACCGGTGAATTTCGGAGAAAGTATCAAGAAACCATTTTTATAGTCCTTGAAATTTCCTACAAAAAAGATCTCTTGACATTTTCCTGAAGCCACTCAATCCAACTATATTTGCAAAAGGAAATAAAAAAGACCTGCTTTTATCACTTTCATTAATAAATTATCATGAAATTCCTCCGAGATTTCACTTTAGCCATTTCCCGAGGCAACCCCATATTTCAAAAAAATTGGAGAACATGAATTGCCGAAGGATTCTTTGGAAGTGTGCGAAAATCTCATTTACCATTTCATCTTCTCCCTCGTGAATTGAGAGAAGGAAAAAAAAGAGCAAAGATTATTTATGTCCAGAGAAACCCAAAGGACACTTGCATCTCTTATTATCATCACTCCAAACTCATAGAAGCATATGACGGAGATTTTGAATTGTTTTGCGAACTTTTTTTGGCAGACAAATGTAAGTTACTTGCAATGACTAATTTTGTTGATTTTGTCAGTGAAAAAATGAGATTAATTGATGATGAACAATAATCAGCAGTCTTTTCGCCATTCTGGGATCACCGCCTTGGTTACTGGAGTCAAAGGACCAATCCTGATCTACGGATTTTGTATCTCAGCTCCGAGGAGATGAAGACAGTTAGTAATTCAATTATCTACCCTTTCCTTGGTTTGACATCAATCCTTTAGAAATATCTAGGGTTTCTCGATTCAGATCGATCTTTATCACGATCGATCTTTTAGTCGTCGATTCTCGATTTTTTAGATCGATTTTTGTGGGTTCGATTAATCGAGTGAATCGATTCTTTTCCAACAGAATCGATTCGTTCAACGCTTCCTTGGTTCACGTGGTTCCATATTTTTTTTCGTAATAACATCGAACTACCATGAAGAATATTGTTGAAAAATTCTATCGTAAACAAGTATGTACCCAACTAATTAAAATTACGCTGTGGTAATTTCTGAATTAATGGATATTTTCTAATTTTTCTAAATTCATTTCAGAACATGCACAAGGTTCAAGGAGATTGTTCTCCATTTATATACAGATAAATTGACAGGATCCTTTTGAAGTTGATAAATTGAGTCTCAACACTTATTTGGGATTAATGAGTTAATAATTATCCATTTAATTCATAAGGATCTGATGCAATATTTTGAGGAAAAAAGTGAACTAAAGGTTGATCCAATTGCTTATTGGATACGTCAACGTGATTATGGTGTCTCTCCTACGTTAGCAAATACTGCTTTGAAATATTTATCAGCAATTGGCAGCTCAGTGCCATGTGAGAGACTTTTTTCGCAGGTTTCCAACATTGTCACGGAGAACCGTAGTTAATTGAGTGCTGAACACATCTCCATGCTGATATTCTTGAACTAACTCAAATTTCCATGGTGGCACTTGAATGACATTCAAATGGTTGGTAGAGAAAAAATGATGAAACTATGGAGAAAATTCCGCTTTTTTATATGAAAAAAAAAATTACTTTATATGTAAGATGTTTTATCTTATTTGAAAGTTCATAATAGAAGTTCATGAGTGAATAAAAACTCTTTTATTATATAAAATTCTGTTTCTCGCAACTATTGCCGATTCGTTCGCACAATAAGTATAGGGGACAGTGGTGTAATTCTGGGTCTTTTTCACATTTTTTTCCTCATTAATTTAATGCCGCTTTTTTTTGTACTTTTTCTTCAACTTTAGTTTTCCAAATGAAGAATAACGATTCGATTTTTCAGAAATCGATCTTTTCGCGTTCGATCTGATTCGGAATCGATTTTTCAAACATCGATACGATTCGACCCATGGAATCGATTCTTTACCCCTAGATCAAGAAACCCTAGGAATATCTCGGAATCGGAGGAAAATGAAGAAATTTTAGTCGAGACCTTTTTTTATCTCTTGTTTTTTTCTTACAGAAAAAGTTTTCATCTTTTTTTCCGTATTTCGTATAGATTCAGAGATATTCGCCGAAAAACTGATGGAAGACAGAGACTGATTCATTTTGGTGCTTTGGATTGAGATCAGTTTTTATGGAACTTCTCGGAATTCAAGGGAAATGTAAGAATTTTCCGCTGAAGCTTGTTTTGTAGAAAATTGCAAGAGCTGCAAATAAGATTTCTACGAGAATTTCTCTTTCTAGCTTTCTCTTCGAGATATTCAAGCAAAAATCGATGAGAAAATCGAAATTGATCCATCTGCTTTCATCATTCCACCAAAAAATGAATTTTAATCATCGACTGTTGCAGGATTTGCCATCAGTGATTCGCAGAACCTCAGAATTCCTCGGGAAACCAATTCCATCCACCGAAAAATTAGAAAAACTTGTGAATCATCTGAGTTTCTCGAACATGAGAGATAATCCATCTGTTAACAAAAAAAAATCGATTAATATAGCTAAAAAATACAACTTTTCCAGAGAGGATGGAAATTTCTTTCGATGCGGTCAAGTCGGTCAATGGAAAAGTGACATGACTCCAGAAATGATCAAGAGATTCGATGAATTGACAGTGAAAAATTGTGGACCATTCGATTCTCTTATTTAGAAGCGATGAATTCTAAAATTTCAGTTCATTTTGCAAATTTTATCCCAGACATACGCCCTTCTATCATTGTTCAAATTGAAAGAATTAATTCAATCCCAATAATTCGTCCTTCTCTGAAAGAAAAAGTTCCTTACAAAAATTTTCAATATCTCCCTCTCATGCCGAGATATTCAAAAAAAAATCGAAATTTAAACTGAAAAAAAAGTGGTAAAAACTATCAAATATTGATGTTGTTGGTCCTTAGCAAATATTTTTTTAGAATAATTAGAAAAAATATTGAATAAACTGCATGTGGTTAATTCAACTAGTTGACCTGTTCGAATTAACTAATTTCAGTAAATTAAAAAACTTTTTCAATTATTTCAAAAAAATATTTGCTAAGAACAAATAACATCAATATTTGATAGTTTGTACCGCTATTTTTTTTCAGTGTGGAAGTCCAAAATTTGCTTAATGAAAAAATGAGTCCAAGAAAAAATAACCCATGGAAAAGTAGACAAGAAATGAATAGCCCACGGAAAAATTCAGTTTTTTCTATGGTCCATTTTTTCCGCCCACTCAAAAAAAATGCAAATCCATAAAATGACTTGACAATTACATTCGAACTTATTCTCAATCATTTTATAAACTCAATAAAGAAGTGGCAAAACCACACACACTCAGTCGCCATATCAAAACGATAAGAGTATATCAATCTAGTTGTTATCTTTCTGTACACAAAATATTATTGCAGTCACGTATTTGTCCACAAAAATAGTGAATTTTACATAAAGCCTCAGAAGAAAACGGTTCTCTAACAAAAATAATTGATCAGCTTTGAAAATTAAAATGGAAAAATTGAGAGGAGAAATCGATGAAGTCAAACGCTCAAAAATTTTGGATGAATTAATGGAACAGGCGTTTTCCAATGGTTTGAATAATCAATTTATTGAGTTTAAAGGAACACGTCTTCCTGCCTATTATCTGAACTTTGTTGATGCTATTGAAAACTTCAAAATTCGAGATGATGACATCTTCGTTTGCACTTATCCAAAATCTGGTGAGAATTTTTTTCATCTAGAAATTTTTATCAAAACTTTTTACAGATCTTTGTTTGAAGATATCTCGGGAAGAACAGATTTAGAAAAAAATGTCAGGAGAACTCTTCTGAAGTAATTCTAAGAACTGCAAATAAAAGGTCTCTTGATAAATTTTCATAAATCCAATAGTTTTCCAGATATCTGCAAAATAATGAAAATAATCATTTTCCACTCATTTCTCTTTATCACAAAATTTCATGCTGCTTAGATCCAGTAAACAGAGGCAAAATTGACGCTCATTCTGTATGAGCTTAATTTAATTTTGCGCCTCAACTCACTAATCGAGGCTCAACTTAATTCGAGATTAAAGTTAACAGAGGTAAAAGTATCAGTGTTACCATGCATTTCGTTATAATTCTTGAGGGGTAACACCACTGTAGAATTTTCAAAAAATCGATTTTTTTTCTCGCTTGAAACATTTCCTTGGGCCTTCCAGAATACGGGCAGGAAAAGTTATCACCTGAAACCCATTTTTTCACATGAAATTTGGAATTTTTCCCGAAGCATTTCTTCATATTCATAGCCTAAGTCAAAACTTCAATCGTGTTTTTCTCGAAACATGAGTTTTCAAATTGGCACGCTGCATAACTCCAATAATTTTCATTATTTTTATTTGAATTTCCCACAGCATCTTGAAAACAATATTTCGAACAGAAATACGTAGGGGATTTTCGAAAAATTCATTTACACATTTTCTATTGATAAAAAATTGCCGGTTTTTTGGCCGAGATTTGAATTTTTTCATTCAAATGATCACCAATCCCACAAGAAACAATATTTCTGAAATCCCCTACGTATTTCTGTAGCTATGTGTATCTAGACTGAGCCAATTTCTTTTTCTTCAGTTGAAATTTGCACCAGTCACACTGCATGCCGCAGAGTGTTTTAAATTGGACGGGCCTCGCAAGAATGGCTCTTGTGTCGTCATTTTTTTATATTTTTTGATGATTTTTTTTTCTCCTGAAGACTCGAATATATGCTCAGTCGAGCCCTCAAATGTCATTATTTTATTGCCACTTTTCCTATAGAAAAAAAAATAGCCCTAAACGCCTTTTTTTAGACTTTCACAGTGGTGTTACTCCTTAACCCTGATTGCCAACATTTTTGGTCTCTCTCAATTACGTTAATCCGCTGTTAACGAAATGCGCCCGGGAATCAGAATTAAGTTATCACGAAGTTAACGCTAATTCTGGCTTTGTTTACGGGGCCTTATTTTCGGACTATCTCGGAAGCCGTTAGGTTCAGAGGAAAGCTGGATTTACTGGGAAAATATTATTTTAAAGGCTAAAACCGAATGAAGGTCGGTGGAGGAGAAAAAAAAATTTTAAAATCAGGAGACCCTCTATGTAGAAATCTTCAAAAGCTCCAAAAAAAAAGTCTCTAGTCAAATCCCCGTGAACTCAACAGTTCCCGAGATATTTTTGGAATGGTCTTCCGTTAATTCTCGAATTCATCTCCATTTTCTAGGAACAACATGGACACAAGAAATGGTCTGGTGTATATCGAATGACCTTGACTTTGAGGCTGCCAAGGTCGCCATGAACGAGCGATTTCGATTTTTCGAGTAAAATCATTCAAATTGCCCAATAAAAATAAGAACAGATATTAATATTCAGTGAAGAAATGATAAATTGAGAATTTCCTTATCGTTGCTTACTCAAGTATCTTCGAAATGAGTGGACTTGGAAAAAATTATTAAAAGACCTTTTTTATAGCTCTTGCAAGTCCCTGCAAAAATGGTCTCCAGAAAAATTATAAATTCACTTATTCTTTTATAAATTCACTCATTCCAGAGATATTTGCAAACGAACATGAAAAATACTTCTCCTTTTATCACTTCCTAATTGAATTATTCCCAATATGTGGATATACGACCTTCAATTAATAATCATGATTTTTTTGGTGGCCTTTTAGGTCTCTGCAGAGGTTACTTTTAATTAAAAATTATAAAAGTTATGATATTATGTATCAACGTTTCGGTTTCAATGTGAAACCCTCTTCAGGATACAATCATTTATTTATCTATAAAAATACAAAAAAAATTATAAATTACAAAATCAATGGATAGCAAATTCTATTACAATTTTGACTAATTAATGACCACGTATATAAATAGAAATTATAATAGAATTTGCTATTCATTGATTTTGTAATTTATAATTTTTTTTGTATTTTTATAGATAAATAAATGATTGTATCCTGAAGAGGGTTTCACATTGAAACCGAACGTTGATACATAATATCAACTTTTATAATTTTTAATTAAAAGTAACCTCTGCAGAGACCTAAAAGGCCACCAAAAAAATCGGAATTATTCCCAAATTCTGCAGAGATTCAGCTCTAGCAGATTCCAGAAGCAACCCCATACTTCAGGGAATTGAAGAACATGAATTGCCAAAGGATTCTGTGAAATTGTGTGAAAATATGCCAAGTCCAAGATTTATCAAAACTCATTTACCATTTCATCTTCTTCCTCGTGAATTGAGAGAAGGAAAGAAAAGGGCAAAGATTATTTACGTCCAGAGAAATCCAAAAGACACTTGCATTTCTTATTATCATCACTGCAAACTCATGGAGGGATTTGACGGTGATTTTGAATTGTCTTGCGAACTATTTTTGGCAGACAAGAGTAAGTTACTTGCAATGATTAATTTTGTTGATTTTGTCAGTCAAAAATTGAGATTAATTGATGATAAATAATAATCAGAAGTTTGGTCGCCATTTTGGGGTCACCGCATTGGTTACTTGAATCAAAGGATCAATCCTGATCTACAGATTTTGTATCTCAAGTTTGAGGAGATGAAGGCAGTTAGTAATTCAATTATTTTTTCTTTTTTTGGTTTGACATCAATTTCTTGAAGAATATCTCGGAAACTGAGGAAAATTGAAAAAATTTAATCGAGTCGTTTTTTTAGCTCTTGTTTTTTTCTTACAGAAAAGGTTTCCATCTCTTTTTTCCGTATCCCGTACAGATTCAGAGATATTTGCCGAAAAACTGATGGGAGACAGAGACTGATTCATTTTGGTTCTTTGGATTGAGATCAGTTTTTATGGAATATCTCGGAATTAAAGGGAAATGTGAGAATTTTTCACTGAATATTTTTTAGTAGAAAATTGCAAGAGCTACAAATGAGATTTCTACGAGAATTTCTCTTTTTAACTTTCACGTCTAGATATTCAAGTAAAAATCGATGAGAAAATCGAAATTGATTCATCTCTTTTCATCATTCCACCAAAAAATGAATTTCAATTGTCGACTGTTGCAGGATTTGCCATCAGTGATTCGCAGAACCTCAGAATTCCTCGGAAAACCAATTCCATCCATCGAGAAATTAGAAGAACTTGTGAATCATCTGAGTTTCACGAACATGAGAGATAATCCATCTGTTAACAACGAAAAATGGATTAATATCGCTAAAAAATACAACTTTTCCAGAGGAAATGGAAATTTCGTTCGAAGCGGTCAAGTCGGTCAATGGAAAAGTGACATGACTCCAGAAATGATCAAGAGATTCGATGAATGGACAGCGAAAAATTGTGGACCGTTCGATTCTCTCATCATAAGCGATGAATTTTAAAATCTCAGTTCATTTTGCAAATTTTATCTTAGACATACGCCCTCCTATCATCGTTCAAATTGAAAGAATTAATTTAATCCCAATTATTCGTCCTTCTTTTAAGGCAGGATTCTACATTGAAACTTTTTGAGAAAAGGCTATTTTTGGAAATTTTTTATGAGTGATATTAATAAAGTTATTGGTGTAGGATTTGTGAGGCTCAATGAATACACTCTTGAAATATATTTTCAAGAAAATTACCATGTATTTTGTGTACTCTTTATAGCCAAAAATATCATTTCAATACAATGTCCTCAATTTATACGCCGTTGTTAAAATTTTGATAATGAACCATCCGAAAAAGGAAAATATTCAGGTTTAGGTTCAATATATCTCCAGCAACCGCCTAAACTAGAATAATCTCAAAATCTTGATTTTTACTAATTTTTTGTTGCAAAAAATAGTGAGAAAAAAGGCAATTTTTTCTTTTTGCTTCCGAATGGAAGCATTGTTTTCGTCGGATTTTTCGATTTCGAGATTTCATCGGAATATGACTACAAATGATCCAAAACGTCGAAAAATCATATTTTCAAAGCATGTCTGTATGTGTGTGTGTGAGTGTATTGCCATGTATCGTAATTTTCTCTAGAACGGCTATACTTAGCGCTCTCAAAATTTGACAGTATTTTTCCTCTGCGTGCACAATGTTGTCATAAAAATTTCAGAAAAATCGGTTAAATAGTTTCCGAGAAAAATCGAATTTTCAAGAAAGCGTTTTTTCGAATTTTCTCGATGAAAAATTAATTGGTAGCGCCCAGTTTGGGCTATGATATTCATCTCATTAAAACTCACATTTTTGACTGTTGGTAAATTTTTCTCTGATTCTTAGTTTTGGAAATTATTTCAATTTTAGTGATTTTCAGTTCATATTTTAGCGGAACGATAACTCGATAAGTATTTGAGATAGAGACTTCAAATTTTGTCAGTTTGTATATCTGATGAAGGTACAAGGTGCTATTGAAACTAGGCGAAATACGTCCAGCCGTTTCTGAGATATTTGCAAAAAATGATTTTTCTTTAAAGGCATATTTCTCAAAAACTACGCGACTGATTTGCACCAACTTGTGCTTAAAAAATTCGCTATAATGAAGGGAATGAACTCTCTAGATTCCCAATTTATTGGTAAAATATTTATTTTCATTTTGAAAAAAAAAAACTTTTTTATAAAAAATCGGAAATATAAATTTTTCTCAATTTTTTCCCGAAAACACACATTGTTTTTATTTCATGATAATAAAATATATAATTTTCCGAATGAAATGAGACAATTTTCATCCTGATATGATGATGAGAACATTGAAAAGTTGAATCATCAAATTCAGAAACTAATTAATTCATGTTAATTAAAATGGTCATTATTGGATTAGAGATTGAAAATTCCATTCGGAAGCCTACTGCCAATTGTATTGGCAGAATATTAAATCTAAGAATTCAAATAACCCACAAGGAGTTAACGCCTGCTTGTTTCTATGGTCTATTTTTTACGCCCACCCAAAAAAAATGCATTTCCATGGAACGACTTGACAATTACATACGAACTTATTCTCAATCATTTTATAAACGCAATAGAGGAGTGGCAAAACCACAAACATTCAGTCGCCATATCAAAACGATAAGAGTATATCAATCTAGTTATTATCTCTCTGTACACAAAATATCATTGCAGTCACGTATCATCCACAAAAATAGTGAATTTTACATAAAACCTCAGAAAAAAACGGTTCTCTAACAAAAATAATTGAACGACTTTGAAAATAAAAATGGAGAAATTGAGAGGAGAAACGGATGAAGTCAAACGCTCGAAAATTTTGGATGAATTAATGGAACAGGCATTTTCCAATGGTTTCAACAATCAGTTCGTCGAATTTAAAGGCACACGTCTTTCCAAGTATTTTCTGAATGCTATTGATGCTATTGAAAACTTCAAAATTCGAGATGATGACATCTTCGTTTGCACTTATCCAAAAGCTGGTGAGAAATATCATTTTTTCATCTAGAAATTATTACCAAAACTTTTCACAGATCTTTTGTTTGGAGATATCTTGGGAAGAAGAGATTTAGAAGAAAATGTCAGGAGAACTCTTCTGAAGAAATTCTAAGAACTGCGAAAAAAAGGACTCTCGATAAATTTTCATAAATCCAATAGTTTTCGAGATATTTGCAAAATAATGAAAGTAATCATTTCCAACAAATTTTTCTTCATCACAAAATTTCATGTTGCTTATTTTTGGAATATCTCGGAAACCGTTAGGTTCAGAGAAAAATGTCAGGAGACCTTCTATGCAGAAAATTTCAAAAGCTCTAAAAAAAAATCTCTAATTGAATTCCTGTGAACTCAACAGTTTCCGAGATATTTTATATTATTTTCATTGTTCTTTTCGTTCATTTTTTCGATTTGTTCGTTTTTCCAATTGATCAGAGAAGTGATTATTATGTTTATTTATTATGATTATCATTATTATTCTATTTTTATATACTGTAATGGCAGAGTTAACACTGTAATACTATTTGAAAAGGCTCCGATGGGTTTTCAAACCCGAAGTCTATATATGAATGAAGAAAGAAAGAAAGAAAGATATTCTCAAAATAGTCTTCTGCTAATTCTCGAATAAATCTTCATTTTCTAGGAACAACATGGACACAAGAAATGGTCTGGTGTATATCGAATGACCTTGACTTTGAGGCTGCCAAGGCTGACTTGAACGAGCGATTTCCATTTTTCGAGTAAAATCATTCAAATCGCACAATAAAAATAAGACGAAATATTGATATTCAGTGAAGAAATGATGAATTGAGAATTTTCTTTTGCAAATATCTCCAAAACTAGTGGATTTAGGGAAAATTTCTACAAAAAAGATCCCTCAATATTTTCCCCTCATTCCAATAATATTCGCAAAAGAAAATGAAAAGAACTTCTTCTTTTATCACTTCCTAATGAAATTATTCCAAAATTCTGCAGAGATTCAGCTCTAGCCGATTCCCAAAGCAACCCCATACTTCAGGGAATTGAAGAAAATGAATTGCCAAAGGATTCTGTGAAATTGTGTGAAGATCTGCCAAGTCCAAGATTTATCAAAACTCATTTACCATTCCATCTTCTTCCTCGTGAATTGAGAGAAGGAAAAAAAAGAGCAAAGATTATTTATGTCCAGAGAAATCCAAAGGACACTTGCATATCTTATTATCATCACTGCAAACTCATGGAGGGATTCGAGGGTGATTTTGAATTGTTTTGCGAACTATTTTTGGCAGACAAGAGTAAGTTACTCGTAATGATTGATTGTGTTGATTTTGTTAGCGAAAAATTCTGATTAATTTAAGACTCGTTAATGCTGCATGATAATTAGCAACCCCATCGCCATTCTGGGGTCACCTCCTCGGTTACTGGAGTCAAAGGACCAATCTTGATCTACAGATTTTGTATCTCAAGTTCGAGGAGATGAAGGCAGTTAGTAATTCAATGATTCATCCTTTTTTTGGTTTGACATCAATTTCTTGGGAATATCTCGGAATCTGAGGAAAATGGAGGAATTTTAGTTGAGATCTTTTTTTAGCTCTTGTTTTTTTCATACAGAAAAGGTTTCCATCTTTTTTTCCGTATTTCGTATAGATTCAGAGATATTCGAGAAAAACTGATGGAAGACAGAGACTGATTCATTTTGGTTCTTTGGATTGAGATCAGTTTTTATGGAATATCTCGGAATTCAAGGGAAATGTAAGAATTTTTCACTGAATATTTTTTTGTAGAAAATTGCAAGAGCTAAAAATGAGATTTCTACTAGAATTTCTCTTTCTAGATTTCTCTTCGAGATATTCAAGCAAAAATCGATGGGAAAATCGAAATTGATCCATCTCTTTTCATTATTCCACCAAAAAATGAATTTCAATCGTCGACTGTTGCAGGATTTGCCATCAGTGATTCGCAGAACCTCAGAATTTCTCAGAAAACCAATTCCATCCACTGAGAAATTAGAAAAACTTGTGAATCATCTGAGTTTCTCGAACATGAGAGATAATCCATCTGTTAACAAGGAAAAATGGATTAATATCGCTAAAAAATACAACTTTTCCACAGAAAATGGAAATTTCCTTCGAAGCGGTCAAGTTGGTCAATGGAAAAGTGAGATGACTCCAGAAATGATCAAGAGATTCGATGAATGGACTGCAAAGAATATTGAAGCCTTCGATCCTATCATTCAGAAGTGATGAATTGAGAATTGCTCGGTGCGATGGCGAATATCTCAGAAACTTCTGAATTTGCGAGAATTTGTGGAGAAATCTTTTTTGCAGAGAATCAAATTTTCTACAAAAAAAGTTGTGACGATTGACGCAATTTATTAATTAACAAAATTATGACTTTATCTCGATACTGGACCAAAATGATTACCTTCGAAATTTCTCTAATGTTGGGCGCCAGTTGGTCGTATTTTTTAACTTACCGAAAGACCAACATTCCGGTGACAATACTCCTCAGGGGGGGAGGAGGACGAAACTCCTTGCGTCTCAATTAATAATGGATCGAGTGAGGCAATTGTAATAACTTCGAGTCATTTGAATGGACAATTAATTCGTTGATTTATTTAGAGTATCGCAAAACAATACATAAGTAAAAAATACGCGACTATGGGCCAGAAGGGCAGTGATTGTGGACAGGGCTGACCTTGCTGATGATGACAGACTGGACACTACTTGACTCTCTTCCACAGTACCCTGGACTTTCCTGTACTTCCTCGACGGCTTCCTATCTCCTTCCAGACTTAATGACAAGGGAACTGACTTCCTGACGCCGACTGCGACTTCCTGTCAGACGATGACTTGACCTCAGGACGAAATGCGAAACAATCACTCTCGACACCCACAAATTACTCAACTTAATTCTTGACTTTATTCCTTCACCAGTACACTGAGGGGAAAAAATATTTTCTAGGCATAAAAATAATTTTGAGCCAAAACTCCTTCTTTATTATATTCGAATTTAATTGAGAGAAATAAATATTTATTTCTCTCAATCTCAATTTTTTTCATTTCGAAATTACATCAGATCATTACTCATTTTTCGTTGCTAAATTTCACAAATTGATGATGATAAATAAACAATTATTTGTCCAAATCTCCTCCTGAATTGATTCAATCTTGATTATAATTGCCATTAATATTTTCTCGTGATGTTTTTGTCAAATAATAATGTATTTGAACGAAACATGAATTTTCAGTCCAAATATAGTCCAGTTTGACTCAAAACCGCAATGTATTGGTCGGAAATTATTCCCTAAAAAACTTATCGTATTTTCAATGTGAATGTATTGGAATTCATCCCAAATAAATACAAGATTCGTCTAAGACATAAATTGTTTAAACAGAAAAAAACCACTGGCAATCAAATTCTCGATTGACATGAACTATATAACGTTCCTAGTAAATATTTTTTTCCCTCAGTGTAACGCACGACGACAACGACGAATTTTTCGCGAGGAGCCTACTCTCTTCGTACTCTCCCCACTCCTTTTTGTCCTGGCCCTCAATTCTCTATCAGAGAACCGTTCGCCCCACTCTCACTTCCCTTTTTCATTCACGCGACTAAATTCTTGTTGACGAGTGTCGGATCACTCGTCACAGAATTTCCAGACATTTTTCTCTAAATCCACTCATTTCAAAGGAGTTCCCGAAACAATGAACACATTCTCCTCATTCTACTCTTCACCACTGAATTTTTTTACATTCTTTATTCTCCCTTCCAAGAACTGATGAAATAAAATTTAGAAAACATTTCCACAGTATTCTTATTAATTCCTTAAGATATCCTCAATAATCTCCAACATTTCGCCAGTTAAATTGTCCCTGTTTTCTCGCGTAACTTCGAAAACCCGAAAATTTGGATTTTCATGAAACTTATCGAAAAATCTCGCATAATTCTGTGGCACTCTGTCTCTTGCAGGTATTGTAGCAATAATAAGCCTAGAAAGTTCCTCATTGTCCTCGAAAAACAATTTTTCAACAGCACCACGAAACAGTCCACTGAATAGCTCCATTTTCCCAATTTCATCGATGATCAAGACATCCTAAAAAGGAAATCATCTGAATTAATAAAGAAGATTATCAAAAAAATAGATTATTTATTTTTAAAAAATTCTTACAGAATTTGAAGTCAAAGTTGGTACTGCTATTTTCTCAAAATCATTCACAGCAACTTGATATTGTCCCACTCGAAATTTTGAAGGTTTTGAACTATATAAAGAGAAAAGCAAAACAAAATATGAGTCTTTTACTTTATCATCAGTTTTTTGGAGATATCTCGGAATTTAATCGCTTAGAGTAATTTTTATAATGACTCCTTCTATAAATAATGGTGAGGCCTATAGAAAAGTCAATATAGTAATTGCATGAGCGCGAAGCTAGCAGACGTATTTCAGCAGACGGTAGGACAATACTTTTCCGGGAGTGTCCTACGGGTTGCTGCGCTATGCACCACTACCAGAAGCAGAAAAAAGTAACTAATTGTAGGTTTGGAGATTTGGAGGCTCCCGTGACTTTTTGAAATTGATTAATGATGGGAATAGTGGAGAATGAACCATTCTTCGCAGACTCGAGTAGAAATGTAATTCCGTACATTATACGAGTCCATGGATTTGAAATAATTGTTCAGTTATGAAATTGGTCCCATAATGAAACTGATTTTTTGATAATTATAATCAATTTTTTTCTGAGCATTCATTAATTAAAGAATCCATATTCCCTCATGATACTCAGATAAATAGATGAGAATCCAGGCAGGGCACCGCGAATGTCCTTGTAACACTGTGAAATTGATCCTGTGAAGACATTGTTTTTTTCCTAATTATAATTGATTTTTTTCTAAGAATTGGTTTATGAAAAAAATCTATATTCCCTCACGATACTCTGATAAAATTATGAAAATGTAATCAGGGCACCGGGATAGTCCCTGGAATGATATGGAATCGATCCCGTAATGACATTGTTTTTTTCGCAAATTATAATTAATTTTTTCCTAAGTATTCGCTAATTAAAAAATTGATATTCTCTCACGATACTCGCATGGACTACTTTTTTTTTTTAGTTGGTTCCACTTTCAAATTTTATTCTTCTCATTCAGCATTCTAGTGGATGATTGGAATTAGTGCAGAAATATCGGACACCTACAGGAAACAATGTACAGCTGATTCGATATCATCATCCAATCTATTCATTCGCAGCTTCATTTATTACACAAAAATCACCTAGACATATATAAAAGTGCCAGAAGAAGCTCGAGAATCTCAACTATTCCTTCCAATTTGCCAAAATCCATCTAAGATCAATTATTAATTTACCCAATTACCACCCAATTCATTCAACAATAGATTGTTCCCCATGTGAAGCATACTCTATCAGGAATGAAAGAAAGTATACATGATTTTTTTTTTTCATTTATTTTTATCAAGCTAAATTATAACAGATTTATTGATCAAATTTTGCGGACATCCATAGAACATAACATCATGTTGCATCTACAACTCTACGTAATAATTACAAGTAACATTATAATTAGTAAAAAAATATCATTCATTTAACCGTGAATCTTAATTCTAATATTCTTAGTGAATTTTCATCTTCAGCAATATTATGATTATTGCCAATATTACATTCGTCATTGTTGATTAATGAAGGTGGTTTTAATGAATTGGGAATGCGTTTACCTGGATCATCAGTAACGTGTAGACTCTCATAGTTTGGATTTACACTAGGCTCCAAACTTTCATCAATTTCTTCATTGAAATTCACGAATTCTTGATGATCATGCAGAATACTAGTGTTTTCACCAATCGCCAGTTCAATTTTGCCCTGTGAAATTACATCCCCTCTCCCCGTTGACTATTTCATCAGTCATTATTTGTTCCCTCCTCATCCCCAATGATGTTTCCACTATTTTCCAACTTATCATCATCTTCATTTAGATCATCTATTGCTCCGTTATCGTGCTGATTCTCTGTATCTTGATCATTGATGGTACTTGCATTGTCAATCATATCTTGCTTTGGCTCAACATTATCTGCGTTACATTGTTGAGCAGTGCGTTTTAGGCGAATAGTCTCTTGAGCAGCATTGAAAGCTACCTTAACCAGCGATGTTTTGGCATTAAACGTATTGTAGCAGCTCCTTACGTACTTAATAATGGACTTAACGTTATGAACTTGACAGATTTCTAAGCATACGGTTTTCCAGATTGTATTCTGGTCTGTTTCTTTCAATCTATAGCTCTTAATCTCGGGCAATTTTTCTACTGCCTCAAAAGTTAACGCGGGATAAATCGACGCGAGAGTTTTACCGATGTCGGCAGCATCAACCAATGCTGTATTCCCTCTTCTGCCTTTAATATGTTTCCTTTTACCCATATTGGAGCATGAATTTCATAAATTTGGCAAATTATTGAATAAACCTTCACACATGCACTCTCCTTATCATTACAATAATTTTTTATCAATCCCTGTGGCAAGACGTGCCCTAGTATTAGAAGTTTGAAGGTGAATTTTTCTATAACTAGACTCATAGAAATAATAATATTGAAATTCAAAAAGCTATAAACGGAGTCTTCATATCATACTAAATTAAATTAATGATATTTTTCTATAACTAGACTCATAGAAATAATAATATTGAAATTCAAAAAGCTATAAACGGAGTCTTCATATCATACTAAATTAAATTAAAAAACACTACAGTGTATTAAAAAACACTTACAGTCGAATAAAAAATAGTACTAACTTTACGAAGAATATCCAAAAATCAGAGTGGTTTATCACACGGTACACACTTACTACTACTACTTATACTCGTAGATAACCATACTATTAAACAAATATTTACACTTATATTAAGCTTATCCCTGTACAGTGATATTTCATAAAAATCGCAAGCAATTAATTTAATTATTTACTAATGAATCATTTTCGAATATCTGCCGAACGATGCTTCAGCATGTGTCCATAGAAACAGGATGATACTAATCAGCCAAAGCTACAGCTGATGCATACCCCATTGAGCTCCAGGATTGATATGCAATCAATTTTTACAAATCACGAATGCAGCATAACAGCCATCTATAAAATGAAAACGTGTCCCTTAATTGTTGATTTTTGGATTAGTTTGCAAAATCAGCAGTGATAAAAAGGTAGAACAGCATAAATCGATTCTTCGTTGTGATGATTCTCCAAAAAATAATTCGGCTATTGAACGATACATAAAATTTTGCTCCAGTCTTTGATTAGGAGAGAATTGAAAAACTAAAAAAAAAAATAGGGGTAAAATTGCGCTACCTCACTTAGTTTCCAAAATATCCCGTGACGAATAATAGGCGATTTTTGATCAATCTTTTAAGAACGATTCTTTTTTTTTTATTGATTTTTCCAGATGATTTCAAGAAATTTGGTTGAGACAAACCTTGTGAATAATTAAATTGTTGATTGAATTAATTGAATAAGTTTGAATTCAGCTCAAAACAGAAACGCGAAGAACGACGAAATTAGGCGAGTTCATACATTTCGAACGTGATAACTCGAAAGATATTGACGGTAGAAGAAAAAATTCCAGGCAAAAAAATGGGGAATCCAACTTAAAAGACAAGAGGTTCCTATACTTTTTCTCCTACACGAAGAGAAATTTCTCTGGAAAATCATGATGCTCAGCGACATAATGTGGATGCGAAATACAGGTTGGGGGTATTTCATGAGTCTACTAATGGTTTAGATTCGGTATGATAGTGGCTACAGATTAAACCTCCAAAATATTAATTCTCAACTGATTTCGTTAATTTTATCTCAAAAAAAGAAAAATAACTTTAAAAAAGTGTGCATTTTTCACCGTTTTTTGTAAAACAAAAATAGTAAAAATCCGAATTTTAACTTGATGGAGGTTCATCTTGTGATTTCTTATGTGTAGAATATGTGGTGTAAATTTCAGAAGGATCGGCCCACTGGTTCTGGAGAAATCGTGGGGGAGGTCTGAAAAAACGTTGTTTAGAGAAAAACGCGTTTTACGTTGTTTTAAACAAGAGTTTTTTTTGATAAACAAGAAATCATAAAAAAAATCTTACCAAAATTTACTCTGTGATACCTGCACAATGTTCTGAGATGTATATACATTCGAAAAATGTTTTTAAAAAAATGTGAAGAAAAAAAAATTTCAATCTAGAATACATCCTTAATTGTGAAGCGGCATCATGAAAATATTAGCCAGTGCCTTTCTCCTTGGCAATTGAAGAAAAATTCTCCATCGATCCAATGACAATTTCTCCTGGCGATCAGAAATTTTAGGTAGCCACTCAGAATTTTTACGCGTTGACTTACGAATTTTTCCCATGCCAGCCTCATAATGTGGTCGACGAAGGGGTATAGTCGGGTACCTTCGACTATTTTCGGTACATGAGCCATTTGTCATTTTACACTTGGCTTTGAATCGAAATATCTCGAAAACTATGCAAAATTTATCGAGACATGCTGTGAATGAAATTTAGAGGGAAGATTAACGAAGAAAATAAGCAAAATGCCATTTTTCTACGACGAGTAGTTTCCGAGATATCGATTTTTTTAAAGAGTAGTCCAGGAACAATGGACGAGGCCCGATAGCAAATGAATGGGCGCTCGGGCGTCCTTTCCGAATTTTTTATTAAAAAATTATTATCTTAATAACTAAGAGTCGTACAAAACCGGAGTTTTGCTTATTTTATTCGTTAATCTTTCCTCTAAATTTCCTTCACAGCATGTCTCGATAACTTTTGAGTAGTTTTCGAGATATTTCAATCCAAAGCCAAGTATAAAATGGCTATTTTTTTAAAGATATAAACAGCAAAAATTATGATGTGGAGCATGGGAATTTTTCGGTCGCGTTTCATGAAAACTCTTTCTTTGAATGACAATTTTTCGGCTCAGAAGCAAATTGCATCCCCTTTATGGAGCGGCATGGTAATTTTTTGGAAAATCATTTAGAAAAATTCCTATATTTTTCTCTCCGTGTAGACTACACTAGATTCTCATCGAGATATCGAATTAAGCACTTTTCGGGTTATAGACATCGCTAATGGAAGCAAAAATCTTGCATGAAATATGTGTAAAACGCGAAAAGTTTAACCTATGGCTTGAGCTATGTATAACCCTCATAATAATCAAAAATTACTTTTTATCCATTATGTTCTGATGTACCATCACTTTGAAGTAATTTATTACAATGCGAATTTCCATCGAGACCAGAATTTCATTTCCTTTAACTACTGCTATATCAACTTCAATGACCACTTACCTGTCAATACAGATCATTGATCGTTTTCCTCAGACAAATCACTTAATGGAATATGAATCTCGAAAAAAAATCTCACTTCAACAATTGGTATTTAAAATTCTTTTTCTTGTCAAAAAAATTTCCAACTCGAAATATTTCTCAGTGTAGATGTTAGCGCAGCTGAAACGATGTGAATACCATGATTGTCAGAGCGTAAATGCCATGGATTTTCATTTTTCAACGATCGAACGTGAAACACAAAGGGGCGGGCCCAAAAGAGGACGAATGAAGAATGGGGAAAAATCCTTTGTCTGCGAGTGCAAAACAATTTCGGAAACTAATATACCACGCATTTCAGCAGCAGTTCATTCGAATTGAGAGATAGCTTATACTATTTTCAGAATATATAGGAAAATTGGGATATCCCTGCAAAAATTTCTTTGTTCTATGTGTGGACTAATTAATTAATATGAATATGAAATTAGCCTTCGTAAAAATTTCTTTTTTTTTCATTCGGTGTGCGGAGATTCGAATCATTCAAAAACAACACGTTTCTGTTCGTTTACTTGAGTTATGTGGGAAGGTCTGAATTTGAAAAGAATTGATTATTACGAAGAAACAATCGGTTAAAATTTGAGAATAATCGGACTCAGTGACAATGACCGCTTGCCGAATGGTTGCGACGTTGCCGAATTCTTGCTACACTGCCCTGCGCATTCATCGAGTTTTTGGCAACGTTCAGGTAATCCTAGTGGCAGGTTCAAATGATCGATTTTTATTTATTTTTTCCTTTTAGTTATTATAATTACTATAACTATTTCGATTTTTCAACATTTTACCGATACTAGAACGATGTGAAGGATGATAAATTATTAATAAATGATATTATGCATTTTTCATGATTTCAGAAATTAATACACATTTTGACGAACAAAAAACATATGAGGTTATGTAAGGAAAAAATAGATCTGTGATCATGAATTTTCGCAGTGAAACTGGAACTGAACCTTGCTTATGGAGTTTCAATGCTTATTGAATTATTTTCAAAAATTAATTTTGGCCTTATGTGTCCGGTAACATGGAGTAAAGTGAATTTCAAAGAAATCTCCTCATGCTATTCTATCGAAAGTGACCAAAATCGAAAAGGGAAAATAGATTGCCCGAACCACTAGGATTGTGTCCGCGATAAGAGATTTCCATCCAAGTTCTAGGTCCGAAAAAAAGTAACCAGAACTTGCATCGGGGACTCGGACTGCTTGGATGAAAATGGCAGAAGAAATCCTCTGATGAAAAAATGCTGCGCGTTCCAATTTTTCATCCAAGTTGATAAGTTCACATGAGAAATAGAGCGGATAACCGACCTCTACAGCTCACGCAATTACTTGCAATATTATAAGTAATAATGTCAGAAAACAACGAAAATTGGAATTAGATTTATAGTTTAATATTTAATGGTCCAGTTTCATAAAATTAATCGTAACTTCACCTGCAGTCAGCGGAGAGCAAACAATTTGGAGAGGAAAGCTCTGTTCGAGAACTTGGATTGGGACTTGGATCGTGGGCACAGGCCTTTACTCACCGGACAACTCCAGTTAACACAGAAAAAATTGTGTCAGCTTCTAGAATTTATTCTATTTCTCTATCAAATTCGCAAAAAAATGACAATTGGAATGATATAAAATTTTCTCGAACTCTTCAAAAATGAAAGTTACGAGTTTCAGAATTTCTTGTTCACCCAACTAATCGTAAGAAAAAAAAACAAATGAGCATGAACGCGCTTCGGGGATTTCATCTTTTCATTGTCGTGAATATTGTGGAAAAATAGGGGATTTTTTTTATTAAACGACGACTTGGAGAAGGATTGATTATAAACGAGAAAAGAACAATGTCAGCATGGGACCGATTTTATATTGTTCCAGGGACTTTTCGAGTGCTCTGCCTAAATTTTCATTCATTTATTCGAGTATCGTGAGGGAATATAGATTTTTTTCATAAACGAATACTTAGAAAAAAATCAATTATAATGAGGAAAGAAACAATGTCATCACAGGACCAATTTCACAGTGTTACAAGGAAATTCGCGGTGCGATGCCTGGATTCTCATCTATTTATTCGAGTATCATGAGGAAATATGGATTCTTTAATTAATGAATACTTAGGAAAAAATTGATTATAATTATCAAAAAATCAGTTTCATTATGGGATCAATTTCATTAAGAAAAAGTTTTTCTTAAAGAAAAAATAGAATGTTAAAGGAAGAAAAAATTAAAAACAAATAATTAATATTAATGAGAAGATCGCATGATTAAAATTTCTCATTTTGGGCATAGGCCCTTTTATCATTACTTAAATTTAAAAAATCGATGTAATCTAAATAATTTGCTCTTTTTAAAAAAATCAAAGACAATGAAAAATTGAGAAAAGAGTAAGGAAAAAAGTGCATAAACATACGTTCTTCTTCCCACTAATTAACCGGACATAGGTCTTTTTAGTACTCAATCAAGATAAAGCTTTCCGATTAGGGGAACTTACTCGATTCGCGCTAAAACTCCTCTTTTTGCCGGTTTATCCAGCGTAACAATATCAAAACCAATTCTCCTGCGTTCCTTCGATCTCACTTCCTCTGTATAGAAGCCCTCCACTTTGACACCACGTTCGGAGAGTATCGACGCAATTTTTTTGCACAACGTGGTTTTTCCAATGCCTTAAAAAAAATTATTCGCATTTATTTACGTGAGAAAACAGAAAATTCTAGTTGCTAGGAGTTTTTTTCCAAAATACCTTGGAAAACGAGGGAGATAGTGCAATTTTTGTGAGAACCATTTTTCGAACATATCTTCAAACTCATAGGAGCTATCAGAATTTCCATTGAGACCTTATTTGTAGCTCTCATTTTCCTCTACAAGAAAAGGCTCCTACAAAAATTTCTCTACCTCTCTTAGTTTCCGAGATATCGCCAAAAAAAATAATCTCAAAACGCATTTTTCCAGTTTCAACTCCCCTTCTCTCCCTCCCAAATATCATTTTTCCCCTCCCCGCTTTTCCCAGCTCTCCTTCCTCCTCAAAATCAATCCTCCCAAAAAATTTTCTTTCCCTAATTTCCCCAGAAATCCCCCAGAATCCCACCCTTTCGCATTCCCTTCCCCTCCTCACCCCCCAAGTCCCTCAAAAAATTCGAAAGAATCCCCAAAAGAATAATTTCAAAAGGCATTTCTCCAATCTCAACAGCCCTCTTTCCCTTCCAAATATGCTGGCATCCAAGCGAGGCAGATCATCTCCCCCCCCCCCCTCTTTTTCCTCCTCTCCCTCTTCCTCAAAAAAAAATCATCCCAAAAACTCCCAAAAATCATCCCCTTCCCCTCCTCACCTCCAAAATCCCACAAGAAATTGAAAAAAAATCCCCAAAAGAATAATAATCTCAAAAAGCATTTCTCTAGTCTCAACTCCCACCCTCCCCCCCTCCTCCCAAATATCCCAGCATCTAAGCGAGATAGACCATTCCCCCCCCCCCTCTTTTTCCACCCCCCATCCCCCTTAGAAAAGAATCATCCCATAAATTGCTCTTCCCCCAATTTCCTTGGAAATCCCCCAAAATCCCCCTTTTTCCCATTTTCTACCCCTCCCAAACCCCCAAAATCCCACCAAAAAAATTCAAACAATCCCCAAACGAATAATAATCTCAAAACGCATTTATCTAGTCTCAACACCCCCCCCCCCCCCCCCCCACACCACCACCCTAATATCCCGGCATCTAAGCGAGATAGACCATTCCCCCCCCCCATCTTTTTCCACCCCTCCATCCTCCTTAAAAAAGAATCATCCCAAAAATTCCTCTTCCCCCAATTTCCTTGGAAATCCCCCAAAATCCCCCTTTTACCCATTTTCTACCCCTCCCAAACTTCCAAAATCCCACCAAAAAAAATGTTAAAAAATCTCCAAAAGAATAATAATCTCAAAACGCATTTATCTAGTCTCAACTCCCCCCCCCCCCCCCCTCCGCCCAAATATCCCGGCATCTAAGCGAGATAGACCATTTCCCCCCCCCCTCTTTTTCCGGCCCTCCATCCCCCTTGAAAAAGAATCATCCCAAAAATTCCTATTCCCCTAATTCCCTCAGAAATTCCCCAAAAGTCCCCCTTTTTTCCATTCCCTTCTCCTCATCGACCCCCCAAATCCCGCCAAAAAAAAATTCAAAAAAAAATCCCCAAAAGTACTCACCCGGTGGGCCGGTTAAAAGTACTTTCGAGTACCGTTGTGTGGCGCCAGACTCCATAATCCCATCCGTGTGTGTATTTCGTGTTCAAGCCAACAAAAACAACTTCACTCAAATCACCTCCGTGTCAAATTCCACAAAAAAAAAAAGTAATTGTCCTCGTCTCCACGCAAAGAAAAAAAAAAGGCCCAAGCACACGCACTTTTCCCAGACCTTTCGCAACAATTCTCCAGAAAAATTGACACCAGAAGAATTTTTGAAAAAAAAAACAACACAGTGAGACAAAATAAACACACGTTCCTCTGTGAAAACGAGTCGAATCAGCTGATCATTTGGCGTATATATAGGTTGCGTCCACACTCAATCTCTCGTCTTTTATACGAAAAAAAAAAAATAATAATAATAATAGTAGCTGCATTTTTAATAATAATGATGAAGTGTTTCTAAAAAAAAGTGCGGGAACGTTGGTTTTTTTTTTGCACGAAAAAAAAATTATTTTTCACGAAAAAAAAAATACATTTTCCACGAATAAAAGGAATTTTTCTGAGAAAATTGTGACTGCCACTTGTTTCTTGGAATTTCAAGTGAAATGAGAAAAATCAAGTGCCTCATAGGCACTTTTGCATAAATTTTTTTCCCCTTCTTTTTGTTTTTCACAATTTAATTTCTATTAATAATTCTAATGTTTTTATTTTTTTTTTTATTTTTTTCATCATTTTATCATCGAATTTACGTGAAATCGTAAAAAGTCATGTCTCGTCCTTCATTGACGAGTCCAATAAGCATTATATTTTCACGACAAATTGATGATCGTGTTGATTATTGCAAGCGCCTTGTTGATATACGTCTTGATAAATCAGATAATTTATTTAGGAAAGATTTATTGTCACATTATGGATGTGTTAATGCCATTGAATTTCTCAAGGATGGGGATCTCATTGTTTCTGGTTTGTATTTTTGTAATAAAAATTGAAAATTGCATGATAATTAAATTAATTAATCATAATTAAATTAGCAGACATCTGATAATTTTTTTAGATTTTTTTTTAACAAATGAATTATTCTTTAAAAAAAATTTAAAAAATTCGCATCTGTATTTTTAAATTACTACACACGAATATTTTTCATTTTTTCAGAACAATTTTTCTGCTAAAAAAATCTAAAAATTGTCAGATTTCTGCCATTCTTCAGTATTATTATAATTTTTTTTGTATCTTTAAAATTAGCAGACATTTGAAATTTTTAAAAAAAATTTTTTAACAACGAAATAATTATTTAAAAAATATTTTGAAAATTTGCAGTTGTAATTTTTATAATTTTTTACTTGTGCATATTTTTTATTTTTTTTTGTTTAATGTAATTTTTCCATCAAGAAGAAAAAAATCAGAAGATTGTCAGATGTCTGCTATTTTTAGTATCATAATCATAATTAACAAATAAAAAAATAATAATAATTGGCAGACATCAGATATTTTTTGCATTTTTTTTCTGATAAATAAATTAATAATTTTTTTTTTCTTCAATTTGCACTTGTAGCTTTTCAAATTTTCTACATGTTTATTTATTTATTTATTTATTTATTTATTTATTTATTTATTTATTTATTTATTTATTTATTTATTTATTTATTGAGAACAACAACCCAACAGCCTTTATACATACAAAATAATGGATAAAGTACATTTACGAAAAAATATTGAAAATTCTCAATATTGTTTTATTTTCAACAAATAAATGATTTTTTAAAAAATAAAAAATATGCACTTGTAGAAAATTTAAAAAACTATAAATGCAAATTTTTCTAACATTTTTTTTGTAATAATTTATTTATGCTAAAAAAATAGAAATAATAGGAATTGTCAAATGTCCGATGCTATTTTCAGGATAAAAAAAAGAAAAATATGCACATGTCGAAAATTCAAAAAATTATAAATGCAATTCTTTTGAATATTTTTTCTTATTTGTTTAACAAAATTTCAAAAAATTGTTACATGTATGTCTGCTAATTCCATTATTATGGGATTTTTGAGGATTTTGGGGATATGAGAATGGATGAACGGTTTTTGAAAGATATCTCGGAAACTAAACAAGATTGCAAAATTTTTGTAGAAACCTTTCCTGTAGAAAAAAATCAGAGCTACAAAAAAGGTTTCTATGAAAATTTTGATATCTTCGATGGATTTCGAGATATTTTTTAAATGATGGAAACGAAAAAAAAAAGTTGAATTTAGGTTGAATTTTTTTTTTCGTGAAATATCTCTAAATCAATGAAAAATAGAGAAATTTTCATGAATCCTTTTTTGTAGCTCTCGTTTTCCTCTACAAAAAAGGTCTGGACCATTATTTCTCTATTTCCCTCATATTTCGAGATATTCAATGAAAACGTTGTTAGAAAGAATTGAAGGAATTTTATAAAAAAAACTTCAGCATTAATTTATTGTTTTTAATGAATATTTCAGGGGGCGATGATAGGAGAGTCTTGCTGTGGAAAGTTGAACAGGCACTGCAGGGATTGGGTGAGCCAATGGCAATGAGAGCACAACATGGAAGCAATATATTCTGTCTTGGTTATGACAGCAGTAATTCAAAGATATTTTCAGCTGGAAATGATGATCAAGTTATTGTTCATGATACTGCAACGTAAGAAAAATAAGCAAACTTTATTTTTGCCAAAAATATCTGATAATTTAATCATTAAAATTGAGATTATAATTTGAAGAAGAAAAAAATTTCATTTGAGAAAATAAAGATTTTTAGTATTTCAATAATTATGAAATATCTCAAAAACTCTTGAATTTTCGAGAATTTCCGTTGAATACTTTTATGCCCAAAATTAAATTCTTAAAAAAAAAGGTTTCTTAATAAATTCCCTTAAACCCAATAGTTTCCGAGATATTTCCAAGGATCCATACTTCCAAAAAAACTTTTTTTCTTTTTTTTCTTTTAAATTTTTCTTTCCTACACTCAAAAAACCTTGATTATCTCGAAAACTGTTGAACTAGCGAGAAAATCTCAAGAGACCTTTTTTGTAGAGAATTGAATTCCCCACAAAAAAGGTCTCTTGATAAATTACCCTAAAGCCAATAGTTACCGCTTGCGGATATTCCAAAAATAATAAACCCCCAAACTCCCCAATATCACAATTTTTTTTCTCGTGAACCCATAAAATTTCTTTATAAAATTCCAGAGGCGACCCTTTGGAGTATTTTCTGCACGAGAAGCCGGTCTACGGTTTATCAATTCATCCAGACAACGACAACGTATTTTCGAGTGCCTGTGACGATGGACGTGTTCTCATCTACGACATTCGCGAGCCCTCGGCAACGGAACCATTTTGCCTGGCCCAATACAAAACACCCTTTCATTCAGTTCAATTCAACCCAACGGATCCACGCAGACTAGCAACAGCAAACGCCGAAGAAGGCGTCAGTATGTGGGACGTGCGTAAACCCCTGGTTCCTCTCCTGCGTTATGGATTTGATGGACCAACCCAAAGCTGCATGAACGTGCGCTTCAACTCATCTGGCAAACGTCTGCTGGCACTTAAACGCAGATTACCACCAGTTCTATATGACGTGGAACAGCCAAAGTCCTTTTGCCACTTCGATCAACCTGGCTACTACAACAGCTGCACGATGAAGTCATGTTGCTTCGCTGGAAGAGACGAATCTTACATTTTATCAGGTAAACATTCAATGTTTAATGTTTATTTTTAGAAACTCGAGGCTAGTGAGCCCATCAGAGCTAATACAGTAAATATTATATACATATTTCAGAAGCCGAATTACCGAAAATTTCTTCCATAAAAATTCCAAATAAATTCAAATATTTTTGGAAAATTACATAATTAATTTATACATTTTGCTGAAATTGCTTTTTAAGTATTGCTATTAGAATCATCACAAATTTATTACAGTATACCAACATCTTCGTTGGATTAATTGCTTTGTAAAAAGTTTATAGTTCAGTTATTCGCCTCAGTAATTTGTTTATTCATAAGATACTCGAAACACAGTTTTTTAAATTTAGAAAAGGATTATAAAAAACTCACTTTTTTAAAAGGATCTCGGAAAATAAGGGAGATAGCGAAATTTTTAAAGACACCTTTTTTGTAGTTCTTAACATTCTCTATAAAAAAGGTCTCTACAAAAATCTCCCTATCTCCATTATTTACCCAGATCCCTTTAAGAAACAAAATGAACTCCACTAATATTTCTCTATTTTCAAGGTTCCGATGATTTCAATCTCTACATCTGGAAAATCCCGGACGACAACGTAAGCTGGGTAGACTCAGCGCACATGATTTTACGAGGTCACCGGTCCATCGTCAATCATGTCCGTTGGAACCAGCGTCACTGCCTAATTGCATCCTCCGGTGTCGAGAAAATCATAAAGATTTGGAGTCCTTTTTCATTCGGCGAGAACTTTATCGGCGAGTTGAAGCAAACGTGCGGTAGACGTGAACAGCAGCGACACGTTTTTACACACGAAGAGTACCTGCGTCTGGTGCTGCGAAGTGGTCAAATAATGACGCACGACTACAGCCACGAGTCAACAAAAGAGGATCCTCGAATGATGGCGTTTTTTGATTCTTTGGTGCAGCAAGAAATCGAGGGCTGGAGCAACGAGGACTGTCCGATAACCCAGAGCACTTCGAACCTGCCTGACGATAATCAAAGCCGTGAGGAGAGTGACGAGAGTGACGATTCAACGCTCTCGGACACACAGTTGATGAGAAATGTGATAGGTAAAAAGCTGGGAAGATGCGACAAGAGCAATGGAGGACTTGCACCTGAACGACCATTTGACTCGCCAAATCGCATTACGAGGCTCATTAGCAATTGCAGGCAAAAACTGATGAAACTAGCTGCTATGGAGAATGATGCTGTGAAGGTGGAGAGTGATGTCGCGAGGAAAAAGGGGAAATTGAAGGGGGCAAAGAGGAAGAGCAAGATGGGACTTGGGAAGGTGAAGTGCAAACTGCTGAGGATCAACGAGGGGAGCAATGATGGGGTTGAGGGGGGTGGGGGGATTGATGCTGCAGTGCCCAGTACTAGTAGTGGCGTTTGCGAGAGGACGAGACGCTTTCCGGGAAATGAGGAGATTAGCAGCGATGAAGAGGATGCACATAAGAGGGATGTGGAGAAGCGCCCGGGAAGGTGCAGAGAGGGGGGGAAGGCTCTGAGGGGGAATGGAGTGGAGGAGAGGACACCTGTGAAAAGGGGGAGAAAGACTGCGGAGACACCGGATAGTGGAGTTCATTCTGGGATTTCGAGTGAGAAAGTGCGGTTTAATGGGGACTCGGACAGTGAGAGGACTGCGTTGAGGAAAATGGAGGGGTTTAGGAAGAGGGTGGATTCGGCGAGAAGGGGGTACAGGAAACGATCTGCACATCAGGCTTTTGAGGGGAGTGATTCTTCGGATTGAGGGGGAAGACGGTGTACATAGGAGGGAGGGGTTTTTGATTGTTTTGGGGGGGGTTGAGAGATTTGATGGAAATTTGGGATTTTTTGGGGGGATTGAAGTGGAGTTTTTGGGGGTTACTTAGGATGGGGGGAGGGGGGAGATTGCGGAAGTGGGGTTTTGTGGAGGACTTTTTTGGAATTTTCGATCACGTTTTTTTTTTTCAATTTGGGATTCTGCAAAATTTTTTGATATAATTTCAAGATTTTTAAGGATTTTCTCGAAATGAACACTGGCAGGCTTCCTCTGTTTCAATAGGTTCTTGAAAATCAGGTTTAAAATGTGACTGCAGTTTGGAATTTTCTGGGATACTGCAGAATTTTTGGAAAATTTTTAAGAATTTTACCAAATTGAACTCCGGTAATCTTCTTTTGCCCACATGTTTTTTCGGAAAATCAGGTTTTCTCCCAATTTGAAATTTTCTGCGATTTTCCAGACTTTTTGAAGAAACTTGAAAATTTTCGAAAAAATTTCAGAATTTTCCAAAGTTTATCCAAATTAAACTCCAGCTACATTCTCCTGTCCTAATGTTTTTAAGAAAATCAGTTTTTTTTGTAAATTTTAGATTTTCCTAAATTGAACTCCGGCAACCTTCTTTTGCTCACATGTTTCCTGAAAAATCCGATTTTTTCCTAATTTGAGATTTTCTGGGATTTTTCAGTTAATTCTGAAATTTTCGAAAAAAAACGAATTTTTCAGGATTATCACAAATTAAATTCTAGTAATCTTCCTTTGCCCACATGTTTCCTAATCCAAAAAAAGGTTCCTATGAAAATTCCGATATCTTGGATAAATTTCGAGATATTTATGCCAATTGATGGTGGGAAAAATGCAGAATTCTTGTCGAAATTCTGTTTTTTTTTTTTTATTATCTCTGAATCTGTAGAAGATTATGAAATTTTTGTGGAAATTTTTTCTGTAGCTCTCGATCCTTTCTACAAAAAAAAGTCTCCACAAAAATCCCCCCATCTCCCACAAACTCCGAAATATTCTTGAAAAACCAAATTTCTCAACTCCTAAAATCGCCTCATCTCGTCATTTCACTGTTCAACTAATTTCCCATAATTTTACGATTTCCCCCCCTTTTTATTTATCCCCCAATTTCCTTGAATCCCAATCTTCCGCAATTTTTTCATAATTTTTCTATAAAAAAAAAATCTTTGAAATTTCAATAAAAATTAAAATTAAAAAAAAAATAATGAAAGAAAGTTAATTATCAATTCATAGACAACACTCTTATTTTATTTTATTCTTCCATAAATAAATTTTGAAATGTGTGAAAAAAAACATTATTAAAAAAGGCTGAGACACATGTGATTAGTTAATCATGATTGTATAATTTTCAAAACAATTTATAATTATCATAAACTCAATGAAATCATGGTGACTCAACTTACGTGTGTGCATGAGTAGAAACGTGTTTTGAATAATTCATGATAGGGTAAATCGGAGCAAAATGGACTATCGAGGGTTTTTTTGGAAATTATCAAAAGATTTTTTTTCGGAGTGAAGGACTTTTCAAAAAAATCTGAAATTTTTTTAAAACAATGTTGAAATGTTGTAACATTTTCTCAATTTTTTTCAGATTTTTTCGAAAATTGCTTCATTCCCAAAAAAAATCCTCAATCATCCTGTCGTGGATGCCCATTTTGCCCCGATTCTACCTAATTCATTTGTTTCATGTACTTTGGATTGTTTCATTATGATAAATATCAATTATTAATTATAATTATTATTTTTCTTTATTTTTAAATAGTTTAAGTGATTATATATTTATACGTCATTTATTGAATAATTAATGAATAAATACGATTGAAAAATGAAAATAATTTTTTTTTCTTTGATTATAAAAATAAAAATTTAGATTTTTTTAAATTTTTGTTGGATAAAGTTCAAGGTCATGGATTAAGTGTTGAATATCTTAGAAAGGAGTAGATTTAGGAGGATGGACGTTGAATCCTTTTTTGTAGGCAATTTTCCGCTCTACAAAAAAGGTTTCTTGAAAAATTGTCGTAGAATCGACGAATTCAGAGATATTTGCGAAAAACTGAAGACTTGATTCGATTTGAATTCAAGAAGAATTAGAGAAATTTTAGTTTTTTGAGGATATCTCGGAAACTGAGAGAGATAGAGCAATTTTAATAAAACCTTTTTTGTAGCCCTTGAAATTCTCTATAAAAAAGGTTTCTATAATTTTCTCCTGTCTCCATTATTTCTCCAGTTATTTTCCAAAAAATTGATCCAAAGAGAAAACTAATTGATTCTATTCCCTCAGTTTTCCTCAATTACCTCAGAATCTAAGCGAGATAGAGCATTTTTTCATGAAACCTTTTTTGTAGCTCTCGAAATTCTCTACAAAAAAGGTTTGTATAATCTTTTTCTATCTCCATCATGTCCCGAGATATTAAAAGAAAAAAAAAAAAAGAAAAATCGCCTCTATTCCACTTTAAAATCATGACTATTTCTTCCATCATTAATGCATCATCAAGAAGAATACATTAATTAAACAATGACGTTCTCCATCGATGTGTCATCAATAGCAGAAAGAGCCTGAAAAAAAAACGTGGCCGAGTAAGTCACAAAAGCCAAACGTTTATTTAAAATTTTTTTTTTCTTCTTCTTTTTCTTTACTACGAGCAAATACAACGTCACTCGGATGAAGTCACGTAATAGATCGGTTTTTCTGGGCACCACATCCTTCCCGTGTCCACCGACTAGTTCATTTCATTTCATTCTAATTCTTCAGTTCCTCCGGACGTTTTTTTAATTCTTTTCTCTAAAATGTTGAAAATATTGTATTTTTTGAGTGCGATTTTTTTGGTGTTTTTGTTAATTGTTTCGGGGATTTTTGGGTACAATTTGGATGCAAATAAAGGGGTTGTCTTCAGGGATCCAACTGCTGGACAGTGGAGGAGGGAGAGCTACTTCGGGTACTCAGTGGCTATTTACCCAAATGCTGAGGATCCGATGATTTTAATTGGAGCACCTAGAGCCAATGTCAGCAGATTAATAAGAATTAAGGTAGTATCCCAGCGAACTCGAGTACAGTTAATTCCTTATTTTTTTGATGCCTCATCAAAGACGATGGTTTTTTACATTTTTCTGAATTTTTTCATAATTTTTGACCGTGTAGTTTATGAGATATGAATTATCAAAGTTACTGAAAATAGCAGGGGTGGGAATGAAACGTCCTAAATCAGACAGAAATAACGAAATTACTAAAAAACCACACGATTGACCCATTATTTAAAAACAATTGGCGAAGAGAACAGCATTCTAACTAAATAATAGAAGAAAAAAATATTCAATTCACCGTATAGTTATTGAGAAATTTTAATTAGAAGGTAGTCGTAACTATTTGCCTCTCTCTCTGTCTCATGCATGTGATAGGAGATTGATGCAAAAAAAAATCGAGAAAAAAAAATTATATTCACAAAGCTGAAGATATGACTTTCGAATAGTTTAATCACTTTTTCGGGTAAATTGAAGCACTTTTTCCCCCGAATTATCAGCAATTAATTGGAAACTAACTTACAAATCCTCATTTTTTTTCTGTTTTATCGACTGTACTCTGGGATACTACCTTAAGGAGCCTGGAAGTGTTTATTACTGTCGGCTCAATGGAGTCTGCAAAGAGTGGCCCGTTGGAGGCTCTGGTAATGGAAGAATTCGGGGATACAATCACATTGATCAGGTGCTGGACGGGGCCTGGCTAGGGGCGAGTATCTCGGTGGAGGACAAGGCAGAGCCGAGGATTGTGGTTTGTAGAGTTTCTTCAGTTTTTGCTTTCGAATGAGAGCTTTACAATCCCAGGAAAAAATGTTCAGATCAAATTAGATCTGAGCAGATCTAATTAGATCTGAGTCTGATTAGATCTGGCAGATCTAATTAGATCTGATGAATCGATATGAATGGACTTGATTAGATCTAGTTAGATCTAATCAGATCTGGTTAGATCTAGTCAGATCCATTCAGATCTGATCAGATCTAAACAGATCTGATCAGGCATTGATCTGATCAGATCTCATCAGATCTAGTTAGATCTCATCAGATCTAGTTAGATCTAATCAGATCTAGTTAGATCTAATCAGATCTAGTTAGATCTAATCAGATCTATTCATATCAAATTTCTCAATTTAATCAGATCTAAACATTTTTTCCCGGAATCCTAAAAATTTCCAAATCCTCTTTTTTTTTGGTGGAAACTAGGGTAACATGACCAATAGATGGACGGTTAAAGAAATATTAGACTTTATTAATTCATATGAAATAGGCAAATCACGTTGAAAATTTGCAAAAGAGAATGATGTACAGAAAAATATACAGTGAATCGACTAAAAATCAATTGAACTTGAATAATGTAGAAATAATTAAAGAAAGTCAAGAAAAAACTGGGAAATAACTTGAACCCCCAATAGATGGACAGTTGCATATTTGCAGTGGTATGATTTTAAATTTCGATCAATCGGTATGTAATAAATAGTTTATAAATCTATATGAATGTCATAATCAGGAATTAACGTGAAAAGTATAAGAATCATTCATTTATTTATGAAAATCTTCGATAATAGAAACCGTCCATCTTTTGGTCAGTGTCCATCTATTGGTCGTGTGACCCTACTCAATATGATCTGAAAAGACCGAAAATGTATTAGCATAGCACTTACGCCACTTTGTTTCTAAGGTGACGATATTTTAAAAAAAATTGTCTGTATATGTGTGTCTCTGTATATGTCCGCAGGGATAGATACAGTCTCATTTTTCCTGAACAATTTGGTCTTTGAACTTGAAATTTTGTCAGCTTCTAGCTGTCCGGAAATGCGGAATAAATGCCGTGTAAACACGGCTTGAGTGTGAAAACCGTATCTACTAGACATTTATGCGGAACATAGACCGTTTTTTTGTGCAAGATTTATGCTGTGTGAATTCTGTTTAAAAACTGTATAAATCGAGTTTGAAAACTGTGTAAAAACGGTGAAAAACAAGCAGGCGTTAACTTCTTGTGGGTTATTTGAATTCTTAGATTTAATATTCTGCCAATACAATTGGCAGTAGGCTTCCGAATGGAATTTTCAATCTCTAATCCAATAATGACCATTTTAATTAACATGAATTAATTAATTTCTGAATTTGATGATTCAACTTTTCAATGTTCTCATCATCATATCAGGATGAAAATTGTCTCATTTTATTCGGAAAATTATATATTTTATTATCATGAAATAAAAACAATGTGTGTTCTTCATAAAAAATTGAGAAAAATTCACATTTCCGATTTTTTATAAAAATGTTATTTTTTTTCAAAATAAAAATAAATACTTGACCAATCAATTGGGAATCTAGAGAGTTCATTCCTTTCATTATAACGAATTTTTTAAGTACAAGCTGGTGCAAATCCGTCCCGTAGTTTTTGAGGAATACGCCTTTAAAGAAAAATCATTTTTTGCAAATATCTCAGAAACGGCTGAACGTATTTCGCCTAGTTTCGATAGCACTCTGTACTTTCATCAGATATACAAACTGACGAAATTTGAAGTCTCTATCTCAAATACTTATCGAGTTATCGTTCCGCTAAAATATGAACTGAAAATCACTAAAATTGAAATAATTTCCAAAACTAAGAATCAGAGAAAAATTTGACAACAGTCAAAAATGTGAGTTTTAATGAGATGAATATCATAGCCCAAACTGGGCGCTACCAATTAATTTTTCATCGAGAAAATTCAAAAAAACGTTTTTTTGAAAATTCGATTTTTCTCCGAAACTATTCAACCGATTCCGCTGAAATTTTTATGACAGCATTGTGCACGCAGAGGAAAAATACAGTCAAATTTTGAGAGCGCTAAGTATAGCCGTTCCGGAGAAAATGACGATACATGGCAATATACTCAGGCACACACAGTCACACACATACAGACATGCTTTAAAAATATGATTTTTCGACGTTTTGGATCATTTGTAGTCATATTCCGATGGAATCTCGAAATCGAAAAATCCGACGAAAACAATGCTTCCATTCGGAAGCAAAAACTTCAAAATATTGCTCAAATAAACTGTATAAACACAGTGTAAACACCGGATTTACACGGAATAAATTTGGAATTTATACCGCATTTTCGAAACCGCTGGAGAGTATATTCTTATCACTAAATGATTCATTCTGAGCCCTATCTGATCACAATTGGTTAAATATTTTTTGAAATAACAATGATCTTCAAAAAAAAAATTTTCATTAATATTTCAAAAAATTCTTAACCGATTTCGTCCAGATTCACAGAAGATTATTGTTATCTTATCACTCAGTTGCCTAAATTTTTTCCAGATTTTTCCTACTACAAATATTTCAGTTATCTTCATTCGTTAGAAAAATCTTATTTGTAGAGAATCAAATTCTCTTTTAGAAAAAGGTCTCCTGATATTTTCCCTCAAGTTCACGCATTTCTAAGATGATCCTCAAAAAATCCAGCAGTTTTCCCTGAACCCTAAAATAGCTCAAAAACATAGTTCACGTTTTTTTAATCAAAATATCTCCAAAACTGTTGGATTTACAAAAATTCACCAAGATTGTATTTTTTTAGCAAAAATTTTGTATAAAAATGTGATCCTGATATTTTCTCCTAAACCCACTCGTTTCAAAGATATTCTCCAAATAATCCCCAAAGCTCGTACGAAAGTGCTTTATAAAGAATATTTTTTCATAAGGAATTGAAACTTTTTTTTTCTAAAGAATTGGAACTTCTTCATAAATACGTTATAAAGTCTTTATAAAGTATTATTATCATCTATCTTTACATATATGACCATTTCGGCTTTTTACAATGAAAGTATGAAACATGAAACAATGAAGCTGATCAGTCGAGGACAGTCTCAAACCTGTTTGCAAACCATAACTAAAATAAAATTAATTTTTTCAAAATAATAACACAGTAAAAAGTTTAAGTCTAAATTAAGTGGAAATAATAATGAGAATAAAATATACGAATACACGGAAAAAATATTAGGAGAATTACTATGTTCGCATAATACTGGTAGACCATACTGATATTATGATGATTTTTCTTCTGATAGTTTTTTCAATCACTGTGTTTTTTATTTTTTTCACATTGAATATAGTAATTTTTGATTTTCTCAGGAAAAAAATCTCTGATTTTCGATTCCTGTTTCGTTGAAATTTGAGAAAAACTATGGACAATAGAAAAAATTATTCAATGAAGAATAATTTATGCAATGTATTGAATTAAAAGAGATATATTGCATCACAATATTTGTCATTCGACATTTCAATTTTTTCTCATAACATCATGTATGTATAATTATATTTACAATTGATGAATTAAAACGATGGTTTGTTGCATTTTTTGTTTACAGGGAGTTGAAAAATCACTCAAAACAAAAATAAAAATCTACTATTGCAGAATAAAAATGACTATGTTCAATATAAATACGAGTAACTAATGAAAACTCTTAGAGTGTGAAGAAATTTTTATTTTTACAAAATATAAAAATTAAAATCTACAAAATATCTTTTCAAAGGACTTATTGAAGAAATTTTACTATGTGAGATAAGAATATTCCTTTATGTGTTGCCGACTTGAATTTAAATTCACTGTCCCGGGAAAAAATGTTCAGATCTGATCATATCAAATTAGATCTGATCAGATCTAATTAGATCTGATCAGATCTAATTAGATCTAATTATATCCAATTAGATCTGACAAAATGGAAATTTTTAACATGAATAGCTCTGAATAGATCCGATCAGATCTAATTAGATCTGATTAGATTCAATCAGATCTAAGTCTGCTCAGATCTGTTTAGATCTAACTAGATCTGATCAGGTCTAACTAGATCTGATTGAGTTTATCTATATTGGCTCATCAGATCTAGTTAGATCTGATCAGATCTAAGGAACTCCGATCTAATTAGATCTGATCAGATCTAATTTGATCTGATCAGATCTGAACATTTTTTCCTAGGATGTTGTATCGCAAATTTTAATATATGACTGGTATGGTTCACCAGTACAATGTTTTCTTAATACAAATTACTATGTGAAATTTGTAAAAAAAATTATAATATTCTTTCCGTGTATTTTTGGAGGGATTGGCATGGTGGTTGATGCACGACATTGGATGTCTCTTCAAGTCTTTATAAAGTATTTTCATATGTAAGTTCTAATTTCCCATCTTTTTTTTGCAGGTTTGTGCACCAAAATGGATGAACGTCATTCAGAGAAGCCGATTCATGAATGGCATTTGCTACTACACGAATGCTCATTCATCGAGTGCTTTCGAGAGATCAGCAGATCAATTGATAACTGTCTTGACAAAGCCATACCGTCAAACACAGTTGGATAGCAACAGAGTTGGATATTATTACTATGGAATGGGTGAATTGGGCTTTTCTTTGCACGAATTTTCGGGCGAGCCAATTTGGGACGTTATGATCGGTGCCCCTGGGACCTATGCATGGACAGGAACACCAGTGCTTATTTCGGAAAATCAACCAGAAAAGCTTGACGCAATTGTTCCGGAGGGATTAGATGAAGACATTGAGTATTTGGGTAATTCCGCTTTTTTTCGATTTAAGGGAGTTCATCCGGTAACTGAATTAACAGACCAATAATTATGAAAAAATTTGAATATACTTCTGAAAATCTAAAAAGTCACCTGTTAAAATTTCAAACTCTTCGGATATCTTATTCGGAAGAAATTAATAAATAAAGATTCTTCAATTAACACGGTCCCTTATGGGTTTTCGTCTATAAACATGAAATTTGTGGCAATTAACAGGTTTTTTGGGGAGAAACTTCCATAATGGATGAATAAATATGTAAAGAACAGTTTAAGAGCTTCCTCAAATGCATTAGATACTTGGTGATTTAAGAATAAATTAATTTGTCTCGAAAAATGCTGATTTTTGGGAAGTTAACCTCTGTCTCACTCGCATGACAGTGACGTCAGAACCGCGCGCTTTTTGAAATCAATAAGAATGCTTTCCGAATAACGCAATGTATGCTATGCTTGCACATTAAATCATACAAAACTAGTTGAAAATGTGCTGAATTGACCTTTCTCTATTTGATCTTCAAAAAAATTATTTCTATAAATTCGATTTTTTACAAAAAAACAATTATGATCGACGAACAAGAATTTCTAGTACATAGCAGCTGTACAGGTTACGACTACGCTAGTCGTATAACCACTACGCTAGTCGTGATAATTTTTCGTACTATTAAATCCCATACCGGATGAACTTCCTTAAGGTAGTATCCTAGAGTACTGTCGATAAAACAGAAAAAACGAGGATTTGTAGGTGATTTTTCAATTAATTGCTGATAATTCGGGGAAAAAGTGCTTCAATTTACCCGATAAAGTGATTAAACTATTCGAAAGTCATATCTTCAGCTTTGTGAATATAATTTTTTTCTCTAGATTTTTTTTTTTGCATCAATCTCCTATCACATTCATGAGATTGAGAGAGAGGCAAATAGTTACGATTACCTTCTAATTAAAATTTCTCAATAACTATACGGTGAATTGAATATTTTTTTCTTCTATTATTTAGTTAAAATGCTGTTCTCTTCGTCAATTGTTTTTAAATAATGGGTCAATCGTGTGGTTTTTTAGTAATTTCGTTATTTCTGTCTGATTTAGGGCGTTTCATCCCCACCACAGCTATTTTCAGTAACTTTGATAATTCATATCTCATAAACTACACAGTCGAAAATTATGAAAAAATTCGGAAAAATGTAAAAAAAATATCATCTTTGAAATTAATCAGAAATCTCAAAATTGGGAGATTTCGAGATTTTTCCGAATTTTTCTCAAAATTTCTTTGAAATCTAACTCCGGCAACCTTTTTTCACCCATTTGAAACATTAAAATCAGTTTTATTTTAAACAATTCAAAATTAATCAGAAATCTCAAAACTGAGAAATTTTAAAATTTTTCAAAAAATTTTAACATTTTTCCAAATTTTTCTCTAAATTACTCTGAAATCTACCTCCGACATTCTTTCTTTGCCCACTTGAAACATTAGAATCACTTTTATTTCAAAATATTCGAAATTAATCAAAAATCTCGAAATTGGGAGATTTCAAAATTTTTTCGATATTTTTCTAAATTTTTCCCAAAATTTCTCTGAAATTCAACAGAAATCGAGTTCGCTGGGATACTACTTTAATTCCCCAAATTTCCTTCAAATTAAAGGGCAGAAAGATAAAATAAAAGACAAATGATTTTTCAGGATACAGCGTCACTTCTGGCTTCTTTTTCGACACTCAGAACAGGTGGTACGTTGCCTCTTCACCAAGAACTAGAGACATGAAGGGGAGAATTTTGATTTTTCAGTACGACCAAAATAATTATCTGAAATTCATCAGAACCGTTGGTGGCACACAAACGGGAGAGTATTTTGGTGCCTCAGTAGCTTCTTGTGATGTTGATGGTGATGGTAAGGACGAGATCATCGTTGGAGCACCTTTCTGGAGTGATGATGGTGATGAAGGAAGGATTTACGTTGTTTCTGCTCGAAAAAATTCGAATGTACGTAGATTCCAAAATTCAACTACCATTATCTCTGAAATGAGTAGGTTTGGAGGAAAATGTCAAGAAACACTTTTTGTTGAAAATTTTATGAGCTACAAAAAAGGTCCCTTATTGAATCCTCGTAAACCCAACGGTTTTAAAAATATTCACCAATTAACTTGAAACGAAACAATTTTCATTAATTTTATTCAAATAAACTTGTGTAAATTCTTCCAAAAGTATCTCGTAAACTATTAGGTTTAGAGAAAAATATCAAGAGACCTTTTTTGTGGGAAATTTGATTGTCAACAAGACATGTTTCCTCACAAATTCTCTTAAACTCAATAGTTTCCGAGATATTCACCAAATAATTTAAAAAAAATCAAGAAAACTAAGAATTTCACATTTAAATGTGAATTTTCCAATTTTTTAGGGGTTTGACATGATTTCAATAAATGGAAAATTTGAGGATGCTCGATTTGGAACAACCGTTGTTTGTCTGGGTGATCTGGACCATGATGGCTATGAGGATGTCGCTGTTGGAGCACCTTGGGAGGACAAATCTGGAGCAGTTTACATTTTTAATGGAGGAAGACACGGATTATCGTCAGTAGCAAGTCAGAAAATTCGCGGAAAAGATATTGGCAGGTTCAAGGGCTTTGGTTTAGCTATTTCGCAATCCAGAGATATTGATGGCAATGGATACTCTGATATTGTCATTGGGGCTTATAAATCAGGAAATGCTGTGCTCTTTCGTGCACAACCGGTCATCGATATGCAGATCAATTTGGCTTATGTCGATTCGGCGAGACTCAACAGCAATACAACTACGTTTTCAATCAGAGTTTGTGGGTTCTATGATGGATACAAAGTTCCAGCAATTTTACGTGAGTCTAGAGAATAGAAGGGGCGAAAAAAATTAAGTTTTAGGGATTATAACAAGTAGATAATAGTATTACATGCACTAAAAATATCATTTTCTCTCTATTTAGATCATTTTAAGTGTCCCCTATTTAAAAAATTACAATCGAAAATTCCATTCGGAAGCAAAAATCGATTATTTGAGGAATTTTTGATTGAATTATGGATATCTCAGGAATCGGTGGAGTTTGGGGGAAAATGTCAAGAGAACTTTTTTGTAGAGAATTTAATTGTGCACAAAAAAGATCTCTTAGAAAATCCTCCTCAAATCAACGGTTTCTGAGAAATTCTTAGAATGATCAAAATTAAAGAATTAAAGAATTAAATTTTGGTGATTTCAGGAGTAATAAAAAGTTTCAAAATCGATGAAACTCATCATCGTGCTAAATTAGGTCATAGAATGCAGAGTATCAATGGTACTTATCAAATGGAAAGTGTTCTTCAATACCGTAAAAAGACGTGTGATGATATTCCTGTAATTTTAACGGTAAGTTATCAGATATTGTTTGAAAAAGCCGAGAAAATTTTGAGCAGAAAACATGTGTCAAAATCATTTTTTCTTTAGCAAAGGGGCATTTCCTTCGAAATATCGAAAAAATTCACTTCTTCGGCGATATTTCCGGTTCTGTTGGTCGTAACTACCTGGAGTTAAGCCGAAAATAAAAGGTGAACTCATTTCTTATCGATTCATGTGATTTAATTTTTTTTTCAATCAATTTCTCAAATAATTATAGACCATTTTATGGGAATCAGTTTCTACTTCAAAGTACTCAACAAAATTTAATATTTTTTTTTAACAACATAAATCGATGGGAAATACGTTTACCTTCCATTTAAAATCAGTACCAGGTCATTACCACCAATAAAACCAAAAATATTACTCAAGAACTGAAAATTTTCAAGAGATTTCAAAAGAATTTCACCTTCAAATCTTAAGAAAAAAATTGAATTTTTTGAAAAATTCAAAAAATTGAATTTTAGGAGAAATCCAAAAAAAGAATTTTTTTGGAAAAATCCAAAAAATTTGATTTTTTTGAATATTCAACAAAAAATTGAATTTTTGAAAAATGAAAAAAAAATGGAACTTTTGAAGAATTGAAAAAAAATTGGGAAATTCCAGGAAAGGAAATTTTTCAACTATTCCAAAAAGTGGAATTTTTTAAAAATTCAAAAAATAAGTTATACTTATACACAGCACTTGCGCCCCTTTGTTCCAAAGGCAATGATATGATTTCCAATATTACCATTGATTTCCCGTAATTTTCCTATAAAATTCCAAAACTACTAAATATCGATTTCACCCCTTGTGTCCATTTTGCCCCACCTTTTTCCTACTAAATTAATTCTAATTATATTTCTTGCAGAGAGGAACGAAAACTGATCCAATCGAAATATCCGCATCATTATCACTGATTAATGAAGAATCACCGACTGAGTTTTGCAGCAGTTGTCCGAAAATAAATAAAGAACGCTCAAAACTAGAAGACACAATTCAATTACCATTTGACGTTGATTGCGGCTCTGATAATATTTGTCACTCGAACTTAACTGCGACGATTTTCACGAACCTGGGGATCAACAATTCTTACACAATCGGCAGTGAAAAAATCATAAAATTATTCTTAAATGTACGAAATTATGGGGAACCAGCTTATCAAACTCAGGCGCACGTAATTTTACCAGAATCTATTGGTCTCGCCAGCATAAACACGGATTGCTTCGAAAATCCGATGATAAATGGATCATCTCAAGTTGTTTGTGACATTGGCAATCCATTACGAGACCAGGTAATTATATGACATTACGTAATCGTAAAGAAATTCGAAAAAACGAACGAATTTCGACTGATTTCCATTTTTTTTATTGGATAAATTCGTTTCGGGTTTGACGCACTCGAAATCTAAAAGAAATACGCGAAAAATTGTTATTAGCTTTTTTGTAGAGAATTTCAAGAGCTACAAAAAAGGTCTCTTCAAAAATTGCGCTATCTCGCTTAGTTTCCGAGATATTGCGGGAAAACTGAAGACTCATTTCAAGAATTTTTATTAATTTGGAAAAAAAGAGGTTTTTTTTTGTCATTTTTTGAAAATATCTTGGAAACTAAGCGAGATAGAGCGATTTTATAGGAATTCTTTATTGTAGCTCTTGGAATTTTCTACAAATATGGATTCAGGTGAAATTTCGATATCTCGCTTAGTTTCCAAGATACTCTTCAAGAAAGATGAGAAGAAACAATTGATTTAATCTATTTTATGTTTTTACTAATGAAATCACTTCCGAAATTTTCGATAATTCCTTTTTTTCCTTTTTCAGAATACTATGACTCTCGAATTAGACATGAGTCGAGTGAAAAGTGACTCAGAATTCTACTCAGAAACGATGAATATCTCTGTTAGTCTGACAACTCAGAGTAAAAATATTAATATTGATAGAGGAATTCATAATTTATCGATTAATCTTAGGGCTGATGCTGATGTCATTATCATTGGGTGAGTCAAAAATATCCCCCCCCCCCACCCTCTTACCTCATTTTCTTTTGAAATTTATGTTGAAATTTTGGAGCGAAGAGGTAAAACAAGAAAAATCGCTTTTTTAATCAATTTTTTTTTGTAAATATCTCTTGAAAAAATCTCTTGAAATTCTCTGCAAAAAAACAATTTCTCAAGGCAAAATTGCGCTATCTCGCTTAGTTGCCGAGATATTTTCAACAAAAAATTAAAAAAAAAAAATTTCAAAATTCCAGAAAAGCTGAAGATTCTGCCTACTCTTATCTCAACACATCAGAGGATAAGCTCGAATTCATTCGATTTAATCACATCTATGAAGTCGAAAAGCATGGAGTCACTCCGATACAACAAGCAGCCTTGACAATTCTCATTCCGACACATTTACTCAAGAATGAAGAAAAAATTGAAATTGCACGAATTAATTCGACGAATTTAAAATTCCCCGATTCGGTCAATAACAATAATAATAATTGTGGGTTCCAAGAAGTTGTAGGAGAGGAGAAGATGATGATCGAGGATGAATCAAGTGATGTTGAGGAGCTTTTGGATGCTTCGTTGAGGGAACGAGCACTTCTCTTGAACTGCAGAAGTCAGAAAATTCATTGTATCAATGTTACCTGTATCCTGGATGTTCCAATGGGATCAGGAAATTCATCGGCAGTCGCTGAATTGAAGTTAACGATTGATTTGCAGCTGAAAAACTTCGCTGGTGCGGTTAATTCCTTTTTTTTAATTATTAATTTGAAAATTTTACGCTTTTCATCGGTTTTTAATAACAATTTTGGAATCCATGGGAGATAGTGAAATTTTTGTAGAACCCTTTTTTGTAGAGAATTTCAAGAGCTATGAAAAAAGGCTCTACAAAAATTTCTCTATCTCCCATAGTTTCAGAAATCCTTTTAAAAATAAGGAAAAAATGAGTTTTAAGTGAATTTCTTTGAATCTTCAATTTTGGATTCTGTTCTTTAAAAATATCTCGGAAACTAAACGAGATAGAGAAATATTCGTTAATACCTTTTTTGTAGCTCTTGAAATACTCTTCAAGAAAGGTTTCTTCAATTTTCTTCCTATCTCGCTTAGTTTCCAAGATATCTTCAAAAAAATCAATCAAAAAAAAATATTTTTCCAAAAATTTTAACAATTCTACAAATAATATTTAGTAAAATTAATTAATGATTGAAAAAAATATTTTGTATTAACAGATGACTTGATGGACTCGAAGGATATTATATTCTTCATGACAAATGGAACAGTGGCAATTACTCACCCATCGCAATTATCTAAAAATCGAGTAATTAAAAGAAACAGAACTTCAATTGGTACTAAATTCCTTGGAACTCCAGTGGCCAGTCCAGTTGCCACGTGGATAATAGCCCTTTCGGTTCTCCTTGGTATCCTACTTCTTGTGATTCTCATTATCGTTCTAATTAAACTCGGATTTTTTAACAGAAAACAGAAAGAAGAGTTGGAAGCATTAAAAGCAGAAACTGACGTGAGTTTAAGAAAAAACAATTTTTCTTTAAAATCTCGGAAACTAAACGAGATAGAGAAATTTTTGTAGGAACCTTTCTTATAGACCTGATTCTCCTCTCCAAAAAAGGTCTTATCAAAAGTTTCTCTATCTCGTTTAGTTTCCGAGATCCTTTTGAAAAACATAAAAAAAAATTTCGTAATTTTTTTTTTTAAATTATTTCAATGAATTTAATTTTATCAACTTAATTAATTACTTTTCATCGATTTTCAGGACAAACAAGGGATCGTCATAGAGACTTCGTCTTCTAGGGAGTGCCTGGATCGTGATTAAATGGAATTTCCTGGAATTCTAGTGCAGGATTGTATAAAGACATTAATTAATTAATCAATACATTTAGTTTTTAATTTAATTATTTCTCTGTGCCATTCAAATTTAATAGACTTTTTTTTTTACTTTGTATATAATCATCTTCGAATAAACTATATGTTCAAGAACAATAAATTTTTTTTACAGCTATTTTTTTTTTCTTTCCTCGATTTCAAGGCCACTGAATATTTATAAAAAAATATAATTAAATTTAATCTGCAGATTTCGCCTTAAACTATGTCATGCGCATTTAAATAGATTTTTCTCCTAATTTAACAGATCTAGAAAAGAAATAAGCCAATAAATAAGTGCTTTAATTATTCCTGAGTTTGGAATCGAAGACTGGATTAACAGCCGAGTGATAAAACGAGATTAATCGATTCATTTTTGTGAAATTCGAACATTATGCGTTGATTAATATTAAGAATACCTCGGAAACTATTGGGTTTAACGAAAAATGTCAAGAAACCTTTTTTGTAGATTTTGAAATTCTCTACAAAAAAGGTCCCTTGACATTTTGCTCTAAACACACTCGCTCCAAAAATATACTCTGAAAAAAGTAAAAAAATTAATTAAAAATTGATTTAAAAAAAAAAAAATTTTGTGCTTTTATAACAGAATTTCTCCATTTTTTTGGAAATATCTCTGAAAATAATAAAGATATGGATTTTTTGATGAAAACCTTTTTCATGGAGCACATTTCGCTCTACAAAAAAGGTCTCCATGAAAGTTTTCTATCTCCCTCCAATTTCGAGATATTCACGAAGAATAAACCGCAAAATTGAATCGATCGACTTCATTCCACTTTTTTACGTAAAAAATTGCTTTTAATTAATTCGCATCGTTGTTTTTCTTTTTGCTTGATAATTTTGGACTTTTGCTGAAAGGCCTCTAGCTTTGAAATAGGCGAGTGAGTGGAGAAATCAATCGCCAAACACTTTTTTCCAAAAAACTATTAAAAAAATTAAAAAAAAAAAAAAAAAAATTCTCAAATTTTTTTCTTCTCTTTTCTCCGTCCTTTAATATCTCCAAAAATCGTTGAGATAATTGAATTTTTGTAGAGACCTTTTTTGTAGCGCTTGAAATTTTCTACGAAAAAGGTCACTACAAAAATTTCCTATCCCCCTTCAATTCTGAAATATTCTCAAAAAACAAAGTATTCCTCACTCGATATGATAAAACTCCAAAAATTTGCAAATTTCAATTTCATTTTAACATTTTTTTTTTATAAAAAAAAAATTAACATTTTTCTTCAAATTCAAAATCTCTTCGTTTAAAAATAAAAAATAAAAAATTCACTGATTTTCCTCGTTTAATCCTCGTCGTCGTCAAGTCCTAGACCCCTTGATATTTCAGCAGCGCTCATTTTTCCACCACCTGGAGCTGTTGGAGTAGATGGCTTTGGTGGTGGTGGGGGTGGATCGTATCTCGGTGGTCCATAATCCTGCTGATACTGCGGTGGAGGCGGCTGCTGATGATGGGGCGTGGGATTGTCGTCACCATGGGACTTCTAGAGACAAGGAAAAAATTTTTGATCTCTAATTTCTCTTTTCGGGGATTTTATGAGCGAAAAGAAATAGGCAAAGCGTTAAAAAATGCATTATGCAGATTTTCCATGGGTGATTCTTGTGCAGAATTTCATTGGCTTCAAAAAAGATATCCTGACAATTTCTCGTAAACCCAACGGCTTTTGAGATATTTTGAAAAAAGTGAAAAAAAATTTGTTTATGAATTTTTCGAACGAAAACTTTTTTTCTCACTATTTTGTGAATATCTCGGGAATGAGTGAATCTAGGGAAATTTATCAAAACATTTTGTTTTTGTGCGAAATTTAATTTTCTATAATGAAGTTATCTTGATAATTTCTTCTAAACTCAACGGCTTTTGAGATTAAAAAAAAAATGGAAAAATTATTTTTTATAACTGATTTCAGCGAAAATGTCTTATTGCAATAAATTACAATTACAAAAAAATTTACTAACTTATCTCGGTTTACCACTTCCTCACTGATTCCCCTCGGAAAAAAATAAGGGGGAAACAAAGATTAAAAGCGAGGGCCAATTAAAATGACTGGAAGAGTCAATTTCATTCACTTGACCCAACTTCAGGATTTGAGGAAAGAAGGAAAATTCAATTTTAGAATCGAAAGAAAGCAGAAAATGCGGAAAAAAAAGAGGCGGAGCAGAAAATAATTTTGATAATTGTTTATTTGAGTAGATAGTACAGAAGACAGAAAAATTGTTCCAAAGATAATTAATTAATTTTATAATAATTCATGCAAGTTTAATTTTTTCGGAATCGTTTTTCTCGTTTTTTAAGAGATTTTTCTATTTTTCCACGAATATCTGGGAAACTATTGGATTTAGAAGAAATAGTAAGAAGACCTTTTCTGTGCGAAATTAAATTATCTACAAAAAGTATCTTCTGAGAATTTCTCTTAAATCTACTCGTTTCAGAGATATTCGTAAAAAAACCGAGAGCACAATGATAATATGAATAAATTAAAAAATAATAGGTACCATCATTTAAATTACGTTAAAATTTGAGTCTATAAATGTCATTAAAGTCCATGTGTTCATTACAAAAAGCGATTCATGCAGAATCCTCAGTAAATCAATTAAATGAATAAAAATAAGCCCTTAGAGCATGATTCTAATTATAAATAATAAATAGTGCAATAAAAATTAGCTCTAAACTACTTAAAAAGCTGCAAAAAGCTCAAAATTATCCAAGAATACATATCAAATGTTATTCCAGAAAATTCGAATGAAAAATAGAGAAAAAAATAGAAAATTTCGTTCTTAAAGCTAGAAGACATAATTTGTTTTTCCAAGATATCTCGGAATCTATGCGAAATAAAGAAATTTCTGTGGAAACCTTTTTTGTAGCTGCAATTATTCTCTAAAAAAAAGATCTCCACAAAAATTCCTCTATCTCCCTTAGTTTTCAAAATAATCTCAAAAAACTGATTGAAAGTAAAAAAATCCATTTGATTCCACTTCAATTTTCTCTAATCAGTTTTTCCCGAATGTTTCGAAATCTACGCGGAATAGTTAAATTGTCATAGAAACCTTTTTTGTAGCTCTGATTTGTCTCTACAAAAATGGTTCCCACAATAATTTCTCTATCTCCCTCAGCTTCTGAGATATTTCAAAATTAAAAAACTGTAGCAAGACTTCCACTAATTTTTTCAAAAAAGATTTGAAAAAAAAGCGTTTTAAATGTGGCGGCTTTTCCTCTCTCTGGCGTTTTTACTCACTCGTTTGCTGAGGCCATCGAGTGCAGAACTGAGAAAAGCACCACCGAGTCCACCGAAAAGATCGGAGGATCCAGAGTTCTGATTGTATGCAGGTTGTCCTCCATAACCACCTGTTGGTTGATAAGAAGGCTGATTGTGTCCACCACCACCACCACCACCACCACCGCCTAAAACTCCACCCAAGATGGATCCAAGACCACCAAGTCCAGCGAGAGGATCATTGTGCTGTTGTGGTGGCGGATAATTTTGCTGATGTCCACCTCCACCTAAAAAAAAAAAGAAATATTTAAAAACTTTGCTTGTTTTTTTAAAATTAGAATTCTAGCTAAATTTAAAGGCGCCCATTCTGCCCCCAATTCTCGTAGTATTGACCACTTGAATGAATTATTTGAAAAAATTTCAACAAAGTTATCGAATTTTATCGTTAATAATTCATGATAATGAAATTAGCACAGATTTAACCATTTTTTTTTCTTTCAAACCAATAAAATATGAAAAAAAAAAATTATAAAAAAAAAAAATTTATAAAAAAAAAATTGTTTTTTCATTTTTTTAGTCAAATTTTTTGCTCAAATCAAAGGCACCCCTATTTCTCATACTATTGACTACTCGAATATAATTATTTAAAACAACTGCAACAAAAATAGCTAATTTTATCGTTAATAATTCATGATAATGAAATTAGCACGGATCTAACTATTTTTTTTTTTAAATAAATTATTAGAAAAAAATATTCAAAAAATTTGTAATTGTAGTCGTTTAATTTTTTGACATGTGCCTATTTTTTATTTTTTTCGAAATAATTTATTTGCTAAAAAAATAAAAAATGAAATAAAAATTGTCAGATTTCTGCTATTTTTGGTATCATAATGATAACAATTCTGCATCGTGCAGAAATCTCAAAATTATTCTGAATAATACATTTGTATTTGTAATGTATAATTTCAATGATTACCCCTAATTATCATTTATTACTGTTCTCAATAAACACGATGAGTCACCAGTTTAATGACATCACTTGACATGCGAGTATTTCTCAAGCCTCGAATTTATCAATGAAATAAAAATGGGATAAAAAAAGAAAAAGATTCATTTTAGCTCATCAAACGATTTCATATGAAAATCTCAGAATCTAATGGCGAGAGAAAAATTTTCATAGAGACATTTTTTGTAGAAAATTTCGAGAGCTACAAAAAAGGTGTCTTTAATTTTTTTCGTATTTCCCTGACTTTTCCAGGTTTTCCAGATCAATCACCATCCTGTTATATAATAATTTATCATTATGTACTATATATACGCTGAATAGACCCGGATAAAGGACTGGAAGTGGTTAATAAAAAAAATAAAAGAGGGAGTTAGAGGAAGAAACGAATGTTGAAGGCTGAAAAGTGATACATGTAATAATAAATAATAATAAATTGAATTAAATTACCAAAAGCTCCAAGAAGCGAGCCCAGCATGCCTCCATCGCCACCGCCTCCAGATTGCGATGGATATCCAGACTGTTGTCTATTGTCAGAAAGTGCATTAGCCACTAGACTACTCGCCAATGCTGTACCAAGTGCTCCAAGATCGAGTCCTCCCCCCGCGCTCTCAGTTTTCGACCCCTCGACTTTTTCGTGATCTTTCTCAGCATCATGCTCTTTCTTCTTGTTGTAAGCATGCATGGCAGCAGCAACACCACCTGCAGCAACCAGTCCACCAAGAGCAAGTCCAACTTTATCCAAACAGCCACCGAAAGCTTCTTCTTCTTCAGCTTTTTCGTAACCAGGCTGATGTCCATAGGCTCTTGGGGGATTGTATCCTCCAGAACCACCATAAGCACCTGGAGGTGGTCCATATCCACCCTGGGGAGGTCCATACCCTCCTGGTGGCATTGATGGATGCTGCGGATTCAAAGTTGGATAAATTCCACCTGGACCTGTGAATAAAATTCATTTTTAGTTGTGGAATTTGTTTAAACAAGAGGTTTACTGAACTTTGTCCGATAGATATCTCGGAAATTATTGGAGTTAGAGGAAAATGTGAGGATATCTTTTTTGTAGAGAATTTAATTCTCTACAAAAGAGGTCTCTTGATATATTCTCCTAACTCTGATAGTTTACGAGATCCTTTTAAAATAATGAAAAAGTTCATTATAAGTCCCAAAAATTTTAGATTATTCAGTTTATTTTGTTTTTTTACAGGATCTCGGAAATGAGTGGATCTAGGAAAAAAACACATGTTACCTTTTTTGTAGACAATTTAATTCCCTACAAAAAAGGTCTCCTCGTGAATTCTCTTAACTCTGATAGTTTACGAGATCCTTTTGCAATAATGAAAAAGTTCTTCATAAGTCCCAAAAATTTTATATTATTTCAGTTGATTTTGTCTTTTTACAGGATCTCGGAAATGAGCGGATTTAGGGAAAAATCACAAGAGACCTTTCTTTTAGAGAATTTCATGTTCTCCAAAAAAAGTGTCCTAATATTTTCCCCTCAACCCATTATTTTCTGAGATAATCATTGAAAAATCAAAAATTTCTGGAAATTTGAGGGAAAAATTCAAACCTGGCGGTCCAAAATCTGGCGCAGAAACATCAGGAGCAGTGGCCGTCCTTGGTGACCTTGGTGCTCCTATGACCTCGTAATTAATGGAATGAACCTCGACGTCACCGTCAATAACTAGATGCGTTACTTTTTGATAAGGCAAACGATGCTGAAATTCCGTGAAATGACGACCATTTATGGCTATTTTGTACTGCAGTGGCTCGCACAACAATATTACTTCAAATTCCTCGCCAGGCTGAATCAATAGAGGACCAGAGTTCTCCTCGGGACCCCATGACATTGATTGAATGTGATTGCGTGTGATAAAACCATCGGTAAAACGTGGTGATAAATGTATAGCAATGTCGTCACGTGGATTTAAATTTGGACCAAGCTGATAATTAATAGCAAAACGTGTGGCATTAGGTGGAACTTTACCACGAATTTTTAACATTTTACCAGGACTCATGCCACCTTCAACATCACCCACATAGGGAATTTCCTGGAAAAAAAAATTAAAAAATTAATAAATTGAAAAATTAAAAAGTTGAAAAATTAAAAATTAAATAAATGATTTTACATATTTTGTTTTTTAGAGCGATTTCGGAAACTAAGCGAGATAGAGCAATTTTCGTAATGACCTTTTTTGTAGAGAATTTTACGAGCTACAAAAAAGGTAACATTAAAAATTGCTCTATCTCGCTTAGTTTCCGAGATATATGGAGTAAACGAGTGAGGAAATAAAATTATTTTCCTTGAAAATTTGATATTTTTAAACAAAGATCGATTTTTTGAAAATTCTACAGTGATGTCACCCTATGAGTGATAAAAATGAAGAAAATGTTGTTTGCGAGGGATTTGTCTAGTTCTGTGGATTGTTTACATTGTCATCATTTGAATATTAAATGTTCAAAATAGAAATTGAGCGCTTTTCTGACCTCGTGAATTATCAAAACAAAACTGAAATTCGTAAGAATCTGGAATTTTACGGAATATTATCATTTAAATTTAAAATATTCAACTTCCTCGTTGCTCAGTTATTGCGTCATGTGAATTAGACGCCTATTACGCTCAAGAATTGATTGAAGAATGGGAAAAACTGATTAACAGAGAGAAGAAGATTCACGTGGGAATGAAACGAGATGAGGCTAAAAATAACATTTCCAGTTTTTTTGGAATATCTAAGAAACCGTTGAGTTTACGTAATTTTGTGAGGAGACCTTTTTTGTGGGAAATTGAATTCCACAGAAAAAAGGTCTCTTTGAAAAATTTCCCTAACTCCATTATTTTCGGAGTTATCTTGAAAATCACTCAAAAACTTACTTTTGAGTGAAAAACACATTTTTTTGTCACCTAAAGATAACTCCGAAACCCTTAGGTTTGGAAGATTTTCTCTAGATACCTTTTTTGTGGTAAATTTAATTCCCCACAAAAAAGGTCCCGTGCCAAAATCCCCTAAGCCCGTTATTTTTCAAGATCCCTTTCAAAATCCCCAAAAACTCCGATTTTCGACGAAATTCTACAAAATTCTCGTTTTTCCTAAAAATCTCCGTAAATATTGATTCTACGAAAATTTCTCAAGAAACCTTTTTTGTAGAGAATTTAATTCTCTTTAAAAAAGGTTTCTTCATAAATTTCCCCAAACTCGATATTTCCAGAGATATTAACGTCTAAAGAAGCCCCTCCCAAATGTTCTCCAAGAAACTGTAAAAAATAAATTATCAATATTTAATAATATTCAATTTCTCCTGATAATCCACTAATTATACTCGATGACAGTGACGCCAGGATTTCAATTGGCTTTGTAACGGCACAACAATTTCAATGCCAAAGACAATAAGGTCATGAAAATTCCATGTACTCATCGAAGTGAAGAATTTCACTTGTCGACGAAATTCCTTAAAAATTACTTAAAAATATCAAATAAATGTTAATTTTTTTTTCTTCTTATTTCAGTACTTACAGGATTTGATATTGATGCCATCGTGGAAGAATTGTGCCAGACGATCCTATAATCTCTATGCACTGATGCAAAGCTCCAAAAATTGTTTTTTTTTTTTTTTTCTGGATTTTAGAGAGTAAATAGCCGCAGTGTTGCGCAGAGGAAGACGCGAAACAGTCTGCGCCTTTTTTTTACACACCGGGAGAACTTCTATTTACAGTGGTGACGTTTCAAGTAACTTGCTGTGCATGTAAACTCGTTAGTGTGCCTCTTTTCGTCGATGATAAGAGAGGTTTCTTTGTTATTTGCTGTTGAAGAAGAGGGTTCCTTCATTTTTTTGATGCCTTATCAAAGATGATGGTTTTTTACATTTTTCTGAATTTTTTCATAATTTTTGACCGTGCAGTTTATGAGATATGAATTATCAAAGTTACTGAAAATAGCGGTGGTGGGGATGAAACGCCCTTAATCATATAGACTAGGGGTGTGCGAATAGTGTTCGAATTGAATCGAATCGAATAATTCGAAAATTCGAATTATTCGAAATTATTCGAAAATATTAGGATTATTTGAAATTTTTGGAATAATTCGAAAATTTTTTAATCATTCGAGAAGTTCGAATTATTCGAAAAAATTCGAATTATTCGAAAAAATTCGAATTATTCGAGAAGTTCGAATCATTCAAAAATTCGAATTATTAAAAAATTTGGATTACTCAAAAAAATTCGAATTATTCGAAAATATTAATATTATTTGAAATTTTTGGAATGATTCGAAAATTTCTGAATTGTTCGAGAAGTTCGAATTATTCGAAAAAATTCGAATTATTCGAGGAGTTCGAATCATTCAAAAATTCGAATTATTCGAAAATTTGAATTGTTCGAAAATTCGAATTATTCAAAAATTTGAATTATTCCAAAAAATTCGAATTACTCGTAAATTCGAATTGTTTGAAAATTCGAATTATTCGCAAATTCAAATTGTTCGAAAATTCGAATTTTCGAATAATTAAAATTGTTCGAAAATTCGAATTATTGAAGAAAATTCGAATTATTAAAAAATTCGAATAATTTAAAAATTCGAATTATTCAAAAATTCGAATTATTCGAAAATTAGAATTATTGGAAAATTGGAATTATTTTAAAAAAATTGAATTTTCGAATTATTCGAATTATTCAAAAAAATTCGAATAATTCGAAAATTCGAATTAGTCGATTCAAATTTCGAATCGAATATTAATATTCGATTCGGTACGAATAATTCGTGGCTTCGAATTATTCGCACACCCCTAGAAATTACTAAAAAAACCACACAGTTGAGCCATTATTTAAAAACAATTGTCGAAGAGAACAGCATTTTAACTAAATAATAGAAGAAAAAAATATTCAATTCACCGTATAGTTATTGAGAAATTTTAATTAGAAGGTAGTCGTAACTATTTGCCTCTCTCTCTATCTCATGCATGTGATAGGAGATTGATGCAAAAAAAATTGGAGAAGAAAAAAATTATATTCACAAGCTGAAGATATGACTTTCGAATAGTTTAATCACTTTATCGGATAAATTGAAGCACTTTTTCCCCGAATTATCAGTAATTAATTGGTAACTCACCTACAAATCCTCATTTTTTCCTGTTTTATTGAATGTACTCTGGGATACTACCTTAGATCGAAAAAAAGTGAAATAGGAGAAGTCAATTTTATGGGCATTTTTCTTGGGAAGATATCTCGGAAACTAAGCGAGATAGGGTGATTTTGTATGGAATCTTTTTGTAGAGAATTTGGAGTGCTGCAAAAAAAGATTCGAGTCGATAAGTGCTATCTCGCTTAGTTTTCGAGATATTTGAGAAAAACAATGAGATTAGAAATAATAGAAATATTAGAAATTATAGAATCAAAAATTACCTGCAATTGTCGTGAGATAACATATTAGAATAAAATAATGTTTAATTTAGGATGCCGACTCGTTCATCGCGTCACCAAACGATATTCTATTTGCCATTTCCGAATTTGAACCTAGTGCTGTCCTCCCCTCTTTATCGTACATGTAATGCAATTAACGAAATGTTTTTGCGATTTGTTGAAACTGTTGACCTTATGTCATCATCCATACATTGTATCAGTGGGACTGCAATTAACGAGGTTCTACCCTCACACGGTAGTTCAAGAAAGCAACATAATTTTTTTATTTTTTTGATCAGTAAAAACCCGACGAAAATTAACTATTTTAATTATAAAAAATACATGTTATTTCGCTTCTTTTATTAATTGGTTTTTTTAATAATAAAAGTATTCAAAATATTCAAGTAGTGGAATGGCGGCTGCGTGCAAACTTCAAATTCTTGGATGTCAATTTTCGATTATTGTGCTTTGTTCCTCAAAAATATTAATAAATTCTTCTACCAATGCTAAGAATCTGTTAGCAACAAATTATTGCATTTGAAAAGAAAAAATTACGGAATAGAAACATATCGGTATACATTGATATATATTCGATCAGCTGATGCATGCAGCATAGCCAGGCCCTCTATCGTTTCCGGCGCCATGACGTGTTTACTACAAATAAATTTTTTTTGTATTGCGTTTCTTGAGCTTATTTGGCCGGTGAGGTGGGTCCGAAGGAATATCATTCAATTCTATACATATTCAATTATATCATATTAATTTTTAGTAGGAAAATATCTGTTAGATCTATAAAAAAAAATACAAAACGTCGCCAATAGAGTGGTTCTGTCATAAGGGCTCTCTATAAGCATGTGAAATTACTCATTTTTACTATTTTTTTTCTCGATAACTAGACGGTCAATGCATTAATCATTCAACTAAAACGTGTATGATATATTTGTTTGTAACCTTATAAAATTTCATGCAAAAATATCAAAAAATTTAAATTCACTCTTGAGAAGGGTAGAACCTCCTTAACTACGTTAAGAGTATGAGATGAGAACACCGTATGATGGAATGAATGTGATTATCTGTTTTTCTTTTTGATGAAAATCATGTAAATAATTTATGAAATTGCAAAATATGCAACCTGATTGTCTGTTTCAATGTAAAATGAAAACTGCCTACGGTTTTTTCTTGTACAATGGTTATTTTTCGGTCCTATTATTGGCTTTGGCTGTTGGGCCTCAGAACAAATAAATAAATAAATAAAATAAATAATGAAATGATTAATTAATGAGAAAATGTTGCAAATACGTTATTTTAAAATGTAATGAACATGTATACATTAGCTCCTATGAGCTTATTAGCCTGGAGTTTTTTAAAATTAAAGAATTAAAGAATTAAAGATTTCAGTGGTAAAGGGGTAAAGGAAAAGATTTTTTCGATTTCTCCAAGGATTTTCGTGAAATGTCTCGGAAACAAACGGAGATAGCGTGATTTAGCAAAAATCCTTCTTTAGAGAGAATTTCAAAAGCTTTAGCTCTCAGAGAAGTTCACGTGAAATAGTGCTATCTCTCTCGCTTCCGGGATATTATCAAACGATGAGATTTCGGCGTTAAAAAGTAAAAAAGAGAATTTTCTTGTCTCACCGCTATTTCTTGTGGAATATCTCGGAAACTAAGCGAGATAGAGAGATTCTGCGCGAATCTTTTTTTGTAGAAAATTACAAGAGCTACGAAAAAGAATTGAAGCAAAATCTCTCTATCTTTCTTAGTTTCCAAAATATCTTTGAAAAATGAAAAATAAAAATAGACATCCTGTTTTATTTTTTCACTTCTGATTTAATTTTCAGATCTTCATTTCAGTTTTTTTTTTAATATCTCGGAATTGGAGCGAGATAAGGGAATTTTCGTTAAAACTTTCTTTGTAGCTCTTTTCCTCCTTTACAAAAAAGGTTCTCATGAAGATTTCTCTATCTCTCCATCATAGATTCATAGATTTCTCCAACATAAATTCTGAAATTTTCAACAAAAGAAGAATTTCATTCTTTTTCTCTCATTTATTTAATATTTTTCTCCAATTTCTTTTGCAAGGAAGTGTCGAATTACGACTCGCGTCGTTTAATTGCAACAAACACTTGTTCCTAACGACTAATTAGTAGTAGTATCTACCCACGTGTCATTAATGCCCTTCCGCGTCAATTATTAATTATTTTTTCCGGAATTTTAACAATTTAAACTCAAAATCAAATTTGGAAAAAAATCAATTATTTGATGAGATTCATTGGTTTTTATTCAATATCTCGGAGACTAAGAGAGATAATACAATTTTTACTCAAACCTTTTTTGTAGCTCTTATTCTCCTCTACAAAAAAGGTCTCGTTCATTTTTTTTCAATCTCTCTTCAATTCCGAGATATTAAATAAAAGCTAAATATTTTCTTTAAATCGATTTTTCGTCGTCAATCTGAAAATCAGGTTTTCGTAAATTATCTCAGAAACTAAGCGAGATAGAGGAATTTCTGTTGAAACCTTTTTTGTAGCTCTTAAAATTCTCTACGAAAAAGATTGGAATAATTTTTCCTCTATCTCGCTTAATCTTCGAGATCCTCGCAAAAAACGAAAATTTTGCTTTTTTTCTCGAAAATCGAATTTTAGTGCACTGTTTTAAAATTTTCGTCGTAATTTTCCGTGCAAAATCCCGGAAATTTCAAATGATTCACATTTTTACTGAAATTTCAGATAATTAAATCATTGAAAAATAAACACATCATCGATTTTCGAACAATTTCACGCCTGAATATCAATGAAATTTGTAAATTTCAGTTTAATTGTTTCTTAAAAATTTAGTAAAAATAGGAAAAATTAAAAAAAAAATTGAAAATTCAAGTCATTTTGATTCTAAATATTCATATTTAGTTGAAAATTCAAGTAAGTTGTAGAATTTTCGTCTCAATTCTACTCAAGACTCATAGATTTCTTTGAATTTCCTCTGAAACTCAAAGATTTCATAACCATCTTCCCATTTAAAAAAAATTCAATATCACGTTTATGAAAATTCCCATCAAATTGTCTATGAAATTTCCATTTTTTTTGAACAGTTTGTACGAATATCGACAATGAGAAATATATGGAGCGTAAAGATATGCCGTGCCCTAGTCGCACCCACAGTAAACAAATAAAGGATAAAAGGACCACGTGCGCTTCTTTCAGCCGGAGATAAATTCTCGGGAGAAAAAATAAATAAATAAATTTGAAAAAAAATCACGAGATTTTGATAAATAAACAGAGCGGTTGCAGTACAGCTGCATCTATGCGGGTGCCCGTATCACTATTTTCGTTATCTCGCCCTAAGAGGTCATTGAGAGCATCCAATCAAATTATTCCTTTGAATTTTTTCACTCCTAGAAAGAAATAAAAATGATTTCATTGAATTTTTTGTGCAATCACGAAAAATAAGGCAATTTGATTTTGAAGTTTTTACTCGATATCTCGCAAAATAAGTGAGATAGAGAAATTATTGAAGAGACCTTTTTTGTAGCTCTTGAAATTTGCTTAAAAAAAAGTTTCCACACAAATTTTCGTATCTGTATTATTTACTGAGATATTCTAAAAAACAGAATGCAATGAAAATGCTTTTTTTCAATTTAAAAAAAAAATTAAAAACATTGATTTTATCTTAAATAAAGAATATCTCGGAAACTAATCGAGATAGCGTGATTTTGCAGGAATTCTTTTTTGTAGAAAATTTTAGAAGCTACGAAAAAGGATTCATGAAAAATCACCCTATTTCGCTTAGTTTCCGAGATATTTGAAAAAAAACAAACGACCAAAAAATTCATCGTGTTTCACCTCTTCATTCGTTTTTGATTAAGCTCTCGGAAACTAAGCGAGATAGCGCAATTCTACCCAAATCCTTTTTTGTAGAAAATTTCAAAAGCCACAAAAAAGGATTCTTGCAAAACCGCTCTATCCCGCTTAGTTTCCGCGATATTCTCAAAAAACTACTGAGAAAAATCGACTCCAGAAAAATCCAATTTTTTCCCTCTTCGCCAAGAATAAAAACTGGGAAAAATCAACCCTTCAAGGATATATTCGTGACGCAGTCCTGTATTTACGCAGTTGCAAGGACTTCTAGGATCAATAGGCAAACGGAGAACCTACCAGCGTCTCAACGAATAAAAATTCGTTTTATCTCCCTTTGTTCGGTGCCTTCCCCTCTTTTTCATTTATATTAGGGGAAAATGGGACAGAATGGACCTTTGTGGCAGGATGATCCAGGATTTTTTTTCGGTGGAAAGGATTCGATGGAAAAATCTGAAAAAAATTGAGAACATGCTCTAATATATGGAGTTTGTTGGTGAATTTTTTTGATTTTTTTTGGAGTCTCCTTCACTCTCAAAAAAAATCGCGAATGTAAAATGACTCTCAGGTCTATTTTACCTCGATTTTCTTTATTTCCCTTATTTCTTTATTCTCTCGTATGTGGAGAATTCCCAACGGGCAAATCAACCATCGGGGCTTCTCTTTTTTTTTCTCCTCTTCCCTTTGTCAAACAGCTAGGCCACTAACGAAGAAGGTTCACGTGCTCTTGAATTCACTCGGCTTCACTGCAAGGTGAGTAATAATATGTGTAAGTAAAATATGTACGAATATGGAGAAAACGTCAGCTGTCGGAGGGGTTTGTAGGTGTTGGGGTACACGTGCACTCTCGGTCAATGAAACGGAAAGTTGGAAATAAAAGGATTTATCTTTTTTTTCAAGTACTGAAAAACTTTTGTATTGTTGAATTTTATTCTTTTTTTTAGGTCTTCATAATGTTTTTCGGTTCAATATTCTTCAAGTAAAGAACGAAAACAATTACTTCATTTTTTTTTCATTGCATTTTCTTCTTAATTTTTTTTTGAAAAAACTGCATTTTTCGGAATCTTTGGATGTTTATTGGAGAATTTTGATTTTTCTTCTAGATAGATTTTTCTTTCCTCGAAAAACTCGTTTTTTTCGAAATTTGTTGTTTTTTTGTTTCTGATAGTGTTCAAAAAATTGTGAATTTTCGGAGAACTTGGATTTTTTTGAAAATGCATATTTTCAAATTCTCATTGAATATTTTGTTTTATTATTATTTTTTTTTTGGAAATATTCGATGTTTGTTCAATAATTTTCTTTCTTTTTTCTGCATGAAATTCGATATTAATTCCAAAATAAGAAAAAAACAAAAATTTCTTTAAACTTCTTGCTTTTTCCAAAAACTTGGATTTTCTAAAAAAAAAAAGCATTTTTTTAAAGGAGTTTTATTATTTTCTGAAAAATTCTGATTTCAACTTCTCATATAAGCATTTTCACTTTTTCTGCATAAAGTTCGATATTTTTTCAAATTTTCTCACGAAATTTTGTTCTTTGTCCTCCTTTTTGCTTTTAAATTAAAAAAAAAAACTTTTTTTTTCTCTCAAATTGTATACTTTCTCCAAAAATCATCCTAATTTCCAAAAACTTCAATTTTTTTTACTGCACCTTTTTTTTCCTCGAAAATCCTTCAAAACAAATTCTCACAAAATCGTTTTTATCCGTTTGAATAGTAATAAAAATTTAACAAAAACCAGAGAACAATTGGCTTCTCGTCACTGTGTATGTGTTACGTGAATCGACGTGCAATAAATTTATATTGCAAGTGTACGTTATGCATTTCCCGCGCCACTTCCTGTGTTCTCATTGCGTCCAAACATTGCATTGCACGAATTTTTTTTTTCATTTTCGAATTTTCCTTAAGGGAGTTCATCCAGTAACTGAATTAACAGACCAATAATTATGAAAAAATTTGAATATACTTCTGAAAATTTAAAAAGTCACCTGTTAAAATTTCAAACTCTTCGGATATCTTGTTCGGTAGATATTAATAAATAAAGATTTTTCAATTAACACGGTCCCTTATGGGTTTTCGTCTATAAACATGAAATTTGTGGCAATTAACAGGTTTTTTGGGGACAAACTTCCATAATGGATAAATAAATATGTAAAGAACAGTTTAAGAGCTTCCTCAAATGCATTAGATACTTGGTGATTTAAAAATAAATTAATTTGTCTCGAAAAATGCTGATTTTTGGGAAGTTAACATCTGTCTTACTCGCATGACAGTGACGTCAGAACCGCGCGCTTTTTGAAATCAATAAGAATGCTTTCCGAATAACGCAATGTATGCTATGCTTGCACATTAAATCATCCAAAACTAGTTGAAAATGTGCTGAATTGACCTTTCTCTATTTGATTTTCAAAAAAATTATTTCTATAAATTCGATTTTTTACAAAAAAACAATAATGATCGACGAACAAGAATTTCTAGTACATAGCAGCTGTACAGGTTACGACTACGTTAGTCGTATAACCACTACGGTAGTCGTAATAATTTTCCATACTATTAAATCCCATACCGGATGAACTTCCTTAAATCTGTATTAAAATTGTAAATGTTTTTTTTCACTCTCATTTTTTGATTCCATATGATATAAAATTTTGTGTTGATATTGTTCCAGGCGAAGCATTCGAGTTATTGACTAGAAAAAAAAAGTACAATTTTTTAAGCACATTGTGCAAAAAGTAGGGTCACACGACCAATAGATGAACACTGACCAAAAGATGGATGGTTTCTATTATCGAGGATTATCATAAATAAATCAATGATTCTTATACTTTTCACGTCAATTCCTGATTATTACATTCATATAGATTTATAAATTATTTATTACATATCGATTGATCGAAATTTAAAATCATACCACTGCAAATATGCAACTGTCCATCTATTGGGTGTTAAAGTTATTTTCCAGTTTTTCCTTGATTTTCTTTGATTATTTCTCCATTATTCAAGTTTAATTGATTTTTAGTCGATTCACTGTATATTTTTCTGTAAATAATTCTTTTCTCCAATTTTTCAACGTAATTTGCCTATTTCATATGAATTAATAGAGTCTAATATTTCCTTAACCGTCCATCTATTGGTCATGTTATCCTACTTCTTTTCATAATAATTTAAAATTAATTTTTTTTTCTTCCTATCGAGAAATCCTCGATTTCCATGAAATAGTCGCTTCAGAAACAAAGAGGCGTAAGTGCTATGCTTATACAAAGCACTTACGCCACTTTGTTTCCAAGGTGACGAAATCATTGAATTCAAGAGAATAAAGGGAAAAAAAAATTCGAGGGGTTGTGGCAGAAGGTTTTTGTTCGATGCAAGAGGAGAACATACGCGTGTGGAGCAACAGAGAAACTTCATGAATGAGCAGGAGAGAGAGAGAGAGAGAGAAAGAGTTCCATGTCTTTTCAGCCCCTCTTGGCACACAGTTCAACGCAGCGCGTAGCCCCTGACGGTTGTACTCAACGGAGTAAACGTATTTCGTGAAAAAAAAAATTGAGAAAAAGAAATTAAGGAAAAAATTTTAATTAAAAAAAAATTGAGAAAAAGAAAATTATTAAAAATTTTTTTTTTTCTTGAGATTTGCATTATTTTGCTTTTAATTTAATTTTAATTCGGTGAAATTTGTTTCAATATGAATTTTATCGGACGATAAATGATGGATTTTTTACAATAAATGAGGTAATTATAATTTTTTTGGGAGATTTTTTGAATTATTCTCTTGGAAAATTGAATTTTTTTTAAAGATAAATCGGTTTTATTCCAATTTTTTTTTGAAATTGGTTTGGAGATTAAGCGAGATAGGGTGATTTAATTCAAAGGCTTTTTTGTAGAGAATTTTGAGAGCCACAAAGAAAGGATTGGAGCAGAATTGCCCTATCTCGCTTAGATTCCGAGATATTCTAAAAAAATTGATAATTTAACGAATTAGTTTTTTTTTTAATTTTAAATTTTTATTTATGATTAAAAATTTGTATTTATCTGTTCGTTTTTCGATGATTTTCCTTCAATATCTCGGAAACTAAACGAGATAGGGCGATTTTGCATGAGTCCTTTTTTGTAGCTCTTAAAATTCTCTATGAAATAGGATTCTAGCAAAATCGCTCTATCTCGTTTAGTTTCGGAGATATCCTTGAAAAACAAGTGACTCCGCTACAAAAGCGGTAGAACAAGATGAATTTTTTTTCTTGTTCATTTTTCGAGTATATCTCGGAAATTAAGCGAGATAGCGCAATTTTGCTAGAATCCTTTTTTATAGCTCTCAAAATTTTCTACAAAAAAAGATTCCTGCAAAATTGCGCTATCTCGCTTAGTTTCCGAGACATTCAACAAAAATTTCAGTACCAAAAAAAGTAAAACAGGATGAATCTATTTTTTTCCATGATTTTTCTTAAATATCTTGGAAACTAATGGAGATACGCCCTTTTTACCCGAATCCTTTTTTGTAGCTCTCAAAATTCTCTACAAAAAAAAATTCTTGTAAAATCGCTCTATCTCGCTTACTTTCCGCGTTATTCACAAAAAAAGAGCGGTAAACGAATTTTAATAAACTTTTTCCATTTTTTCTCATTCAAAAAAATTTCTACTTAAATGTCGAATATTCCTAACGCATTCAAAAAATATAATAACTCTTCCTTCGACAACAAATGTAGAACTTGGTATTACCAAAGAGGGTCAAGGGTTAACGCATGAGATAAGACCAGTATTAGTTACAGTGTCACGAATTTCCGTTTTAAGATTATTATCCTCATTTTTATTCATTCACGTGAAAATTAAATATTAAAAATTTAAAAAATATAATTTTTACGAGCAACAAAACGCTTCGAAAAACCTTCAAACGTAATTATTCCATGTCACATGCTGCAGTTCTATTTTCTGCAATATTTTGTAAATAATTTTTTTTTAAACAATTCGAGAAGAAAAAAAATGGGAAAAACGGAGCAAAAACGTAGAATATTAAAATTGATCAGTTTTCTAAAGATATCTCGGAAACTAAGCGAGATAGAGCGATTTTTTCCCAATTCTGTTTTTTAGCTCTTGAAATCCTCTACAAAAAAGGTTTCTTGCAAAATCGCTCTATCTCTCTTAATTTCCCAGATATTCTTAAAAAACTGGAAATAGAATGAAATTTTTCTAAAAACTTGAAATTTTAGAAAATTGTATTCTTCTCAACAGTTTTTTTTTTATATCTCGGAAAATAAGCGAGATGAGAGAATTTTTGCAGAAACCTTTTTTGTCGAGAATTTCAAAAGCAACAAAAAAGAATTGGACCAAAAAGGGCGTATCTCCATTAGTTTCCCAGATATTAAAAAAAAACTAAAGAAAAATCGAATTTTCCTATTTTTATTTTACTTTTTCCCTATTAAATTAATTTTTAATTAGGATAAATAAGTGACAAAACGAGATATCGTGCTGATATTGTCTTATCTTCTAATAAACAATAAAAAATGTCAATTACTCATCAAACAATTAATAATTTAATTGTTTTTTTTTTTTTTCATTAAAAAAAAATTCTAAATAAAAATAAAATTGTTCTTTTTTCTTATTTAATGTCAAACGGATGAGCACATGACATTTGCGGTTAGTCTCTAATTGAGCTTAATTACAGAATATCTCTTGAGTAGTATTAACTGAGTCATCACGTAAAATTTGTGAAAGAAGCTATAAACACAACCCGCATAAACTATTTCATCTATTTTCATTTTTTTTCTCTTCTTTTTCCCTTTTTTTTCGACATATTATCGCCTTAGAAACAAAAGGGCGTAAGTCCTATGATTATACACAGGACTTACGCCCTTTTGACTCTAAGGAAGAGTATTTCATAATTAGAATATATATATATATATAATATAATAAAGAATTTTTTTTTTAATTTATAATTTTTTTTTGAATTTATAACTTTTTTTCTAATTTATATTTTTTTTTAATCTATAATTTTTTTTTAAATTTATGATTTTTTTTTTTATTTATGATTTTTTTTTTAAGGCAAATGATTTTGTTATCTTTATTTCTCAGACAAATTGAGTGACTGTACCTGTTTAACTTCATTTAAACATCAGCAGACTGAGGGTATTCTTGAAATGTTTGGAAAATCATTTACATTTTGTAGTTTAAACAAAGAGGGGGTGGTAGAAGGGAAGAGGGAGAGAGGGGAGGGAGAGGGGTTAAATGAAAATAATTCTGGAAATACAATCTGAGTTTAAATTGAGTTGGCTGAGTGGTGCCAATTGAATTTAAGATGGTATTTTTGGTCTAATGCTTCTGAACAATGAAGGAAGAAAAAAAATTTTTTTTTTTTTAAATCGTGAAAAAAAGGGAAAAATGTAAAAAAAAAAAAATTTCTATCAATGTTGAATTAATTGAACTGGCAATTAATTTAACTTCAATTAATTTCATTTGTAATTCATTAATGGAGATTAATGATGAAGAATTTTTTTTTTTCTTTGAGAAATCAATTTTAATCAATTAATGATAATTTGAAAAATTACCTAAAAATTATTTAGAAATCCATTTTTTTCTTACAATTTTTTGAAAATATCTCGTAAATTCATGGAGATACGTTCTTTTAGTCTCAATCCTTTTTTTGTAGCTCTTGAAATCTCCTATAAATAAGAATCCTTACAGAATCGCGTTATCTCGCTTAGTTTCCAAGATATTTGAAAAAAAAAAAACTGTGATAAAACGAAATTTTTCTGAAAAAACTTCAATTCCTTGAATTTCAATTTCTGTCAACAGTTTTTTAAAAATTTCTCGGAAATTAAGCGAGATAGAGCGATTTTATCTCAATCCTTCTTTGGAGCTCTCAGAATTCTCTGCAAATAAGTATTCTTCCAAAATCGCTCTATCCCACTTACTTTCCGAGATATTTGAAGAAAAACTGTGATAAAACGAAATTTATCTAAAAAAAAACTTCAAATTCTTAAATTTCAATTTGTCAACAGTTCTTTAAAAATATGTCGGAAATTAAACGAGATAGAGCGATTTTACCTCAATGCTTCCTTCTAGCTCTCAAAATTCTCTACAAAAAAGTATTCTTCCAAAATCGCTCCATTTCGCTTATTTTCAGACATATTCAAGAAAAATTCGTAAAAAAATGAAATTTTTCAAAAAATTTCTCCTTTCTTAAATTTAATTTCTGTCAACATTTCTTCAAAAATATCCCGGAAAATAAGCGAGATAGAGCGATTTTACCTCAATCCTTCCTTCTAGCTCTCAAAATTCTCTCCAAAAAAGTATTCTTCCAAAATCGCTCTATCCCACTTACTTTCCGAGATATTTGAAGAAAAACTGTGATAAAACGAAATTTATCTAAAAAAAAACTTCAAATTCTTAAATTTCAATTTGTCAACAGTTCTTTAAAAATATGTTGGAAATTAAACGAGATAGAGCGATTTTACCTCAATGCTTTCTTCTAGCTCTCAAAATTCTCTACAAAAAAGTATTCTTCCAAAATCGCTCCATTTCGCTTATTTTCAGACATATTCAAGAAAAATTCGTAAAAAAATGAAATTTTTCAAAAAAATTCTTTCTTAAATTTAATTTCTGTCAACATTTCTTCAAAAATATCCCGGAAAATAAGCGAGATAGAGCGATTTTACCTCAATGCTTCCTTCTAGCTCTCAAAATTCTCTACAAAAAAGTATTCTTCCAAAATCGCTCCATTTCGCTTATTTTCAGACATATTCAAGAAAAATTCGTAAAAAAATGAAATTTTTCAAAAAATTTCTCCTTTCTTAAATTTAATTTCTGTCAACATTTCTTCAAAAATATCCCGGAAAATAAGCGAGATAGAGCGATTTTACCTCAATCCTTTCTTCTAGCTCTCAAAATTCTCTCAAAAAAAGTATTCTTCCAAAATTGCTCTATCTCGTTTATTCTCCGAGATATTCTCAAAAAAAAAATGAGGTCCGAGGAGTTTTTTAAAATTAACGAATTAAAGAATTAAAGCTCCTTTCCCCTTTTTTTGCAAAAAAAAAGTCAATTAATTTCCATATTCTAATTTCTGAATCAAATTATCCTCCCTCCCCCCTCCCCTCCTTTTATCACATTTTCCTTGACTAATTTACGCAATTCTCGCGTGCGTCTGATTTCGGGGGGAGATAAAATCGAGGGTGGAATGAATCATCGTAATAAAACTCAAACGATCGATAACAGACCCCCCCCTCCCCCCTTTTTTCCTCTTCAAGTACTGATTTTTATTCTCCTTTTTTCTTTCAGAAATACCCAAAAAGAAAGCGAGGATTTCTTTGAACTTTATTTCTTTCTTTCGCTGATTGAAAGAAAATAAAAAATTCTCATCAGATGAGAAAAATGCCAGTGAAACTGAACATATGATGAAAATGCCATAATTAGCATGATTAAAACTCGTGGCTGGAGAATTATTGTATTACTAATTGTACTCGAGGTACTAGAGGCTGTTACTGTTGTCGATCATTATATGGACGATGATTATGTCCTCGAGCATCGAGTCACATACGATGAGGCACTCATCGAGGCGAGAAATCTCGTGTTATCAGGTATTAAATTTAATAATTTTCACGTTTATTTTTAATTAGATAAGTATCGGAAATAATTTGATAATTTGTATTTTTCGTGAGGAAATTGTACGGACAAAAAAAACTGAAAGGGAAATTTTTTTTTTTCTTATCTAACTCAATTTAAAATTATCTGGAAATCTTAAAATATCAAAATTTTATAATTTTTTAAAAAAATTTCTCGAAATTTTTGGAAAATTTTAAATTTTTTCAAAATATTCTCGAAATTTTTGGAAAATTTTATATTTTTTCAAAATTTTCTCGAAATTTTTGGAAAATTTTAAATTTTTTCAAAATATTCTCGAAATTTTTGGAAAATTTTAAATTTTTTTGAAATTTTCTCGAAATTTTTTAAAAATTTTCTCGAAATTTTTTCAAAATTTTTGATTTTTTTAAAAAAATTTCTGGAAATTTTTGGAAAATTTTATATTCTTCAAAAAATTTCTCGAAATTTTTGGAAAAATTGAGGGAATATAATCTTAAGAGCAATTTCATCTCACAAAATTTTAGATTATTCGAGAATCTAGAAATGTTGATGTTTCGAGATTTTTGGAAAATTTTATATTTTTCCAAATTTTTCTTTAGATTTCTGGAAAATCTAACTACGATAACCTTTTCTTGCTCGTCGATAATCTTGAAATCATCTTCATCTCACACAATTTAAGATTACCCAAAAATTTCGAAATGTCAAGATTTCAGAGTTTTTTTGAGATTTTTCGAAATTTTTATATTTTTTCAAATTTTTCTTGAGAATTTTGGAAAATCTACTTTCGGCAACCTTTCTTCACCCATCTACAATCTTAAAATCATTTTTATCTCACGAAATTTGAGATTATCTAAAAATTTCGAAATTCCAAGATTTCTAAATTTTTTACGATTTTTCGAAATTTTTTGAAACTGTTATAGTTTTTCAAATTTTTCGGAAATTCGAGATTTTTGGAAAATCTATCTTCGGCAATCTTCCTTTGTCCATCTATAATCTCACAATCATTTTCAGTTCACATAATTCGAAATTACCCAGAAATCTCGAAATGTCGAGATTTCGAAATTTTCTAAAGATTTTTCGATAAGGGAGACCGGGGCAAAATGGACTTGCACCTCAAATTGATTCGGATTTTTTTTTCGGGAATGAAGAACTTCATAAAAAATTCTGAAAAAATTCAAGAACATGCTCGAAAATATCTCCTTTGTTGTTGAATTTTTTCAAATTTTTTTGGAAACTCCTTCATTAAAAAAAAAATTTCAAATCATTTTGAGCTATAGGTCCATTTTGCTCTACTTTTCTCCATAGATTTTTCACGAAATTAAGTTTTATAGAATATCTCGGAATTGAAGAGAGATAGGAAAATTTTAGTAGAGACCTTTTTTGTAGCTCTTGAAATTCTCTACAAATAAGGTCTCCACCAAAATTTCTCCATCTCTCTTACTTCCCAAATATATTTTTAAAAAACTGAAATCGAAGGAAAAACGTCGAATTTTATAGTGGAATTAGTTTTTTTTTATAATTTCTCAGAATTTGAGAAAGAAATCTCATGTTATTATCAGGTATTAAATTCAATAATTTTCTCGTTTATTTATAATTAGATTAGATAAGCATCTGAATGAGTTGATGATTCATATTTCTCTCAGGGGAATTGTTGCTTATTGTTGATTATTAAATTGTTTTGACGGGGAAACGAACCGATTTGAATTTAAATTTATGACTTTATTCAATTAAATTTTCTTGAGTTTATTGATTTTCTTTTATTTATTGATTGTTCGATTATGACTTCCGCATTTGTGAGAATCGCACACTTTACGTGAGACTTACAATTATCGCTTGATTAATTGTTAATTAACATTTTTATTGGAGGATTAATTGTGTGAAAATACGAGGGAACTCAATTTTCTTTGTAATTTCTGAATTTTTAAACTGTTTTTGTAGAATATCTCAGAAACTGAGGGAAATAGAGAAAAAAGTGTAGAATTCTTTTTTGTAGAGGAGAATGAGAACGACAGAAAAGAAAATCACAAAAATTGCGCTATTTCGCTTAGTTTCTGAGATATTTAACAAAAATTGATTAAAAAAAATGAAAAACACTTTTTTTTTCAATTTTAACCGGATGAGTTTTTTCAAGATATTTCGGAAACTAAAAGAGATAGAGAATTTTTCGTTGAAACTTTTTTTGTAGAGCCTAGTAAGAGCTTCAAAAGAGGATTCGATGAGAATCGCGCTATCTCGCTTAATTTCCGATCTATTTTTTAATAAAAACTGATGAAAAAGTGTAAATCTATTTTTTGTTTCACTTTTACCAAATGAGATTTTTATTAATATCTCGGAAACTAAGCGAGATAGCGCGATTTTCATTGATACCTTTCTTGTAGCTTGCATTTTCTTCTACAAAAAACATTTCTACAAAAATTTCGCCATCTCCCTTAGATTCTGAGATATTTCATAAAAACTGAAAGGGATAAGAACAAATTCATCTCATCTCACAATTTCCTTTTCGAAAAAATAAAAAAAAAAATAGAAAAATAAAAATAAATTCAATTCGTACTTTTACGGATATCATTACAAACAATTGTCCAATAAAAATTACCTTCAACCATTTGTCCTCGCCTTATTACACAAAACAATCACTAATTGAGGTGTATCCGTTCCCCAGGAAAATTCGTGTAATTAATTGACAACTGCAATTTTTTTTTGCATTTTTTCATTAAAACAGCTGCAATTGCATAAATAAAATATGCAGAGATGAATTAACAATTTATTTTCATACATTGACAAATAAAAAGCAGTAAAAACATTGAGATATTTGTTCCATTGGTTTTTAACAATTTTTTAAAATTTTTAACAATTAAAAAACTTCTCAAATTCATTGAATTTTTGCAATTATTAAAAAAATTCAATGACTTTAACAAGTTTTTTTTAATTATTAAAAAAATTCAGTAAATTTAAAAAGTTTTTCTAATTATTAAGAAAATTCAGTAACTTTAACAAGTTTTTTTAATTATTAAAAAAATTCAGTGAATTTAATGAGTTTTTCTAATTATTAAAAAAATTTAGTGAACTTAACAGGTTTTTTTTAATTATTAAAAAAATTCAATGAATTTAACAAGTTTTTTTTAATTATTCAAAAAATTCGGTAAATTTAAAAAGTTTTTCTAATTATTAAGAAAATTCAGTAACTTTAACAAGTTTTTTTAATTATTAAAAAAATTCAGTGAATTTAACAAGTTTTTTTAATTATTAAAAAAATTCAGTGAATTTAACAAGTTTTTCTAATTATTAAAAAAATTCAGTAAATTTAAAAAGTTTTTCTAATTATTAAGAAAATTCAGTAACTTTAACAAGTTTTTTTAATTATTAAAAAAATTCAGTGAATTTAACAAGTTTTTTTAATTATTAAAAAAATTCAGTAAATTTAAAAAGTTTTTCTAATTATTAACAAAATTCAGTAACTTTAACAAGTTTTTTTAATTATTAAAAAAATTCAGTGAATTTAACAAGTTTTTTTAATTATTAAAAAAATTCAGTGAATTTAACAAGTTTTTCTAATTATTAAAAAAATTTAGTGAACTTAACAGGTTTTTTTTAATTATTAAAAAAATTCACTGAATTTAAAAAGTTTTTTGATTATTAATAAAACAAAAAAAATTGCTAAAAATTAATAGAACAAATATTTCATAGTTTTTACCATTTTTTTTTCTCTGAGTAGAATTTTTTTCTCATTTTGTAATGTGTTTTTAGGTGACATACCTGGATGCAAAGAGTGTACATACGAAGAGATGACATACTGCAAGAACGGAAATGTCATCAGCGATCATTGTTGCTGTGACGGTGGTTACAATAGTGCGTTTTTTTTTATTCAATCCTTTATTTTATTGTATTTGTTACAATTGAATCCTTGAGATATACCGATTATTTCGTTTTCTCTTGTATAACTGAAGAATTTAAGGTAATTCAAGTAGCAGTTCCAAACTATTTACTTTTATTTTTTATTTTTTTTTCAATTTACCCATAAATATTTTGATTATTTCGATTTTTTAGCATTTTACCGATATTAAAACGATATCCACGATAGTAAATTGTTATTAAATATTATAAATATTCAATATTGTTGAGAATTTGACTCATGCTGTCCCAGTATCGAGGACTGTGATTGGAGGATCCTCGGATTTTAAATATCAATTTTGCCGCCATTAATTTTTTCATGTAATCAATTGAATTAATCGTAGCTATATGTCCGGTAACATGAATTTTTCATGATTTCAAAAATTAATAGACACTCTAACGAACAAGAATATATATGGTTATATAAGAAAAAAAAGGTCTGTGACCATGAATTGTTGCAATGAAACTGAAACTGAACCTCGCTTATGAAGTTTCAATGTTAATTTGATTTTTTTCAAAAATTAATTTTGGCCTTATTTGTATGGTAACATGGGGTAAACTGAATTCTAAGAAAATCTTCTCATGCTGCTCTGTCAAATTGACCAAAATTGAAAAGGAAAAATAGATTTCCCGAACTACTTGAATTACCTTAAGGAAGTTCATCCGGTATGGGATTTAATAGTACGAAAAATTATCACGACTAGCGTAGTGGTTATACGACTAACGTAGTCGTAACCTGTACAGCTGCTATGTACTAGAAATTCTTGTTCGTCGATCATTATTGTTTTTTTGTAAAAAATCGAATTTATAGAAATAATTTTTTTGAAGATCAAATAGAGAAAGGTCAATTCAGCACATTTTCAACTAGTTTTGTATGATTAAATGTGCAAGCATAGCATACATTGCATTATTCGGAAAGCATTCTTATTGATTTCAAAAAGCGCGCGGTTCTGACGTCACTGTCATGCGAGTAAGACAGAGGTTAACTTCCCAAAAATCAGCATTTTTCGAGACAAATTAATTTATTCTTAAATCACCAAGTATCTAATGCATTTGAGGAAGCTTTCAAACTGTTCTTTACATATTTATTTATCCATTATGGAAGTTTCTCCCCAAAAAACCTGTTAATTGCCACAAATTTCATGTTTATAGACGAAAATCCATAAGGGACCGTGTTAATTGAAAAATCTTTATTTATTAATTTCTCCCGAATAAGATATCCGAAGAGTTTGAAATTTTAACAGGTGACTTTTTAGATTTTCAGAAGTATATTCAAATTTTTTCATAATTATTGGTCTGTTAATTCAGTTACCGGATGAACTCCCTTAAGGTAGTATCTTAGAGTACAGTCGATAAAACAGGAAAAAAAATAGGATTTGTAGATGAGTTTCGAATTAAGGTAGTATTCCAGTGAAGACGAGTACACTTAACAGCTCCTTTTTTTGATGTTGTATTAAAGATGATATTTTTTTACATTTTTCTGAATTTTTTATTTTAGTTTATGAGATATGAATTATCAAAGTTACTGAAAATAGCGGTGGTGGGGATGAAACGCCTTAAGGGGTTAGATTACTGTAAACGCGTGGAAAACAGGGTTTTTTCCAGGATTTTTTTAAGGGGGGGGGGGGAAAGGTAACAAAGGGATAATATTTTGTAGACTTATCGGGCATATATTTGACTTTACAAATACAAAATTCCAAAAAATGGTGACATGACAGCCATTCTCCCGAAGCTCGTCAAATTTTTGAGGCTCCACTGCAAATGTCTATCTAAAAAAAAAAAAAATTGGCTCAATCTATATGCCTATAGCTAGCGAAGTCCTTGGCCGATTTTGAAAATATTGATTTTTCAGTAATTGGCGGGCATTTGAATGAAAACGTTCAATTTTCGATTAGAAAAACGTCTTTTTTTCTTAATAAAAGAGGGGCAAATCAAAATTTCGAAAAAATCCTACGTACTTCGCTTCGAAATGTTATTTTGAAAATACTGTCAAAAATTCAACTCAAAAAAATGAAAATTGTTTGAGTTATGCTGCTTGCAGTTTTGAAAAAACGTGTTTCGAGATAAACGCGTTTAAAGTTTTAACATGTGCTTTGAATATGAAGAAATGCTTGAAAAAAAATTCAAAATTTCATCAGAAAAAAATGGGTATCAAGTGATAAACTTTGTCTCTACACCTTGTCAAGGGCTCAAACTATTTTTCGAGCCAAGAAAAAAAAATTAATTTTTCAAAAATTCTACAGTGGTCTAACTCCTTAAATCGGACAGGAATAACGAAATTACTGAAAAACCACACGATTGACCCATTATTTAAAAACAATTGGCGAAGAGAACAGCATTTTAACTGAATAATAGAAGAAAAAAATATTCAATTCACCGTATAGTTATTGAGAAATTTTAATTAGAAGGAAGTCGTAACTATTTGCCTCTCTCTATGTCTCATGCATGTGATAGGAGATTAATGCAAAAAAAAATCGAAAAAAAAAAAATTATATTCACAAGCTGAAGATATGACTTTTGAATAGTTTAATCACTTTTTCGGGTAAATTGAAGGACTTTTTCCCCGAATTATCAGCAATTAATTGAAAACTAATCTATAAATCCTCATTTTTTTCTGCTTTATTGACCATATTCTGTGATACTACCTTAATTGCTGATAATTCGGGAAAAACATGCTTTAATTCACTCGAAAAAATGATTAAAGGTCTTTATCAAATTTTTTTTATCTCCATTTAATTTCAAAATATTTCTCAAAAACTCATCACACACCTTTTCTATGATCACAAAAGCTAATAAAAAAAAAAAATAGAAAATGTAAAAATCCATTAATTCTCTCATTACTCGACGAATTTCATGATAATCGTAATCAAGGTGTTTGAAAAAAGACTTGTCCTTCAATAATGGAAAAACGAGTTAATTCGAGCGTCAAATATCACAATGTTATCAAGTTGAAATAAAATTATTTCGTAATGTAATCATTGAGGTGTCAAATAGAGTACAAAACGTGGCATGGATTCGGTGTCACAGGACAAAAAAAAAGTAAACGTTCTGCTTCACATAGTCTATTCATGGTTTTCAAATTCATTCAATTCAATCCAATTTTTCATCGAAAAGATTTTTTTTTTTTCAAAGGAAAGGAAAAAAAAATGTTTTCATCGAAAATGAAAGGGATTTATTTATTTTTCATCAGAAACAAATTTTTTTTCATCAAAAATAGAAATTTTTCGATCAAAAATGAATTTTTTTTTTGTTTTTTCGTTAAAAATGAAAATTTTGTATAAAAAATGAGAAGAAATGTTTTTTTTTTCTAAATCAAAAATAGAAATTTTTTCATCGAAAGTGAATTTTTTTTTCGTTTTTCGTTAAAAATGAAAAAAAAAAATTATCAAAAATGAGAAGAAATTTTTTTCCCCATCAAAAATAACATCTTGTGATCAAAAATGAAAAAAAAAAATTTCCCCATCTAAAATGTAAATCTTTTGATCAAAAATGAAAAGAAATTTGTTTTTTTTTTTTATCAAAAATAAAAATCTTTTGTTTTTCAACTGAAAAGTTGGCACCAACTCGCAATTTGCTCAATGCAAACCCTAAAGTTAATAGAATCACGTTACTGCACGGAATTTCTACGTGCCTAGAATATTAACAATAAAATACCGATCTATACACTGCAGTATTGAAACTGTTGTGCATTGTCTAACTAAAAATCGCATGAAATCCTTCGTATTTTTGCCATTTGCAATAAAAATTATTGCATTTCCACACTTTCTTAATAATATCTCTGAATCTAAGGAAGATAGAGAATTTTTTGTAGAAACCTTTTCTGTGGAGAATTTCAATAGCTACAAAAAAGTCTCTACAAAAATTTCGCTATCTCGCTTAGTTTCCGAGATCTTTATACAAAAGTAATTGCAAGTGACTCAATGAATTGAAAAAACAGATGATTTTCACTTAAATTCAGTTTTTTCGAAATATCTCGGAATCTAAACGAGATAGAGCAATTTTTGAAGAATTCTTTTTTGTAGAGAATTTTAAGAGCTACAAAAAAGATATCAATGAAAATTACGCTATCTCGCTTAATTTCCGTAATATTCTGAAAAAAACAGAATTTAAGCAAAAATCACCTTTTTATGACCAAATTGAACAAAAAAAAAGGCACGAGCCTGTCTGAATGTACCGGATTATCATTATTATTCTGATACATATTAGACACTTATGCGTAACTGATAAATAACCGGAAGTACCTCGCCTTACTGATGATACCCCGAAGACATTGTTTTTCAGGTCAATGAACTCGAGTATTTGATCTGTTTCGTTCTATTTATTTTTAATCTCACTTGATGAGATTATTATTTGCTATCATGAATAAATGATAAGGTATGAATATATCGGGACAAGAGAGCTTGACGATTTTTTTTCTTGTAAAGAATGATTTTCATTAAAAAATTGAAAAAAAATTTTTATGGTGATATTTTGGTATTTAAGGCATTTCTCCATCTCCTTTATTTCTATATAAATAAAGGGGATGGAGAAATTTTTTATGGAAACCTTTTCTGTAGTTCTTCAAATTTTTCACAAAAAAGATTTCCACTAAAATTTCGGTATCTCTCATAATTTTCGAGATATTCTATAAAAACTAAAAAAATGAGAAATTGGAGATTTTCATGGTGAAATCATTTTGTGATGTGTATCTCGAAAATTAAGCGAGATAGAGAAATTTTTGTTTATACATTTTTTTAAGAAGAGAACAAGAGCTACAAAAAAGGATTCTACGAAAAATTTCCTATCTCCATTACTTCCTGAGTTACTCCACAGGGACTGGATTGGATAAAATTGACTCGTTTTGTTCACTTTGCTATGAAATTATCGTTCTTAAGATATTGTCCCAAAGTACAATCGATAAAACAGAAAAAAATTAGGATTTGTAGGTCATTTTCTATTGAATTACTGATAATTCGGGAAAACGTGCTTCAATTTACCCGAAAAAGTGATTCAACTATTCGAAAGTCATATCTTCAGCGTGTGAATATAATTTTTTTTGTTTCTCGAATTTTTTTTACATTACTAATCTCCTATCACATGTATGAGATAGAGAGAGAGAGGCAAATAGTTACGACTACCTTCTAATTAAAATTTCTCAATAACTATACGATGAATTGAATATTTTTTTCTTCTATTATTTAGTTAAAATGCTGTTCTCTTCGCCAATTGTTTTTAAATAATGGGTCAATCGTGTGGTTTTTTAGTAATTTCGTTATTTCTGTCTGATTTAAGGGAGTTCATCCGGTAACTGAATTAACAGACCAATAATTATGAAAAAATTTGAATATACTTCTGAAAATCTAAAAAGTCACCTGTTAAAATTTCAAACTCTTCGGATATCTTATTCGGGAGAAATTAATAAATAAAGATTTTTCAATTAACACGGTCCCTTATGGATTTTCGTCTATAAACATGAAATTTGTGGCAATTAACAGGTTTTTTGGGGAGAAACTTCCATAATGGATAAATAAATATGTAAAGAACAGTTTGAGAGCTTCCTCAAATGCATTAGATACTTGGTGATTTAAGAATAAATTAATTTGTCTCGAAAAATGCTGATTTTTGGGAAGTTAACCTCTGTCTTACTCGCATGACAGTGACGTCAGAACCGCGCGCTTTTTGAAATCAATAAGAATGCTTTCCGAATAACGCAATGTATGCTATGCTTGCACATTTAATCATACAAAACTAGTTGAAAATGTGCTGAATTGACCTTTCTCTATTTGATCTTCAAAAAAATTATTTCTATAAATTCGATTTTTTACAAAAAAACAATTATGATCGACGAACAAGAATTTCTAGTACATAGCAGCTGTACAGGTTACGACTACGTTAGTCGTATAACCACTACGCTAGTCGTGATAATTTTTCGTACTATTAAATCCCATACCGGATGAACTTCCTTAAGGCGTTTCATCCCCACCACCGCTATTTTCAGTAACTTTGATAATTCATATCTCATAAACTGGATGGTCAAAAATTATGAAAAAATTCAGAAAAATGTGAAAAACCATCATCTTTGATAAGGCATGAAAAAAATAAGGAGTTGACTGTACGCGAGTTCGCTGGGATGCTACCTTAATCTTTGGAAAAGGAATTAATGGCGATTTTAAACTTGCAGGAGTGTTTTCCTTCGTCGAACACATGTGTCTAGTTGGCCGACAGGCATGCAGAGTAATTGCTGGTGATTGTGCTGAGTACGAGAGGCTGAGGGAGTGCTGTTGTCACTCGTATCTCGGATCTATCTGTGAGTATCATCGAAACTGCCGAAAAAAAAAAAACACATGAATATTTCAACCCAATTATCCCATTCTCCCTCGATTCCTCTTCCTACTGAATTGGCAATGAATTATTGAATACTATTATTATTATTCAATTCATCATAAATTCAGTAGTAAAAAGGAAATCCAGGAAAAATCGATTTTTTTAAAAATGATTCTTTGAGAATTCTTGGACATTAAGCGAGATAAGGTGATTTTGGCGAGAATCTTTTTTTTTTAGGGGTGTGCGAATAGTGTTCGAATCGAATAGAATATTCCTATTCGATTCGAATTTCGAATCGAATAATTCGAAAATTCGAATTATTCGAAATTATTCGAATTATTCAAATCATTCGAAAATATTAGAATTATTTGAAATTTTTGAAATAATTCGAATTGTTCGAAAATTCGAATTATTCAAAAAAATTCGAATTATTCGGAAGTTAGAAAATTCGAATTATTCGAAAATTCGAGTATACTCACAAAATGATGAATAGGGTCACAGGACCAATAGATGGACACTGACCAAAAGATGGACGATTTCTATTATCGAGGATTTTCATAAATAAATTAATGATTCTTATACTTTTCACGTCAATTCCTGATTATTACATTCATATAGATTTATAAACTATTGATTACATATCGATTGATCGAAATTTAAAATCATACCACTGCAAATATGCAACTGTCCATCTATTGGGTGTTGAAGTTATTTTCCAGTTTTTCCTTGATTTTCTTTGATTATTTCTACATTATTCAAGTTTAATTGATTTTTAGTCGATTCACTGTATATTTTTCTGTACATCATTCTTTTCTGCAACTTTTTAACGTAATTTGCCTATTTCATATGAATTAATAAAGTCTAATATCTCCTCAACCGTCCATCTATTGGTCATGTTACCCTACCAAAAAAATTGATTTATCCCGTTTCATCTTTTCCCTTTTGAATATTCCACAAAAAAAAAATCAAGTAAAAATCACTCTATCTCGCTTACTTTCCAAGATATTCTCAAAAAAAAATTAATTGAAAAAATGTGAATTAAGGAAGTTCATCCGGTATGGGATTTAATAGTACGGAAAATTATCACGACTAGCGTAGTGGTTATACGACTAACGTAGTCGTAACCTGTACAGCTGCTATGTACTAGAAATTCTTGTTCGTCGATCATAATTGTTTTTTTGTAAAAAATCGAATTTATAGAAATAATTTTTTTGAAGATCAAATAGAGAAAGGTCAATTCAGCACATTTTCAACTAGTTTTGTATGATTTAATGTGCAAGCATAGCATACATTGCGTTATTCGGAAAGCATTCTTATTGATTTCAAAAAGCGCGCGGTTCTGACGTCACTGTCATGCGAGTAAGACAGATGTTAACTTCCCAAAAATCAGCATTTTTCGAGACAAATTAATTTATTCTTAAATCATCAAGTATCTAATGCATTTGAGAAAGCTCTTAAACTGTTCTTTACATATTTATTTATCCATTATGGAAGTTTCTCCCCAAAAAACCTGTTAATTGCCACAAATTTCATGTTTATAGACGAAAACCCATAAGTTACCGTGTTAATTGAAAAATCTTTATTTATTAATTTCTCCCGAATAAGATATCCGAAGAGTTTGAAATTTTAACAGGTGACTTTTTAGATTTTCAGAAGTATATTCAAATTTTTTCATAATTATTGGTCTGTTAATTCAGTTGCCGGATGAACTCCCTTAACTCAATTTTTTATTACTCTTTTTTCTTTTCCAGGGAAATATCGAGCTGGTGGAGTTGACTCGCTGAAGCCGAAGATTTTCCTAACAGGATTACTACCACTGCTCGGATTTCTCTGGTCAACCACTTAAAAAAGAGTCAAACTAAAATAAGAATTACATTATTTTATATATTGTCAGCTTTATATAGTTAAATAAATTATTTTTACATTGCCATGATAATGAAATTGTTGAATAATACTTTGTTGAACATGCAATGTCTATTGTCAACTGCGAAAGATTGCATTTGCCTCGAGAAAGAGGAGAAAAAAATGAAATTCCGATGTGAGAATTGGGACTGATGAAGAAAAGAAGAGAGAAAAAAAAAACAATTTAAATGAAGATATAAATAAAAATTATGAATTTATCAAGAGACATTAATTTTAATAATTATGATAATTTTTCTCTCAATAGTGAAAGGCAAATGATAATTTCCCCCTTTGGAAAATTGGAGCTCGTGAACATCAACATGTGGCGATAATTAAAGTGAAATGAATAATTCATTCATTAATGATTTGTTGAATTATCAAAGTTGGCCTCATTAACAAATCAAATTTTTTTAAATCAAAATACTCATTTTTTTTCGCGCCTCATTAATTTTTCTTTGTCCTCGAGGGGAAAAAGTTTACGATGAAAAAGTAGTTCAGTAGTTAATTGGAGTGAGAAGATAATGATAATTTATTTTTATAAATAATTACTGGAGCATGCACGCGCATTGAATTTGTAGATTTGGGGTTGGAAAATGGGGTGAGAGATTGTAAATGGGAATATCTCGGAAAATATTGGATTTGGAGGAAAATATAGAGACCTCGTGACAAAGGGTTCCAACGGGAAGTCACTAGATAATTATTATTGTCATATTTAGGATCGAAAAGACAACAATCTGGTCAACACTATTTAAGGGGTTACACCATTGTAGAATTTTCAAAAAATGTTTTTTTTTTCTTGCTCTAAAAATTACTTTGAGCTTTCCAGAATACGGGAAGTTATCACCTGAAACTCATTTTTTCTCATGAAATTTTGTATTTTTCCCGAGGCATTTCTTCATTTTCATAGCCTAAGTTGAAACTTCAATCGTGTTTTTCTCGAAACATGATTTTTCAAATTGGCACGCAGCATAACTCCAATAATTTCCATTATTTTCATTTGAATTTTCTACAGCATCTTGAAAACAATATTTTGAACAGAAATACGTAGGGGATTTTCAAAAAATTGATTTGCACATTTTTTATTGATAATAAATTGCCGGTTTTCTGGCCGAAATGTGAATTTTTTCATACAAATGGTCACCAATCACACAAAAAACAATATTTTTGAAATCTCCTACGTATTTCTGTAGCTATGAGTATCTTGACTGAGCCAATTTTTTTTTTCAATTGAAATTTACACCAGTTGCACTGCGAGCCGCAGAGTGTTTCAAATTTGAGGAGCCTCGCAAGAATGGCTCTTGCGTCGTCATTTTTTGATATTTTTTGATGAATTTCTTTTTCTGAAGACTCAAATGTATGCTCAATCACTCCCTTAAATATCATTATTTTATTGCCAGTTTTTCTATAGAAAAAAAATATCCAAAAAACACAGTTTTTTAGGCTTCTGCAGTAGTTTGTAACCCCTTCAAGGATTATGCGCAGTCAGGAGGCCGAAAAAGCGTGGGTTTTCAGCAATTTGTCCTCGAAAAGCATATTAATTTATCAACATAAAAATTTATATACATATTGTTAGAACTTTTCACCTTATTTTTATGTTTTTTTTATTTCAGAAATAATAATTTCTAAAGCTGCTGTGGTTGATTTCCGCGAGGTCCTTAAAAAAAAGACGTTTTGCGGTGACCACGATATCTCTGACCTGGATCATCGAAAAAAAATAAAGATTTCGTTGATAGAGGTCATAATCTAGTAATTAATCGAAGATTTTTTTACCGATGAATATTTTCCATTTGATGAACAACTTAAGGCCAAAATTTTCATCAGAAAGTATTTTTTTCTTCATTTGAAAAGTCACCATTCCGTCAAAAATGAATATTTCACTCATGCCTTCGATTAAACACTAGATCATGACCTATATGAATGAAATCTTTTTTTTTTCTAATTTTCGATGATCAGATTCAGAGATATCGCGGTCACTGCAAAACGTCTTTTTTCAGTGGACCTCAAGAAAACGGCCACAGCACCTTAAAAAGTTATTATTTCTGAAATAAAAAAAAAACAAAAATAAGATCAAAAGTTCTAGTAATATGTATATAAATTTTTATGTTGATAAGTTAATATGCCTTTCTAGGAAAATTTGCTGAAAAACCGCGCTTTTTTCGGCCACCTGACTGCGCATAACTCCTTAATTATCCATTTTTATATGAGATATTTCTGTGATAAATTGTCGTTTGTTGAGAAAACCATGAGCAAAATTAACTGTGATGATTTTTCAAATGATTAATTTTCATGTTAAAATGCCATGTGTTGAATGGACGGCGTGTAGTATAGACGCGGTACTTAGGGTTTCTTGATCGGACCAATAATGATCGATCATAGATCGGATCGAGCAGTAAGAGATCGATCTGTTGAAGATCGATCTTTTTTTTGCTTGAGGGAAGAAGAGAAAAGAGGAATTGAAAGAAATAGGAAAAGTCGAAAATTAACAAATGATGAAACGATTCATATAATTTTTTTGAAACACATACTAAAGCCATGTCAACTTATTCAATCTTCGACACTTTCTTTGAAATACCGAGTCCTTTGAAAAAGAAAAATTAGACGCTGTTCAATTTTATTAATTTTGGTTCTTTTCTATTGATACAAAAGGGATAATCACTTGTGAAATCTGATGTACATTCAAATCAGAAATCTTACAAAAATTTGAGATGTTGTTAAAAGTCGCAAAGCTCCCGTGCTTGATTGAACCACTTCCCATCCTTTCATTGGACCACAAGAAGAACCGAAGTCAAGACAGTCACCGAAATTGACAATGATAGGAAATGATATTACAAATGAATTTATAGCGAATCAATTAAAAAATTATTTATCCCAGTACATTGCGTTACTCCATTCGACTAGTGATATTCTTAATTCATAATTCATGGCTCATTTCACGCGAGATTTGCTCCTCCCCCTTTCCCATGAATATCAATGATTAAAATTGCACTGTTGGAAATGACAATCCACAGTAGAATATCTCCCAATTATCCACGATTTTACTTCTCAAGCTGAGATTATAAATCCTGTAATAATGAAAAGAAGGAAAATAAGATGATGGAAAATGAAAATTTCCTTTTCGTCATCAGTCGCTCTTCAAAGGAAGATATGAATATAATAAAACTATTGATAATTTAATCATAAATTGTCAATTATTTTGTGTTACTATCCGATTATTGCACAATTGTAAGTATTACACGAACAATTCGTTAAATATTTAATTCATCATTGACAAATCAGTAGTGAAGCGAGAGAATAAGATAATGATATTGTCATGAGATATCCTCGTTCAACTGACGATAATTCACTAAAAAATCCTAGAAATCGTTATGTTAAACAAAAAGTCTAATTATCAGGATCACCATGCAATATGTGTCCATTGTACGTTAATTTGAGGGATATTCATTGGCCGGACTGGATCATGGCATTGATTAGCTTTGATGCATTATATTGCAGTGATGATTAGAACTTTCCACTACCAACAAGAATGAATGCTCCTAATCATGCAATTATTCAAACGGTGATGCACTTGGAGTGTCTTGATATGATTCCGAAACCATGCGGAACTCTCACCAAATATTCAGTTATTTCTGCACTCCCTTCTCACGACGATAATAATATCGTGTTGGAAAAATAGGAAAATACGGTTGTTGAAAGACGCAGACGCTCAAGATATTTTCTTCATTGATATAGTAGAAATCAAAGTATTGGAATGAATTTCGAAGCGGAACGGAAAACCTGGTGAATCAAGTGGCAGCTTTGATAAATCTTCATCAATAGGGAACTTGCATATTTTTTTTTTATTTTTTTTTCTCAATATTTATTAATAGTGATTAACAGAAAAGGCAAGAAAAAAATTTTTTATTCGTTAATTAATTCATAAACATTAATTAAAAAATCATTTTTTTGAACGTCTCCAAATCGGACATGACGTCAGAATACCAAAATCTTTGTGTGCGCCATCTGTAGTCACCTGTCGTTACTCATTGACAGACGTATGAAGGTTATGCTAATTGTCAAAAAATGCGTATTTCTTTAATTTCCTCTTCTTTACTTCAAACATTGTTTAAAGAATTTCAATTAAAAATGTGTTTCCTTCCAAAGAAATTTATACACATAACGTCTTTATGAGTATCGCGCATCGAAAATTCAAATATCCTCCAGCCGCGCCATCACTGGCCACAGCTTGAATTACGCATGTGGTATTATGACGTCAGAGCCGTTTCAGAGCAGTATGAAATTTGGAGATTTTTAAAGGTACGGCCTCATGCAGACGCTTGACGCTAGCGTCCAGCGTCAATTCAGGTCACGTGACACTATTTTGAATTTCCCGCTGCTGAAAAAAAAGTAGCGACAAAGCTGAACAATTTGAGCTTCTTGGTTGGAAGCGGAGCGTCTAAGTATTCATCCGTACTAAATACGTGTTGTGCAATTTATATAATAAATTGGTGCGAATAATGACTTCAGACCAAATAAATGTCTCCGATGATTGAATTACTCAGTTAATGATGAAAATATAGGTTCCAACAATGATTTTTCATTATTATGAAGTTTCATTTTAGTGAGGTTAACATGTTGAAAAAAGCAAGTTTGCTTTTTGACGCGACGGTTTGCCGCTAAATTTTTTTTCAGCAGCGGGAAATTCAAAATAGTGTCACGTGACCTGATTTGACGCTGGACGCTATCGTCAAGCGTCTGCATGAGGCCGTACCTTAATTGTAAATTTCTCCATAATTAACAATTTAAAAACAAAAAAAAAAATTTCCCTAATCTCGGACAATACTGTAGAATGCATAGAAATGAAAAAAAAATAAAAAAAAAATATGCAAGTTCCCTATTGGAATGCAGGGTTTGTTTGTGTTAAGATTCAAAGTTATTATAATAATAAGTCTCGTTGTTGAATACTATCATAAATTTTATTGTAGTTACACCAGAATATTGCATTCATGTACAGAAAATTATATGTAAGACGACTTGTGGAGAATCTTAATAGTATATGCAAGAAAAAACAACATTAAACAAGCAGCAGCCTTGTCCCATGTGCACACTACGACTATTCTTAAATTTAATAACATTCTGCCAATATAATTAGCACGAAGCTTCCGAATGATATTTCTTTCACGAAATTATGACAGAAATCTACTCATTCAACAAATGCAGTACTTCAGCTCAGCTTGGGAATTGAAATCTAGCCCTGAATATAATCTTTTGCACTCGAATCATGTCATTCGATACATGAAAACTCAATATTAGGTGGAAATTAAGTTCGTACGTTAAAACTTTAAAATCTAAAAATTGAAGTTCAGGTTTCAAATCGCATTCCCATTCCTTCTTAGTGCTAGATTGAAATGAAGATGGGTTCATTTTTGAGGGAAAACTGTCTACTTTCTAACAATAAAATGAAGAATACTAGTGTTCTTATAACAAAATTGAGAAGAATCGAAATTTTTGAAACGACTAATTTTTTGAATGCTCTTATAGAAAACTTCCTCGGAAAAATATGAAATTATCAGCATTGATTTGGTTCATAGAAATGATTCTTTTAAGCTTAACTTGAATATAGTCGATTGGATAGTTTCAAAGATATAAAGTCCTTACGTAAAATCAGTTTTTGCGGATATCTCAGAAAGTATTGGAGCGATTTCGCTTGGATCCAATGCCAAACTTTGCGTTCATTACACATAGAAACTTATGAAATTTGAAGTCTCTAAATCAAGTATCTCTTGAGTTCTCGTGACAAAAAATCTAAAATTAAACTCATCAAATTTAAAATAATAGTGAAACGAAAAATCTGAGCGGAGTTTATCACGAGTGGAAATTAATTTTTTTGCAAAGAAAACTCTGAACAATGATTTCTTGATAATTCTATTCTCGCCAGAAACTATTCAGCCAATTGCAACTGGATTTTACTGGCAACATTTTGTAGATTATCAAGTATAACCGTGTAGGAGCAGTGCGCTAATATCTGTCACACACACACATACATACAGATATTTCTTGAAAACATAATTTCACGACGTTTTGGATTATTTTGAGTCATATTTCGATGAAATTTCGGAATGGAAAGATGTGACGTTTACAGTGCTTTCGTTCGGAAGCAAAATCGAAGGTAGGTGTTATCAAAAACCATCTAGTGAAAGAAATTAGAAATTGCAAGAGTTTATCGATTCATTCTTTCAATCCCACTTGTCTTCAAGTCAGTCACAAAATAATTTGTAGATCTTCTGTGCATCTTTGTGCATTTTCTTCAACACTCTATTGATTTACATATCTGGCCCAGCATAATTCCAAGAAGAAAACAATGGTGGCAAGAGATAAACCTGCTGCCAATAATTTGAAAGCAAAGTCCAATTTCATGAGTGCAACAGGTCGATACTGCGCTGAAGACCATTCAGCTTCCATGCTTTGACGTTTGGCCTTTGGGATTCTAGTGCGTTTCATATTCCAAAAATCAGGTAATCCAGATTCTACAACTCTCATCATCATGTCATTGAAGCGACCGCGTAATGGCCAGTGTTTGCGACAGTTGAAATTCCCCAAGCTTGAAGCCAATGGTTTTCTAACACGGTCTAAAGGTAATAGAATGAATCTTGATTCATAATCTTCGTTCAACATTATGCATGCATTTATAGTATTATTCAACACCAATTCTACACACACATTTAAAAATGATACTTCTTTGAATTCGCATCTTGGACAACTGTACCTTGCGTAATTCAACAGATTTGTAGTAGTATACATTTGATATCCCGATTTTGATAATTCATCGACGGATTCAGCAGCACTGCCTTTTTCTCGTGTAGTGAGAAATGCGGCGATTTTTCCCTGGAAAACTCCATTACTGATGACTATGAAGATAAGCATGGTCGAGAAATAAATTCTGAATGATTGATATCTATTACCAATTTGGATTGATACGTATGTCAAAAATCTTGTCAAATCTAATAGTGCTAAGCCGAAACTGCATCTCTTTATCATGAGGATTAAGAATAAAACAGCCAAGGCGAAAGCTGCTACCATCAAGACAGAAGTGCTCCATAGGTGGCGAATCTTCTCTAAAGTCGATACTTCTGCTTTCAATTTCACTACTGCAACTAATTCAGAATTGCCAAGAGGGAATAGATATGGATGGTCCGGGAACGAGTCAAGGGTAAATGTGTTACACAGGATGTCTGCAGAGCTTTCGAGGCTACGCTTTATGGACTGTATTCCTATTTCAACTTCAATCTTGCCACTTGCATTCAAGGCCATAATGATAGTTCGCAGGGCCATAGAACTTGGAGACGTGTATCTCGCATACTCTTCGAAATAATTTTGTCCAGGCACCCAATTGTGTCCTGAAAGCCTCCAATCTACAGCTACGATATCATATCCATTCAAAACTTTGGTTTTATCGTAAGTTAAATGTGTGCAGGAAATATCTGGAAATAGAACGTCATCATAAACTTTAGTATTTCTGATTTATATCAAATTTTCCTTTCAAAATACGATTAATTTTTCCATATTGACGCATCAGATTGAGGTATTTAATTTTTTAGTAGAATATTCAAACGTTCCCTCTTATAATTGAAAAATAATGAACTACTCACTTGCATCGAAATTTTGACGAAAGACATCCATATCATCTATTTCAGCAACTCTTGTCCAGGGATACGGTGCATAATTCGTAATTGGATTCAATGTGTATATTTCTGGGGTCTTATTGATGGAATTAGGACAAATGTATATCGAATTAAGAATCTCCATTCTCCACATTGCATTCAGGAGGATTCTCGAATTCGTACATGAGGCGGCGTTCGAGTCAATAATGAAGAATGGAATCAAGTTGTCCCACAACTTGGTTCTCCTCAACAGTTGCAGATGTGATGATAATTTTTCTGGTCGTTCACTCCTCAATACTACACTACTTGCTTTGAATTTTAATGATCCATGTTCCTCGTAGTCCTTTACATCAAGGAATTCATTGACCTGAATAGTCGATACTCCATCGAGGAATTCATTGAAATCTCCAACGATAACAACCGGATTGGGAGAACTGTTTTGTCCATAGCATGACTCTAGTATTGTTTTCTGGAATGCGAAAAACGAATTAATGTTTTAATTGAACAATTATTATCATTATTGATCAAGTTCAAATGGAATTTGATAACAAACCATTATTCCCTCCCCGGCTGAAAAAAGACTCGATCTTCCTCCTTCTATTTTAGCGATCATGAGAAGAAATAACAGCCATTCGATTAATGCCATTTCTGTCACACTCTGAAGAATCTCTTTCTGTTGAACGTCTACTCAATACGAAGTATCACTCCAATACTGACATGTTATGTTATTCAACGGTGCTTAAAAGCCTCGGATATGACGGGAAACTTGGAAATGAAAGTTGATGGAAAATTTCCACGAAATTAGCCACCAATAACTTTTTCTTACCCTGATGAAGCGATAAGAAAATTCTCGTATGTCGGAAGGTTTTAATTTCAACTATGATTATTTTTGCAGCCACGTGTATTTTTATGTCCCATCAGTGTGAAAAACCATTAGTTATCAGCAGTGATCTATGGCCATTTATTTTTTTTACTCAATTTGTAATTGGTTTACGTTATTATTCAACGCTACGTAAAAGTCTTCAAAATAGCACGAACCTTGGAAATCGAAATTGACGGAAAATTTCCATGAAACTTGCCACCATTAACTTTTTTTTACCCTGATGAAAGGATAAGAAAATTCTCATATGTCGGAAGGTTTAAATTTCAATTTTTATTTTATTCGCAGCCACGTGTACTTTCATTTCTTAGCGAGATGCAAATGCATTAGTTATCAGTAGCAATCCATGTCCACTTTTTTTCAGCCAGCTTGCAATAGTTTCACATTATGCAACAGTGCCTAGAAGTCTCGAATATGACATGAAATTTGGAAATCGAAATTGATGGAAATTCCCCACGAAGCCAGCCACCATTAAATTCTTCTCACAATGATGAAGTATAAAAAAAATATCTTTATTTTTAATATGAATGATAATGTTAATGTGGAAATGAATTATGAATATTGTAAAAACAATTATGTAATCGAATTATTCAGTAGCGAAGAGGTACAACCAGATAAGCCTATGTTTGGTCATTTATTTTATTGAGGATATTTTGAAAATCGAGTGGATGGATCGAATTTTTCCCAATTTTTTTTTACCTCTTGAAATTCTTGATGAAAAAGATCAAAGTAAGAAGAGCGTATCTTTACTAGTTACCTAGATTTCCGCGAAAAAACACGCCATTCAAATCACAAACTCATTTTCCATTGACTTCGGTTTCATTATGAAAAAGGATAAACTTACATTAGCATTATTCCTCACTAATATTTCTTACTCTAGTATTGATATGAATTGTTTGAAAAATGTTCATTTACTCTATTTACAGTATATCACGAATTTTCCAGTTTCTCCATTTCTTCAACATTGAAAGAAAAAAATACCAAAGAGAATAATGAACTGAATAATCAGAATTTCCATTCTTTCATCTTAATTAAATTCTTTGGAGATCATCATTCGAGTTATTGTTGCTTCACTGAACGAACAAAGAACGGTAATTGTCAAAATTTTAAGTAAATAAAATATTTCCATTAACAGAAAATTCTGTCAATTCCCGAGTGTCGTTAATAGGATGGGTCGTGATAGACTCTTTTCTGAGGCATATGCACAACTATGACCTCGCCTCGGCCTTGGGTTGTTCAGAACGTGGTGATAATTTCAATTTCCACTATTACTCTTCCTTTTTAGTTCATTTGGTTCGCAACTTTCATATATAATCGTTGTCAATTTTGATGAAAAAAATAAGTAGGATTCTATCCGTTAGCCTTAAAATCTTCACATCAATTCCATCATGAAAATATCGGAAAAATATTACAGTAGAACCTCGATTATCCGAACCAATTGGGACTGAGACTAGTTCGGATAATCAAAAGTTCGGATAATCGAAACGTGGGTTTATTGGGACAAAATCGTAAACAACACCTTTTTACAGAAAATTATTTACATTTTTACATACATATATATATACCCAGGAAAAAATGTTCAGATCTGATCAGATCAAATCAGATCTAATCAGATCTCATTTGATCTGGTCAGATCTAAACATTTTTTTCCGGGTATATATATTGAAATTTGACATCCATATTAACGTTGAAATATATATATGTGTATTTTAAACATCTGAAAAAAATATGCGACGTTGCATGCCCACGATTCTTGCAAATATATATCAGTGCTCGAGGCGGTGGCAGCGTATCTTTCGCACCAACGTTCGGATAATCGAGCGTTCGGATGAACCAAGTCATCGTTCGGATAATTGAGGGTTCGGATGATCGAGGTTCGGATAATCGAGGTTCTACTGTATATGTTTGGCAGAAGAAAACTAGGTAATTACAGAAAATTCTTATGTGTTGAAAGTTTAAATTTCAACTTTTATTTTTTTTCGTAGCCCCGTGTATTTTTATTTCCCATCAATATAAAATTCATTAGTTACCAGTAGCTGATCTATATCCATTTCATTTTTTATTCAATTTACAATTGTTTAACATTATTCAACGTTGACTAAAAGCATCAAATATGGCGTGAAACGTGGAAATAAAAATGCCTAGAAAATTCTACGAAACTAGTCATCATTAACTGTTCCCTACAGTGATGAAAGGATAACAAAAAATTTCATGTGTCAGACGGTTCGAATTTCAGCCTTCATTTTTTTCGCAGCCACGTACATTTTTACATCTCACCAATCTGGAAATCCATTAGTTATCAGTAATGATATATGTCCATTCCTTTTTCTAAAATCAATATACAATTGTTTCACGTTACCCAACGATGCCTGGAAGCCTGGAATATGACCCGAAATTTGGAAATCGAAACTCATAGAAGATCACGAAGTTGGCATGTGACAATCCTCGAATGGTAACATGAATGTCACCAAAATTGTTGGCAATTTCTACAGTCAAAGAGTAAAATAGTTGAGATTCTGCTCAAGGCTATTCCTGAACTAGACTTGTATTGTCCTACATTCTCGTTCCCCTAGCGATAATTCTCGTGAAATTTTAAAAAATCGTTATGTTGAAAGAGAAGTCAGATGATTAGAATCACCATGTAGTATGCGTACATTGTACGTTAATCTCAAAGATATTCAGTATTAGGATTGGATCATAGTACCAACTGGCTTTGACGTATTTAATTGCAGTGTTGATTGTAACTTTTCACCACTCATAAGAATGAATGCTCCATTCAGAGAAAAAATGTATTTCATTGAGGAATTTGTCTTGGAATCAAGGAATAAAAAGATTGGAAATTTTCAATTTCAATCAATTCGTTGTGGTTGAATCAATATACTAAGGGAAATTTTTTTTTCCCCACGAAAGGAATTTCTTAAAACTGAGAAAAATAAAAAATCCCTAGTTTTGAATAATCATTTATCAGAAGTAATAATGCGCTACTTGAATTGAATATATCCAAATTGAAATGAACTCATTCTCATTCATGATTTGGAATTTATTCAAAATTTCTCAAGCTGATCATCTCATGGCTTGTTTCAAGAATAAATATATTACTTCAAGATAAAAGTTTTCATATATAATGAAGGAGTTATTTGATTGAAAAAGTTTCAGTTTGTATTGCAACTATGCATAACTGTTGATAATTATCAATCATTTTTGTCTTCAATTGAAATATGAATGCTTTCATAATAGAATTTTTTTTCTCTGTATACTAATTGTCTAATTATTCGAACGTTCAGCTTCTACCTTCATCTTTTTCATAGCCACGTATATTTTAATTTTTCATCAATAGGAGAATCTATCAATTATCAGTAGCGATCTATGTCGCCATTAACTCTTCCTTACAGTGATGGAGGGATGACAAAATTTTAATATTTCAGAGGGTTTAAATTGTAAACTTTTTTTTCTTTTTCAGCAACGTGTATTTTTATTCTCTACCATTATGAGAATGCATTAGTTATCAGTAGCGATCTATGTCTATTCCATTCCTCACTCAATTTGCAATTGTTTTACGTTATGTTGAATATAGCGCGGAACTTAGAAATAGAAATTGAAGAGTAACAGAGAAAGAGCAAGAAATTTTCGGTGAGCTACCCAAAAAAAATTGTGGGAGAGAGAGAGATCAGAATAACGGAGCCTACCGGAGGCAACATGTGTTGTTTTATTACTCTGGCGTACTCGAACAAGGGAAAAGAGCATTTATTACAATTTTAGGGAGTATTCACTTTTCCACTGCTTAAAATTTATCCAATAATTTTCCATCTCCTTTTTACTCTTTATTGTGAATTGTTATCAAATATAATTTAAATCATAGAAATGACAATGACAGAAAATCTTCACTATCTTCAATGAACTCTCTATAACAGGTCTGAGATCAATTGAATTCAATTGAAAATATACTATTCATATATTTCAATCTATTCGGGAGGGAAATCCGTTATAGGATATACGCAATATTAATCGCTGAAGTGTTGTGATCTTTTTCATTTAGTGTGATATTGATTATGTAAAGCGATGATCTACTTTCCTAAAAATGTAAAGGAAAAAGAGAAATAAGCCAATTTGGACTTTGAAAAAATTGACATAAAATTGGACAAGCTTGAAGGACTCAGAAGAAAAATCCACAGTGACGAAATTTTTCTAAGTTTGTGAAGAACTTAGGAAAATTTCAGCACCCAGAGACTCTTGTTTTCGTCGGTATTTCGTCTTCCCTTGAAAGCCAGTGGAGACGACGAACTCATCGGAAAAAAGAGATGGACTTGAAACCGACTTGGTCATTTTCGGTTGGTCGGTTTTAGTCTGTAGAATGCAATTTTTAGACCTTTCCCCGATCATTTTCACGTGTTTCAGACTAAAAAGCAACGAAATTTTTCGACTCGGGGACACAACCCAGCCTTTTCCTAGCTCTGCCATTGAATGTATAGCCGCAAAGTTCCCGTGCTCGATTGAACCACGCTCCTCACTTCCCATCCTCTGATTAGCCCACAAGAAGAACCGAAGTCAATACAGTCTCCGAAATTGACAATGACAGGATATGATATTACAAATACGTTTATAGCGAATCAATTAAAACATTATTTATCCCATGACATTGCATTATTCTATGCGACTCGTGATATTCTTAATTCATAATTCATCGCTCATTTCCCGCACCATTTGCCACTCCCCCTCTCCATGAATATCGATAATGGAAATTGCACTATTGGAAATGACAAAGCACAGTAGAATTTTTCCCAATTATCCACGATTTTAAGTCCCAAGCTGAGATTATAAATTCTGTGATAAAAAGACAAGGGAAAGAAGATGATGAGAAATAGCGATTTCCTTTCCGTCATCAGTCACTCTTCAAAGGAAGATATGAATATAATAAAACTATTGACAATCTAATCATTCATTATTAATTGTTTTGTGTTTCTATCCGATCATTGAACAATTGTAAGTATTACACGAACAATTCGTTAGATATTTAATTCATCATTGACAAATCGATAGTGAAAAAGTAAAATAAGATAACGATATTGTCATGAGATATCCTCGTTCCACGGACAATAATTCACTAAAATTTTCCAGGAATGGTTAGGTTAAACAAAAGGTCAAATTATCAGAATCACCATGCAATATGCGTCCATTGTACGTTAATTTGCGAGATATTCATTGGCAGGATTGGATCATAGCATCGATTAGCTTTGATGCATTTTATTGCGGTGATGATTGGAATTTTCTACTACTAACAAGAATGAATGCTCCTAATCATGCAATTATTCAAACGCTGAAGCACTTGGGGTGTCTTGATATAGGTCTAAAGACATGCTGCGCTCTCATTAAACATTCAGCTATTTGTATACTCTATTCTCATAACGAGAATAATGTCTCGTTAGAAGAATAGGGAAATATGGTGGTTGAAAGTCGCAGACGCTCAAGATATTCTCCTTACTGACATAATAGAAATTGAAGTATTGTAACGAATTTTCAAACAGAACAGAGAACGTGGTGAACCAAGTGACAGCTTCGATGAACCTCCATCAATTGGAGTGAAGGGATTGTTAGTGTTAAGGTCCAAAGTTATTTTAAAAAATAAGTCTCGTCGTTGAATATCATCATCAATTTTATTATAGTTACACAAGGATATTGCACTCATGTACAAAGAATTGTATGTAAGATAACTTGTGGAGAATCTTAATATTGTATGCAAAAAAAAACTACATTAAACAAGCAGAAGCTCCGTCCCCGGTGCACACGGCTACTATTCTTAGATTTCATAATATTCTGCCGAAACAAAACACACAGAAAACACTGAGCATAGAGGACGCTCAGCAGTGCGTAGTCACTGCACACGCGGGCGTAATTCACGTTCTCACAATCGAACGCGATGTACGCACACGAGTGAGTGATGTGCGCACAGCTGTGCGTGATGTCCGCACTTGAGTACGTGATTTCTTTACTCTCAGTATATACTTTTGTGAGAGATTTCCCCTATTATCTCGGTAAATAAGCGAGATAGAGCGAAATGGACCTCATTTTGGGATCAGGAGGAAGTTTTTCATGTAGAAACTCCCTCCTGATCCCATGTTACCGTCCATTTCGCTCTATCTCGCTGATTCACCAGGATAGTCACGAAAAACTAGAAAACTCCCTGGTGATCCCATATCAATGTCCATTTCGCTTCAACTCGCTTATTTACCGAAATAGTAGCGAAAAACTAAATAATGTCCCCCCTGATCCCAAATTAATGTCTATTTCGCTCTATCTCGCTTATTTATCGAGATAATAGCGAAAATCTCTCACAAAAGTATATACTGAGAGTAAAGAAATCACGTACTCAAGTGCGGACATCACGCACAGCTGTGCGCACATCTCTCACTCGTGTGCGTACATCACGTTCGATTGTGAGAACGTGAAGTACGCCCGCGTGTGCAGTGACTACGCAGTGCTGAGCGTCTTCTACGCTCAGTGTTTTCTGTGTGAATGAGCACAAAGATTCCGAATGATATTTCCTTCCACGAAACTATGACAGAAATGTCCTCATTCACAAAATGCAGTACTTCAACTCAACTTGGGAATTGAAATCTAGGCCTGAATATGATCTTTCGCACTCAAATAATATCATTTGATACATGAGAATTGAATATTTGGTAAAAATTGAGTTCGTACGATAAAAATTAAAAATCTGAGAATTAAAGTCCAGATTTCGAACCGCATTCCCAGTCCTTCTTAGTGCCAAATTGGAATGGAAGTGGGTTCATTTTTCAGGGAAAATTGTCTATTTTCTATTGATAAAATGAAAAATACTAGTGTTCTCAGGAAAAAATTGAAAACCATCGGAATTTTCAACACAACTAATTTTTTGAATGCTCTTGAAGAAGACTTCCTTGAAAATATATCAAATTATGAGCATTGGTTCGGTGCTTTGAGATGATTCTTTTAAGCTTAACCTGAGTGTAATCAACTGAATCATTTCAAAGATATAATCGCGTTACGTAAAATTAGTTTTCGCGAATATCTCAGAAAGTATTGAAGCGATTTTGCCTGGGTCCAATGCCTAACTTTGCGTTCATTACATACAGGAACTGATGAAATTTGAAGTCTCTAACTCAAGAATCTTTTGAGTTGTCGTGACAAAAAATCTAGAATTAAACTCATCAATTTTAAAATAATAGTCAAACGGAAAATCTGTGCGGAATTTATCCCGAGTGGAAATTTATTTTTCGCAGAAGAAACTCGAAACAATGATTTCTTGATAGTTTCACGTAGAAAAATTCTGATGGCGGCCGCCATGGCGGTGGTCATGGCACCGGCCATGGTGGCCGCCATGGCCACCGCCATGGCGGCCGCCATCACAAATTTGCCGCTTTCCATGGCGTTCTTTCCCATGGCGATTTTTCATGACGATTCTTTCCATAGCAATTTTTTGCATGATGATTCTTTTCATGACTTTTCCATAAATTTTTCATGCCTTTCATGAATTTATGGCTATAGCAAATTTCTCCATAGCAAATTTTGCATTGACGAATTCTGCCATGGAGAAAATGCAATGGAGAGAAATGCCATGGAAAGGATCGCAATGGAAAGGATCACTATGGAAAAAGTCGCTATGGAAAACAAACGTCATTGGAAAAAAGCCCATGGAAAAGAAAGCTATGAAAAAAAAGCCATGGGAAAAAATGAAAAGAATCATCATGGGAAGAAATGCCGTGCAAAAATATGCCTTGGATAGAATGACCATGGAAAAATTGCCATGGGAAAGAACTTCATAGAAAGCGGCAAATTTGTGATGGCGGCTGCCATGGCAGCGGCCATGGCGACCGCCATGGCCAGCGCCATGACCACCGCCATGGCCCGCGCCATGGCGGCCGCCATCAGAATTTTTCTACGTGAATTCACACTTCTCAGAAATTATTCAACCAATTTCAACTACATTTCACTGGCAACATTTTGTAGATTATCAAGTACAACTGTGTAGGAGCAATGCGCTAATATCTGTCACACACATATACACATACAGATATTTTTTAAACACATCATTTCACGACATTTTGGATTATTTTGTGTCATGTCCCGATGGAATTTCGAAATGTGAAAATGCGACGTTCACAGTGCTTCCCTTCGGAAGAAAAAACGAAGGTTGGTGTTATAAAAATACCATCTAGTGAAAAAAACTGAAAATCGCATGGGTTTATCGATTCATTCTTTCAATCTCACTGGTTTTCAAGTCAGTTACAAAATAATTTGTAAATCTTCTGTGCATCTTCGTGCATTATCTTCAACACTCTACGGATTCACATATCTGGCCCAGCATAATTCCAAGACGAAAACAATGGTGGCAAGAGATAAGCCTGCTGCCAACAATTTAAAAGCAAAGTCCAATTTCATGAGGGCGACAGGTCGATACTGCGCTGAAGCCCATTCAGCTTCCATGCTTTGACGTTTGGCCTTTGGGATTCTAGTGCGTTTCATATTCCAAAAATCAGGTAATCCAGATTCTACAACTCTCATCATCATGTCATTGAAGCGAGCCCGTAATGGCCAGTGTTTGCGACATTTGAAACTCGTCAAACTTGAATTCAATGGTTTTCTAACACGGTCTAAAGGTAATAGAATGAGTTCTGATTCATAATATTCGTTCAACATTATGCATGCATTTTTAGTATTATTCAACACCAATTGTACACACACTCTATGAGATGATACTCCTTTGAATTCACATCTTGGACAACTGTACCTTGCGTAATTTAACAGTTGTGTAGTAGTATACATTTGATATCCCAATTTTATTAATTCATTAACGGATTCAGCAGCACTCCCTTTCTCTCGTGTAGTGAGAAATGCGGCGATTTTGCCCTGGAAAACTCCATTACTGATGACTATGAAGATAAGCATGGTTGAGAAATAAATTCTGAATGATTGATATCTATTATCAGTTTGGATTGATACGTATGTCAAAAATCTCGTTAAATCTAATAGTGCTAAGCCGAAACTCCATCTCTTTATCATGAGGATTAGGAATAAAACAGCCAATGCAAAAGCTGCTGCCATCAAGACAGACGTGCTCCACAGGTGGTAAATTTTCTCTAGCGTCGATACTTCTGCTCTCAATTTCACTACTGCAACTAATTCAAAACTGCCAAGGGGGAATAGATATGGATGGTCCGGAAACGAGTTAAATGGGAATGGATTATACAGGATGTCTACAGAGCCTTCAAAGAAACGCTTCATTATTTCATCTATTTCTGTTTCAACTTCAATCTTGCCACTCGCATTTGAAGCTGTAATGATAGTCCGCAGGGCCATAGTACTTGGATCCGTGTATCTCGCATAATTTTTGAAGTAATTCTTTCCAGGCACCCAGCCGTGCCCTGGAAGCTCCCAGTCTACAGTAGCAATATCATATCCATTCAGCACTTTGGTTTTATCGTAAGTTAAATGTGTGCAGGAATTATCTGGAAATAGAACGTCACCATAAACTTTAGGATTTTTGATTTATATCAAATTTTCCTTTCAAAATACGATTAAGTTTTCCATATTGACGCATCAGATTGAGGTATTTCATTTTTTAGTAGAATATTCAAACGTTCCCTCTTATAATTGAAAAATAATGAACTACTCACTTGCATCGAAATTTTGACGAAAGACATCCATATCATCTATTTCAGCAACTCTTGTCCAGGGATACGGTGCATAATTCGTAATTGGATTCAATGTGTATATTTCTGGGGTCTTATTGATGGGATTAGGACAAATGTATATCGAATTAAGAATCTCCATTCTCCACATTACACTCAGAATGATTCTCGAATTTGTACATGGGGCGGCGTTCCAGTCGATAATGAAGAATGGAATCAAGTTGTCCCACAACGTCGTATTTCTCAACAGTTGCAGATGTGATAATAATTTTTCTGGTCGTTCACTTCTCAATACTACACTACTTGCTTTGAATTTCAATGATCCATGTTCTTCGTAGTCCTTTACATTAGAGAATTCATTGATCCGAATAGTCGATACTCCATCGATAAATTCATTGAAATCTCCAACGATAACAACCGGATTGGGAGAACTGTTTTGTCCATAGCATGACTCTAGTATTGTTTTCTGGAATGCGAAAAACGAATTAATGTTTTAATTGAACAATTATTATCATTATTGATCAAGTTCAAATGGAATTTGATAACAAACCATTATTCCCTCCCCGGCTGAAAAAAGACTCGATCTTCCTCCTTCTATTTTAGCGATCATGAGAAGAAATAACAGCCATTCGATTAATGCCATTTCTGTCACACTCTGAAGAATCTCTTTCTGTTGAACGTCTACTCAATACGAAGTATCACTCCAATACTGACATGTTATGTTATTCAACGATGCTTAAAAGCCTCGGATATGGCGGGAAACTTGGAAATGAAAGTTGCTGGAAAATTTCCACGAAATTAGCCACCAATAACTTTTTCTTACCCTGATGAAGCGATAAGAAAATTCTCGTATGTCGGAAGGTTTTAATTTGAACTATGATTATTTTTGCAGCCACGTGTATTTTCATGTCCCATCAGTGTGAAAAACCATTAGTTATCAGCAGTGATCTATGGCCATTTATTTTTTTTACTCAATTTGTAATTGGTTTACGTTATTATTCAACGCTACGTAAAAGTCTTCAAAATAGCACGAGCCTTGGAAATCGAAATTGACGGAGAATTTCCATGAAACTAGCCACCATTAACTTTTTCTTACCCTTATGAAAGGATAAGAAAATTCTCATATGTCGGAAGGTTTAAATTTCAATTTTAATTTTATTCGCAGCCACGTGTACTTTTATTTTTTAGCAATATGCAAATGCATTAGTTATCAGTAGCAATCCATGTCCACTTTTTTTTTCAGTCAACTTGCAATAGTTTCACGTTATTCAACAGTGTCTAGAAGCCTCGAATATGACACGAAATTTGGAAATCAAAATTGATAGAAAATTTCCACGAAGCCAGCCACCATTAAATTCTTTTCACCATGATGGAGGAATACAAAAAATTACTTTGTTTTTAATATGAATGATAATGTTCATGTGAAAATGAATCATGAATATTGTAAAAACAATTATGTAGTCGAATAATTCAGTACTGAAGAGGTACAGCAAGAGAAACCTATTTTTGCTCATTTATTCTATTGAGGATATCTTGGAAATCGAGTGGATAGAGCGAATTTTGCCTAATTTTTTTTCCAGCTCTAGATATTCTTGATCAAGAGGAGCAGAATAAGAACAATGTATCTCTATTAGTTTCCTAGATTCTCGCGAAAGAAAGGCATTCAATTTACAAATTGAGAGAATGAAAAGAGCTTAAGTCCAGATGACGTCATTACATGCTGGAAAGGGAAGTTCTAAGAAATGACGCCATATTGAATTCTCAGAATTTGGGGAAAGAGAAATTCCAAGAAATGACGTCATATTGGGGAATGCTAAGGAATTAAGTGAATTACATCATTATGAGATGAATGGCCCTGGAAATCTTGAAAAATCACGTCATTTTTTAGCATTTCCCCTCACCTTGAATGGAATATGGCGTCATTTCTTAGAATTTCCCTTTTCCAGGAATTTCGAAAATTCAATATGGCGTCGTTTCTCAGAATTTCCCTTTCCAGCATGTGATGATGTCACTCACTTCATTCATTAGCATTCCCTTAGTGATGGACTTACGCCCTTTTCATTCTGTCTGAGTGATTTCTCATGTGGTCTAGAATCGGCCTAGCTATACTACTCATAAAAATATAGAGAAATATCGAGAAAATATTGATATGTTTGGCAGAGGAGAACTAGCTAATTACAGAAAATTTTCATATGTTGAACGTTCAAATATCAACTTTTTTTTTCACAGCAACGTGAATTTTTATTTCTCACCAATATGAAAATTCATTAATTATCAGTAGTAGATCTATGTCCATTCATTTTTTACTCAATTTACAATTGTTTAACGTTATTCAAAGGTGACTAAAAGCATTAAATATGGCACGAAACGTGGAAATAAAAATTTCTGGAAAATTCTACGAAACTAATCACCATTAACTGTTCCCTACAGTGATGAAAGGATAACAAAAAATTTCATGTGTCAGACGGTTCGAATTTCAGCCTTCATTTTTTTCGCAGCCACGTACATTTTTACATCCTACCAATTTGGAAATCCATTAGTTATCAGTAGTCATCTATGTCCATTCCTTTTTTTTTAAATCAATATACAATTGTTTCACGTTACCCAACGATGCCTGGAAGCCTGGAATATGACACGAAATTTGGAAATCGAAACTCATAGAAGATCACGAGGCTGGCATGTGATAATCCTCGAATAGTAACATAAATGTCACCAAAATTGTTGGCAATTTCTGCAGTCAAAGAGTAAAATAATTAAGATTCTGCTCAAGGCTATTCCTGAACTAGACTTGTATTGTCCTACATTCTCGTTCCCCTGACGATAATTCTCTTGAAATTTTAAAAAATCGTTATGTTGAAAGAGAAGTCAGATGATTAGAATTACCATGCAGTATGGGTACACTGTACGTTAATTTTAGAGATATTCAGTATTAGGATTGGATCATAGTACCAACTGGCTTTGACGTATTCAATTGCAGTGTTGATTGTAACTTTTCACCACTCATAAGAATGAATGCTTCATTCAGAGAAAAAATGTATTCCATTGAGAAATTTGTCTTGAAATCAAGGAATAAAAAGATTGGAAATTTCCAATTTCGATCAATTCGTTATGGTTGAATCAATATACTGAGGGGAGAAATATTCCATCTCTCCCCACGAAAGGAATTTCTTGAAACTGAGAAAAATAAAAAATCATTAGTTTTAAATAATCATTTATCGGAAGTAATAATGCGCTACTTGAATTGAATATATTCAGATTGGAATGAACTCATTTTCATTCATGATTTGGAATTTATTTAAAATTTATCAAACTGATCATCTCATTGCTTGTTTCAAGATTAAATATACTACTTCAAGATGAAAGTTCCCATATTAATCAATGAGTTATTGGATTGAAAAAATTTCAATTTTTATTGCAACTATGCATAACTGTTGATAATTATCAATCTTTTTTTTTCTTCAATTGAAATACGAATGCTCTTATAATAGAATATTTTCTCTCTGTATACTAGTTATATAATTATTCGAACGTTCAGTTTCTACCTTCATCTTTTTCATAGCCACGTATATTTTATTTTTTCACCAATATGAGAATCTATGAATTATCAGTAGCAATCTATGTCGCCATTAACTCTTCCTTACAGTGATGGAAGGATAACAAAATTTTCATATTTCAGAGGGTTCAAATTGTAAACTTTTTTTCTTCTTTAGCAAAGTGTATTTTTATTTTCTACCATTATGAGAATGCATTAGTTATCAGTAGTGATCTATATCTATTTCATTTCTCACTCAATTTGCAATTTTTCTACGTTATGTTGAATATAGCGCGAAACTTTGAAATAGAAATTGATGGAAAATTCCAATGGAACTAGCCACCATTAAATTTCTTTTACAGTGATGAAAGAATCCAAAAATTCTTATATGTAAGAGCGTGTGAATTTTAAACTTTATTTTTTTAAGAGAAGAAGATTAGATAAAGAATTGCTAAGAGCGAAAAGTGAAAAATTCCGTGTATCTTTTTGGATTTAGAGGAAAATATGAACAGAAATTTCTTGTAGAAAATCAAATCTATTAGGAAGACTATCCATTTGGCGTGAATGATCGACAAGTAGGTGGATTTGTTTCTCCCCAGTGCCCAAATTCTGCAGTCACGCTCATAAGGACCTTGCGAAAATTGAGTTCGAGACGATTTGGCTAACCGAATCCGGTGCGGGTCGTCCCTTTTTACTGCAAAAGTGATCCTGAAGTGGACACACGTTTTTGAGATTATTATAAATTAAAATTAAATAACTTTCAAGTTTGAGTCAAAGACTGGAAGACTAATTAGAGGACTGAATTTAGAGGAATAAATGAACTTGGAGGGATACAATATAGACAAGATAAGGGATTTTCTTTATATTTTGTTTCAATTAAACTAAATTATTGAGGTGCCGACAAACATTGACGTCTCACTCATTTTTCTTTTATGCATAAAATAGCAATTGCTAATTTGCTGAATATTATTTGTAAGGAACCCCAGATTTATTGACAGGAATTGTTACACATCGAATAAAATTTGATTGTTCTTTCAAATTAAAAATTACTGAATTAATCATTGGAACTGCAAGATAAAGGAGTATCGTCTCCCTTTCCCATTGAAGTGTAGAGAGTTCCTGAGGGAATTTGTTGTTTTGCCCATTAGATTGAAGAAAACAACTGTTGCTCAACGTATTCACAGTTTTCGTTTATGGGAGCATCGTTGACAAGTTTCGGGGGATAGTAATAGCAAAATTTGTGACGACCTTTTTTGTAAAGAATTTAATTTCGCACAAAAAAAATCTCTTGGTAAATTCTCGTACATTAATAATTTTTTGACTCTCAAATTCAGTTTTTTCTGTTTTCAATTTTTTTTTCTTGTTGACAGAGTTGAAGAAGTTTCTAGTTATAATGCACTCTATTCATATTTCATTACTTCGGATTGATCAAAAATATTTTTTCGGTGATTCATCGGAGTTTCACCATGAGAAATCTTCATTATCGACTGTTTGAAAGCAGGAAATCCAAAGTTCCTCATAGCTCCGTTCATTTCCAGGTAAAATTAATTTGAAATCAGTGAAATCGATGGTAAATTACCTCAGATTTCATTTAAACATTAGTCTTGATGGAAAGTATCTTGAAAAATTTTCCTAAACTCATAATTTTTACCGATTTTTGAAGAAAATAGAGAGAAAAAAAATAGAATTTTTCTACATGGAGGGAGAAAAAATACAGAAAATTATACAAAAAGTCAATGACAAATTATAAGCCAGAATATTAATCTTGAAGTAGGGTAAACCGGGGCAAAATGGACATGTTATTCAAAATGATTGGTTTTTTTTTAGAGGGTAAGGAGTTTCCGAATTTTTTTGAAAAAAATTGGCAACAATGTCCATATATTAGAGCATCTTCTCGAATTTTTCCTGATTTTTTCGAGAAGTTCGTTACTATGAAAAAAAATTCTTGAATTGTCTTGTTACGGAGATACAGAGTGGGGCAAAATGGGCCGCACTCTTCCCTATTTTGTCAGTGATTCGAGAAATAGTTTTCGTTTACTTATATTTTTAAAATATTAAGATAATTATAGGGAGAAAATACAATAAAATATAGATAGAAACTATGGATTTTAAAACGCAAATATAATCAGAATTGAAGTTAGTGTTATAAAAATTACTATTGTAGAACCGTAATTTTTATTGATTTCATTGCGAGAATCTGAATTATTAATATCTCAATTTTTGACTGACACAAAGTATTATTTACTAGTTTCCTTATATTTTATACCTTCATCTTATAACACTGCTCAACAATGGTTTTGTTGACCTGAATATTTGAGTTATTTCAGAAAAATTCGATGTCAATGACTGTAAAAGTAGGCATAAGTTCTTCAAAATTGACTCTATGGGGCCGTCCATAAATTACGTCACACGTTTAGGGGGAGGGGGGGGAGGGGAGGGGTCTCAAATTTGTGACAAAGTGTGACAGAGGGGTCCGGGGGATTCTTGAAGATTGTCATGTCACAGAAGTCAAATTTAAGGGAGTTCATCCGGTAACTGAATTAACAGACCAATAATTATGAAAAAATTTGAATATACTTCTGAAAATCTAAAAAGTCACCTGTTAAAATTTCAAACTCTTCGGATATCTTATTCGGGAGAAATTAATAAATAAAGATTCTTCAATTAACACGGTCCCTTATGGGTTTTCGTCTATAAACATGAAGTTTGTGGCAATTAACAGGTTTTTTGGGGAGAAACTTCCATAATGGATAAATAAATATGTAAAGAACAGTTTAAGAGCTTCCTCAAATGCATTAGATACTTGGTGATTTAAGAATAAATTAATTTGTCTCGAAAAATGCTGATTTTTGGGAAGTTAACCTCTGTCTTACTCGCATGACAGTGACGTCAGAACCGCGCGCTTTTTGAAATCAATAAGAATGCTTTCCGAATAACGCAATGTATGCTATGCTTGCACATTAAATCATACAAAACTAGTTAAAAATGTGCTGAATTGACCTTTCTCTATTTGATCTTCAAAAAAATTATTTCTATAAATTCGATTTTTTACAAAAAAACAATTATGATCGACGAACAAGAATTTCTAGTACATAGCAGCTGTACAGGTTACGACTACGTTAGTCGTATAACCACTACGCTAGTCGTGATAATTTTTCGTACTATTAAATCCCATACCGGATGAACTTCCTTAAAAAAGTAATTTTTAAATATTTCTTTAAAATTCCCGATTAACATGCCAAAGAACTTTTATGCTTATTAAATGAAGACGAGAGTGCTGTATAGATTATAATGATGAAGGAAGTGGCATGCAAGTGATTACAAATATAAAGGATTGGTGCGTCAGTCCATGGACTGAAGAGAAATAATATATTTTTATTTTTAATACCACAATAATATTATTAAATAACATTGAATGAAGTCTTAAAGATGTTACTAAAAAAAAGTCTATCCAATTGCTCTCACTAAGATTAATTTATGTAAAAAAAAATCCTAAAATGATTGAATCTGGGGGATAAAAGTGATTGTGTGACATCACAATGCGGGAGGGAGGGGGGGTCAATGAAAATGTGACATGGGGGTCGGGGGGGGGGGGGGGGGGGGCGTCTAAAAACCATGAAATTCCTGTGACGTACTATATAGACGGTCCCTATTTACTTATTTGGCAATGTATTACTCCTGAACATTTCAATCAAACGCATTTTGTTTATTTAATGTCGAATGGCTCATTTTGACAATAGAAAACCAAATCTATAATCAAATCAGAGTAGAATTCGCAAAAAACAGCAGAGATTTGTCATGCGTCGTTGGGGTCTAACTTTATTATTTATTTTATTGATATATGCATATATGACTCAAAAAGCAAGATTTGGATAGAAAATTAGATTCATTGTTCTCAACGTGTTTCTATCTGTACAATCAAGAAAAAAAGTTGAATTTTTGTATAAAATCGTTAATAACAATTTATTCTCAAATTTGATGATGCGAATCTGTGAAGAATGCCATGAGAAATAAAATAAGTCCTAGAAACAAGAAATTTGTTGAAAAATGTAAAATTTTCAATGGTTTTTAAAATTCCCTCAAAACTTGAAAAAATGTAATGAAGCCCAAGAAATTTCCAAATTTTCAATTTATTTTTTGTTTCTAAGACTTAAGGTACGGCCTCAAGCAGCGTTTTTGACACTAGCGTCAGCGTCAAATCGGGTCAGGTGACACTATTTTGAATTTCCCGCGTCTGAAAAAAATTTAGCGACAAAACTGAACAATTTGGGCTTTTTCGCTGGAAACGCAGCATCGAAGTATTAATACATACTAAATACGTATTGTGCATTTTATTCAATAAATTGGTGCAAATAATGGCTTCAGGTGAGATAAATATTTCCGACCATTCAATTAACTTGTAAACGATAAAAATATAGGTTAAAACAAAATTTTTTTTCTTCATTATGAAAATTTCATTTTAATGAGGTTCAAGGTACGCTCTCAGGCAGGCGTTTTTGACGCTAGCGGCACCGTTAAATCGGGTCACGTGACACTATTTTGAATTTCCCGCCACTTATGAGAAATTTAGCGACAAGTAGCAAGAAGCTCAACAATCTGAGCGTTATCGCTGGAAAAGAAGTGTCAATATTGTCGTCATCAAGTATTAAAAATAATGAGGTCAGATGAGATAAATATTGAAAAATGTTTTATTGAATGATAAAAATATAGGTTCAGACAATAATTGGTATTTTTCATCATCTACTGATGCTCAACTGCTGTAAAAAGCCATGTTGACGTTGCTGTTTGACGCGGCGACTTGTCGCTAAACTTTTTTAAGCAGCGGGAAATTCAAAATCGTGTCACGTGACCCGATTTGATGCTGATGCCAGCGTCATAAATGCTGCATGAGGCCGTAACTTTATTTTATTCCTTATTACATTCTCTACAGATTCTTTTCATAAAATTTGAGAATTTCATCTCGTATAAATTATTATTAACGATTTTATACAAAAATTGAACTTTTTTTGACTGTACAGATAGAAATACCTCAATATGAAAGGTTTATTACCTCCTATTTATCTCCATCAACACCATCAAAAATACCGCAGATTCATCAGCTGTGCTGCAAAAACTGCAGTCGCGCCACCAGAAACTCGAAATCCTTGAAAAAACCTAAAAAAAAAAAAAATCCATTGATTGAAAGTTACTCAACACGTGTTTGACATTAATTTGAAAAATCATAATAATGGAAATTGAAGAGAGAATAGTAGGAAAAGAAAAAGAAGAAGAATTAACGACCTCAATAATTCAAACTATTTCCGAGGTAAACAGAAAATTAATGACGAAATTTTTTTTTTTTTTTTTTTCCTTCAAACCTTATCTATAATGAATCTAAATTTGTTGATTGTCACAAGAGGTTCAACGTCAAGGTCATACACGTGCATGAAAATGGAAGAATAGTTTTCGAATCTTTGGAAATTTACATCAAATATAAATGCATATATATATATATGTATATATATATAGATATATACACATAGATGGGCACGTAAATATTGGAAGTATTTAAATGAGTGTGAAAAATGAGGAAATAAAAAAAATTTCACAATGAATAACTACACGTGTTGACTGATGCTCTCTCTCTACTCAATTCCTCTCGCTTTCTCCATTGTAATTCTGTTATTATGCAGAAGAATATAAATCTTTTTTATTTTTTTTATTTTTTTAAATTTTTATCGACAGATTGAAACATGTGGTAATTGAAAAAAGTTGAAAAAAAAATGATCATCGCTCATTCTGTTATCTGATGTCATTCGGTACTTTATTAACATTGAGAATATATTCTACGGATAATTATTATGGGAAGAGAATCAATAAAACATTAACCTTGGAGGAATGTTTATTGTTTTTTTTTTTTTTTTCAATGAAATAAAAATAGTATATTACGCACCTAGCGAATAAAAAAGTCGACATGGCCAAAAATTTGCCTTCCGAGCGAAGCGAGGGTGCCAAATTATTGGCCGAGTTGACTTTTTTTCATTCGTGGTGCGTATGCTTTTTTTCCGCACGCTACGCGCTGCTCGTTAAAAAATCGTACCTAACACGTGCGGTAAAGATTTTCAGACTCGTGAGTAGTGATGGACGATCTCCGAAAAAAGAATCGATTCTCAAAAAATCGATCTTCATAACAAACGATTTTTTGAGAATCGAATTTAAAAAAAAATCGCAATGAGGAAATGGACAAATCGATTTTTTCAGAAGAAAAAAATTGAAAAATAGTAGAATAATTAATAAAAAACACATTTTCATTAGTCCAGTACTGTCATCGTTTTTTTCTCAACTGCTACATTATTGATGATGAATAGATGATTGTTAATTTATTTTTTTTTCACAATATTCTTCAGCTCAATTTATCCGGTAACGTGGTGTAAAGTAAATTTTTAAAAAATCTTCTCATGCTAATCTATCGAAAGTGACCAAAATTGAAAAGAAAAAAAATAGATTATCGGAACTATTGAGATTTTCTCAAGTATTCACCTTTATTTTATATAATTACTCAAAGTTTCCCTCATCATTTTGATAATAATTTTGATCTCAAAAGACTTGATTTCATTGTTATTGTTCAAAAAAAAAAAGTCGATACGATTCTGCTAAGAAAGAATCGAAGAATCGATTAATCGAGTTTTCAGAAATCGCCTAAAAAGATCGATTTTCAGAAGAAAAAGAATCGATCTTACAAGATCGATTAAAAATCGCCCATCACTACTCGTGAGATTACAAAACTTGCATGAAAGCGGAATAAAAAGTTTTTACCACATTTTCTTTATCGCTAAATCCAAAAGTTAATTGTTATTACATAATATAAGCCAAAACACGTAATCTATACAAAATATGTCTCTTCTATGGACCATATTCCATAGCGAAAAAATGTAGAAGCTCGAGAGATGTCAACATCCATGAACTTCATTAACAACAACATGTCAATAATGATTATAGTTTTTTTTTTTCACTGTTTTATACTGTAAATATGTAAATAATTTTTTTTAAGTGCCAATAAAAACTGTTGATATCAAAAAAAAAAAAAATTACAAAACTTGCCTTTGGCTCGTTTTGCAATTTCACACTCGTCAGAAAAGTACTTTATCGCACTTGTTAGGTAATATACTATTTTGGAACAAGGGCGTAAAGAACGACATTTCCGATCGAGCGAAGTGAGTTCTTTACTCCCGAGGTGTAAATATTACTACAACGCACCATGGGCGGATAAAAATTGAAAAAAAAACACTATCTTGCAAATTACATTTTTTTCGGAAACTATTCAATCGATTCCGCTGAATGCATTTTGCATACAGAGGAGAAATACGGTCAAATTTTTAGAGTGCTGAATATATAACAGTTCCAGAGAAAATGACGATATATGTTAATACACTTAGACACACTTATAAATATGCTCTAAAAATATGATTTCTCGACGTTTCAGATCATATAACAAATCATATAACAGGCCATTAAACAAATAAATTTATTAATAAATTAATTTTTATTAGTAAATTTTTTAAGAGAATCAAATTTCGGAAAAAATATGTAATGCGCAAGCAGGATTTGAACCCACGACCCTCTGATTACATGTCAGGTGCTCTGACCACTGAGCTATTGCGAGTTACTATATTTACCTTCGAATTTTGATTCTCACATCTTTTCTCCACCTCCCATCCACGAGGCAATGTCGCCATTAAACAAATAAATTTATTAATAAATTAATTTTTATTAGTAAATTTTTTAAGAGAATCAAATTTCGGAAAATGTGTCATTTGTAGTCATATTTCGATGAAAAATCGAAATTGAAAAAATGTCGCATTTACAATGCTTTCATTCGGAAGTAAAAGACTATTTTCCCAAACAGTAAATATGATTGTCCTAATTCGAAGGAAATTTTTTTTATTGGATTTAAATGATGGAAAATTTTCGATAAAGATGAACGCCTCTGATAATTATATTTACCATGATAATCAAATTCTCACTCACTTCTTCCATTAAAAATTAATCCCAAGGTCATTCCATAAATTTTTCAAAAAATCCCCACCCCCCCCCCCCCTCTTTTTACCTGCAATTGCTTCCTCTTATTTTTTTTCCCTGCAATTTCTTCCTCTTATTTTTTTTCCCTGCATTAAATAAACATTCGCAGATAAAAATAGCTGAGAAAAAAAATATCTAATTACAGTAGTTCATTAATATTAATTTAAAAATCATTGACTTACAATGTTCTTCTAATATCACAAAAAAAAACCATCATTTTTTTTTTTTTATTTGAAGATGAAAGATAAAAATTACTATGTCTTATCAATTTTTTTTTTCCTGTTAATTGAGGGGAATAAATTATCTTTTCAAGGGCACGATGAATACATTTTTTTTTAGAGACCTTTTCAACAAATATCACAACTTTCTACAATCGAATTCGTAAACTCCCCCCCCCCCCCCCCCCTCCTTCCATCTCACTCTAAACTTTTGATATTGGATAACTTTTTTTTTTTTTTTCCTTTAGTCTCGACCTTTCGCATCAAAATTACATTAACCCATTCCTATAATATCAGTCTGTAGTTGAACGTTATGAGTTGATGATCAAAAGTGCTCATGATACGAGGTATTAATTATAATTATGAAATTTTTTTAGTGAATTTAATTAATTTTATTAAATTACATAATATTTTGATAAGAGATAGTTTTTTTTTTTTTTCATCAAAATTTCGAGTGTTTTTTTTTTATTATTTCTTGATAATAATGTGAATTTAAGAGTTTTTCAACGAGTTTTTTTGATTGATTGATTAATTGTTAATAATTAATTGGAGAAAAATTGCTTTTTCTTCAATTTTTTAATGGTGAGAAAAAACTGATAGTTTTTATTTTTCTTTAGCTATAAAGATCTCGAAAAATAATGGAGATACGTTTTTTTCGAATTGAACTTTTTTTGTACAGAATTTTTCGCTCTACAAAAAAGGTCTGAATGCAAATTTTCGTATCTCGCTTAGTTTCCGAATTATCGAAAAAAATCGAGCATTTTCCAGTTTTTTTAAAAATATCTTGAGAACTGTCAAGTTTAGAGGAAAATACGAGAAAACCTTTTTTGTAGAGCGAAAAATTCTCTACAAAAAAGCTCTCCTGACATTTCCTCCTAAACTCACTTGCCTAAAAGATATCTTTAATGACAATTTTCAAAATTTATTCTCACAGAAAATTTCTGAAGTTTTTCCATTTTCCAAAAAGTTATTTTTAAAAAGACGCGGTAAATATTCAATTGATAAATTCAACAAAGGAGCTCCTCGGCTTGACACACTGCACTCAAGAACCTGTTTACAATATTATGCAATATACGGTTTTTATGAAAGAGTGAGAAGAGAAAAATATAATGAAAAAAAAAAAAAATAAGAAATGAAAGATCGCGTGTATACACGTGGGGGGAAACAACGGGCGAGACAACTGCATGAGGTCGAGCACGTGGCTTCCGTGAGAGACTCAAGAGTATTCCAAAGTATCTCGTTACTTCCTTTTTTTTTCTCCTTATTTTTTTTTTTCATTTCGTTTTTTTTACCTCGTGAAAAAGAAATTACGAAAGCAGACACTGCATTTCGATAATTTCTTTCGGTTGTATAACGACAAAAAAAATTTGAGAAAGTAATTAATTTTTTTTTGTTTTTTTTGGAAATTGTGTCATTAGAAAGTCGAAAATTTTAGATGAGTATAATTAATTTTTTCTTTTAATAAAAAAAAATATTTTTTTTGTGTCGAGAATTTTTTTATTTTTTTTTAGACTCTCGAAGTTAATTTACGCTGGAAAATTCATTCACCGATTGAGGTTAGAACACGTGATTGTTTTATTTCTTGGAAAAGAAGAATAATTGGAATTTTGGATGAAAAGATGATTGTTCAGTTGTCGTGAGTAACGTGAGCTATTTTTTATCGGTAATTTTCGAGGCTAATGGGAATTATGAGTGTTTTATTACACGAGGTGGGAGTGTAGAGTTAATGGAGGGGAGACTGCGCATGCGCAGTTTAAAAAAACACTTGTTGCACGATTTATTTTAATTAAATTCATTCTCATTCCTACGAAAGGTCTATGTGTTATCATTGAAATCGGAAAAAAAGGAATAATAGAAAAAACTAAAAAAATTCTACTTAATCAATCAAAAAAAAAAAAAAATTGACATTTTCGTGATGAATTCAGAAGAAATATCTCCTTCAGATTATCGAAGAAAAATAAAAGGTGATATAAAAATAGAAGAGAATTGTCTAGACAAGACAGGAGGAACTAGACGACCTCGGGACTAAAGATTTCCGAGAGCGTCAGGACAACAGTTAAAAGTGGGCGTTTATTGTCTCAGTTTCTCTCTCTCTCTCTCTCTCTTCATCCCATCAACAAATCAATGAATCAATCAACGATTCGCGCAGCTAAAAAAAAACCATCACAAAATTACAAAAAAAAAAAAAAAAAAAAACACGTCTTTTCTCTTGTTTTCATCAGTGAAAGAGTCAGAGTGAGGGCAAATCAGCTGGTGTCACACTAAACTACAGACCATCCGGGGGATCCACGTGTCCCCTTCTATTGGCTGGAGGTTGCCACCGTTCAGACGTTGTCGGGGGTAGATTCACAAAGTATATAAGGGAATAGTCTTCTCTTACGCACAACTCAAAGACAAATCGTCTGTCTATGAAGCAACTTTGAATTGATTTTTTTTTCCAATAATTGACGAAAAAAAGAGGTCAATTTTTTTTTTTTTTTTTTGTCAATTTAAAGGGAAAAAAATAATTAAATTGGGATCAATGAACTCAAATTTCAGGAATTTGAGGAAAATGTGTTTCGTTGGAAATTTGAGATTCAATTTTTTTTAAGGGCAACTTTTTTTTTTTTTTTTTTTTTTTAATTTTTGATTTTTGAAAATGGCGGGAATTTTTAATGGAAATGTAGTGCCAGTGGGCTCTTGGGTGACATTTTTACTGTCACTTAGTGTTGTAACAATAATAATTGGATTATTTGTTAAACGAGCAAAATTTCTTCACTCGCTGAGAAATGTACCATCACCACCGGCATTACCAATTATTGGAAATGCTTATCAGCTTAATTGCAGTCTTGAAGGTATATTTGTTTATTAAGTATTTGTTTTTTGTCAATTATTTTAGGAGTGAAGTGTGTTTTCGAATGAAAATACGAAAATTCTATTTTTTCGGTCTTTTTTTTCGAATATCTTCGAAATTGAGCGAGATAGGGCGATTTTGAAATTTTTGAAAATTTCAAGAGCTATGAAAAAGGATTGAAGTAATATCGCTCTATCTCACTTAATTTCCGAGATATTCGAAGGAAAAAAATGAAGTTTGGGTAGTAAAAATTCAAATAATGAGAATTTTGAGAAACATTTTTTTTTCACTGGTTCTTAAAAAAATTATCTTGGAAACTAAACGAGATAAGGCAACTTTGCAGCAATTTTTTTAATAGTAAAGAATTTTAAGAGCTGAAAAAAGGATTCGGGCAAAATCACTCCATTTCACTTAGTTTCCGAAATATTTACTAGAAAAACCAGAAAATTCACTTATTTTCCACTTTTTTGTTACTAACTAATTGAAATATTTTTAAATAATTTTGTGCAATCTTCTGAAAATTCTTGAAAAAATATTGGAAATAAAAAAAAGGACCAATACCATTTTTTGGAATTTTTTCAGAGGTTTTTTTCGAATAACTGTCGAATTTTTTTATTATTTGGGAGGTGAAAGTGGATTTTTGAAGGAATTAATGGAATTGACTTTACTTCATCACTTTTCGTTTAATATCCCAGGATCTATGAAAAATACGGTAATTTTTCGTAGACACTTTTTTTGTAGCACTCATTCTTCTCTACCAAAAAGAATTTCTACAAAAATTCCCTTATCTCCCTTCGATTCCAAGAAATTCCTTCAAAAACCGAAAAACCATCATACATTGAGAAAAAAAAATAAAAATGAAGAAATGAATTTTTTCAATAGTTCTCAAAATTTAATTTTTTTCTTCTTTTTAAGGAAATTCATCTAATTTATCGTTTGTTTCAGTAATTCCAAATGAATATTAAAGAGAGAAAAAACTAAAAATTTCAACAATTTCAACAAAAATTCAAAATTTCAAAAGTTCAGCAAAAAAAAAACTTTCTATAAAAAAAAATTAATAATAATTATTGATGCGAATCAATTTACAAAAACTCACAAATTTTCAACGACTTTAGAAAAATATTTTTTAAGTACTATTAAAACAATTCATTTCCTTATTTCAATTATTTTTTTTCTACTCAGTGTGCTTTCACCGATAGCCCCAATCAATAAATTAATTAATAAAAATCAACAATTTTCACAAACTAATTGCCCACCCCCCTCCCCCCACCACTTTGCCCCTAAATGAGAGAAAACTCTCCCGACTCCAAAAAAAAAAACGAAAAAATTTTTTTTTAACCAATTTCCGACGAAATTTCTTTTATCCACTTATGACGCAACATTTGCAATTTCGTGCTGCACGTGTCGCATTTCTTTAGCGTTCTCATAAACTCTCTCAGGGGTCAATGCAACGTGCCTCTCGCCAGTTGCACTCGATTTGTGTGGCTGCGCGTGGTGAAAGAGAAAAGAATGAAAGAAGAAAAAAAAATTCAATAAAGAAAAAAAAAAGAAGAAGAAGAGAAGAGAAAGAGATAAAAGAGTGAAATGGATTGTGCAGATGAAGAAGGAGGTCGAGGTCGGACGTCTACGTGCATCGGGCAGAATAATCATAGTGCTGAAATCTCTTTTTTTTTTTTTTTCTTCACTATCCCCCTTCTTTCCCCCATAAAATCCTCCAATTTTTCTGTCCTCATTCTCTTTTTTTTTTTTTTTTTTTTTTTTTGCCTCACGTTTTTGGTCTTTTCGTCCTCTCGAGTTGAAGAAAAAAGTCACAAACTGATTTTTTTTTCTTTCGAAATTGATAAAAGACTGCAACCTGACACGAGTACCTTGAACTTTATTCTCTGCAAAAAAAAAAAAAAAAAAAAAAAAAAATTCAATTGACATTTAAATTATCCTTTTTTTTCCCTCTTAATTTGCATTCCATTTTTTTTGTTAACGGAATTTTTTTTTTTTTTTGTAGCTTGACAAAAAAAAATGCTCAAGATTTTTCAACGGTCATTGACCCCTCTGGCTAATAGCCACGACTTTTTTTTTTTTTTTATTATTTATTTTCTTCATCCGGGCACATAATCGCACACACTAACCACTTCATAAGGAGTCAGTGACCAATCACATGTGATACATGAGGGAAAGAGAATGAAAAAAAAAAAAAAAAAAAAAAGAATTAAATAAAAATAAAGAAAGAAGATGAGCAAATTTCACCTAATTGATAGTGGAGATAGTCAGCAAAAAAAAAGGCCACACGACTTGGCGCATATTTACGCACGTGGAGTAAGGGGGTGGGGGGGAGGGGATAGAGGTCATTGACCCCTGTTATTGATGATAAAAAATGAAAGAAATTGTGATAATAATTAAGGTAGTATTCCAGTGAATTCGAGTACAGTTAACTCCTTATTTTTTTTGATGCCATATCAAAGATAATATTTTTTTACATTTTTCTGAATTTTTTCATAATTTTTGACCGTGCAGTTTATGAGATATGAATTATCAAAGTTACTGAAAATAGCGGTGGTGGGGATGAAACGCCCTAAATCAGGCAGAAATAACGAAATTACTAAAAAACCACACGATTGACCCATTATTTGAAAACAATGGGCGGTGAGAACAGCATTTTAACTAAATAATAGAAGAAAAAAATATTCAATTCACCGTATAGTTATTGAGAATTTTTAATTAGAAGGTAATCGTAACTATTTGCCTCTCTCTCTATCTCATGCATGTGACAGGAGATTAGTAATGTAAAAAAAATTCGAGAAACAAAAAAAATTATATTCACAAGCTGGAGATATGACTTACGAATAGCTCAGTGGTCAGAGCACCTGACATGTAATCAGAGGGTCGTGGGTTCAAATCCTGCTTGCGCATTACATATTTTTTCCGAAATTTGATTCTCTTAAAAAATTTATTAATAAAAATTAATTTATTAATGAATTTATTTGTTTAATGGCTTGATCGGTTAAATTAAAGCACTTTTTCTCCGAATTATCAGCAATTAATTGAAAACTCACCTGCAAATCCTCATTTTTTCCTGTTTTATTGCCTGTACTCTTGGATATCACCTTAATTTCTATTTTTTTTTTCTTCTCAATTTTTCACAGATTTGTTCAGGAGATTTTTGGAATGGGGAAAAAAATTTGGAGACATTTATCTCGTTTGGCTGGGGCCAAGGCCACTGGTTTTTGTTTATAGGGTTGAGGGGGTGCAGCCAATACTGAGCAGTAGTTCGCACATTGATAAGAGCCTGGAGTATCAATACTTGAGAAGATGGCTTGGAACTGGACTCATTATCAATGGTGGTTAGTAGTTTTGTAATTGTAATTTGTAATTTATTGCAATAAGACTCCAGGTAAATGCACATCGAAGCCAAAAAGAAGTACATAATAAAGTACACGTTATTTTGCAAATACATAAAAAGTGCATCAGAACAATTTTGTGGATAATTTTTATATCTTCAACTTTTGTTTGAAACTTTTTTTCGTATTATTTGCCATTTCCGAGATATTGGTAAAAAAACGTCATATTTGGAGTGGTTTTGATTTTTTTCTACCCCTTTGCCACCCCTTTTGGGATTTTTCAATTAGAGATAATTAAAATATCGATCAAAACCAATTTATTTAAAAAAAAATTAAGCTGGTAGGCGAGTGAAGAATTGAAACTTTTCTTTATTGGACTAATAAGTGGTTGAGAAATTATGATTCCTAACTTAAATTACTAACAATTGCGTTTAAAAAGGTAATAGACAATTTGAACATTAAGCATGGAAAAATAAACTAATGAATCTCGAATACTACTTAAACAGCCATAAAGACCAATATCTCAAGATAAGGTTGCACGACCAATAGATGGACACTGACCAAAAGATGAACGGTTTCTATTATCGAGGATTTTCATAAATAAATCAATGATTCTTATACTTTTCACGTGAATTCCTGATTATTACATTTATATAGATTTATAAACTATTTATTACATATATCGATTGATTGAAATTTAAAATCATACCACTGCAAATATGCAACTGTCCATCTATTGGGGGTTTATGTTATTCTCCAGTTTTTTCTTGTTTTTCTTTAATTATTTCTACATTATTCAAGTTTAATTGATTTTTAGTCGATTCACTGTATATTTTTCTTTACATCATTCTTTTCTGCAACTTTTTAACGTGATTTGCCTATTTCATATGAATTAATAAAGTCTAATATTTCCTTAACCGTCCATCTATTGGTCATGTTACCCTATCACACGAATTTTCCCGAACATATTATTAAAGCTAATCAATTGAGTTTAATTCAAGTCTAAGTAATATTTAAAATCAAATCATACAACAGTTTCTTGACTTAACACTTAAATTTTCATCACAGAAATTAATAAATTCAGATGACAGTACTGTCTCTTAGTTCAGCAACTAGATTTAGATCACAATAAAAGTCTCTTGATTCAATAAATAAGTAGTTTTTGGAAATAATAGTTTTTTGAGTTGAGAAAAATTATCTCAGAGAGGAAGCAAGATAGAGATATTTTTGTAGAGACCTTTTTTGTAGAAAAAAGCGAGAGCTGCAAAAAAGGTCTCTTTGAAAAATCGCCTATCTCGCTTAGTTTCCGAGATATTTTTTGATGAATAAAGAACACGAAGTTTTTGGAGAAATTGAGGAAATTTCCGAGTATCACCAGTTTTTTTTAAATATCTCGGAATTTAAGCGAGATAGAGCAATTTTGGTTGAATGTTTTCTTGTAGAGAATTCCAAGAGCTATAAAACAAGATTCGTGCTAAATCACTCTATCTCGCTTAGTTTCCGAAATATTCTCAAGAACCAATAAATATATGGGCTTATTAGCCTGGAGTTTTTTAAAATTAAAGAATTAAATTAAAGAATATAAGAAAAAAATCCTTTCATCCCATTTTTTTTTCCAAATATTCGAATCAATTCAGTTTAAACGCATCTGAAAAATTACAATTTTTTTTCCGAATTAAACAGGCAGGAATTGATAAGAAAAGATTGAAATTATGGGAGTAGGGGGTAAATCTATGCGGAAGTATTAATATATCACTGAATTTGTGTGAACAAAATGAATAATGTCAAAAACAACTTGACTTTGTACTACGCATTACTACAAATTACTACGCATTACAACGTATTAATTTTATTCTTTTTTTTTTTTCCTAAGGGGACACGTGGCATTTTCGAAGAAAATTAGTCACTCCAACATTCCACAGTGGTTTACTCAATGATTACTTGAAATCGACTATAACAGAGGCCAATACAATGGTTGCTTGTTTGGCTAATGAAATTGATAACGATGGATTTAACATTGTGCCCTATGCCAAACGTGCTGCATTGGATTTAATTTGTGGTAAATTAAATAATTCGAACGAATAATTTATAGAATCATTGATTTTTGCTTTCGAATGGAAGCTTTGTAATCATTAGAATTTTCGATTGTAATTTTTTTAATAGAAGATACTTAAAATGCTCTAATTAGAGAGAAAATGATATTTTGAGCGCTTTTCTGTGTGTGCATAAAAGTCCCAATTACAGCAAAACGGTTTTACAGAAAAATTTCACATTGTGTGGAAAATTTCTTTTCGACAAACTCTATTTTTTAAGCTTTATTTGAAGAAAATCCGATCGATACTTTTTGAGATATGTTCATTTTTTGAAAATCAGTTTTTAATGGAATTTCTGGAAACTATTCGACTGATGTAATTTATACTTATATATTATCTCGAGAGTTGTATCAGTTAGATGCCTGTCAATTTTGAGCTTATTTGCATGATTAGTTCTCGAATTATTGGCGTTTTAATGAATTTTTCAAAATTTGATATTTCGATAATGGTTTGAAAAAAGTTGTATCACTTCCATTCGAAAGCATATTGGTAAAATATTAGCAGAAAAAGCTTATATCTTTTATTTTCCGAAGGGCATTCGGAAACTAAGCGAGATAGCGCAATTTTTGTAGAGACTTTTTTTCTAGATAATTTCAAGAGCTACAAAAAAGGTCTTTACAAAAATCGAGCTATCTCGCTTAGTTTCCGGATGCCCTTTAAAAACGTGATTATAACGTGAAATTCTCACGAAAAAACTAAAAAAGAAAGTGAAAAAGAAAAGGACAAAGAGTTTTTACGGGAATTGAATTAGCAAAATTTGATATTTTGATGATGATTTGAAAAAAATTGTATCACTTCCACTCGGAAGCATATTGCTAAAGTATCAGCAGAAAAAGCTATACCAGTTGGAAAGCAATACTATTATCCGCTTGTTTTCTTCCAGAAACGACAATGGGCTATCACATGAACGCGCAAACAAAATTAAATAACGAATATGTAATAGCAGTGGAAAGGTAATGATTTCCGCATTAATCTCCCATTTTTCTCACTTAAGGAGGTTCTACCCTTTTCAAGAGTGAATTTAAATTTTTTTAAATTTTTGCATGAAATTTTTTAAGGTTACAAACAAATATATCATACACGTTTTAGTTGAATGATTAATGCATTGACCGTCTAGTTATCGAGAAGAAAAATAGTAAAAATGAGTAATTTCACATGCTTATAGAGAGCCCTTATGACAGAACCACTCTATTGGCGACGTTTTGTATTTTTTTTTTTATAGATCTAACAGATATTTTCCTACTAAAAATTAATATGATATAATTGAATATGTATAGAATTGAATGATATTCTTTCGGACCCACCTCACCGGCCAAATAAGCTCAAGAAACGCAATACAAAAAAATTTATTTGTAGTAAACACGTCATGGCGGCGGAAACGATAGAGGGCCTGGCTATGCTGCATGCATCAGCTGATCGAATATACATCAATGTATACCGATATGTTTCTATTCCGTAACTTTTTCTTTTCAAATGCAATAATTTGTTGCTAACAGATTCTTAACATTGGTAGAAGAATTTATTAATATTTTTGAGGAACAAAGCACAATAATCGAAAATTGACATCCAAGAATTTGAAGTTTGCACGCAGCCGCCATTCCGCTACTTGAATATTTTTAATACTTCTATTATTAAAAAAATCAATTAATAAAAGAAGCGAAATAACATGTATTTTTTATAATTAAAATAGTTAATTTTCGTCGGGTTTTTACTGATCAAAAAAATAAAAAAATTATGTTGCTTTCTTGAACTACCGTGTGAGGGTAGAACCTCGTTAAAAAACCTCAATAATTCAATAATTGATTTTTCTCACTTCAATTATTCAATATTAATTATTTTATTTTAATTAAAAAAATAATTATTTTGTTCAATTATTTCAATTTTAAATTAAATTATTCAGGATGACAACAATTCTTCAATCGAGATTCACGAATATATGGATCTCTCTCGACTCAATATTCGATAGAACATCAATGGGCAAAGAGCACAAGCAGGCCCTAAAAATAATTCACACTTACGTAGACAAAATTATTGCTGAGAGAAAGGAAAAATGGAGAGTCAATCGTGATGGTAATTTCAATGAATCGTCGAGAAAACGATTGGCACTTTTGGATTTATTATTAGAGGTCTCGGAGGATGGAACTGCCCTTAGTGACACTGACATCAGGGACGAAGTCAACACTTTCATGTTTGCTGGACATGACACTGTAGCCACGAGTCTCGCCTGGTTTTTCTATGTACTGGGGTGTAATCCTGATTATCAGGTAAAAAAAAAATCATTTTAAGGTAGTATCTCAGTGAACTTGAGTACAGTTAACTTTTTATTTTTTTCAATACTGTATCAAAGATGATATTTTTTTACATTTTTCCGAATTTTTTCATAATTTTTGACCGTGTAGTTAATGAGATATGAATTATCAAAGTTACTGAAAGAAGCGGTGGTGGGAATGAAACGCCCTAAATCGGACAGAAATAACGAAATTACTAAAAAACCACACGATTGACCCATTATTTAAAAACAATTGGCGAAGAGAACAGCATTTTAACTAAATAACACGTAGAAAAATTCTGATGGCGGCCACCATGGCGTGGGCCATGGCGTTGGCCATGGCGTGGGCCATGGCGTTGGCCATGGCGCTGGTCATGACGGCCGCCATCACAATTTTGCCGCTTTCGATGGAGTTCTTCCCCATGGCGATTCTTCCCACGGCGTTTTTTTGCATAGCGATTCTTTTCATGACTTTTTCATAAATTTTTCATGACTTTCATGAATTCATGGTTATAGCAAATTTCTCCATAACAAATTCCGCATTGACAAATTCCGCCATGAAGAAAATGCAATGGAAAGAAACGCCATGGAAAGAATCACCCTGAAAAAAATCACCATGGAAAACAAACGCCATAAGAAAAAACCCCATGGAAAGGAAAGCTATGAAAAAAAAGCCATGAGGAAAAAATGGAAAGGACCACCATGAGAACAGATGCCTGCAAAAAAACGCAATGGATAGAATCACCATGAAAAAATTGCCATGGGAAAGAACTCCATTGAAAGCGGCAAATTTGTGATGGCGGCCGTCATGACCAGCGCCATGGCGGCCGCCATCAGAATTTTTCTACGTGAATAGAAGAAAAAAATATTCAATTCACCGTACAGTTATTGAGAAATTTTAATTAGAAGGTAGTCGTAACTATTTGCCTTTCTCTCTGTCTCGTGCATGTGATAGGAGATTAGTAACGTAAAAAAAATTCGGGAAACAAAAAAAAATTATATTCACAAGCTGAAGATATGACTTACGAATAGTTTAAGGATGTTAGGGCGAGGTGGTCGGACATAACCTTGATTTTTTGTATAAAATTGTAAATAACTTCGTATACACAATAAAGTTCTGAAAATAATTTTCTCCATGTTTGAAGAATGTAATGAGGAACAAAATAAGCCGTAGAAACAAAAAATTGATTGAAAATTGGAAAAGTGGCTGCATTTTTTACATATCTCAAATTTCTCAAGATTCAAAAAATGTAAAAAATGCAGCCAATTTTTCAATTTTCAATCAATTTTTTGTTTCTACGGCTTATTTTGTTCCTCATTACTTTCTTTAAACATGGAGAAAATGATTTTCAGAATTTTATTGTGTATACGAAGTTATTTACAATTTTATACAAAAAATTACGGTTATGTCCGACCACCTCGCCCTAATATCCTTAATCACTTTTTTCGGGTAAATCAAAGCGGAATAGTTTGACTTTGCTAATTTCGAGAGTTGCAAAAAAGGATTCAGGCAGAATACCCTCATATCTCGCTTAGCTTCCGAGATATACGCTAAACACGAGAAATCAAAAACATAAAACAGATAAATCAAGATTTTTATTTTTTGAATGTTTCTTCCCAGGAAAAAAGGTTCAGATATGATCAGATCAAATTAGATTTAATCAGATCTAATTAGATCTGAGTTCCTTAGATCTGATCAGATCTGAGAATTGGCACGCTCTGATCAGATCTAATTTGATCTGATCAGATCAAACTAGATTTGAGTTCCTTAGACCTGATCAGATCTAATTAGATCTGAGTTTCTCAGATCTGACCAGATCTAATTAGATCTGATCAGATCTGATGAGCCAATATGAATGAACTCAATCAGATCCAGTTAGATCTGATCAGAGCTAGTTAGATCTGACCATATCTAGTTGGATCTAATCGGATCTAGTTAGATCTAAACAGATTCGATCAGACTTAAATCTAATTGGATCTAATCAGATCTAATTAGATCTAATTAGATCTGATCAGATCTATTCAGATCTATTCATGTTGAAAATTTCCATTTTGTCAGATCTAATTAGATCTAATTAGATCTGTTCAGATCTAATTCGATCTGATCAGATCTGAATATTTTTTCCCGGGTTATTAAGAAATGAATTAATATGAGGCGATTTTTTTATCATTCATATTTCAAAAATATCTCGAAAACTAAGCGAGATAGCGTGATTTTGCCCGATTTTTTTTCTCGTAATTCCTGAAAATTCTCTATAAAGAAAGATTCTTGCAAAATCACCCTATCTCGTTTGGTTTCTGCAATATTCTCGAAAAACCAATGACGAAAAAAGTGGAATTATCTTTTTTTTTTTTTTTTTACTATTAAAATTATTTAACAAAAGGGTTTATATTTCAGAAAAAAATAGTGGAAGAGTACGAGCAAGTCATTGGAAATGAAGAAATAACATTAGAGAATTTGAATAAACTAATATGGCTGGATGCCTGTGTCAAAGAAGTTTGGAGAATGTATCCAGTAGTGCCGTTAATTGCCAGACAAATTTATCAACCGATTAAAATAAGTGAGTATCTTTTTTATACAAAATAGTACTTTCTCAAATTCTTTAAAAATAGAATTTCCGCATTTTTTGAGGTATTACGTAATACCCTCTTGGTGATTAATTCTTCTGAGTTTTTTTCTCTGTATCAATTATTCATGAATATATCGTCGCCTTAGAATTAAAGTGGCGTAAGTGCTATTCTTATTGATAGTACTTACGCCCTTTTGTTTCTAAGACAACGATGGATTCTACATCGAAATCTGGATTTTGTTTCATAATTCACAAGTGTACATTGTTTTGAGAATATCTCTGGAGCGAGTGAGTTCAAGGAACAATCTCAGGAGAACTTTTTTTTTTTATAGAAAATTCAATTATCTACAAAGAAGGTCACTTGACATTTCTCTCTAAATTCGCTCCTTTCAAAGATATTTGTGAATGTATCTACCAGAAATTTTTCATTATTTCACTGCTGATTGTGAAATTATTTTTTCACTCCTATTATTTTTTGAATATCTCGAAAACCATAAGATTTACGAGAATTTTTCTAAGAGACCATTTTTGGATAGAATTTCATGGGCTACAGAAACAGTTTCTTGATATTTTTCCCTAAGCCCACTTGTTTCGGAGATATTCACAAAAAAAGGGAGTAGAAAATTTTCTTTCACATTTTCACTGATTCTCAAATCCATCATTTTCATCAGTTTGGTCGAGCAATGATATATAATGATAGGGAACTTGCATATTTAATTTTTAATTTTCTTCTTCACTGCAATTGATTAATTAAGAATAGTTGAGTATATGAAAAGAATAATAATGATAATTGAAAATGTTTGCTCATGTTTTTTTTTTACTTTGAAAATGAATGAATTTCAAACCGCCGGAAAGCGGAAGTGTACGTCGATATACTATATAGTTTTGAAAAATGTCATGAGCTGGTGCTCCAGATCCAATGTGATTGGTCAACGCCTATACTCTGTATACTGCAGACGTTATGCAGTGGATACAAAGAATCATTGGAATTTTTTTAATAAAGTTTTATTATTCACGTAATGTCTGAAGTGGACGAATGCATCTTCGCAAAACATCTTTAAAGTTGATTTAGAGATGCGTATGGATTGTTCAGTACTGATATTCGAGTTCTCTCAGCTCACGCTAGACAGCGCTGCCGAATCATTTGGTATTTTGACGTCACTTCTAATTCATCGCAGTTCGAAAAAATGCAATTTTTAATAATTTGTAGTTAATTTTTCATTGATCAATTTCTAAAAAAATCTGATTTTCTCATTTTAAAAACTGTCCCCTGCGAGAAAATAAAAAAAAAAAAACATATGCAAGTTCCCTATTGCCTTTTTTTAAATGTTCATAAAAACTTGAACTTATTTTTTTTTTTTTCATTTTAATTTCTTTCAGTGAATCACGATATACCAAGTGGCTCAACGGTTCTAATAAACACATTTCTACTTCACCGTGATCCCCGACATTTTCCAGATCCCGATGTCTTCAAACCCGAGAGATTCTTGCCAAATAGCCCGAAACCACCGACATTTGCATTTATTCCATTCAGTGCTGGTTCACGTAATTGCATCGGATGGAAATTTGCTACAATGGAAGTTAAAGTAGCTGTATTAACTGTCCTACGTTCATACATTATCACATCATTAGAAACACCTGAAGAATTGCGTTTAATTTCTTCAATTGTTCTCGTCAATGCCAATGGAATTCAAGTTAAAGTATCGCCCAGAACGTAATTGTAAAGTTGAAAAATTCTCTCGACAATGAAGAAGAGCTTCTGAAAGAAAAATAGACACTGCATAATTTGATGCAAATTATTATCATTATTAATTTAATAATTGAGTGGTAAAACTGAAAAATTCGATTTCATGTTGAAATCGGGTTTTACTGAACATGCTGGAAACTAAAAGATTTTTATGAAAATTACGATATCTCGCTTGGTTTCCGAAATATTGCAGGAGAAATGATTTTGTTACAATAGTGAATTAACGGAATTTAGAAAAATGTAAATATTTTATTCACTTGAAATTTTGACAATTACCCTTTTTTATTCGTTCATTGAAGCATCAATAACTCGAACAATGATCTCTGAAAAATTTAATTAAGATGAAAAAATTAAAATTCTAACTATTTTAGTTTATTATTCTTTTCGTTATTTTTTTTTATTTCAATGTTGAAGAAATAGAGGAACTGGAAAATTTGTGATATACTGTAAATGGAGTGCATGAAGATTTTTTAAATAATTCATATCAATACTAGGGTAAGAAATAGTAGTGAGTAATAATGTTAATTTAAGTTTATCCTTTTTTCATAATAAAACGAAGTCAATGGAAAATGAGTTTGTAAATTGAATGCCTTTTTTTTTTTGCGGAAATCTAGGAAACCAATGGAGATACTCCTTTTTAACTATATTTTTTTTTGTCAAAATTTTCAAGAGCTAGAACAAAGAATTGGGAAAAGTTCGCTTTGTCTGTTCATTTTACAAGATATTCGCAATAAAATAAATGAATAAAGATAGGCTCATCTTGTTGTACCTCTTCGCTACGGAATTATTCAATTATATAATTATCTTTAGAATTTTCATAATTTATTTCCACATGATCATTCATTTCGGGAACAATGTTATTTTTTTTATCCCTTCATTATTGTAAGAAATAGTTAATGCTGGCTGGTTTCGTGGAGATTTTCTATCAATTTGAATTTTCCAAGTTTCGTGTCATATTCGAAGCATTTAGACACCGTTGAAAAACGTGAAATCATTGTAAATTAAGTGGAAAATAAAGTAGATATTTATTTTTTTTTCTTTTCCTTATTTAGTGCATTTGAAACTATACACTTCATATTGCTAAAGAGAAGTGAATATTTCTTTACAATTATCTTGTTTACACTCATAAATATTACATAGTTATGAATACAGTCAAATGTTTATATATTTAATGTACATGATTCAAAAAATTTACTAATGATGATGGAGGAACTTTTATTCAAAGATATTAGAAATTTCTTAATTTGATATGGGGAAAAACAACCTATTCTACGAAGTTCTGAGATCAGGATATAGATTACTACCGACAACTAATTGTATGCTGCTAGAAAATAAAAAAAACACGTGGCTGCAGAAGAATAAAGTTCAAATTTGAAATTTTCTAACATACGGGAATTTTTTTATCTTTTCATCACTGTAAAAAAGAGTTAATGGTGGCTAATTTCGTGGAATTTTTTCATCAATTTCTATTTCCAAGTTTCCCGTCATATCCGAGGCTGTTAGTCACTGTTTACTAATATAACATGTCAGTATGAGGGTGATCCTTCGTATTGAGTAGACGTTCAACAGAAAGAGATTCTCCAGAGTGTGACAAAAATGGCATTAATCGAGTGGCTGTTATTTCTCCTCATGATCGCTAAGACAGAAGCAGCGAGATCAAGTCATTTTTCTGATGGGGAGGGAATAATGGTTTGCTATCAAATTCCATTTGAACTTGATCAATAATAATAATGATTGTTCATTTGAAACATTATTAATTTATTTTTTGCATTCCAGAAAATAATACTAGAGTCATGCTATGGGATAAACAGTTCTCCCAATCCGGTTGTCATCTTTGGAGATTTCAATGAATTCCTCGATGGAGTATCGACTATTCGGATCAATGAATTCTCTAATGTAAAAGACTACGAAGAACATGGATCTTTAAAATTCAAAGCAAGTAGTGTAGTATCGAGGACAGAACGATCAGAAAAATTATTATCACATCTGCAACTGTTGAGGAGAACAAAGTTGTGGGACAACTCGATTCCATTCTTCATTATTGACTGGAACGCCGCCTTATGTACGAATTCGAGAATCTTCCTGAGTACAATGTGGAGAATGGAGATTCTTAATTCGATATACATTTGTCCTAATTCCATCAATAAGACCCCAGAAATATACACATTGAATCCAATTACGAATTATGCACCGTATCCCTGGACAAGAGTTGCTGAACTAGATGATATGAATGTCTTTCGTCAAAATTTCTATGCAAGTGAGTAGTTCATTATTTTTCAATTGCAAGATAGAACGTTTAAATATTTCACTGAAAAATGAAATACCTCAATCTGATCCATCAATATGGAAGGATCAATCGTATTTTGAAAGGAAAAATCTGATATGAATAGAAAATTTTAAAGTTTATGATGACGTTCTATTTCCAGATATTTCCTGCACACATTTAACTTACGATAAAACCAAAGTTTTGAATGGATATACTATCGTAGCTGTAGATTGGGTACTTCCAGGACACGGTTGGGTGTCAGGAATGAATTACTCCAAAGAGTTTGCAAGATACATGCATCCAGAGTCTCTGGCTCTGCGAACTATCATTATAGCTCTAAATGCGAGTGGCAAGATTGAAGTTGAAATAGGAATAAACTCCATGGTAAAGCGTAACCTCGAAGGCTCTGCAGACATCCTGTGTAGCTCATTTACCCTTTACTCGTTTCCGGACCATCCGTATCTATTCCCTCTTCGCAGTCATGAATTAGTTGCAGTAGTGAAATTGAAAGCAGAAGTATCGACGTTAGATAAGATTCGCCACCTATGGAGCACTTCTGTCTTGATGGTAGCAGCTTTCGCCTTGGCTGTTTTATTCCTAATCCTCATGATAAAGAGATGGAGTTTTGGCTTAGCACTATTAGATTTAACAAGATTCTTGACATACGTATCAATTCTAACTGATAATAGATATCAATCATTCAGAATTTATTTCTCAACCATGCTTATCTTCATAGTCATCAGTAATGGAGTTTTCCAGGGCAAAATCGCTGCATTTCTCACTACACGAGAAAAAGGCAGTGCTGCTGGATCAGTCAATGAATTGATAGAATCGGGATATCAAATGTATACTACTACAGGACTGTTGAATTACGCAAGGAGCAGTTGTCCAAGATGTGAATTCAAAGAAGTATCATCTTCCGATGTGTGTGTCGAATTGGTGTTGAATAGTACTAAAAATGCATGCGTAATAATTGATGAATATTATGAATCACAATTCATTCTATTACCTTTAGACCGTGTTAGAAAACCATTGGATTCAAGCTTGTCGAGTTTCAAATGTCGCAAACACTGGCCATTACGCGCTCGCTTCAATGACATGATAATGAGAGTTGTAGAATGTGGATTACCTAATTTTTGGAGTATGAAACGCACTGAAATCCCAAAGGCCAAACGTCAAAGCATGGAAGCTGAATGGGCTTCAGCGCAGTATCGACCTGTCGCACTCAAGAAATTGGACTTTGCTTTTAAATTGTTGGCAGCAGGCTTATCTCTTGCCACCATTGTTTTCCTCTTGGAATTATGCTGGGCCAGATATGTAAATCCGTAAAGTGTTGAAGAAAATGCACGAAGATGCACAGAAGATCTACAAATTATTTTGTGACTGACTCGAAAACAAGTGGGATTGAAAGAATGAATCAATAAAGTCTTGCGATTTCCAGTTTTTTTCACTAGATGGTATTTTTATAACACCTATCTTCGGTTTTTCTTCCGAAGGGAAGCACTGTAAACGTCGCATTTTAACATTTCGAAATTCCATCGGGACATGACACAAAATAATCCAAAACATCGCGAAATGATTTGTTTAAAAAATATCTGTATGTATGTGTGTGTGTGACAGATATTCGCGCATTGCTCCTACACAGTTATACTTGGTAATCTACAAAATGTTGCCAGTGAAATAGGTTGAATAGTTGAAATTGGTTGAATAGTTTCTGAGAAGTCAAAAATTATCAAGAAATCATTGTTTCGAGTTTACTCTGCGAACAATTAATTCCCACTCGGGATGAATTCCGCTCAGATTTTCCGTTTGACTATTATTTTAGATTTGATGAGTTTAATTTTAGATTTGTTGTCACGACAACTGAAGAGATACTTGAGTTAGATACTTCAAATTTCATCAGTTTCTGTATGTAATGAACGCAAAGTTTGGCATTGGACCCAGGCAAAATGGCTCCAATACTTTCTGAGATATTCACAAAAACTAATTTTACGTAAGGCGATTATATCTTTGAAATGATTGGATCGATTACACTCAGTTTAAGCTTGAAAGAATCATCTCAATGAACCGAACTGATGCTTATAATTTCATATTTTTTCAAGGAAGTCTTCTTCGAGAGCATTCGAAGAATTAGTTGTGTTAAAAATTCCGATTGTTTTCTATTTTTCCCTAAGAACACTAGTATTTTTGATTTTATCAATAGAAAATGGACGATTTTCCCTGAAAAATGAACCTACTATCATTCCATTTTGGCAGAATATTATCAAATCTACGAATAGTAGCCTTGTGCGCTGGAGACGGAGCTCCTGCTTGTTTAATGTAGCTTTTTTTTTGCATATAATGTCAAGATTCTCCACAAGTTATCTTACATACAATTCTCTGTACATGACTGCAATATCCTTGTGTAACTATAATAAAATTGATGATGATATTCAACGACGAGACTTATTATTAAAATAACTTTGGACCTTAACACTAACAAATCCTGTACTACAATTTATGGAGGTTTATCGGAGCTGCCACTTGGTTCACCACGTTTTCTGTTCTGTTTGGAAATTCGTTTCAATACATACTTTAATTTCTACTATGTCAGTAAGGAGAATATCTTGCGACTTTCAACAACCATATTTCCCTATTTTTCTAACACGAAATTATTCTCGTCATGAGAATAGAGTACACAAATAGCTGAATGTTCAATGAGAGTGCAACATGTCTTTGGACCCATATCAAAACACTTCAAGTGCATCAACGTTTGAATAATTACATGATTAGGAGCATTCATTCTTGTTAGTAGTGGAAAATTCCAATTATCGTCGCAATGAAATGCATTAAAGCTAATTGATGCTATAATCCAATCCTGGCAATGAATATCTCTCAAATTAATGTACAATGGACGCATATTGCATGTTGATCCTCATAATTTGACTTTTTTTTTAACATCACGACTTCTGGGAAATTTTAGTGCATTATTGTCCGTTGAATGAAAATATCTCATGACAATATCATTATCTTATTCTACCTCTTCACTACTGATTTTTCAATAATGAATTAAATTTCTAGCGAATTGTTTGTGTAATACTTACAATTGTGCAATAATCGGATAGAAACACAAAGCAATTGACAATTTATGATTAAATTGTCAATAGTTTTATTATATTCATATCTTCCTTTGAGGAGTGACTGATGACGAAAAGGAAATTCCTATTTCTCATCATCTTCTTTCCCTTGTCTTTATTATTGCAAAATTTACAATCTCAGCTTGGGACTTGAAATCGTGGATAATTGGGAAATATTCTAATGTGGATTGTCATTTCCAACAGTGCAATTTCAATTATCGATGTTCATGGAGAAGGGGGAGGGGCAAATCTCGCGTAAATTGAGCCATGAATTATGAATTAAGAATATCACGAGTCGCATAGAGTAATGCAATGTCATGGGATAAATAATGTTTCAATTGATTCGCTATAAACTCATTTGTAATATCATTTCCTGTCATTGTCAATTTCGGAGACTGTATTGACTTCTGTTCTTCTTGTGGTCCAATGAAAGGATGGGAAGTGAGGAGCGTGGTTCAATCGAGCACGGGAGCTTTGCGGCTATACATTCAATGTAGTTCATACGCTGGCAACACTTTTATCTCGAAAATGAGCTCCCCAGGAAAACTTGATTTATTCTGATTAATTCGAGGGTGTAGAATCCGAATTTGTTGGTTATCTTGTCCTCCGATTTGCCTTTCTAATTGTTATTAACAATTTAATTGTTTAAACCGTCATAGCGTATAAGCTAGTACTTCAAACAAAAGTTGTTCGTCTTTTCAAAATAAAGGGATTGGTTTTTTTTCCGTCACGATAACTTCATTTTTGACCGAGTTACGACTGAATAACCGTTCAAATAGACCGTTGATGAGATTTGACGCGCGAGCGAGATAGCGAGAAGAGTCTTAACGCGCCGTTGGAACGGTTATTCAGCCGTAACTCGGTCAAAAATAAAGTTATCGTGACGAAAAAAAAACCAATCTCTTTATTTTGAAAAGACGAACAACTTTTGTTTGAAGTATTTCTTTGTAAGCCCTGCAGCTTATACGCTATGACGGTTTAAACAATTGATTTGTTAATAACAATTAGAAAGGCAAATGGGAGGACGAGATAACCAACAAATTCGGATTCTACACCCTCGAATTAGTCAGAATCAATCAAGTTTTCCTGGGGAGCTCATTTTCGGGACAAAAGTGTTGCCAGCGTGAGAACTAATGGCGGAGCTAGGGAAAGGCTGGGTTGTGTCGTCAGGACTTGCCATCACTCAAATGCCGAATTAGCGAATTTTCCCGTAAGATAGATGATCATTCAAGTAAAGCGATTCTGAAAATTCCCACCTGCAATCCTCTGCTGGAATATTGAGTGAGGGTTTATTCACTTTCGTTGCAGAGACAAATCACACAATTCTCGTGAAAAAAGAAGAATTTGGGGATTGGGGAGAAACACATCCACCTATTTGCCAATCATTCACGCCAAACAGATAGTCTTTCTCATAGATTTGATTTTTTACCGAAAATATCTCTTGATATTTTCCTCTAAATCCAAAAAGACACACGGAATTTTTCACTTTTCGCTCATAGCAATTCTTTATCTAATCTTCTTCTCTTAAAAAAATGAAGTTTGAAATTCAAACTCTCTGACATATGAGAATTTTTGGATCCTTTTATCACTGTGAAAGAAAGTTAATGGTGGCTAGTTCCATTGAAATGGAAAAATCAATTTCTATTTCCAAGTTTCACGCTATATTCAACATAACGTAAAACAATTGCAAATTGAGTGAGAAATGAAATAGACATAGATCGCTACTGATAACTAATGGTTTCTCATAGTGGTAGAATATAAAAATAAACGTTGCTGAAAAATAAAAAAAGTTTATAATTTAAACTCTCTGAAATATGAAAATTTCGTTATCTTTCCATCACTGTAAGGAAGAGTTAATGGCGGCATAGATCGCTAATGATAATTGATAGATTCTCATATTGGTGAAAAATATACGTGGCTATGAAGAAGATGAAGGTAGAAACTGAACGTTCAAATAATGAGATAATTAGTATACAGAGAAACAAAATTTTATTATAAAAGCATTCGTATTTTAATTGAAGAAAAAAGAAGATTGATAATTATCAATAGTGATGCATAGTTGCAATACAAACTGAAATTTTTTCAATCAAATAACTCATTGATGGATATGTAAACATTTATCTTGAAGTAGTATATTCCTTATTGTTATGTTTGGCTACCAGATGGATGCCGCGTTTGGTTTCAGCGTATAATATAGTATATTCATTCTTGAAACAAGCAGTGAGATGATCAGCTTGATAAATCTCGAATGAATTCCAGATCATGAATGAAAATGAGTTCATTCCAGTCTGGATATATTCAATTCAAGTAGCGCATTATTACTTTTGATGAATAATCATTTAAAACTAATGATTTGTGATTTCTCTCAGTTTCAAGAAATTCCTTCCGTGCCTAGATAGCAAAACTTGCGGATACACTGCTATTTACCAGCAAGTCTAAATTTTCTTCTGCACCAAAATTGTCGATGATTTGCCGCTAGTTTGTCAACATAAAGACCACATATGTAGGCGATAACCTCTCAAGTTATCACGAAATTTAGCCCTAAATTTGCCGTGAAAATTTGAAGCTAGAATGCGGATGTCAATGTCAAGATCTATGAAAATGCTGTTAAGAACAGCGGTAAATTTGGAGCAGAGTAATAAATATTATTGTCACCCTTGAAAAAAAAATTCGTTAACATTAACTGTGCAGAGAGCAATTGTCGATGATTGTTCTGCAGATAAAATGAGCAGAATGAGCCGATTAAATCAGCGGCTAATTTGCGGATAGAATCTAAGTAAAACTAGCCGATAAAATCAGCAGCAGATTTGTGAATAAAATTGGCGTGGAATCGCCATTGAATCAGTATAGATGAATCCACGGAAGGAACGGGCTCATTCTTAAAAATGCAGGCATCGGCCTTTGACATCATAATTCCAGTCCAATCTCTGAATAAGATCCCCCAAAAGCCATAGAAATCTACTACTTCCTATTGTGTTTAATGTATCTTATACGGAGATTTGATTGTTATTGTACTTCTCGAGAAAACAGACGACTGGAATAGATAACAGACAAATCGAATTGTTTTCTTCACTTATTCACAATGTTTTATTTTTCAAGAATAACAAGTTACATTAGCCGGTACTCAATCAATGAAGACTTCTTTGTTGTTCTGCTCTGAGATGACTTTCCATGATAATGCGGGATTCCTGTTTAATTATTTAAGGTAGTACCGCCGGTACTCGATTGACCGTTCCGATATGGATAAAGAAAAAGGAAATGATAGAAAATGATGTGTGAAATATTTTAAACTCTTGAAAATGCAGCTTCGGAGCATGTAATAGTGATAATTAGTGAATAGCTATGGAAAATGTACTTTTTATAGTTTCTTTCCCTCTCTTACTCACTCGGAATACTATCTAGTGTGTAAATACTGCATGATTCAAACGAGATACTATAACCACTGACTAGGGCAGTATCGGCGGTACGACGTTAAGAATAGTTCTTCCGAGATAGAACAATCGGGCGTGCATTTGGATATCTAGGAGCATGTATTTCCTCACATCATCGCCACATCAATGAAATTGACTCCGTATTAATATATCGTCAAGTCTGTTAGAAAGTTCATGCCAAAATCGAGAGACTGGGTGAATCTCAAAAAGTTCAGATTGTAAAAATTTATCAATTCTCCCACGTACACGCCAGAAAAAATTCACGGTGCTCATCCATATTATTTATCATTTGCGCGAATCATCTTCGATGTAGACTCAAATACAAAGCGAGGAAAACTGATGATTGTCAGAAATTAGATATTGGTGTGATCTTTAGATGTTTTACATGATATAAAGATTCATAAGGTAAGGGCACTAGTACCTGCTCACTATCCGATTCGGTTCCCCAAAATTCGACGGTAAAAATATTTCTATTGATTAAAAATGTGCATATCATTTCCGAAATTATTATTAGATGTTTCTAGATATAGAATAATTGAAATTTCCAGTTATTTGATGGAATTGATTGATAATTTTGAAGTTTGAGAATAATTTTGCGCTTAGCCCAGTACCTGCTCACGAAAAAGTGAATGGAACTAGTAGTGGATCAGTACGTTACCCCAATACCTGATCTTGTTTTGATTTTTTGTTTTTTCATCCTTTTTGCGGCTTCTTCTCCTTGTTCCAATTCTTTCAGCCTCTTCTTCTCTTCCATTTGCTCTTTTTTGAATTTTTTTTTCATTTTCCTTCATTATTGTTTTTTCTTCGCAAGCAATTTTGGCCTTTTTTTGTGCAAGAAGCTGTCCTTCGTTTTCTTTTTTCTTCTTCTGATGGTATTTAATCCACTCTCCACTGCTTGCTACTGCAGGTAATAACGTTTCTATTGTGACAACACTTAATAAATTAATAATCAAAGTTTAATTATAAAAATTGCCATAATAAGTAATAACCTCCCATCGGGACAAAACACTGAGCAGGTACTAGTTACGTACATGAAAAATTGAAACTAGTACTAGATCACGATTTATTGAGAAATTAATAATATGAAAGTGATATTTACCTCATCTAATAACACAAATTAACTATCAAAGAATAATAAAAACAACATGAGTACACATTGGTTTCATTAAATAACGGTCAAATATGAAATTCGCGTAGAGTGTCACCTTCATTGATCGACTTAGCTCGATGCGACAACTGGTGAAAACTGCCAGAATGAACGACGGCCGTTTGGAAATTATTTAATGATTTTTCAATGAAGAGTATAGCATTTGGTAGTGTAATGAATTCAAATTCATGGATTATTCACTAATATTGTTAAAATTTTCCAATTGGCTTTTCTCCACACTATAATTATATAAATACGACAAATACCGAAAGTGAGCAGGTACTAGTGCTCTTACCTTATATGTCATGTTCTTCTATTCTTCCTCGACTCTCATGTTTCCCAAACAATTTGAACAATATACTGCATATCGCATCATGCTGGATGCAATTCCTCAGAATGAAGATCAATCATCAAAATAATACCTCCTCAATTTTTTAAATGAATGGAAATCTTCAGTAATAGAGAAGAGTGGGGAAAATGTGCCGGTAGGGTGAAATGGACTGGTGAACAAAAAGACCCACAGGAAGAGATGACACGGTTTGGAGTATTCACGTACGAAAAAAACGTATATAGGGTTTCTATGGAAAGTTTCTATAGAAACTTTCTATAGATAATCTTAAAGCTTTGCGTATATGATATTGGAATATTTTCTTATACGCCATGAATGTCGTGTTTTCCTATACGCAAGTTGAGTGTGTATAAGAATGATGTTTATACGGAGAGACTTTCGTGGGTTTCCACACGCAAATTGAGGGTGTATAATAATGATTCCTATATGAAGGGAATTTTATGGGTTTCTATACACGAATTGAGTGTGTATAAGACTTTTTTTTATACCTATGGAAATTCGTTGGTTTCTATAAGCGAATTAAGTGTGTATTTTTATATTCAACGGAGTTATGATGATCAATTTATGTTGTTCAGCTTTCGAATGGGAGCTATTTAATCGTGATGTTTTCCGATTTTTAAGAACTACTGATTTTAAGGAATGTCTGTATGTGTGTCTAAAACATAGATCAGGACAGTTCCATATCCGATATGATAACCATAGCGGTTTCTTGATCATGGTGAATATTTAGAGAAAAAATCGTGAATTGACGGTTCAATGACTTTACCGACAAATCACCGTACATTCACCGTCGGACGCAAGTCGATGTGCTGTGCATAATTAGTGCGTTTGTGCCAATTCGGCACCATGCAATGACGATGAGTCGACCATTTTTTTACCGTTATTTGACCGTGATTTTTCCGAAGATTGATGGTGACTTGCTGGTAAAACACGAGTGAGTTATCGGTAAGGTGAGAGTGAATAGTCGCCGAATCGCCAGTGGCAAATTTATTCATGTTTTCGAATTTCAATTTTTCAGTGTTCATAAAGTTCAAGAATTTCGTTCTTGATACAACCGCGTGGAGTGCAATTATTAATAATGAGCATATTAACTGAAACATATGTAGGAACAATTGCTAATTCCATATAAGGATGTAAAAATGGTGAATTCGAATAATTATTGGTGAATGCACGGTCTGTGATATTTGTAGCTTATGAGATACAGAATTAGATTTTTGGCGCTTATGAGATGCAGAATTCGATTTCGTAGCTTAGACGATACAGCATGTAATTTTTGTAGCGTATACAATGTTGATTTCAATGGTTCCAGCTTATGAGATACAAAATTTGATCTGTGTAGCACATAGAATACAGAATTCAATTTTCGTAGCATATAAAATAGAGAATTCCACTTTTGGCCATGTGTGGAATTCCACACGGTAGGCCAAATAAATTCTGGCCTACCGGTAGGCCAAATATATTCTGGCCTACCCGTAGGCCAGATAAGTTCTGGCCTACCGGTAGGCGAAATAAAATCTGGCCTACCGGTAGGCCCAATATATTCTGGCCTACTGGTAGGCCAAATAAGTTCTGGCCTACCGGTAGGCCAAGTAAATTCTGGCCTACTGGTAGGCCAGATAAATTCTGGCCTACCGGTAGGCCCAATAAGTTCTGGCCTACCGGTAGGCCAAATATATTCTGGCCTACCGGTAGGCCAAATATATTCTGGCCTACCGGTAGGCCAAATAAATTCTGGCCTTGTGGTAGGCCAAATAAATTCTGTCCCACCAAATGGCAAGGAATTTGGCACGAGATTCAATTTTTTCAGCTTATAAGATACAGAATTTGATTTGTGTAGCTCATAGAATACGGAATCATGACACCTCATAAGATACTGAATTTGCTTTTTGTGCCTGTTAACATCTAGAATTCGATTCTGTTAGCTGATGAGACGAATACATTCTATCTTATCAGTTGACCAAATAAGATCTGGCCTACCGGTAGGCCAAATAAGTTCTGGCCTACCGGCAGGCCAAATAAATTCTGGCCTACCGATAGGCCAAATGAATTCTGGTCTACCGGTAGGCCAAATAAGTTCTGGCCTACCGGCAGGCCAAATAAATTCGGGCCTACCGGTAGGCCAGATAAGTTCTGGCCTGCCGGTAGGCCGAATTTATTCTGGTCTACCAACTGGCAAGAAATTTGGCACAGGATTCAATTTTTGAAGCTTATAAAATACAGAATTTGATTTGTGGAGCTCATAGGATACAGAATTCGATTCTCGTAGCTTTTAAGACATGGAATGTAATATTTGTAGCTTATGAGATACAGGATTAAATTGCTGGCGCTTCTGAGATGCGGAATTAGATTTTCGTAGCTCATACGATACAGAATGTAATTTTTGTAGCATATACAATATTTATTTCAATTTTTTCAGCTTATAAGATACAAAATTTGACCTGTGTAGCTCATAGAACACAGAATTCCATTTTCGTAGCATACAAAATAGAGAATTCCATTTTTGTGGCCTGTAGAATACAGAATTCGATTATTACACCTCATAAGATACTGAATTTGCTCTTTGTGCCTCTTAACGTGTAGAATTCAATTTTGTTAGCTGATGAGACGAATACGCTCTATCCTATCAGTTGGCCTTATAAATTCTGGCCTACCGGTAGGCCAAATATATTCTGGCCTACCGGTAGGCCAAATGAATTCTGGCCTACCAAATGGCAAGAAATATGGCACAGGATTCAATTTTTCCAGCTTATAAGATACAGAATTTGATTTGTGTAGCTCATAGAATACAGAATTCGATTCTCGTAGCTCTTAAGACATGGAATGTAATATTTGTAACTTATGAGATACAGAATTCGATTTTTGGCGCTCATGAGATGTGCAATTAGATTTTCATAGCTCATATGATACAGGATGTAATTTTTGTAGTGTATGAAATATTTATTTCAATTTTTTCAGCTTATAAAATACAAAATTTCATCTGTGTAACTCATAGAATAAAGAATTCCATTTTCGTTGCATATAAAATAGAGAATTCCATTTTTGTGGCTTCTAGAATACAGGATTTGATTATTACATCTCATAAGATACTGAATTTGCTTTTTAAGCCACTTAACATCTAGAATTCGATTCTGTTAGCTGATGAGACGAATACATTCTATCCTATCAGCTGGCCAAATAAATTCTGGCCTACCGGTAGGCCAAATAAATTCTGGCCTACCGGTAGGCCAAATAAATTCTGGCCTACCGGTAGGCCAAATGAATTCTGGCCTACCGGTAGGCCAAATAAATTCTGGCCTACCGGTAGGCCAAATATATTCTGGCCTACCGGTAGGCCAAATAAGTTCTGGCCTACCGGTAGGCTGAATATATTCTGGCCTACTGGTAGGCCAAATGAATTCTGGCCTACCGGTAGGCCAAATAAATTCCGGCCTACCAGTAGGCCAAATAAATTCTGGCCTACCGGTAGGCCAAATCAATTCTGGCCTACCGGTAGGCCAAATAAATTCTGGCCTACCGGTAGGCCAAATAAGTTCTGGCTTACCGGTAGGCCAAATATATTCTGGCCTACTGGTAGGCCAAATGAATTCTGGCCTACCGGTAGGCCAAATAAATTCCGGCCTACCGGAAGGCCAAATAAGTTCTGGCCTACCGGTAGGCCAAATATATTCTGGCCTACCGGTAGGCCAAATACGTTCTGGCCTACTGGTAGGCCAGATAAATTCTTGCCATTTGGTAGGCCAAATAAATTCTGGCCTACCAAATGGCAAGAAATTTGGCACAGGATTCAATTTTTCCAGCTTATAAGATACAGAATTTGATTTGTGTAGCTCATAGAATACAGAATTCGATTCTCGTAGCTCTTAAGACATGGAATGTAATATTTGTAACTTATGAGATACAGTATTCGATTTTTGGCGCTCATGAGATGCGCAATTAGATTTTCATAGCTCATATGATACAGAATGTAATTTTTGTAGCGTATGAAATATTTATTTCAATTTTTTCAGCTTATAAGATACAAAATTTGATCTGTGTAACTCATAGAATAAAGAATTCCATTTTCGTAGCATATAAAATAGAGAATTCCATTTTTGTGGCTTCTAGAATACAGAATTTGATTATTACATCTCATAAAATACTGAATTTGCTTTTTAAGCCTGTTAACATCTAGAATTCGATTCTGTTAGCTGATGAGACGAATACATTCTATCCTATCAGCTGGCCAAATAAATTCTGGCCTACCGGTAGGCGAAATGAATTCTGGCCCACCGGTAGGCCAAATAAATTCTGGCCTACCGGTAGGCCAAATAAAATCTGGCCTACCGGTAGACCAAATATATTCTGGCCTACCGGTAGGCCAAATAAGTTCTGGCCTATCGGTAGGCCAAATAAGTTCTGGCCTACCAGTAGGCCAAATATATTCTGGCCTACCGGTAGGCCAAATAAGTTCTGGCCTACCGGTAGGCCAAATATATTCTGGCCTACCGGTAGGCCAAATAAGTTCTGGCCTACCGGTAGGCCAAATATATTCTGGCCTACCGGTAGGCCAAATAAATTCTGGCCTACCGGTAGGCCAAATAAGTTCTGGCCTACCGGTAGGCCAAATATATTCTTGCCTACCGGTAGGCCAAATATATTCTGGCCTACCGGTAGGCCAAATATGTTCTGGCCTACTGGTAGGCCAGATAAATTCTGGCCTACCGGTAGGCCAAATAAATTCTGGCCTACCAAATGGCAAGAAATTTGGCACAGGATTCAATTTTTCCAGCTTATAAGATACAGAATTTGATTTGTGTAGCTCATAGAATACAGAATTCGATTCTCGTAGCTCTTAAGACATGGAATGTAATATTTGTAACTTATGAGATACAGAATTTGATTTTTGGCGCTTATGAGATGCGCAATTAGATTTTTGTAGCTCATATGATACAGAATGTAGTTTTTGTAGCGTATAAAATATTTATTCCAATTTTTTCAGCTTATAAGATACAAAATTTGATCTGTGTAGCTCATAGAATAAAGAATTTCATTTTCGTTGCATATCCTATCAAGCGTTTTCTCGGAATAAAAAATTCAGAAAATGGAAAGACCCAAGTCCAAGATGTTACCTGACAAATGATAAAAAACAACGCCGTGTGAACGCCGTTCATGTTAATTATGCAATTTTTTAATTATGTTACTTTTTCATCCAAATTCCCAGTAACCCAAAGAACGTCAAAGCCATGAAGAATATTTTGGCATGATTTTTGAAGATATGCCTCTTTGACTTCAGAATCGAGCGCTTTTAATACTTACGGCATTGTGTTTCTAAGGTGAATACTCCATTCTACAGTGTTCCATTGTTCTACTTTGCCCCATTCTCCCCCTATTGAGGGGTTAGATCACTGTAAACGCGTGAAAAACAGGGTTTTTTGCAGGATTTTTTCTGAGGGGGAAAAAAAGGTAACAATGGGATAACATTTTATAGACTTATCGGGCATATATTGGACTTTACAAATCTAAAAATTCATAGCAAAATTCCAAAAAATTACGACATGATAGCTATTCCCCCGAAGCTCGTCAAATTCCCGGAGTTCCACTGCAAGCAGTGTAGCAGGTGCAAATGTCGAGCTAAAAAAAAATTGGCTCAATCTCAATGCCTATAGCTAGCGAAGTACGTGGCCGATTTTGAAAGTATTGATTTTTCAGTAATTGGCTGGCATTGAAATGAAAAACTAATAAAAAAAAAAAAATTGAAATGAAAACGTTCAATTTTTGATTTGAAAAAACGTCTTTTTTTCTTAATAAAAAAGGGGCAAATCAAAATTTCGAAAAAATCCCACGTACTTCGCTTCGAAATGTTATTTTGAAAATACTGTCAAAAATTCAACTCGAAAAAATGAAAATTGTTTGAGTGATGATGCTTGCAGTTTTGAAAAAACGTGTTTTGAGATGAACGCGTTTAAAGTTTTGACATGTGCTTTAAATATGAGGAAATGCTTGAAAAAAATTTCAAAATTTCATTAGAAAAAATGGGTATGAAATGATAAACTTTGTCTTTACACCTTCTCACGGGCTCAAACTATTTTTCGAGCCAAGAAAAAAAATTGATTTTTTGATAATTCTGCAGTGGTCTAACCCCTTGAATGGAATCTCTTCCTGGAATAATTGTTGGAAACCGTTCACTTCCCTGTTCAATTTAGCATGTGCACAACGCCAATTTTCCGGCGAATTTCATCGGAAATTTTTCTGATAAGTTTGATGTTAACTTCCCGGAAAGTTTCATCTGCAATTCTGCGGATTCCAACGGCAAATTGCCGGATGTTTTGTCTACAAAGGGTATAGCCGGGTTTGCATGGGTAATCTGCCCCTACGGCCTTTTTGATTCGCACTTGGGGGATCGATTTCACATCAGATAAAAATAATTCAGCTAAATTTTCAGCTCTCTATCTCAAACCATTTTCGAGATTTTCAAGAAAGCCTCTTTTTTCGATTTCATTCTTTGTTTCATAGTGAAATTCAGAATTCATGAATGGTGATTTTTTTGCCGATTCTTGGAAGTGAAAAGAATGAACAGAAATTTTTATTATGAATCTCCAATGGAGAGCCGATTTTTAAGAACAGAAAGAAAACTATCATAATTTTTTCTACCGTGTTATTTAAAATTGTCCACCGCGATTTTTTTCTGAAAACGTCTTATATACTCCTTCACACTCAGGAATTTTTTCTTTTTTCTTAAAGTGGTGGAACATTATAAAAGGAAATAAAATCTAATTTTTTTCCCAAAATCTTGCGGTTAAACGCATTGAAATTCCTATACTGCTAGAGAAATATATGAAAAAATTATTGTTCAACTGAAAATACGAAATCCACTGAAAAAAATATTATAAATAAAATTTGAGGAATGCATTACTTCAAAGGAAAAGAACATTAAAATTTTTCGAATCGACGTTAAAAATTTTCTTTTTCATGCAAAAATTCGTAGAAATGAGGAACTATAATTTTTCCGCACTATTGGCAATGATTTTATGTCGTTAAGGAATGCAAATGGAAATTCTTATTTGATAAGTTGTATTATATTATGTATTTTTGCTTCCGAATGGAAGCATTGTAAACGCGATTTTTTTCGATTTCGAGATTTCATCGGAATATGACTCAGAATGTTCCAAAACGCCGAGAAATGACATTTTAAAAAAATGTCTGTATGTATGTGTGTGTGTGTGTGTGTGTGCGTGTGTGTGTGACAGATATCAACCCATTGCTTTGGAATGTTAATACTTGGCGACCTGAAAATTTAACAGTAGTTTTCCTTCCTATGCAAATTGCTGTCAGCGAAATTTGAGCGAAGTCGGTTGAGTACTTTTCGAGGAAAATCAAAGTTTCGAAAAATCGTTTTTTCGATTTTTCTCCGCGAAAAATTGATTCCCATCCCCCACTCTCAGCGATGAAATTCATCTCATCAGAACTTACAATTTTCACACGGGGTAAATTTGGCTGCGATTTTTCGTTTGCGGATAATTTCAATTACAGTGTTTTTTATCCTGAATTTTGTAGACACGATAGTTCAAAAACTATTTGAGTAAGAGACTCCAAATTTCGTGGGTTTGTGCATCTAATGAACGAAAAGTTCGGTATTGAAATTGGGCGGAATCGCTCCAGTAGTTTCTGAGATATTGCACAAAAACCATTTTATGAAGAAAGGTTATATCTCGAAAACTACTGGAGCGATTTCGCCCAAGTTCAGCTTAAAAGATTCATCTGAATGAGCCCCACAAATGGTGAGAATATCAGATTTTTCAGGAGAAGTCTCTTATCAGAGTTTTCGATGAATTAGTTTTTTCAAAAATCACGGTTTTTCTTAGCTTTCTCACTAGGAACACTACTATTTTTTATTTCACCATTCGAAAGTAGACTATTTTTTCTACCAAATGAGTACATTTCTTCTGACGACAATCAGAAAGAATAGGAATCCTATTTGGAACCTGAATTTCAATTTTTTCCAGATTTGTGGTAGGGTCTTCCATTGATGATTGAGAAATTGATTTTTTTTTTTTTTTTTAAATGAATAAATAAAGTTCACCAAAGATCGAACCATCATTGAATTTGTCCTCATAAGTACATATTTGTTGAAAAGATCATGTTTCGTTACTGCATTTCGAATAACGAAAAATATAAATAGTAATTTCATGAATATACTATATCAAATTTCATTCGGAAGCATTTTGCCAATCGAATTGGCAAAATATTAAATGTCGCATAAGGAGTGGGGTTTGCAAATAACGCACAGGATATAACGCCTCTGCTTGTTAACAATACGTATCATCAATTATTCACATTCAATGAAATGATTTCACATTACATATATAATATAGATATTATAGATATCATATATAAGGGAGGGCTGGGCAAAATGACATAGCATCTTTTGAAATGCGTTGTTGCGAATTTTTCTTTCCCAATTTGACTGATTTCGAGGAGAATATAGCAATTCTACATTGTGTTCCCTGATATCATTGTTCCTGGGTGCCCATGGGTAAAATGACATAGTAGCAAGTGGGGTAAAATGGACATTGCAATAGAATAGCTCGGGATAAAATTTTTTCAATGACTCCATTGGTAAATTGAATGAATTTTAGCTGGAAAACAAGTGTTGGGATCCATTTCTTCGGAATATTTTAACAATTGGGCTATATTAGCCAAGATTTGAAGGTAGAAATCCCTTCCATTACATGACAAATTTTAATTTTCATGAATATCTCCGGTTCTATTTGTTGTAGTCAGGTCTTATGTAGTTTGGAATTTCTTTCAAACCTTTTTTTTTATCTGCAAAAAATAGCCTATGAGTAATAAAAATTACTCATAGGCTATTTTCTGCAGATAAGTTTTTATGCTATATTTGAAACCTCGGTTGTGTCTTCCGCAAACTCCATAAATCTGTGGTAAATGAGCTCACCTTTCATTTGCGATCAGCCCCAGGTCGATGTAACCAATGAAACCGGAGATATCCGAAAAAACGGAATTTTTTAGAAGCAAAAAATATTCCACCTTCAAATCTTGATAGAAAAGATGGCATTCTCAAAAATTCCGGAAAATGAATACTGGCACATGATTTCTATCAGAAATTTCCTTCGCTTTCCAACGGGATTATTAGAAAAAACTTATCGCGAATATTTTCACGGTATTCGAGCCATTTTCATAAGATAGAACATCAAAGCTGTATCCGTTTTTCCTTTTATGTCTTTTCCACCCGACTCTCCTTCATTCGAAAATAGTGAGAAAACATGAATTAAAATCATATAGAAAAGAAATTATGCAGCTGCTGCAAACATTTTTCAATCTTATCATTTTGCTCCCCAAAATTTGGGTATGTCATTTTGCCCGCCCTATATCATATTGCCCGGCGTTAATATCTATATTATATATGTAATGTGAAATCATCCCATTGAATGTGAATAATTGATGATACGTATTGTTAAAAATAAATAATATAATATAACTTATCAAATAAGAATTTTCATTTGCATTCCTTAATGGCATAAAATCATTGCCAATAGTGCAGAAAAATTATAGTTTCTCATTTCTACGAATTTTTGCATGAAAAGAAAATTTTTAAAGTCCATTCGAAAAATTTTAATGGTCTTTTCCTTTGAAATAATGCATTCCTTAATTTTTAAAATATTTTTTTCAGTGAATTTTGTATTTTCAGTTGAAAAATAATTTTTTTATATATTTCTCTAGCAGTATAGGAATTTCAATGTGTTTGAACGCCAGATTTTGGGAAAAAATTAGTTTTTATTTTTTTTTATAATGTTCCACCACTGTAAAAAAATAAAAAAATTCCTGAGTGTGAAGGAATACATAAGACATTTTCTGAAAAATCACGGTGGACACTTTCAAATAACATGGTAAAAAAAATTATTATAGTTTTCTTTCTGTTCTTAAAAATCGGCTTTCCATCGGACATTCATAATAAAAATTTTTGTTCATTCTTCCGGCTCCCAAGAATCGGCGAAGAAATCACCATCCATTAATTCTGAATTTTACTATAAAACAAAGAAGAAAATCGAAAAAAGAGGTTTTCTTGAAAATCTCGAGAATGGTCTGAGATAGAGAGCTGAAAAATTAGCTGAATTATTTTTATTCAATGTCAAATCGACCCCCCAATCGTGAATCAAAAAGGCCGTGGGGGCAGATTACCCATGAACCCGGCTATAGCTTTTCAATGAAAAAAGTAACCGACATTTTTCCGGTATATTTAAGGTGGAATCTTGGAGATAGTTTTGATGATAAATTGCTGATGAATTTGGTCAGGAGTTTTGGTAATAGATGTTGCCATTAAATAACCTCAAGATTCGGGATAATTTTGCTGATAACTGTGATGTTTGATATTTTTATGATATCTCAGTTGCGGCAATATTGTCCGCAATTTGGTCGACAATTGTGCAGCAACATTTCGGATCTCATGTCAACAATTGTTCGACAATATGCCGGTACTTTGTTTTATGGGTGGAAAAAAAAACATTTTTTCCCTCAGTATATTGATCAAACCATAACGAATTGATTGAAATTGGAAATTTCCAATCTTTTTATTCCTTGATTCCAAGACAAATTTCTCGATGAAATACATTTTTTCTCTGAATAGAGCATTCATTTTTATTTGTGGTGAAAAGTTACAATCACCACTGCAATAAAATACGTCAAAGCCAGTTGGTACTATGATCCAATCCTACTACTGAATATGTCTAAAATCAACGTACAATGTACGCATACTGCATGGTGATTCTAATCATCTGACTTCTTTCTCAACATAACGATTTTTGAGGAATTTCAAGAGAATTAGCTTCAGGGGAACGAGAATATAGGACAATACAAGATTAGTTCAAGGATAGCCTTAAGCAGAATATTAATTATTTTAATCCTTAACTGCAGAAATTGCCAACAATTTTGGTGACATTCATGTCACCATTCGAGGATTGTCACATGCCAGCCTCATGATCTTCTATGGGTTTCGATTTCCAGAATTTCGCGTCAAATTCGAGGCTTCTAGGCATTGTTGGATAACGTGAAACAATTGTAAATTGAGTAAAAAAAGGAATGGACGTAGATCACAACTGATAACTTATGGATTTTCAAATTCGTGGGAAATAACAATACACGTGGCTGCAAAAAAAATGAAGGTTAAAATTCGAACCGTCTGACATATGAACTTTTTTGTTATCCTTTCATCACTGTAGGAAAAAGTTAATGGTAGTTAGTTTCGTAGGAATTTTCCAGGAATTTTTATTTCCACGTTTTGTGCCATATTCAATGCTTTTAGTCACCGTTGGATAACGTGAAACAATCGTAAATTGCGTAAAAAATTGAATGGACGTAGATCAACTACTGATAACCAATGGATTCTCATATTGGTGGAAAATAAAAATACACGTGGCTGCGAAAAAATTGAAGTTGAAATTTAAACGTTCAACATATGAGAACTTTCTGTAATTAACAAGTTACACTCTGCCAAACATAATAATATTTTTCCAATATTTTTCTATTCTTTGATGAAGGAATTGATGTGTTTTGATGGGTCTGGGATCGGTCACAAGATTTTAAGGCTAACCGATAGAATCCTATTTAATCGTTTTTCAAAATTGACAACGATTATTTATGGAAGTTACAAACCAAATGAACTAAGAAGGAAGAGTAATAGTGCAAATTGAGATTATCACCACGTTTTGCATAACCCAGGGCCAAGGCGAGGTCGTAGTGGTGCACAGGCCTCAGACAAGAGTCTATCACCATTCATCTCATCAACGACACTCGGGATTTTTATGGAAGACTTCACTGACTTGAAATCCGCCCGCCTCCATTGGGCATGGAAAATTTATTTCATATTATCACGAAAATAAGTACTTTATGCACCATGTGCTTTTAAAATGTACTCTTTTCATTTTTGTCAATAACTTGTATACATTGCATGGAACAATATTAAGCTGAATTTATAACATGCTCATTGGGACGAGAAGAAGGAAGAGAAAAAAACCTCAATAAATTGAATACGAAAATTGAAAACTCCGAGAACACTCATCCTGCATTGGACTCTCAGAAAAAATTACACTCAGTGGGAGCAACGAACTTGTAACACAAAATACACAGTTTTGATGTACTACTGTAGACAACCAAAATTATACTGGCCAAGAGAAGGCTCATGTGGTTGATTTACCAAATTTACCAGTACTCTAAGAGCATTAGGCTCCATTTTTGTTTTGCTCCTCTCACCAACTGTCTTTGTCAAAAGATGCTCTTATCAAGATATTGCCGTAGAAATAATTCTGTTCCACTAGTGAATTAACAGAATTTGAAAAAATGTAAATATTTTATTCACTTAAAATTTTGACAATTACCCATTTTATTCGGTCAATGAAGCAGCAATAGGCTTCTCTTGCTGTACCTCTTCAGTACTGAGTTATTCGACTACATAATTGTTTTTACAATATTCATGACTCATATTCAGATGAAAATTATCATTCATATTAAAAACCGGGTAATTTTTCGTATTCCTTCATCATTGTGAAAAAAATTTAATGGTGGCTGCTTTCGTGGGAGTTTTCTATCAATTTCGATTTCCAAGTTTCATGTCATATTCGAGGCTTTGAGACACTAATGAATAACGTGGAACTATTGCAAATTGACTCAAAAAAAGTGGACACAGATTGCTACTGATAACGAATGCCTTTGCATGTTGCTAAAAAAATAAAAGTACACGTGGCTGAAAAAAAAAATAAAGTTCGAAATTTGAACTCTCTGACATATGAGAATTATTTTATCCTTCCATCGCTGTAAAAAAAAAGTTAATAGTGACTAGTTTCATGGAAATTTCTCATCAATTCCGATTCCCAAGGTTTGTTCTATTTTCGAAGCGTTTAGGCAGTGCTGAATAACGTAGAACAATTCCAAACTGAGTGAAAAATGAAATGGCCATAGATCACTGCTGATAACTTATGGATTTTCACATTGATGAGAGGTGAAGGAAATACACGTGGCAGTGTAAAAAATCAAAGTTGAAATTTGAACCTTTCGACATATGAAAATTTCTTTATCCATACATCAGGGCAAAAAAATTGATGCCGACTAGTTTCATGCAAATTTCCGACCAATTTCTATTTCCAAGGTTCGTGTCATATCCGAGGCTTTTAGGCACCGTTAAATAACATAACATGTCAGTATTAGAGTGATACTTCGTATTGAGTAGACGTTCAACAGAAAGAAATTCTTCAGAGTATGACAAAAATGGCGTTAATCGAGTGGCTGTTATTTCTTCTCATGATCGCTAAAACAGAAGGAGAGAGACCGATTAATTATTCCGTTGGGGAGGAAATAATGGTTTGTTATTGAATTTGACTTAAGTTTGATCAACAACCATAGTAATTGTTCAATATAAACATTAATTCGTTTTTCGCATTCCAGAAAACAATACTAAAGAAATGCTATGGAGAAAACAGTTCTCCCAATTCGGTCGTTATCTTTGAAGATTTCAATGAAGTTATCGATGGAGTATCGACTATTCAGGTCAATGAATTCCTTGATGTAAAGGACTACGAGGAACATGGATCATTAAAATTCAAAGCAAGTAGTGTAGTATTGAGGAGTGAACGACCAGAAAAATTATCATCACATCTGCAACTGTTGAGGAGAACCAAGTTGTGGGACAACTTGATTCCATTCTTCATTATTGACTGGAACGCTGCCTCATGTACGAATTCGAGAATCTTCCTGAGTGCAATGTGGAGAATGGAGATTCTTAATTCGATATACATTTGTCCTAATTCCATCAATAAGACCCCAGAAATATACACATTGAATCCAATTACGAATTATGCACCGTATCCCTGGACAAGAGTTGCTGAAATAGATGATATGGATGTCTTTCGTCAAAATTTCGATGCAAGTGAGTAGTTCATTATTTTTCAATTATAAGAGGGAACGTTTGAATATTCTACTAAAAAATGAAATACCTCAATCTGATGCGTCAATATGGAAAAATTAATCGTATTTTGAAAGGAAAATTTGATATAAATCAGAAATACTAAAATTTATGATGACGTTCTATTTCCAGATATTTCCTGCACACATTTAACTTACGATAAAACCAAAGTTTTGAATGGATATGATATCGTAGCTGTAGATTGGAGGCTTTCAGGACACACTTGGGTGGCTGGACAAAATTATTTCGAAGAGTATGCGAGATACACGTCTTCAAGTTCTATGGCCCTGCGAACTATCATTATGGCCTTGAATGCAAGTGGCAAGATTGAAGTTGAAATAGGAATACAGTCCATAAAGCGTAGCCTCGAAGGCTCTGCAGACATCCTGTGTAACACATTTACCCTTGACTCGTTCCCGGACCATCCATATCTATTCCCTCTTGAAAGTACTAAATTAGTTGCAGTAGTGAAATTGAAAGCAGAAGTATCGACTTTAGAGAAGATTCGCCACCTATGGAGCACTTCTGTCTTGATGGTAGCAGCTTTCGCCTTGGCTGTTTTATTCTTAATCCTCATGATAAAGAGATGCAGTTTCGGCTTAGCACTATTAGATTTGACAAGATTTTTGACATACGTATCAATCCAAACTGATAATAGATATCAATCATTCAGAATTTATTTCTCGACCATGCTTATCTTCATAGTCATCAGTAATGGAGTTTTCCAGGGAAAAATCGCCGCATTTCTCACTACACGAGAAAAAGGCAGTGCTGCTGAATCCGTCGATGAATTATCAAAATCGGGATATCAAATGTATACTACTACGGCACTGTTGAAGTACGCAAGGTACAGTTGTCCAAGATGTGATTTCAAAGAAGTATCATCTTTAAATGTGTGTGTAGAATTGGTGTTGAATAATACTATAAATGCATGCATAATGTTGAACGAAGATTATGAATCAAAATTCATTCTATTACCTTTAGACCGTGTTAGGAAACCATTGGCTTCAAGCTTGGGGAATTTCAACTGTCGCAAACACTGGCCATTACGCGGTCGCTTCAATGACATGATGATGAGAGTTGTAGAATCTGGATTACCTGATTTTTGGAATATGAAACGCACTAGAATCCCAAAGGCCAAACGTCAAAGCATGGAAGCTGAATGGTCTTCAGCGCAGTATCGACCTGTCGCACTCATGAAATTGGACTTTGCTTTCAAATTATTGGCAGCAGGTTTATCTCTTGCCACCATCGTTTTCTTCCTGGAATTATGTTGGGCCAGATATGTGAATCCGTAGAGAATGTTAAAGAAAATCCACAGGAAATCTCCAAATCAATTTATGAATGATTTGGAAACAAGTAGCATTGAAAGAATGAATCAATAGACTTGGAGTTTCTGATTTCATTGACTCGATTGTATTTCTATAGCACTTAAAATGGTCTTTAATGTTGGTTTCTCTTGCATTTACTATTGAGATCCTCCACAAGTTATCCCACATACAATTATTGGTATATAAATGGAATGTCCTTGTATAATTATAATAAAGTAGATGATCATAGTTAACAACAAGACTTATTATTAAAATTACTTTGGACCTTAACACTAGCAAACTCAATACTCCAATTCATGAAGATTCATCGAAGCTGCCACTTGGTTCATCAGGTTTCGTGTTCTGTCTTGAAATTCATTCCAATACTTTAATGTCCACCACATTGATAAGTAAAATATCATAAGCATCTGCATTTCTCAGCTGTCATATACTCATATTGAAGTATAGAAATAGTTGAATGTTTGGTGGGAGCACAGCATGGTTTTGGAACCATATCAGGAAGCTCCAAGTGCATTAATATTCGAATATTTACATGATTAGTAGCATTCATTCTTATTGGTAGTGTGAAGTTCCAATCGTCATTAATGTCAATGAATATTTCTGAAATTAACATCCGATGTACGCATATTGTATGGTGCTCCTGGATCATTTGACTTCTTGTTTACCATAACGATTTTTGAGAATTCCAAGTGGATTATTGCCAGTATAACGAGGATATCCTAGGATATCTCGAGGATAACTCTTGTTTTTGAAAACATTCTTCAAAAGTAACTCATGTCGGAATAAGTTCATCAATAACCTCAAGCGGACAGATTTCGTATTAAGTGAGGAGAGATTATTATCTGTCGATAACTCGTCTCTCAGCATAAATTTTTCGATAATTACGGCTGATGCCGGGACTAGTTCACCAATAAGCTCAATTAACAAAGTTTATCATCTGTTGATAACTCTCGCTCTGTCATTAACTCAGGCCTTCAACGCATTCTTCGATAAATACAACAATTTCCATGATAACTTATCCACAGAGACATTTCAGTTGTAAAGGGATAAAAGACACTTGATCGATTTTTTTACCCATCTTTCTTGGAGAATATCTCGCAAACTAAGCAAGATAATGCAATTTTGCGCGAATCTTTTGTTGTAGCAAATTTCAGAGCAACAAAAAAGGATTGTGGCAATATCGCTTCATCTCGTTTGGTTGCCGAGACATTCTCGAATAATTGACAGAGAAAAATCAATCTATCTCTTCACAATAGAGGTGATTTTTCCGGATTTTTTTGGAAATCTGAGGGTTTTACTCATAAAAATTATTGAGACTTAGAATCAGAAAATATCAATTAATTATTACACTGATGAATTTTTTATACATCAAGTTTAAAAAAATATATTTAAAAAAACGCATACAATAAAATATTATAAAATGAAAAATTCTCAATCTTAAATGGGCTTTATACAAAAAATTAGTAATGGATTTTTGTTAAAAAAAAAAAAAAGAAACAAATAATCCTGAGTACACTGAGAGCATTTAAATATTTAAACAAATATATTTTGCAGTATCAATCAATTAAAACTGTCAAAATAATTTCTTCTCTCTTCGCAAATTCAATTAATCAATTTTCCAATAAATTCTGATTTATTTTGTTACTAAAATTGCTTAAAATTCACTTAGATTTTATTAATAATATAAAAAAAATTGAGAATTCAAAATATCGAGACAATTTGAGTAAAACTCATTTAAAAGTCAATTTTAAAAACTGATCTCTTTGTGAAAAAAAACGAAATTATTCAGACATTCTCTGAAATATTATCAACGAGATATAATTCAATTCTTTTCTAATCAAAAATTATTTTTTCCATTAATTTCTGAGTTTCCTGCATATTCTTGTGTCTTTTTCATAAAATCTTATACAATTTATTCGTTAATTATTTAAGATCCTGATTAAAATTCTAATTAATTGTATTTCCTATGTTTTTTATCATGATTTCATTTAATAAAGGAATATTTGTAGATATGTAAGTTTTATTAACGCTTTGCGTTATCGTAGTATAAATTGCGCATTTCAATCTGATTTTTTTAAATATCATTCATTATTTATTATTCATCCATTAATTTAGAAATGAAATTGAAAAGAAAAAAATGAAAATTTCGCATCAATTTTTTTGGGAATATCTCAGAAACTAAGCGAGATAGTGAAATTTTCATTTAAACCTGTTTTGTAGCTCTTAAAATTCTCCACAAAACGGTTGCCGCAAAAAATTTTCTATCTCGCTTAATTTCCGAGACATTTAAAAGAAAAACTCTCAACTTATTTTCTCTTCTCATTTCATTTTCTAATTCTTGAATGATATCAATGTGTGGACGGTCCCAGATTTTAAATAAAAATGAAAATTAATCCACTAATTTGCAAGTAGCACTTTTGGCACAAATATTTATCACGATAAGACTGTTTACAATTTCCTTTCTTTTTTAATGATTTAAAATTTCTTATATTAATTATTGATCTATTTTAAAAAAAAATTGGCTCTTTTAATTCTCTTGAATTATAAGAATATATATATCGCAATTTGAAGACACGTAATTGTGCGATGTTTTCAATATTTTTTTAGTGCAGATTAGATTAATTCTATTCATTATAAAATTGAGTTCATTTAGTTATTTTTCATATTTTTTTAGGATTTTGATATTTTTTCAATTTTTCTTTCACTTAATTGCTCCACACAACAAATCTGTTTTCTGGGAAATTCTCGCGGAATCCAAGAGAAATAGCGAAATTTTGACAGAAATCTTTTTTTTTGCGCTTGAAATTTCCTGCAAAGGAGTTCAATACCAAAATTGACGTATCTCGCTTAGTTTCCGAGATATTTCAATAATGATCTTGTAAAATGACGAAACTCAATTTCATCTCGAAATGTTTTGCTGTCTTTTCTTAGAAATATGTCAAAATCCGTGAGAAATACCAAAATTCTCATAAAGTTCTTTTTTGTAGGCCAGACTTTTCTTTTTCGAAGAAGCTTTCTGCCAAAATTTCCGTATCTCCCTTCGCATCAAAGATATTCTCCAATAACCATTTTCAGCTGATAAACCTTGAAAATAAACCCCTACACCTTCGCCCCCCCCCCCCCCCAAATATCTCCAAAACCATCAGATTTATCAAAAAATCTCAAGAAACCTTTTTCATGCAGAATCAAATTCCCGTGAAAAAAGGTCTCTTCCAAAATTTCCCTAAACCCAACGGTTTCCGAGATATTCTGCAAGAACTCCCATCACAGCCCAAAATGATCATTCACTCTATTTTTTTGATGCAATAAAATTTTTAATAAATATTTCGGAAACTAACCGAGATAGAGTGATTTTGCCTAAGCCCTCCTTTTTTTTCTAGATAATTCCAGGAATTACAATAAAGAATCTTGCTTAATTTCCGAGATATTCTCAAAGAATCCGAGAAAAATCAATTCATCTCGTTTTATCTCTTCGCTATTAAATTGATTTTCCAGGATTTTCAGCCAGATTTATCAAACAGTCCCTAGAGACTTCTTTTCCCCCCCAATCACAGCCCAAAAAACCTCCTCACCCCTCCTCCCGCACCCACCCCTCTCCACCAACCTCCAGAAACCTCCACAGAGTCAGTAAAAAATGTATTACAAGACATAAAACCTCCAGAAAATCCTTGCCTCAAAGATCATCATCTCCAATCATATGAAACGCGTTATTTTCCATAATATCACAGTGCACCTTTCTCAGCTTCTCCACCTTCTTCCCAGCATCCTTCATCCTCTCTTTCCCTTCAGACTCTTCTTCACCCACAACAATTCTGCCTCCATCCCTCATCAAATAACTCCAGCTTCTCATCTTCCCCTCCTCTCGCCTCTTTCCCACGTGATCCTTGACAATCAGCTCATCTATCATGCTCTGCAGCGACACCGACATGAGTATCGCCTGCTCCGAAGTAACTGTAATCCACTGCAGCTGATTTTTCCCAATCAGATACTCGAATGACAGCTCCAACGTATAGTCATTACCAAAGGTTTTATCAATACCATTGTGCAGTGTCGTTATCCTCCAGCAGCGCATCCGTGTGACCTTGAAAAATGCAACGTCAAAAATTATTATTTATAATTTGAGGGGAAAGTGGATTTTTTAGTTTTTTTTGTTGAAATTTTGGATTTTTTAGGGGAAATGGAGAAAATTAATGATTTTTCAAGGGTTTTTTTTAAATTTTGGATTTTTTAGGGAAAATGGAGAAAATTGATGATTTTTCAAGGGTTTTTTTTTTTTTATTTTTTAGAGGTAATGGAGAAAATTGATGATTTCTCAAGGGTTTTTTTGAAATTTTGGATTTTTTAGGGGAAATGGAGAAAATTGATGATTTTTCGAGGATTTTTTTTTGAAATTTTTGATTTTTCATGAGAAATGGAGAAAATTGATGATTTTTCAAGGTTTTTTTCTAAATTTTTGATTTTTTAGGAGAAATGGAGAAAATTGATGATTTTTCAAGTTTTTTTTTTTGAAATTTTGGATTTTTTATGGGAAATGGAGAAAATTGATGATTTTTCAAGTTTTTTTTTGAAATTTTGGATTTTTTATGGGAAATGGAGAAAATTGATGATTTTTCAAGTTTTTTTTTGAAATTTTGGATTTTTTATGGGAAATGGAGAAAATTGATGATTTTTCAAGGTTTTTTTTGAAATTTTGGATTTTTTATGAGAAATGGAGAAAATTGATGATTTTTCAAGTGTTTTTTTTTAATTTTGGATTTTGTATGGGAAATGGAGAAAATTGATGATTTTTCAAGGTTTTTTTTAAAATTTTTGTTTTTTTTAGGAGGAATGGAGAAAATTGATGATTTTTCAAGTGTTTTTTTGAAATTTTGGATTTTGTATGGGAAATGAAGAAAATTGATGATTTTTCAAGTTTTTTTTTAAATTTTGGTTTTTTTTAGGAGGAATGGAGAAAATTGATGATTTTTCAAGGTTTTTTTTTAAATTTTGGATTTTTTATGGGAAATGGAGAAAATTGATGATTTTTCAAGGTTTTTTTTTAAATTTTGGATTTTTTATGGGAAATGGAGAAAATTGATGATTTTTCAAGGTTTTTTTTGAAATTTTGGATTTTTTAGAGGAAATGGAGAAAATTGATGATTTTTCAAGGTTTTTTTTTGAAATTTTGGATTTTTTATGGGAAATAGAGAAAATTGATGATTTTTCAAGGTTTTTTTTTGAAATTTTGGATTTTTTATGGGAAATAGAGAAAATTGATGATTTTTCAAGGTTTTTTTTTTAAATTTTGGATTTTTTATGGAAAATGGAGAAAATTGATGATTTTTCAAGTTTTTTTTTTAATTTTGGATTTTTTAAGAGAAATGGAGAAAATTGATGATTTTTCAGAGGTTTTTTTGAAATTTTGGATTTTTTATGGGAAATGGAGAAAATTGATGATTTTTCAAGTTTTTTTTTTGAAATTTTGGATTTTTCATGGGAAATGGAGAAAATTGATGATTTTTAAAGTTTTTTTTTTGAAATTTTGGATTTTTTATGGGAAATGGAGAAAATTGATGATTTTTCAAGGGTTTTTTTTAAATTTTGGATTTTTTAGGGGAAATGGAGAAAATTGATGATTTTTCAAGGTTTTTTTTTAAATTTTGGATTTTTCAGGGGAAATGGAGAAAATTGATGATTTTTCAAGGTTTTTTTTTAAATTTTTGATTTCTTAGGAGAAATGGAGAAAATTGATGATTTTTCAAGGTTTTTTTTTGAAATTTTGGATTTTTTATGGGAAATAGAGAAAATTGATGATTTTTCAAGGTTTTTTTTTTAAATTTTGGATTTTTTATGGAAAATGGAGAAAATTGATGATTTTTCAAGTTTTTTTTTTAATTTTGGATTTTTTAAGAGAAATGGAGAAAATTGATGATTTTTCAGAGGTTTTTTTGAAATTTTGGATTTTTTATGGGAAATGGAAAAAATTGATGATTTTTCAAGTTTTTTTTTTGAAATTTTGGATTTTTCATGGGAAATGGAGAAAATTGATGATTTTTAAAGTTTTTTTTTTGAAATTTTGGATTTTTTATGGGAAATGGAGAAAATTGATGATTTTTCAAGGTTTTTTTTTAAATTTTGGATTTTTTATGGGAAATGGAGAAAGGTGACGATTTTTCAAGGTTTTTTTTTAATTTTTGATTTTTTAGGGGAAATGGAGAAAATTGATGATTTTTCAAGGGTTTTTTTTTTATTTTTGATTTTTTAGGGAAAATGGAGAAAATTGATGATTCTATGGGAAATTTTTTTATTTTTTTTTCCTTTTATTTTGGAAAAAATGAATTTTGTAAAATTTCATGGATTTTAATTTTTTTTTGAAGATTTCTATATTTTTCTTTTTTTTCAGGATAAAAAATTGAATTCTCTTAAATTTTCATTATTTTTCGAATTTTCCACTTTTTCTCTCACTGCCAAACTAAATTAATTTGTCAAAATTTGCTTCTATTATCCAATTTTTTCAATTTTCATCACATCCTCAAAAATCCAAAAATATCATTTTCTCCAAAATTTCCCAAATTTTTAATTTTCTCCGAAAATTCAAAAAATCAAAAGACTCCAAAAAATTCATAGTTTCCAAAAGAAAACTCAATTTCTCCATATTTTTTAATTAATTCTCAATGAATTTCCCTAAATTTCCTCTATTTACCTTGAATATAGCCTCGTGCTCATCAGCATCAATGATCCTGAGATTGAGCTCATTGTTGCCAATGGCAACGATGACTTTAGTTCCTGGCTTCGGATAGTCACAGTAACACGGTGAAAACTGAATGAATCCATAATATTTGCACTTTCTCGCAATTTCCAGGTACTCCAGCATGTTTCCCCCATTCTTACAGGACTCGAGGGGTTCCTGCAGTTCTTCAGGTACCAAAATCCAGCCTCTGCCTATTTCTGCAGAGGTCTGATGATACAGCAGACTCAATGCAACTGAGTTCTCCATGAGAATCAGATCATTAGCAGAATTCCAGTAATTTTTGCCTATTATCAGCTTGATTCCTTGATAATTAAGGTTCAACTGGGTCAGAATAGGTGATTCGAAGTCCTGGAGCTTTCGTACTATATTGGTGGTGTCGTCACCATCAATTGTGATGAAAAGTGCGAAATAATTGTCATATTCCTCCGGTAAATTCAGGTGTCTGCAGACTTTTTTTAGGACTCGAGAGCTGTTTTCGGAGGTTGAGGCCTTCAAGGATATGGCTGGACCGTTCTGCAGGTGGATTTCGAGGTCCTCGAGGATGTTTAGACGCTCTGAGGTCTCCTGCTGGGCATTTAGGAGGAAGGAATTGAGGAGGGGACAACTGTTGAGGACCGAACTCTGACCGAGACTCTGGATGTACTTCTCTAAGCAGAGTCGACGCTCTTCTTGTTGGGTTAGAGTCAAGGGAAACAGCTTCTTTGGGGGGAATTGGGGGAGGGGATGGAGGGACTCTTTGGTCAGGTGCTCGTGGAGATGGTGCAACTGGCGATAACGAACTGTACAGTGGAAGAGACCGTTTATGTGGATGTTGTAACCCTGGAAAAATATTCGGTTTTAGTGGGTTTTTTAATAAAAATTTGAAATTCTTGGAGATTTAGCGAGATAGGGGGATTTTTCAAGAGACCTTTTTTGTAGAGATTTTTGAGGGCTACAAAAAAGATATCTATGAAAATTTCGATAGGTTCCTTAGTTTTTGAGGTATTTCATAAAAAGTGCTCAGAAAATTGAAATTTCTAATTTTATAATGTATGAAAATTTAAGTTTTTTGGGGATATCGAGGAAATTAAGCGAGATAAGTGAATTTTTGGAGAGATTTCCTTTGTAAAAGAGATGAGAGAGCTACAATAAAGGTCGTCATATCACAAAAAGTTTGATATCTCGCTTAATTTTTGAGATTTTTTAAAACAATTTTAGAAAAAATTGAAGTTTCTAATTTAATAATAAATGAAAATTCAATTTTTTAAAAAATATTCTAGAAATGAAGCGAGATAGGGGAATTCTTGTAGATACTTTTTCATCGTACAGAAGAGAGAAATCAAGAGCTACAAAAAAGATTATTACGAAAATTTGCATATCTCTCCTAATTTCCAAAAAAAATCGCAAAAACTGTCGAAAAAATCAGTTTTTCCAAAATATCTCGAAATCCATAGGAAAAATCAAAATTTTGCTAGAAACCTTTTTTGTAACCCACAATCTCCTCTACAAAAAGTGTCTCTACAAAAATTTGCCTATCTCCTTTATTTTCCGAAATATCTTACCATCAACAAATTTTTTCTGAAATTCATCAAATTTTAACACTTGACTCTTGAACAAACATTTACTTAAATAATTAATTTAAAAAGAAAAAGTGTAATATCTTCTTATCACAAACCAGATATGAGTTTCCACTGGTATCAGTAAATTCCTGAGTATCAGGAATTGAAAAATGCATTTTTATTCACAGCTCGAAGTTATTTCCAGTTTTTTTTTTTTGCAGTCAAATAAATTTACCTCCAAAAAAATCCAAAATCTGTGGAGAAAAAAAATTACATTAAAAAAATAATAATTCGAGAAAATAACAAAAATATGTAAATATTGCAAAAATCGTGGGAATAACCTTACTATGAAATTTCCAATTTTCCAGTGAATTTCCATACAATCCATGTAAAATTAGATTAAAATTAAATAATTATGTGAACTTAATTAATTTTATTTAATGAAAAATTATTTTTAACACTTATTGAACATATGCGCTTTTTAAAATCTCGGAGAAACGTTTATTTTTATTTTTTTTGACAGATGCGCTGCTCTCTACACCCACTGTACTCACTCACACACACACTCACACACACTTTCACTTCTTCATACGTATTCTCTATCTTTCTCTCCATTTTTAGAATCACGACTTTCAAACGAAGGCGGTTATCGACTCTTATACTACCTGTATCGGTGAATTATCAATATTTTATTTTGAGAGGAAAAATGAGTGATTCAATGGATAGGAGAAAGGCATTCAAGGTCGAGGATAATTATTTATGATTTGAGGAAAAATTGAGATTTTTTAATTTTTTGAAATTTTGCATTTTTTTAGGGAAAAGTAAAGAAAATCATGATTTTTTTTTTAAAGGTACGGCCTCATGCAGACGCTTGACGCTAGCGTCCAGCGTCAAAACAGGTCACGTGACACTATTTGAAATTTCCCGCCACTGAAAAAAAAATTTAGCGGCAAGCGGTCGCGTCAGAAAGGAAAGTTGCTTTTTTCAACATGTTAACCTCACTAAAATGAAACTCCATAATAATAAAAAAATATTGTTGGAACCTATATTTTCATCATTAACTAGTTAATTAAATCATGGGAGACATTTATTTGGTCTGAAGCGATTATTCGCACCAATTTATTACATAAATTGCACAACACGTATTTAGTATGGATTAATACTTTGACGCTCGCGTTTCTAGCCAAAAAGCTCAAATTGTTCAGCTTTTTCGCTGGATTTTTTTCAGCGGCGGGAAATTCAAAATAGTATCACGTGACCTGATTTGACGCTGGACGCTAGCGTCAAGCGTCTGCATGAGGCCGTACCTTAAGAGTTTTTGGAAGTTTTGGAGTTTTTTTCTGAGATTTTTCTCATTAAAAAAATGAATTTTATGAAAATTTACGAATTTTTTCATTTTTAATTAAATAACTAAGTTTTTCAAATTTGAGTTTTTCAAATCTGAGTTTTTTTTTTTTTTTCATAATTCTATATTTTTTTAATTTTTTCCAAAATTTTTCATTTTTTTGACAATAAAAAAAAGCTTTATGTTGAATTTGAATTATTTTGCAAAATTCTTCATTTTTTTAAATTTTTAGAAAAATGAATTAATTTCTCAGAAGAGTTTTTTTTTTTGATAATTCTATATTTTTGAGATTTCTTCAAAATGTTGATTTTTTTGACCAAAACAAACCTTTTTTTAAATTTAAATTATTTTGCAAAATTCTTTATTTTGAAATTTTTTTTCGAAAATTAAATTAATTTCTCAAAATTTTTTATATTTTTAAATTTTTTTAATGCTCACACGCTTTCATTGCTCTATACGTATTCTCTATTTTTCTCTCCATTTTTAGAATCACGACTTTCAAACGAAGGCGGTTATCGACTCTTATACTACCTGTATCGGTATATTATCAATATTTTATTTTGAGAGGAAAAATGAGTGATTCAATGGTTGGGAGACAGAAATTCAAGGTCGTGGCTGATTATTTATGATTTGAGGAAAAATGTAGGTTTCCTCATTTTTTGAATTTTCGCGGTTTTTAGAGGAAAGTGCGGAAAATCATGAATTTTTTTTTTTAAGAATTTTTAGAGGTTTTAGACTCTTTTTCTGAGGCTTTTTTTGTCAAAAAAAATTAAAATTGTTGAAATTTTACGATTTTTTTATCTTAGAACACTGCAAAATTGTTTTTTGTTCTTCAAAATTTCAGAGTTTTTTGGAATTTTATATTTTTGGATTTTTCTAAAATTTTTGATTTTTTTTGACCATAAAGAAAAACGATTTCCAATTTGAATTATTTGGCAAAATATCATCGTTTTTCCTATTTTCTTCAAGTTGAATTAATTTTTCAAAATTTTTTCTATTTTGTGAATTTTTTGACTTTTTATTTTATCTTTAAGAATTCAAAATTACACTTCTTTCTAAAATTTTCAAAATTATTAGTTTTTCTCGGAAATAAAAAATAATCTGACTCTCCCGGACATTCATCATTGTTCTTACGAATTTTTTAGATATTTCCATGTTTTCCTTTCAATCATTGATTTTTTTTTCAATTTTTTTTTTTTTTCAAAAACACAAAATCGTTATTTTTTCGAAATTTCCATTACGTTCCAAAATTTGCCACTTTTCCTATTTTTTCAGAAATTTGATGAGTTTTCAAAAATATTCCGTACTTTTCGATTTCTTTAATCTTCATTCCATCCTTCAGAATTCAAAAATACATTTTTTTTCCCAAAATTTCATTGTATCCAGAAAATCCCAATTTTTTCCTTTTTTAAAATCAATTTTTCGAAATTTTATCCATTTTCCTTCTTTCTTTCTATCAATTATTCGTCTTCTTCAAAAAAAAAAATGACAAAAACTCATTAATTACCTTGAAAATTAATCCTTAAATTTTCTTTTGAAAATTGAATAAGAATCGTTTTTTTAATTTCCTCTATTTTCCATCATATAAATGAATATAATTCTCCTTTAATATACCCTTAATATACCCTGAAGGTACCAGTTACCGAACGGTTGAGGCAATAGTACCAGTTCCCGGACAAGTTAACATTAAATTATTAAAATAATAGAAAATTTCAATTAAATGCATCAAACAATTTATTTTATTTTTATTTTAACATTTTGAAAGTATTGAAAAACTAGATTTTTTCACTTGAATATCACTTATTAGTATGTTTTTCTGCGGCATCCGGAAATTGGGACGCATCCGGTAACCGGGTCCACCATGGTAAATCCCCAATTATTCTAGCTAATCAAAAATAAAAAAATTAAAAAAAAGCCTAGTGACATCTCATAATTTAATTTCAATATTAATTCTCAAGTTTCCTTTCACAATCGACAGCCGAGGGCTATCTCCACCGATTTCTTATCGCCTATCTATTATATCCGTGATAGGGGAGTCTCATTTAATCACTCGTATCCCTTAGACGTCGTAACAGCACTGCAATAACAACAAGTCGCACTTAATCACCTGTACAATGTCAAATATCATTGGATTATTAACAATTCTATCATTTTTATTACCTGCATTAGCACAGCGTAAGTGAAATTTCCAACAAAAAAAACGATTAAAACCAAATTAATTGAATTCAATTAACGAATTAATTGTGATTATTGCGAGAATTGTGTGTTTTCGTAAATGCGGAAGAATTTTTATCGATAGGACGTCAAGATAATCGATAACGCATCGAGAAAGTGAATCATCCGTTCGCAAAATTATAAATGAATCCAATTTTCTTGTGCAAAATTCTTTTTAAAAAACCGATTTTTCACGATTGATTAACAAAAAAATTGTTTCTGCAAAAAAGTGATTAATTAGAGGATTAAATAATTAATAACATCATTACGTGTAAATGTGATCAATAATTCAATTTTTTCGGTGATCCATTAATTAATTGACTAATTAAACAATTAATTAATTGATTAATCATTTAATTAATTGTTTAAAGGATTTATGATTTCTTCATCGATTCAAAACCTTGCCTTAATCATTAATTTCGATTAATCGATTGATTAATCAGCTTACCAATCCATTAATTGATTAATCAAATGATCCACTGATTAATGAGTTCATTAATGAATTAATCTATTATTTTTCGAGTCAAACAATCAATAAAATTTTTAACGTGACAGTGAATCAATGAATTCGATAATTTGATGGATAATTAACTGGTGATTCAACTGATTAATGAATTAATTAATTAATTGATTGGTTAATCATTTGACTCATGAATTACAAGATTCATGAGTTTTTAAATCTATTCAAACTTGAAAAAAATCATTCATCTCACACTAAATGAACGACTAAAGAAATAATTAATAAAAATATCGATCTATTGATTGATTAATTAAATGCTTAATTGATTAATGGATCAATAAATGGAATTATTCATCATTTTTCGAATCAAACATTTAGTAAAATTGATAGAGTAACAATTAATCAATGAAATTGGATTAATTGATTAATTAATGGATTAATTGATTAATTAGTTAATCAATTGATTAATTAATTAACCATATTTTTCAATTTTTGTCCGAAAATTGTTTCAAAAGTTTCACTCAGACTAATTAATTGAACAGAGAAAATAATCCCAAATTCATCAAGCAATTAATGAGAAAAACGATGAATGATGTATTAATGACATTGAAATTATTTTTTTGTGAATTTAAGAATGTTCATTCAAATATGAAAACGGAACAGACCTCTCAAGCAGTGATATGGAGTTTGGGCTGAACTTGAAAGATATAATGGACACTGAGGAACCAGGAAGAATACTAATTACATTAATCGGTGATAATGTATTAGAAATAACAGGCATCAGTACTGATTCATCCAGTCAATTATCTTACGTTAATGTTACATTACAAGGATCATCGATTGTTCTCACGTTGACAGATAATTTTGTTAATTATGAGAAACTAGAGGTAGATTTTTTTGTTATCTCGGAAAATAAATAAGATTGAGCTCATTTTGCCTTGATCCTTTTCCGTAGAGAATTCGAAGAGCAACAAAATACGAATTCAGACAGAATCAGGTAAAATCGTTTTGATAAAAGCGATTTGAAAAAAAACGATCAATAAAAAAAATTGAGTTCTGTTTCATTCCTTCAGTAGGGAAATCATCCTTTTTTTCATAATTATTTTGAATGATAAGCGAGATAGAGCAATTTTAGGTGATACATTTTTTTGTAGTTCTGACAATTTCTCATAAAAACAAGGATTTGAGCACGATCGTCTTATCTCGCTTAATGTTCCAGGTATTATCAAAAATCTAAATAATTGATTTTTCTACTTTGATTTACACAGACGATGATAAGAATTTACATGACGATCGATTTCCAGTGCACCACCGGCACACGCAGCCTCGTAAGTAGTAATTTTCGGAAAAATAGTCAGGGTGGCGATCGACATGGAAAACCTGGAAAAGTCAGGGAATTTAAAATGGCTGGAATAGTCAGGGAATTTTAATGTTGGTCAGGGAAATCCATAGTTGATTTTTTAGTATCTCCATATTTTTAAGATTGATAGATATTTAATCGAAAAATTGAACCTTCCGATCAGTTTGAAATCTGCAAAAAGGTTCACGAAAAATCACAATTATGAAAGTTTAACGCACTTTCGGGGATTATTGTAAAATTCTAATAAAAAACATTGTTTTCAAGAGCCTTTCGATTTTTAAGCAAATTCAGTTTTTTGGGAATATCTCTGGTTTTATTGGTCATGACGATCTGTGACCGATTTTTAATGAAAGGTGAGATCATTTCCCATCGATTCATGGGGTTCTAAATATGAAAATATCGATTTTTCAAATAGTTATGGTACAAAAACTGATGATCATAATTTTTCACGGAAGTTCTCATAACTATCTGAAGAATCGATATTTTCAAATTCAAAACCCCATAAATCGATGGGAAATGATCTCACCTTCCATTTAAAATCGGTCCCAGGTCGCTAAGACTAATAGAACCAGAGATATTTTTAAAAAACTGAATTTGCTCAAAAATCGAAAAGCTTATTAATAAAAAAAATTATTAATAAAAATTAATTTATTAATAAATTTATTTGTTTAATGGCGACATTGCCTCGTGGATGGGAGGTGGAGAAAAGATGTGAGAATCAAAATTCGAAGGTAAATATAGTAACTCGCAATAGCTCAGTGGTCAGAGCACCTGACATGTAATCAGAGGGTCGTGGGTTCAAATCCTGCTTGCGCATTACATATTTTTTCCGAAATTTGATTCTCTTAAAAAAATTTATTAATAAAAATTAATTTATTAATAAATTTATTTGTTTAATGGAAAAAAATTTGCCCCTCAAAAATGACAAAAAATAGCGAATTCTCAAAAAATTGAAAAAAAATCAATTCTGGCACATATTTCTCGACGAAAATTTTCTCAGTTTTCTGATGGAATCTTTAAAAAAAAATCCATCTCCAATATTTTCATTCATTTAAGGATTTTTTCATAATATAGGCATAAAAACTCAAATGTGTCCATTTTATCCCTCATGACTGTATTGTCCCCACCTTCCCCGATATTCGAATAATAGTTTTTTTTGTACGTCCTGGAATTTTGATTTTTAGTCAGGGAAAAGTCATGGAAAAGTCAGGGTATTTTGAAATTAGTTTTCAGTCGCCAGCCTGATAGTGACAAATTTGAAATTTTTTTTTTTTTTTTTTTTTTTAATTAAATTTGAAAAAATTGACGTCGAAAAATTGACAAATGAAATTAAACTATAATTATTGAGGAGAAAAAATTTCAAGAAACTTTTTTTGTAAAAAATTTAATTCTCTACAAATAAAGTCTCTGATATTTTCCTTTCAATCCAATTATTGGGAGAAAAACAGGCATTCGAAAAATCAATAATTTCTTTTTTTTCAGGAAATATATCAACCGATAATCGATACGAATAATCATTACCCTGAGTTCATTGGAGCACCTTACACCTACACTCTTCCTATGCCATTTCCTAATAATTTCAGGATCGATTTACTCGGAGATATTTCAGCACGTGATGACGATCTTTCGAATAACAATATAACATTTTTCCTCAACCCTGAGGATCCAATCAGCCTGGCCTTATCAGCATCATGGCTATCATCTGATCCTGATGACAGTAAACGGCATCATGCATCATTGATCACTAAGTCTCTGATCAATTGGGGAAATGACGTCCAGTTCAATATTTTTGCAACTGCAAGTTGAAATTATTGATTTTCCTTGAAACAAGCTCTCGAGATTAGTTTTTTTGGGATATCTCGGAACCTATGAAGGAGAGGAATTTTTCATCGAAACCTTTTTTGAAGCTCTTTTTCTCCTCTACAAAAAAGGTTTCTTTGAGAATTCGTCTATCTCGCTTATTTTCCAAGATATTTTCAAAAAATTTAAAATCAGTGAAAATATCGATTTTTTTACTCTTTTAGTCTCGAATACAGTTTTTTGGGAATATCTCGGAAACTAAGCAAGATAGAGAAATTTTTGTAGAAACATTTTTTGTAGAGGAGATTAGGAGCGACAAAAAAGGTCATGACCAAAATTGCTCTATCTCGCTTAGATTCTGCAAAAACTCGAGATATTCTGCAAAAACAAAAAGTTTATTGATTATTCATTAACTTCAGACATTCAATTTTAATTTGCAGGATTCTGGAGATCCTCCGAATACCTCAAATACAACTGTTACAGTAATTGTCGACAAGAATAACTCAATTTCTCGGTTTTCAAAGGCCATTTACACCGCAGACTACAGTAATCTACGTCCTGAAGAGGTAAATTCCCGTTTTTCCTACTTTATTTCAATTGAAATAATTGTTTCAGTTGTTTTTCAGGCAAATAGACTTGTTTTGGAATTTCGAGAAGGTGATGTGTCACTTACTGGTGGCAGTGGTGACATTGGCTCCAATATCACTGATATATTTGGCAGTAAGTTGAATTTTTTCATTAATTTGAATAAATAAAATTCTTTTAATTCTTTCCTTTTTTTTCCAGATTACAGCAAATATTTTCGAGCGAATATCTCAGAAGACAGCAGGGTTGAAATAGTCTTAGAAAACCCACCAGAATCATTCTTCAACCAGAGCTCCATCGTTTTAGAATTAACAGTAATTGCTATTTAAAAAATTCAACAAAAAAGTGTCTGAAAAAGAAAAAAACATTTTTTTGTGGATATCTCGGAAATCGTTCGGTTTATGAAAAATTGTCAAGAAACCTTTTTTGTAGAAAATTAAATTCGCCACAAAAAAGCTCTGCTAACATTTTTCCTTAAACCTGATAGTTCACGAGATATTCTTAAAAAAACTATGTGTAAAAAAAAACATTTTTTTTTCAATTTTTTTTCTTATTTTCAATAAAGCATGAGGCTTTCAAAATTCGTTGAGTTGAGGAGAAAATGTCAAGAGACCTTTTCTGTAGAAAATTAAATTTTCCACAAATAAGATTTCCTGAAATTTTCTCCTAAATCCAATAGTTTCTGAGATATTTATGAAAAACAAGAATTCCACTAAAAAAGAGTTCTTCAAACTCTTTTCATTAATTATAAATAATTCTAAAAAAATCCAAGTTAATAAGTAAAAAATTATCTTTTAATCAATCAGGTAACCAGAGCTGGTGACGAGAGTAGTACAGTACTTCATGTATCACTTCCTGGTGCAGAAACATCAACTGTTCCTGGATGTGTGACAGAAGACAATGAAAACTGCACTGATTATGAACCATTGATAATTACTCTGGCTGTACTCCTTGGTGTTGTAACAGCTGGTCTCATTGCCTCCATTGTTCTCAGCAGAATGTAAACAGCTAATGAATTCAAATGATTTTTAAAATTAGAATCGGTGGCTCTTCGATCAATGACTCGAATATTAATAAATTTCTTTGTTTTGACATTTTCAGACGAGAAAAACGTTTCAAAAAAAGGGAGGAGATTCCTGCTGCTCCTGAGAATCAACCGGAAATGAAGGAAATCCAGAGGTAATGGAAAAAATTAATTGAAAAAGGAAAAAGTGGGGTGCAACGGATTGTTTCGATTTTATGTTGAAATTCAAATTTTCTTTATATTAATCGAGTGAACAACTTTAATTAAATATATCTTGGAAACGATTGGGTTTAGGGGAAAATGTTAAGAAACCTTTTTTATAGGAAATTTAGTTTTTTACAAAAAAGGATTCCTGGCATTTTCTCTTAAACCTAACGGCTTTTGAGATATTGCAGTTTTTCTTCTAATGAAGTGAATAATGTGAAAAATATTAGAATTTTTTTATTTTCCGAGACTTTTTTAGAGAACTGGAAAATGGTTGGATTTAGAGAAAAATGACAGAAGAGCTTTTTTGTAGAAAATTAAATTTTCTACTAAAAAGGTCTCTTGATATTTTCTCCTAAACTCGATAGTTTCTGAGATATCAAATAAATAGTGAAATTAATTTTTGATAATTTTATTTCCATCCTATTAAGGTAGTATACCAGAGTACGGTCGATAAAATAGAAAAAAAAGAGGATTTGTAGGTCAGTTTCTAATTAATTACTGGTAATTCGGGGAAAATGCGCTTCAATTTACCCGAAAAAGTGATTAAACTATTCGTAAGTCATATCTTCAGCTTGTGAATATAATTTTTCTTTGTTTCTCGAATTTTTTTCACATTACTAATTCCCTATCACATGCATGAGATAGAGAGAGGCAAATAGTTACGACTACCTTCTAATTAAAATTTTTCAATAATTATACGGTGAATTGAATATTTTTTTCTTCTATTATTTAGTTAAAATGCTGTTCTCTTCGCCAATTGTTTTTAAATAATGGATCAACCATCTGGTTTTTTAGTAATTTCGTTATTTCTGTCTGATTTAGGGCGTTTCATCCCCACTACCGCTATTTTCAGTAACTTTGATAATTCATATCTCATAAACTACACGGTCAAAAATTATGAAAAAATTCAGAAAAATGTAAAAAAATATAATGGAAGACGGGGCAAAATGGACACATCTAAATTTTCCGGCAAATATTATGGAAAATTCGTGAAATTAATGAAAATATTGGCGATAGATTGTTTTTGATGATTCCATTGGAAAGCTGAGGGAATTTTAGGCGGGAAACAAGTGCTGGAATTAATTTTTTTGAATTTTTGACGATTTTGACTTTTTTGAGCATTTTAGAGAGGTGAAACCCTTCTTCTTTTTGAAAATTTCCAGTTTTTTGAGAATATCTTCGGTTCTATTTGTCGTAGCATAAAAATTCCGGTGGGAGGTGAAAGATGAGATCATTTGCCATCGATTCATAGAGTTTTCAATTTAAAAATATTGATTTTTAAGGTGTTCATGAGCATTTTTGTGAAACAGTTTTGTGAAACAGTTTTTGGCCTATAACTATACCAAAAATTGATATTTTTGAATTCAAACCCCCATAAATCAATGGTAAATGAGCTCACCTTTCATTTGAGACCAACCCCGAATTGCTACGACCAATAGAACCAGAGATATTCGAAAAAAACTGAAAATTTTCCAAAAAGACAAGGCTTTTACCCCTCAAAAATGCAAAAAAATATTGAATTTTCAAAAAAATCGAAAAAAATACATCTGACACTCGTTTTCCGGTTGAAATTTCCTCAGCTCTTCAATAGAATCATCAAAAAAAATCCATCTCGAACCGTTCCATTACAGTGTCCATTTTGCCCCATTCTCCCCTAATCTTTGATACGGCATCAAAAAATAAGGGATTAACTGTACTCGAGTTTGCTCTGCTACCTCAAATTGATAGAAAGGGGTCGGTAGGAAATTAATCAATTTTTCTATGGCTATTGAGGCTTAAACACAAGGACACGTGTCTAACGCTTCATTTCAACGCGTGAATCTAATTATTCGCGATCGCACGTGATGATATGCAAGGATTTTTATTATCTGGCCTTCGATTTGTCTTGATTGCGTAAAAAATAAAGCAGTAAATGTTTGAAACGAACGACTTGAAGGATGCTAATGAATATCATCAAGTGTTTTTCAATTCAAACATTTTTTTTTTCATTTGTTCCTTCAAAAAACAGAATTTTTAGAAATAGCTCCTATCGACTTATCCACTTTTATGAATATTATTTCAAAGAAATCTCGGAAACTATTGAGTTTAGAAAAAAATGTCAAGAGATATTTTTTGTAGAAAATTAAATTTCCTACAAAAAAGGTTACTTTAGTTTTTTCGATGACTCCAACAGTTTCGGAGATATTTGCAGATGAATGTAGGATTTTTTCGAAAATCATTCTATCAATGGTTTTTGATTTTTTTTTACTATTTTAAAAATATCTCAAAAACTGTTGTGTTTATGGAAAAATCTCAAGAAAACTTTTTTGTAGAGAATTGAATTTTCCACAAAAACAGTCTCTTGCCTTTTTTTCCTAAACCCATTCGCTTCTTAGATTTCGTCGAAAACAATTTTCAAAAATCACTTAAAATTTTTTTTTCCATTGATTTTTTATGATTTACTCAATTAATCAATTATTCATTCCAGAGTTTTTTCGAGATTGGACAGTGATCCACCTACGAATGGCTTACCAAGGCGTTCAGTAGCGTTCAATGACACTGTTGAGGAAATAAAAGTTGCCAGACTGTGATACTATAGAACACGTTACATCCAAATTGAAACGGAAATCCGTTTAATTTCATTCATCTTCGTCTCATATCCGGAGATTTATCATTCAATTCATTCGAAAATGATGCGGAAAAATATTTGATGTCAACCTGTCCTCTGTAAAAATAAATAAAAAAATTGATAAAAAATAATTGGAGTTTTTTATTTGTTATAGAAATGAAATAATTGACGTTATTAAAATGACAATTTAGGAAAATGATGTTTTTTTCACATTCTTTTGTAAATATCTACGAAACGATTTTATTGAGGGGAAAATATCAAGATACCTTTTTTGTAGAAAATTCAATTCTCTAGAAAAAAGGTCTCTTGATAAATTCTCCTAAGCTCATTGGTTTCCGAGATATTCGCAAAATAATACCAAAGAAAATGGTATAATTTCAAAATTAGTAGTGAAATGACGATTTTTTTCACACTCTTTTGCAAATATCTTTGAAGCAAGTAGATTTATCGAAAAATATCAAGCGACCTTTTTTGTAAAGAATTTAATTTTCTACAAAAAAAGATCTCTTGATAAATTCTCCTCGGACCGATAGTTTCCGAGATATTCATGATCCAATGAAAAATTCCTCTTTTTCTTGAAGAAAAAAACGTTTTCTCAAAGTTTACTTTGTCCTGTCCCATTTTACCCCATTACTCCATGTAACGATTCTCTCTAACCGGAAATTTCCTCAGCTTTTCAATGGAATCATGAAAAAAAATCCATCTCAAACCGTTTCATCAAAATTCCCATTTTCTATCATCTGAATACATTAAATTTATCTCCAAAATAAATCAAAATTCGTTTAATTCCTTTCATTTTTGGCTCATATTTAGGAGTTTATCATCTAATTTATTGGGAAATAATGCAAAAAATATTGAGGTCAGTGTGTCCTGTGTAAAAATAAATAAACAATTGATAAAAAAGAATTTCCGCTTTTTCTTTGACGCAGTTATTAAAATCTTTTAGTTCAAAAATTGCGAAATAATTGGAATTTCATCCTCGTACACAAGAATGCATGCCTGAATGAAGTATCGCATTCCTCTGGTGCTGCATCGAAAATGGAAAAGAGATATCTGCGCAGATAAATAATTGAATAATTTGTTTAATGTTGTTTTAATGACATTCAATCATTTTCTCCAGGAAAAAAAATTACATTTTTACAAATATCATGGAATTCAAGCGAGATAGAGCGTTTTGTATTATGACCTTTTGTATAGCTCTTGAAATTCCCTAAAAAAAAGGATTCATGCAAAATCACGTTATCTCGTTTATTTTCCAAGGTATCCTCAAAAAATGTATCTGAAGAATTTATTTTCCATGTTTTCCAATCATTGTTAGAAAAAAATCAGATTTTTCCAAATATCTCGGAAATTAAGCGAGATAGAGCAATTTACAAGGAGATCTTTTTTGTAGCCCCTAAAATTCTCCACAAAAAAGTATTCTACCAAAATTGCTCTATCTCTCTTACTTTCCAAGTGCCTTTAAAAATAGAATAATCAAAGAACCCTCATTCTTTTTTCATTTTAAAGTTTATTTATTATACATACATCAACATATTTACATTATATACAGGCTTAAAAATAAATTTACTTAAGGAAAAAACCATTTGATAATTCGGCAATTAGTTATTTGCTGTTTGTGAGTGCAAGTGTACGTAAACTCATGCCTCGTATTTTTCTATGTTTTTATACATTTCTTTTATTACAATCAATATCTGATAATTGATAATTATCAGTTCAGGACAGTTTTGAGTTGTTTATCAGGTTATCTGTGTGAAATATGGTAAGAATTGATTCAAAAAAAAATTTTTTCAAAAAAATAAAATATATATAAAGATGTAACATAAGAAAAAACACCATAACAATTCTCATCCTTCATCTCTTCAAATCACGACCGTTAAAACTCGTGTTACGGCCCTGTAGTCTCTTCCAGTGTTAAATCCTTCCTCTTATTCAACCATCATTCGACCTTGCACATTCCCAGCAACACACAGATAACCGAGAAAACCAAACTAGCACTTGCCTGACATAACAGTTCCCCCCCCCCCCCCCGCCCCTCTGCCCCTCCTCAAAAAGAAATCCCCGAAAAAAGGGGCAAAACCAGCGAAAAAAAACATTTCAAAACATTTGAAATTCAAAAAAAAAGGCGGGAATGGCCCGTTTTTAGTGCGCGAAGCATTTATTGGACAAATTAAACTCATATTTACACGTTTTAAACAGTAGCAAGTACTTCTTCCCTCTCCCCCCCCCCCCCCCCCCTTCACCACGCCTTTTTGCCCCCTTCCCCTCTTTTCCTCGTTTCCCCCTCCACAATTGTAACGAAGTAACCGTCTTATAAAGAGAACCAACAGCAGAACACGCATACCAGCCGAGTGCCTTAACAGACGCAGTTACCGCCTTTTGTAATTAAATATTTTTATTTATCGTTAGAATAAAAAAAAGTGGAGATTCATTTAATTCTAATTAGTATAACAATAATGTGATTTAGCCTTCATTTTAACGTGCTCCGGAAAACGTGAAGGTTTTTTTTTAATGATTTTATGTGAATTGTGTTTTCTTTTTTTTTTTGTTGTGGAGGGAAACCAGTTCCGGCGTTTTTTGGAATTTACGGAGTTAAAGCAGTTGATGTAAGTGAACTAGGATGAATTTTAGTTCAGTGTTGGAAGGAATAAGAGTCGTCAGACGCCAGTGATCGAACAAATGAAATTCGATGATATATTTGATAATTCTATGGGCTTTCATTGAATTGATGAGCATCATATTGTTGTCTTAGAGTCAAAGTGGCGTAAGTGCTATTTTTGTACCTAACACTTACGCTCTTTTGTTTCTGAGGTGACGGTAATTATATTTTAAAGATCAAAACAGGTATAATTCACTGAATTATCAATTTTTTTTGCAGGATAAACACATGTTATGGATGTACTGTCGCTATTAGTCATTTTTCATCATTTTTTTGGAGATTTTTTACAAAACATCAAATGTAATTGATGCCTAGAAATATAAAATTTTTCGGTGGTATGATTATTTATTGACTCGCATAGTTTTATTAATATACACCTTTCTTTAACCATATTTTAGTACTAATTTATTTTTACTACTTATTAATATACACCCTTTTCTTTAACTGTGTTTTTCACGTTTTTTCATGAAAATTCATAGAATTCTTGGGAAAAAGAAGAAGGAAAATCGGCGTATGGCAATGAAACTTTGGGAATTGATGAATAATATATAACACCGAAAAACAATTATAGTTTTACGGATCAATTAGATTATTGCTTTGTAAGTAATCTTCAGAAACAAATTATAAATGATGAACAGCAACAGTACATCCTCAAGGGGTAAGGGAAAATCTCGTACATATTATATTTTTGAATCAATTTTTTGACAATATTTATTCAATTCAATTCAATCGATTTTATTAACATATAATACAAAACTGGATAACAAATATTATTTACAGTTACAGCTAGACAAGTATTAACATAGTTTCAGCCCATAGGCTTTTACTTATATTTAAGGTACTTCCACAGTAAGTAAAGAGGAATAGATCCGAATGTGCCACAGATTTCAAAATTTGAGGATATATTCTTCTCATAAGTAGAAATTAAACAAATAAATTCATTAATAAATTAATTTTTATTAATAAATTTTTTAAGAGAATCAAATTTCGGAAAAAATATGTAATGCGCAAGCAGGATTTGAACCCACGACCCTCTGATTACATGTCAGGTGCTCTGACCACTGAGCTATTGCGAGTTACTGAAAGTTTCATAACGATCGACCACGCATTTTTTTTTTATTAATTATTAAAATAATTAATTTACACAGGCCCTAATGACACGTACTTATTTTTAAAGATTATCGACAATGTGCTGCAGTCTTACCCACGCTCGAAATTACTTCTCATATTATTTATAAATATAACTTGATAATTTTTTTGATATTTTACCATGTAATTATTGAGAAATATCAATTAATCCATAAAATAATTATGAGGATATGGTAAAATAGTAGTGACACACGGATTAATTGATATTTCTCAATAATTACGTGGTAAAATATCAAAAAAGTTATCAAGTTATATTTATAAATAATATGGCAAGTGATTTTGCGCACGGGTAAGACTGCAGCACATTGTCGATGATTTTTAAAAATAAGTACGTGTCATTAGGGCCTGTGTAAATTAATTATTTTAATAATTAATTTTAAAAAACTACGTGGTCGATCGTTATGAAACTTTCAGATATATTTCTACTTATGAGAAGAATATATCCTCAATGTTTCAAATCTGTAACACATTCGGATCTATTCCCCTTTACTTACTGCGGAAGTACCTTAAGGGAAACGTCAATTCTTCGCGAGGGGCATGGCGAGGGACGAAACGGAGCGCAGAGACGAAGTAAACACGAACGAAGTGTATGAGAGAGCGAACCTCTAGAATCGTCTTTATTAGACAGAGACCCACCAAAATTTTTCTCTTTTCTTTTTTCAATTATTAAAAACTGGCTGGATAAAAGTTCATCAAATTTCATGTATCGAACGTTATTGAATCGAATAATAAAGATATCAAAAATTTCATACGAGTTTTACATTTTCGAGCTGTGAGGAGTAAACACATGAATTGACGATACATAAGAGCTCATGTTGAATAGAAAATTTTGCCAATTAATTACTCAGAATTGGTAGGATGAATTTCCTTGAAGCTTTGCAGCTAATTCTACAAATTAACCAAAAATATTGGCAAATTTTTTCATTATTAATTTTGCATATCGATTTTAACTGACGAATTTGAACACTCGACGACTCAACCTAGATCCATTTATCGATCTAATATGATGTGTAAAGACGTCTGAAGTTGGAAATTCATTAATTATTTTATGAGGAAGAGTGGGGATAATGGGAAGGAAGTTTTTTTAAGGGGTTACACAACTGTAGAATTTTCAAAAAAATCGATTCTTGCTTAAAAAATTACTTTAGTACTTCCAGAATATGGACAAGAAAAGTTATCACCTGAAACTCATTTTTTCTCATGAAATTTTGAATTTTTCCCAAGGCATTTCTTCATATTCATAGCCTAAATCAAAACTTTAATCGTGTTTTTCTCGAAACATGATTTTTTAAATTAGCATGCAGCATAACTCCAATAATTTTCATTATTTTCAGTTGAATTTCCCACAGCATCTTGAAAACAATATTTCGAACAGAAATACGTAGGAGATTTTCCAAAAATTGATTTGCACATTTTTTATCAATAAAAGATTGCCGGTTTTTTGGTCGAAATTTGAATTTTTTCATTCAAATGGCCACCAATTATACAAAAAACAAGATTTTTGAAATTCCCTACGTATTTCTGTAGCTATATGTATCTAGACTGAGCCAATTTTTTTTTGTTTTTTCTCAATTGAAATTTGCACCAGTTACACTGAATGGCTCTTGTGTCGTCATTTTTTGATATTTTTTGATGATTTCTTTTTCTGAAGACTCCAATATATGCTCAGTCACTTCCTCAAATATCATTATTTTATTGAATCTTTTTCTATTTAAAAAAAAATATGAAAAAACGCTTTTTTTTAGGCTTTTACAGTGGTGTAACCCCTTAAGGATGTGAAGTTTTCAGAGAAATTGATTTTTGTTTTGTTATCAATTTTTATTTTATTATCTCGGAAACTATGAGAGATAGCGCGATTTTGTAGAGGTCCTTTTTGTAGAGGATTTAGGAGTTATAATAGAAGGATTAGGATAAAATCCGCGCTATCTCGCTTAGTTTCCGAGATATTTGGGAAAAATTAATGATTGAATAAAATCGATTTTTTGTGGAAATTTTGTAGTTGCGATTTTCGATGATCTTTTCTTGAGAATATCTCGGAAACTAAGCGAGATAGAGTGATTTTGCAGGAATCCTTTTTTGTGGAGAATTTCAAGAGCTACAAAAAAAGATTCGAGTAAAGTTGCGCTATCTCGTTCAGTTTCAGAGATATTCTCAAATAATTGATAATGAAATAAAATCGAGTTTTTCTAAAAAATTTCATAGTCGTGTTTTTTTGCGGTTTCTGAGGCTTCTGAAGGGAATTATTGAGAAGATTCGTTTTGTTCGGACGCACTGAGTGGAACGTAATTCAGACACAGCGATGACATTGAATTTTAATGTTGATAGAGTTATGAAATAATAATTTTGAGGTGAAGGTTTTCTTTTTTTTAGAGATATCTTTGGAATGAGTTGGTTTAGGAAAAAATGTCAAGATACCTTTTTTGTAGAGAATTCAGTTCTCTAAAAAAAAGGTCTCCTGCTATTTTTGCGAAAACCTGATAGTTTCGGAGATATCTTCAAAATAATTCTAAAAACATTTCAGTTTTTATGTTTTATATTATGAAAATCGCGAGAAATTAGTGAAAATATTTGCGTTACGATTTTTCGGATGATTGTATTGAAAAACTGAGAAAATTTACGTCGAAAAACATATGTCAAAATTTATTTTTGATCCTTTTTTTGAAAATTCGAATTTTTCAGGGGAAAATTTTGAGTCAAATCTTTTTCGAAATCGAAAATTTTCACTTTTTCGGGAATATCTCTGGTTCTATTGGTAGTAGCGACTTGGGACCAATCTTAAATGAAAGGTGAGATCATTTGCCATAAATTTATGTGGTTTAAAGAAAGAAAATGATCGATTTTTGAAGATGAAATGATGGAAAAACTAATTTTCACCAAATGAACTATAATTCACTCAAAAATCGATTTAAAAAAATTTTGAACCTCATGAATCAATGGGAAATGATCTCAACTTTTATTCAAGATCAGTTCCAAGTCGCTGCGACGAATAGAACAGGAGAAATCCTCAAAAAAGTGAGAATTTTCAAAAACGGAAAGGTTTGACGCCCAATTCATGCCCAAAAAAGTAGAATTTTCGAAAAATATTTAAAAAAATCAATTCCGATACATGTTTTCCACTGGAAATTTCCTCAGCTTTTCAATGGAATCGTTGAAAAAATTCAATCTCAAGTCGTTTCATTGGAATCTCCATTTCACCCCACTTTCCTCTACATTCTATCGCAAAAATCTCCGAAACGATTCGATTGAGTGGAAAATGTCAAGTGACCTTTTTTGCCAAAAATTCAATTCTCTAAAAAAAAGGTCTCTTGATAAATTCTCTTAAACCCAATAGTTTCCGCGATATTCGCAAAAAAATACCGAAGAAAATGGGATAATTTCGAAATTAGTAGAGAAATTACGATTTTTTTCACACTCCTTTGCAAATATCTTTGAAGCGAGTAGATTTATCGAAAAATCTCGAGTGACCTTTTTTGTAGAGAATTTAATTTTCTACAAAAAAAGATCTACGATAAATTCTCCTCGGATCGATAGTTTCCGAGATATTTGTGGTCCAATGAAAAATTCCTCTTTTTCTTGAAGAAAAAAACGTTTTCTCAAAGTTCACTTTGTCCTGTCCCGTTTTACCCCATTACTCCATGTAACGATTCTCTCTAACCGGAAATTTCCTCAGCTTTTCAATGGAATCACTTAAAAAAATTCATCTCAAACCGTTTCATCAGAATTCCCATTTTCTATCATCTGAATGCATTAAATTTATCCCCAAAATAATTTTAATTTTAACTTTTTTTTTTCAGATCTAAACGAAACATCACATGTCACTGTTTTTTATCAGTCCCTCAGTGATAAGAATTAAGAATCACGATAAAAACGAGTTCTAGTAATAGTCACTGTCGACAGAGGCAACAATGGCAATTGCGAGAATTAAGAATTTCCTTGATAATGGCTTGAAAAGTGTTACAACTCCACTCGATCGTACAACAACACTAGAACCAGAAATTGGCATTAAAATTGTTCATTCACCTTGTGATAAGGCCCTGAGGGTTACAGTTCTTGGAGCAAGGCACTTGCCCCAAAATTTTGGATTCACCAGAGTCAACAGCTACATCGTTAAGGTAATGATAATAGCTTTTTAATAACGTAGAAAATGATTTTTTTTTATCAACAAACTACAAAGTGCTCTCGTTAAATATCCATTTTAGGGAAAAAAGTCAAGAAGCTTTTTTTGTGGAGAATTTAATTCCCTTCAAAAAAGGTTTCTTGATATTTCTCCCTAGAGTGCTTGATTACCGAGATAATTATCATAATTCAATGAAATCTTTAATTTTTCGTTAATTTTATTATTTTAAGTCTTGAAAAAAAAATTCCTTCTCTCTCGTTAATTATTAGATTATCTCGTTAAATATCCATTTTATGAGAAAATATCAAGAGACCTTTTTTGTAGAGAATTTAATTCCCCGTAAAAAAGGTCTCCTGACATTTTCTCCTAAAAGGGAGATTTAACGAGATCACTTTCATAATTTGAAGAAAATCCGATTTCATCACAGTTTGTAATTTTTTTTAATAAACGAAAATAATTCATTTTCAGATTAAACTTTTCCCAGGAAAAGACAAATTCGAAACTTCAACGAAGAGTGAATCTTGGCCACAATGGAACGAAGAATTTACCTTTCAATTACGTAAAGAGACGAAAGTGCGTTTTGGAAAATCCAAGTTTACTGAAGAAGAAATCGATGGATCGAAATTGATAATTGTAACGCTTTACGCAATTCTTGAAGACAAACCTCTTATTGGAACTGAAAAAAAAGAGGCGGATAAGGAGAATGCGAAGAAAGAGAGCCCGAAGAAGGATTCAAAGAAGGATAACACCTCTGGCGCTTCTGGATCACAAGAAACTAAGACAAATAAATTATTGAGTCAATTTTTTAACAAAAAAGATGAGAAAGAGGAGAAAAGTGTGCCGGAGAGGAAAAAAATGGACATGAGAAGAACAATTGGCGCCACGACAATTCCATTGGATCCAAAGAATTTTGTTACGAAACCACCGAAGGCTAAACACGGTACTGATGTCTCTACTGGAGAACTCTGGAAACCGTTGAGGCCAATTTCCAGTGGAATTTCAGGAGCTGAAGAGAGGGTTAATATTTTATTATTATTATTTTTCGTTTATTTGGTTTTTGGTGGAAAAAAGTCGATATTTGAGATTTTTCAGAATTTTCTAAATTATTTTCGAAACTGTCCGATTTTTTTTTTCGAAATTCATATTTTAAAAAACAGTTTTATTCCAATATTTGAGATTTTCTAGAATTTTCTAAATTATTTTCGAATGTTTTCTCCAAATTTATATCTTAAAAAACAGCTTTATTTCAATATTTGAGATTTTTCAGAATTTTCTAAATTATTTTCGAAACTTTCCGAATTTTTTTTCTCGAAATTCATATTTTAAAAAACAGTCTTATTTCAATATTTGAGATTTTCCAGAATTTTCTAAATTATTTTCGAATTTTTTTTTTGAAATTCATATTTTAAAAAACAGTTTTATTCCAATATTTGAGATTTTCTAGAATTTTCTAAATTATTTTCGAATATTTTCTCGAAATTCATATCCTAAAAAACAGCTTGATTTCAATATTTGAGATTTTTCAGAATTTTCTAAATTATTTTCGAAACGTTTCGAATTTTTTTTCGAAATTCATATCTTAAAAAACAGTCTTATTTCAATATTTGAGATTTTCTAGAATTTTCTAAATTATTTTCGAATGTTTTCTCGAAATTCATATCCTAAAAAATAGTTTTATTTCAATATTTGAGATTTTTCAGAATTTTCTAAATTATTTTCGAATTTTTTTTTTGAAATTCATATTTTAAAAAACAGTTTTATTCCAATATTTGAGATTTTCCAGAATTTTCTAAATTATTTTCGAATATTTCCTCGAAATTCATATCCCAAAAAACAGCTTTATTTCAATATTTGAGATTTTTCAGAATTTTCTAAATTATTTTCGAAACTTTCCGAATTTTTTTTCTCGAAATTCATACTTTAAACAGTTTTTTCTTCAATATTCGAGATTTTTCAGAATTTTCGAAATTATTTCGTAAATTTCGTTCGGAATTATCTTGAAATTACTTTCGAAATTATTTTGGAAATTTTCAAATTTTTTTTGTCTCGAAATTCTCTCAAATTAAACTCCAGGAACCTTCCTTTGCCTATAAATCCTAAAAATCAGTTTTATTTCAATATTTAAGATTTTTAAGAATTTTCGAAATTATTTTGTAAATTTCTTTCGGAATTATTTTGATTTTTTTTTTTGAAAATATTTTGAAAATTATCTCGAGAACTGAGAGAGATGGGGAAATTTTCATAGAGATCTTTTCTGGAGAAGACAATGAGAGTTACAAAAAATATTTACTGTAATAATTGCTCTATTTCGCTTAAATTCCGAGATATTTCTAAAAAAAACTGAAAAAATCGAAATAGTAAAGTAAATAATCTTGATTTTTTTCATCGATTTTTGAAGATCATTTCGGGAATTAAACAAAATAGAGCATTTTCCGTTTAGTAGCTCTTGAAATTCTCCACAAAAAATGTTTTTTTATCAAAATTCACTACCTCTCATAGTTTTCGAGATATTTCTCAAAAAACTGAAATTAATTTTTTTCAAAGAAAACTGATAATATTTTTGTTTTTATTGAATATCTCGGAAACTAAGCGAGATAGAGCAATTTTTGTGAATACCTTTTTTGTAGCTCTCAAAATTCTCTACGAAAAAGGTCTCTACAAAAATTCTCCTATCTCTCATGGTTTCCGCGATATTTTTTCAAGAAGTTTCATAAATTATTATTTTTCTTTTAAAATTTATTTTAAGCTTTCAAATCGCTTTTGGACTTATTCAGCATTACAAAATATGGAGTTGTACATCAAAAATCCTTTACTCCTCCCAATTAGATTAACATTTCAAATGATGACATTTTTTTTCCATTTATATGTAATTATATGCTTAAATTCCTCTTTTTCACATAAATCAATTGTTTTCATTTTTTTTTCTTTTTCAGAGAGAAAATAAAAAAGGGCAAGTGGAAATGGTTTTGACTCAAGAGAAGAGTGATAAGAAAGACGTCAGTGAGGGTCGTCTAGTCCTTAGTTTATCGCGACTGAGGTGCTCGTTGCAAACGATGCACGAGCAAGAATCCTTGAAAGGACAATTGTATATTAAAATATCAGTCGTCGAAGGTGGAAGAGTCTCGCACTTCTGGAAGAGCGATCGTTTCAATCCAACAGTATCAATGAAATTCGTACAGGATCAGGCAAAAGTTATCGCTGATAACCCATACGAAGGAGCACTAAAGGATGTCAGCTTTGTTGTTAAATATGTATCGAAAAATAAAATGGGTAAGAACAATTTAAAGAATTTTTTAATGATGTTTAATGTTTAATGTTCATTTATTCAAGAGACTCCAGGCTAGAATGCCCATTGGAGCCTATAAGATTGAAAATATACAAGAAGCAATCACATTGAATTGTGTATGAAAAATATATAAATAATTAATAATTAATATTTGCATTACAATAAAAATCATCAAACTTTGAGGTATCACAGGAATATCAAGTAGTTCCTAGTTAAATAAAATCAATACAATTAATGAAAGCTATTACTGAAGTTCAATTTTTACAAATAACTAACAATAAATGCAACTATTAATAGTTCATTAGTTATTTATCGCAGCAACGATATCTTGATTCATTAAAAATTGGAAGCACAGTTTTTCAAATTGTTCTGTCGAACTAGCAGAAGTAATTAATATTAGTAATTAATTAATCATCTCATTTAATTTTTTGAAAGTCTTTTGTGAATATCTCAGAAGCCGTTGGATGTAGGGGAAATTACTAAGAGACCTTTTTTGGGGGAAATTGAATTCTCTATAAAAAATGTCTCTTGACATTTTCCCCTAAACCTACTGCTTTCGGAGATATCGACAAAAAACGAAAACACTTTTCAATAATTGAATAAAAAAGGAAAAAATCGAATAATCAAAAAATTTATAAATTCTTTCGTGAATATCTCGAAAACCGTTGGGTTTAGAGAAATTTATCAAGAGACCTGTTTTGTGGGAAATTGAATTTTCTACCAAAAAGATTTCTTGAGATTTTTCCTTAAATCCATTCCTTTTGGAGTGCTTTTTGAAAAACTGAATTTTTCGATAATTTTCACGTTAAAAATTTCACTTATTCTTTTCTTCTCCAGGAAAAAAAACGACAATTGGTCACTTCGTAATTGGTCCAGACGTAGGTGGCACATACAGTGAGCAATGGAAACAGGCAATGTCAAAGCCTGGACAGGCGGTGACGAAATGGCAGGCATTCGAGTGATGAAAACAACAAAAACTCAGTGAAATACGAATTTTATTTAAAAAAAAAACACTATTTTCTGTATATATTTTTAAACAAACCGTCCTAAAAATTCTTCTAATCAAGAATTTCTAGTATTTTGTTAACGAGCACTTACGCAACCGTCCGAATAATCGTTATTCTAAATAATTATCAATTAAAAGATGAAATTAATTTTAGAAAAAATCACGAAATATTTTTATAAAACGAAATAAAATATTTTTTATATAATAAAAAAATTCAAATTAAATTTTCTTCAATCGAAAATAATTTTTAATGAATGATAAAAACGATAAAATAATTGTTCTTGTATTTAAAAAAAGAATTATCAATCAAAATTACGAAATGTTCAATAGAAATTTATTAATGTCACTCAAATTCAACTTCAATTTAATTAACTCTCAATTTCTTGAGTGTATGAATCAGGCCAGTCTTTGAAAGTGGGCGTGTTCCCTTAGAAATTAGTATTAGGAATTTTTCTATTGTGGCGATTAAAAAGTCAAAGTGCCATTGATTATAAAAGAAAAAAAATTAAATTAATTGAGCGAAAAAAAAAATTAGACAAATACTCTTTTACTAGTATTATTTTTTATTTTCTATCTTAAAATGTATTTTTATTTTCATGTTTTTACAGTAAAAAAATTGTGCACATAATTGCGTTTTTGTTCATAATTCTTCTATCAATCTGAAATTAAATTGAAGAATTAATTTCATTTTATATATAATAATTTTGTTCTATTAAAAAATCCTATAAAAAATTACTAAACAATTATTTATCCACAAAAATATATGAATTCGTAGAAAAAATTTGTTCGGAGACCGTAGATGAGATTAAAAAATTACATATTTACGTAAGTAAACTACTCTGGACGGTATTGACACAGTCTCATTCATAAAAAATTCATGAAACATCGAGAAAAAAAACGAATAATTAAGATAATAGGGAGAGAGGAGCAAAGTGGACCAGTTGGGCAAATTTTTTGATTTTTATTTCTCGTTTTTTTTTTAAATTTTTGTTGGGTAAAGTGTTCTGAGATTTTTTTGAGAGTGAAGGCCTCTACGAAAAAATTTGAAAAAATTCACTAAAAATTTTAATATGTTGGAGCATTTTCTCAATTTTTTTCAGATTTTTTCGCGGACTCCTTCACTTCGAAAAAAAAGTCCATTTCTCCATTTTACCCCATTTCTCCTATATATATATATATATATATTTTTTTCTAATGTTATTAAGATTCTGAATTGCACGTTTGTACTGATTGAGAATAAGACACAAAATTTATAGATTTTATCGATTCATCGATTGTAGAAAAATCGAAAATCGATTAAAAATATGAGATTCTTTTGAGGAAGAAAAATTTCCATGTTTTTTTTGTTGCAAAAATAGAGAAAAAAAAGGCACTAACTTTTTTTTCTGTTAAATTCTAAGTTTTGAGAATTTAGAATATTTTACAGTAACTTATTGGTAATATAAGTAACAGCGACATCATCCAAGAAATACTTAATTTTGTACCCGAATTACAACCGTCTTTGCTATTGCATGTGCAATATTCCATGAATATGTTGTATGAGCCTGTCCTCATGAGGCAAAAACGCTCGTCACGATCGATACCAGGCTCGCCCAAGAATGCACAACTCCTGAAGTATCTCCATTCCCCATTAACTGAAATTTTAATTGATTTATTTTAAAAAAATAATGCAGTTTGAATTGATTTTTGGGTAATTTTCCGGAATCAATTAAAAAAAAAAATCAGTTTCATGTCAAATAATTTGAGACTCTACCAGAAATCTCGAAATAGGGAATTTTGAGATTTCTTGAAATTTTTCAAAATTTTGGGATTTCTTGAAATTTTTCGAAATCGAAAGATTTCGAAATTTTTCGAAATTTCGAGATTTCTTGAAATTTTTCGAAATCGAGAGATTTTGAGATTTTTTGAACTTTTTCAAGATCAAGAAAATATTGGAGACAGGGAAATTCTGGTGGAGATCTTTTTACAGAGGAGAATCAGAGCTGCAAAAAAGATTATAATAAAAATTTCGATATCTCTCATAGATTTCAGAGATATTTACAAAAAAAAACTGAGTCAATACGAGAGTTTTGTTTCTCATTGGAGTTGTTTTTTTGAAGGTATCTCGGAATCTATGAGAGATAGCGTAATTTACCTTCAGACCTTTTTTATATAAAATTGAATTCTCTACAAAAAAGGTCTCCTGATATTTTTTTCTAAACCCATTCGCCTCAAAGATATTCGCGAAAAACTGTACCAAAATGCAACAAAAAAAACTCAGTTCTTCCTCAAACAATTTAAAATTAACAAGAAATCTAGAAATTTGTAGATTTCGAGATTTTTTGACATTTTTCGAGATTTTTGGTAAGATAACATTGAGATTTTTTCAACTTTCCGAATTCTTTGAATTATTTTCCGAGATTTTCGCGAATATCTTTGAAGCGAGTGGGTTCAGAAGATTTTATCAAGTGACTTTTTTTGTAGAAAATTAAATTGCCCGCCAAAAAGAAGTCTCCTGACAAATTTCCCTAAAGCTCTTCTTCTTTTCGAGATATTTTACAAATAACGCAGAGTATAAATTTTGAGCTTTTTTTGATTTCTTAAAAAATAAATTTTTTTTTCATCGAATTCTCGATTTATCTTTTAATTTTCACATTGTTGGAATAGTTAATGAAAAACGGACCTTTCTGCCGAATTTTTCGACACATAGTAGCGTTAACTTTGTCCAAATGCTCCAAATGTGGTGTTTGTCTGCAGTCACTAATTGGAACTGTACTATTGTCGAATGGATCAGCGCATTTTGGATCAGAATCTGATCTGCACACCCAGCATTTTATCGAGAAACCTGTAAAAATAATTTTTCAATTAGTAATTAGTCCATAAATGAAGTTGAAAAGGCAGAGAAGGCCGAAATGACAAAACGAGAATTTCTTCAAGAGCGAAAAAAGTAAAAAAACGTACTTTTTTCCCTTTTTTGCTTCCGATAGAAGCTATGTAATCATCAGAATTTTTGATTGTAATTTTTTTAATAGAAGATACTTAAAATGATCTAAATAGAGAGAAAATGATATTTTTAGCGCATGTCTGTGTGTGTGTGTATGTCTGTATGTGCATAAAAGTCTCAATTACAGCAAAACGGTTTTATAGAAAAATTTCATATTTTGTGTAAAACTTCCTCTCGACGAACTCTATTTTTTAAGCTTTATTTGAAGAGAATCCAATCGGTACTTTTTGAAATATGTTCATTTTTCGAAAATCAGTTTTTAATGGAATTTCTGGAAATTATTCAACTGATGCTATCTATACTCATAGGGGAAGGTGGGGCAAAATGGACATTTTAATGAAACAGTGGGAGATGAATTTTTTCTGATGATTCTATTGAAAAACTGAGGAAATTTTAGGCAGATAAAAAATGCCAGAAGAGATATTTTTTTAATTTTTTGAGAATTTGATTTTTTTGGGAATTTTTGAGGGTAAGAGCCTTTTGATTTTTGAAAAAATTCATTTTTTTTTGGATTATCTCCGATTCTCTTGATCGTAGCCACATGAGACCGATCTCAAATGAAAGTTGAGATAATTTCCCATCGATTTATGGGTTTTTGAATTTAAAAATATCGATTTTTCAGATAGTTATGGGAACTTTTGTGAAAAATCATGATCATCGTTTTTTGCCCTATAACTATGTAAAAAAATTGATATTTTTGAATCCAAAACCCCATAAATCGATGGGAAATGATCTCACCTTTCATTTAGAATCGATCTCAGGTCGTTACGACCAATAGAACCAGAGATATTTCCAAAAAACTGAATTTGCTCAAAAATCGAAAGGCTTTTCACCCCTCAAAAATGCCAGAAAAAATCAAGTTCTCAATAAAATTGAGAAAAATTAATTCTGGCACATGTTTCTCGACTAAAATATCCTCAGCTTTCTGATGGAATCATTAAAAAAAATCTATCTCCAATATTTTCATTCATTTAAAGATTTTTTCATAATATATGCATAAAAACTCAAATGTGTCCATTTTACTCCTTACGTCCGTATTGCCCCACCTTCACCTATATTATCCCGAGAGTTGTATCAGTTAAATGCCTGTCAATTTTGAGCTTATTTGCATGATTAGTTCTCGAGTTATTGACGTTTTAATGAATTTCTTCAAAATTTGATATTTCGATGATGTTTTGAAAAAAGTTGTATCACTTCCATTCGGAAGCATATTGCTAAAGTATCAGCAGAAAAAGCTATATCAGTTGGAAAGCAATACTATTATCCACTTGTTTTTTTTTGTGTGACGATAAATTTTTGAGATTTTTTAAAAATATCTAAGATTAAGAAACTATCGGAAATCTTTGAGATTAAGAGAATTTATCAAGAGGTCAAAAAAGGTCTCCTGATAAATTTTCCTTGAACTCATTTCTGAGCTTATTTTTGAAAATAATCAACGATCCGATTTTCGAAATTAGTTCTTTCAATTAAAAAAAAAAAAAAAGTTCTTTCAATTTTTTCGTTAATTAGACTATATCTCCGAAACTATCTGATCTACGAGAATTTACAAAGATACCTTTTTGATAGAGAATGTAATTCTCTGCAGAAAAGGTCTCTTGACATTTTCCCTTAAATCCACTAGTTTTCGAGATATCCACGGATAACTGAAAAAAAAATTCAAATTTCCAGACAAATTGATTTCATTTTATCATCAGTTTTTTTCAAATATCTCGGTAAATAATGGAGATACGCCCTTTTCATCCTACAACGATTTTGTAGAGAATTTCAAGAGCTACAAAAAGGGATTCGACAAGAATCGCTCTATCTCGCTTAGTTTCCGGGATATTCCCAAAAAATTGATGCAATAAAATCGATTTTTATCGATGAAAAAAAAATTGATTTTTGTCTAAAAATTCCATAATTTTCACTCATTTAAAAATTCCACAAATAAATTGAAAAAAAAAAAAACAAAAACTCCAACTCCACTTCTCTCAAATCCCCTTTGATTCAATTTTTCTTTTTTTTTTAAATTTTCGAGAAATAAACAAAAATTTAAATAAATTTATTTACTCAATTTTTGTTTTTTTTCAAATGAAATTTTTCGATTTTTCTCGTAAAATTATTTTTAAATCATCAGAAAAGGACGCGCAGGCCCAGCCCATTTTGCCCCATCCTGTAAAAAAAATTCAAATATCAAGATTAATGATAAAATCAAAATAATCACCTTGTTCAACAAAACAAACGAGTAAAATAATAGCCACGAGGGCCTTCGAGCATCCAAAATGATTTTTCATATTTAAATTTATTAATTAAACAATAATCGAAAGTATCAAAACAATTGGAAATAACACAAGTTGCTGTTTCGCCAATATACAACCAACTGTTGCCGATAATTTTCTCTTTTCGTTTATCACTCACTCCACATTTGTACTTTTTAATCTAAACGATTAAAAATCTTCGAATTATTGCAAAATTATTATTTTTTAAAATATTTTTTTTTGTGATATCATCGAATTTGTGACAAGTACAACGCCCGTATACGATCCACGCCTATTGAATCGTGTGTGCGGCGACGCCATTGTCGTTAATTTCGGGTAACTCCGTTGGCTTTCGGGTCACGTGACTTTTTTTTGAACCACGAGAAAGGTGGGTGAAGTTTGTTTTGCGAATATCTCAGAAATTATTGGGTTTAGGGGAAAATGTCAAGAGACATTTTTTGTGGGGAATTGAATTCTCTACAAAAAAGGTCCCTTGATGATTTTTTCTAAACCTAGGGACAGGTGGAGTAAAATGGTCACTCCCATTGAACGATTCGAGATAGAAATTTTCTAATGATTCCATTGAAAAGCTGAGGAAATTTAAGGTGGAAAACATGTTTCAAATGTGTTTTTTTTTTCAATTTTTGGAAAAATTCACTATTTTGGCCAATTTTTGACAGGGTTTCCTTTTTGAAAATCGAAAAAATTCACTTTTTCGGCGATATCTTCGGTTCTTTTGGTCGTAGCGATCTGGAGTTGATCTTAAACGAAAGGTGAGCTCATTTCCCATTGATTTGTGTGGTTCAAATTTTTTTTTAATCGATTTTTCAAATATTTCTGTGTCACTTTCTGAAAAGCAGTTTTTGATCTATAAGTACATGAAAAAATTGATATTTTCCTTCTTAAACCCCATAAATCGATGGAAAAAGAGCTCCCCTTCCATTTGAGATCAACCCCAGATCGCTTACGATCAATAAAACCAGAGATATTCCTGAAAACCTGAAATTTCTCAAAAATAGAAGGCTTCAAATCTTTTTGCCTTCAAATCTTGCTCAAAAAATGAAATTTTTGAAAAATTCCAAGAAATAAGTTATGAAATATGATTTTTATGGGAAATTTCCTCATCTTTACAATGGAATCATCAGAAAGAAACTATCTTCAATATTTCCATTCATTTCGAGTAATTTTTATGGCATAAAATAGAAAAATCAACCCATGTTCGTTTTACCCCATGTGTTCCATTTTACCCTATTTTCCCCTAATAGTTTTCGGTATATCCACGATGAAATGAGTAAGTAATGGTATAATTCTTAAATCGATTAAATTTCACTGATAAAAAATGTACAAAATTACAAAATTGTCTTACTCCTAATAATTATAAAATTTAACAATTTTCTTTTTATAAATTTGTCATAACTTGATATTTAACATTTTTTCCAATTCGAATTTCATGGAGTCTCTTGCAGTGTCTCAGTACTGTTAATAAATTCAATTTTGTCTTATCGAGTTTCATCTTCACCTCTCGTTGATAATCATCAGCAGTAAAAAAATAGATTTTCTCTGCAAAAGAAAAATTTAATTAATTAAGAAATTATTGATTTTTCAATAATTCCCTAAAATAATTAGTTATGTTAAAAGATCTCAGAAACTAAGCGAGATAGAGCAATTTCCATAGAAACCTTTTTTGTAGCTTTCAAAATTTTGTACAAAAAAAGTCTCTACAAAAATTTCTCTATCTCGCTTAGTTTCCAAGATCCTTTTTAAAAACAAAAAAAAACTCAAATTACCTTTGGAATTTCCTTTAACGTCACTCTCCTCTTTCTTGAACTGCAGGTAAAGATCCAATTCACCCTTTTTTCTAGCTCCAACCTTCCCCAAATCAAGTAAACTATACTTTGCCTTCATTATTTGATTAATTGTAGCAACGAGTGCATTAACATTTCCCAAAGTTTGTCTGCCAATCATATATTTGGGTATTTTAACAAATTCGTCTTCAGTGAGTGGTTCAATGGAGTATGTGTCTTCAGCTTCTCTGAACAACGCCTTTTTACAGTCCTTCACTCCCTCCACTATATCCGACATGATATCTTCCTCAGTTATTTCTTCAATTCCCTTTTTTTCTGACTGAGGAACTCGATTTATCGAAACTTGAGAATTTTTTGGCTCTGATTTTTCCACTTGAAGGAGAAGACTTTGTGGAATATTTTCGCTCATATCAATTATATTTTTGTCCAAATTATTGTAGAGTGTTATCAAATTCTGTGGGATTAAAATAACAATTAATTTCTGGAGGATTTTAATAATATTTGATGATAATGATTTAATTAAAATTCACTGAAGAGAAGACAAAGTGAAATAGTTTCTGCTGAATATCTCGGAATTTGGAGGAGATAGAGGAATTTTTGTAGAGACCTTTTTTGTAGCTCTTGAAATTCTCTACAAAAATGGTATCCACGAAAATTTCGCTACTACGCTTAGTTTGCGAAATATTTTTTAAAAACTGATTAATAATTGGAAATGTCGTATTTTACAGTTTTTTAGAGATTCATTTTTTTTTTGAGAATATCTTGGAAATTAAGCGAGATAGAGTCATTTTCGTGGAAACTTTTTCTGTAGCTCTTGAAATTCTCCACAAAAATGATCCTATCTCGTTTATTTTCCGAGATCTTAAAAAAAACCAGTTACGTAGTGACTATCATTCGTTTTTTCTCCGGATCTAATTACTTAATTCATTAATTAATTATAAATTTACTCTGCACGTGTTATTCTGCTCTTTCATTTCATCCAACCTTTGCCTCAGACACAAGATGCTCTTATTTATAGTGGCGATGTCCTGTTTCGCCTCGAATAGAGCTTCCTTTAGTCCCTCTTTGTCTAAAAAAAAAATAAAAAAATTATCGTAGGGGAAGGTGGGGTAAAATGGACACTCCAATTAAACGGTTCGAGTTTGAAATTTTTTAATGATTTCATTGAAAAGCTGAGGAAATTTTAGGTAAAAAACATGTGTCAAATGTTTTTTTCTTAATTTTTGGAAAAATGTACTTTTTTGGCCAATTTTTGAAGGGATTTCCCTTTTGAAAATCGAAAAAATTCATTCATTCGGCGATATCTCTGGTTCTGTTGGTCGTGGCGACTTGGGGTTGATCTCAAATGAAAGGTGAGCTCATTTTTCATCGATTTATGGGGTTAAAATTTTTTTAAAATCAATTTTTCAAATATTTATAGGTCATTTTGCTGAAAATTAGTTTTTGCCCTATTAGTATTTGAAAAAATTGATAATTTTCTTTTTAAACCCCATAAATCAATGAGAAATGAGCTCACCTTTCATTTAAGGTCAACCTCAGGTCACTACGATCAATAGAACCAGAGATATTCTCGAAAACCTGAAATTTTTCAAAAACAGAAGAGTTTTACCTTCAAATCTTGCGCGAAAAATGGAATTTTTGAAAAATTCCAGAAAATCACTTCTGACATATGATTTTCATGGGAAATTTCCTCATTTTCCCAATGGAATCATCAGAAAAAGGCTATCTTCAATATTACCATTCATTTCGAGTAATTTTCAAATTATAAAATACGAAAATCAATCCGTGTCCGTTTTACCTCTAGGGTCTATTTTACCCCACTTTCCCCTAACAATAAAAAGGAACTTTTTTCAATAATTAAATTGATCAATCATTAATTTAAAAAAGAGAAAAAGAGAAGGAAAGAAAAAAGGAAAAAGAGAAGAAAAAAAAATAAGAAGGAAAAAGAAAAAAAAAGAAGGGAAAAGAGAAAAAGAAGAAAAAAGGAAAAGAAAAAATAGAAGGAAAAAAAGAAAAAGAAAAAAAAGGAGGAAAAAGAGAAAAAGAAGGAAAAAGAAAAAGAGAAAAAAAAAAGAAAAAAATAATTTCCAATTTTATTACATACTCTGCATGAAGACTGTAGCCATTTCCAATTCGGTGACTTTCTGTATCTGATTTGCCATCAGTTCTTCCAAATTTTGAAATGTTGCCATTGTTGAATGAATAAATTGATCTAAAATCGATTTAACTGGAAGAAAGTAAAATAATGATAATTGTACAGTGATAAATGATTGATTTTTATTTTATTGCAGATTATTAGAGTAATTTTACATTTTTTTGAGGTTATTTTTATTTTGGAGCAGACCGGCCGGAAACTCAAAAAAATGAAGAAACTCACCAAAATAAATTGAAATTCAGAGAAAAAATTGTTCTCAAGATCTTCAAAATTATATATTATTTATTAATTGAAAAAAAATTGAAAGAATGACATTTAAATAATTAAATAGAAACGACTTTTCTTGGAGAGAATGAAGGAATAACCGTTTTTGAATTTTTTGAAAATAACGCCCGCTCGGTCGATAAAACAGGGAAAATCTATTTTTTTGTTGATTTTCTTCGAATAACTCGGAAATTAAGCGAGATAGGACAATTTTATCTCAATTTTTATTTGTAGGAAATTTCAAGCGCTACAAAAAAGTGTTCAAGCAAAAATTGCTCTATCTCTCTTAGTTTCCGAGATATTTTCAAAAAAGTTTTTGAAAAATGGATTTATTCTGTTTTATTCCTTTAGTAACGCAGTTTTTCTCGAATATCTCAGAAACTAAGCGAGATAGCGAAATTTGGCAAGAATCCTTTTCAGTAGATAATTTTGAGAACTACAAAAAAGTACTCTTCCAAAATCCCTCTATCTCGCTTACTTTCCGAGATTTTCTTGTAAACCGAATGACGAGTGCAATTGATCCTCGAAAAATTCAAAAAATCCGCGTAAAATTTCGGCCGTTTTAGTACGAGAGTCCTCCAAAATGGCGCCACTGTATATTCTATAATCAATTCGTGCTAACGACAAAATTGCCCCAAGCAAAATTGCTCTATCTCGTTTACTTTCCGAGATTATTTCAAAAAAACCATTTAAAAAAATTAATTTTTCCCATTTTACTCCTCCAGTAATAAAGTTTTTCATAAGTATTTCGGAAATTAAGCGAGATAGCGAAATTTTACAAGAATTCTTTTTTCTTGAAAATTTTGAGAGCCACAAAAAAGTACTCCATCAAAATCTCCCTATCTCGCTTACTTTCCGAGATATCCTATAAAAATCAAATAACAATTAAAATTCTCTCTCTAAAAATTCAAAAAACTCGCGCAAAAATTCCGGCCATTTTGGTACACAATTCCTCCAAAATGGCGTGACCACACATTCTATAGTCAATTCGCATTTGACCCAAAATCGCTTTATTTCGTTTAATTTCCGAAATATCCTCTAAAAATCAAATAACAATTAAAATTCTCTCTCCAAAAATTCAAAAAAAAAACCGCGTAAAAATTTCCGCCATTCTAGTACACAATTTCTCAAAAATGGCGCCACTGAACAGTCTATAGTCAATTCGTGTTATCAATGGCTGCCAACTCAGCTTTAGAAGAGCTCTATTACTTCTGAACATCCACGATTGCACCTGGTCAATGTGTACATATTGTAAAATAACACAATAACTAATGTTTTAATTAAATAATTAATGGATTACAAAAAATTATAAAATTAATTTCAGTGTCTGTGAAGTTTACTTGTCACTTGACACATTGCACTAAATTTTTTTTTTTCTGTGAAAATTATCATTCAATAGGATATTAAAGACAATTTCGGAGCAATGAACACGTTGAATTGTGGAATTTTGACGTTCCTAGTTATTATTATTGTCGATGTCCATGGTATTATGTTTTATTTGGAGCCAAATGGACGAAAATGCCTGAGAGAAGAGCTACAGGCACAGACACTATTAACTGGAGAATATCAAATATCTGATGTACCTGGACAGAGGGTCGATTATGCGGTGAGTGCATGATTTCAATTTGATGACGTCTGCAAATTTTTTTTTTTTTCATTGAAAATATTTAGGTTATTTATTATTTTATTTATTTAATCATTCATATTTTCAATTTTTTTTTTTTCAAATAATATTTATTCAGTTATTTATTTATTTACTTATTTATTTATTTAATTGAAAGGCCCCATGCTCTAGAATATGACACTAAAAATTGCAGATATCTGACAATTTTTTGGATTTTTTTTTTTAACAAATAAATCATTTTTAAAAATATGAAAAATATTTGGTAAATTTGAAAAACTACAAATGCGAATTTTTCAAAAATTTTCTTCTATAATAATTTATTTGTTTTAAAAAATCTGAAATGTTGTCGAATGTCTGCTAATTTTATGGTCATGCTAGAATACCCATTGGAACCAATAAGATTGAGAAATATAGAAAAAGTAATTACATTCAATTGTGCATAAAAATATACATAAATAATTAATAATTTCATTATAACAAAAAAAAAACAAATTTTGAGGTATCACAGAAATATCATGTAGGTTTCATAGAATGAGTTTGAGGATATCTTTGAGGCAAGTGGGTTTAGGGAAAAATGTCATGAGACCCTTTTTGGTGAGAATTTTATGAGCCACAAAAAAGGTTTCTTGCTAAATTCTCTTAAATTCACTCGTTCTTGAGATACCTCTGAAAAACTAGAAAAATATCGTGAATAGAAAATTTTAGATTTGAACGATTTTGAAAAATATCTTGGGAACTATTAGATTTAGGAGTAAGTGTCAAGACACCTTTTTTGTAGAGAATTCAATTCTCTACAAAAAAGGTCTCTTGATATTTTCCGCTAAACCCATTATCTTCTGAGATCTGCTCTAATTGAGAATTGAGATAATATTTGAAATTAAATTTTAAAAAAAGAATTAATAGAATGGAATTTTTTTGTAATTTTTTTCAGGGCTGCGACTGAAAACTAAATTTCAGGACCTACAATTGAAAATATATTTTGAATATATGTTAAAATTCTTAGTTATTCCTGAAAATAATTTTTTCATTCGATTTTAACAATAATCCCCGAAACTGCTTTAAATTGTTAGAAATGTGATTTTCTGTTAATTTTTTTGCAGATTTTCGACTAATCGAAAAGTTCAATTTTTTTCAATTAAATATCTATAACTTTTAAAAATATGGAGATAATAAAAAATAAACTACAAATTTCCCTGACTAATATTAAAATTCCCTGACTTTTCCCTTACTATTCCAGAAATTTTAAATTCCCTGATTTTTCCAGATTTTCCAAGTCAATCGCCAACTTTTTCTCTGAAGCGTCTACAATTGAAGAAATATTTAAATCTCGATTTATTTTTGCAGGTGAAAGACACGAAAGGAAGTATTTTAGCACAAAAAGATGATGTACCTCATGGAAAACTCTGGAAATTCTCATTTATCACTGATACTTACGATACTTTTGAAATTTGCTTCGTTTCGCATGTGCCACAACGTAAGTTTTCCCTATTCCATCGAATTATCCCTCCTTTTTCAAATAATTATCATGAATAAACAATGAACAATTATAGAAATTACAGAAATATTTTTAAAGAAGTGACTCCAGTTGATTTTCACTTTTTTAAAGATATCTCGAAATCTAGAGGATTTAGAAAAATTTTCGTGGAAACCTTTTTTTTAGAAAATTTCAAGAGCCACGAAAAAGGTCTCAATAAAAATTTCTCTATCTCTCATAAATTCCGAGATATTCTGAAAAGAATAAGAAACTGATTTTAAAATCGTGAAAACAAAAAAAAATTGACTTTTCGATTTCGTTTTCTGTTTTTTAGAAATATCTCTGAATCCATGAGAGATAGAGGAATTTTCATTGAGATCTTTTTTGGAGCTTTCGGTTTTTTCTCCAAAAAAGGTCTCCACAAACTTTTTCCTATCTCTCATGAATTCTGAGATATTTCCAATAAACTAAAAGCAAAGTTAATAAATTAAATTAACACTTTAAATTAATATTTTGTCATTTTTTAGAACAACGAGGAATGAAACAAGAAGTTACCCTGAATTTAAAACACGGAGTTGAAGCAAAGAGTTACGAGGCTGTAAGTAAATAAATTAAAATAATTAATCAGTCATAAATCATTTTAATTTTTTAAAATTCTTTTTTTTTTTCTCCAAAATAAAATATTTAAGTATAAATCATAGAAATAAATATATTTTCCTATGTATAATCGATATTTTTCGTTTTATGTGAACTTGTTTGGGCGGGACAGATGGTAAATCTTTATTCTGAAATAATTTTAATTGTTTCACTATTTTATTTTAGTCCAACACATTTTTTTTCAATTATTTCTTTTTAAATTAAATGTTTTACTGTAAAAGTTTTATTTGACAACTATTAGTACCAGATCCTTTGTTTATCACTAATTGTTTATTAACTGGGTTGATTTATGTTTTATTTGATTAATCCATTAATTGAAAGTCATTAGAGTAAATGAAATCTACTAAAAATTGAACAATTTCGTGAGTTTTAATCATTTTTTATCATTTAGATTGGAGAAGCAGCAAAGTTGAAGCCAATTGAAGTCGAGTTGAAGCGTTTGGAGGATTTATCAGTTGCCATTGTCCAAGATTTTGCGAGAATGCGTCAAAATGAAGAGCAAATGAGAGATACAAATGGTGAGAAATTGACAAAAATGAAATTTTTTTATTTGAACAAAAAAAAAATCTGTTTTTGTTAAGCACGTGGAAACTATTGGAGATAGAGAAATTTTTATAGGGAGCTTTTTAATAGAAAATTTTGAGAGCTATAAAAAAGGTCTCCTCAAAAATTTGTCTATCTCGCTTAGATTCCGAGATATTTCCCAAAAACTCAAAAACATTGAAATAAGAGAAATTCACTTGAAAATTCGGCTTTCTAAAAGGATCTCGGAATTGAAGGGAGATAGAGAAATTTTCGTAGAAACCTTTTTTGTAGAGGAGAACGAGAGCTACAAAAAAGGTCTCTACCAAAATTTCTCTATTTTCCTTAAATTTCGAGATCCTTTTTGTTTTCTATTTTTCCACTGTAAAACAACAATTTTTTTTATTTTCAGAGACAACAAATGCACGTGTTTTATACTTCAGTATATTTTCAATGTGTTGTCTGCTTGGTTTAGCAACATGGCAGGTATTTTACTTGAGACGTTTCTTCAGAGCAAAGAAATTAATCGAGTGAACGAGAGTATCGGTCAATCAAGAGTGGGTCTGTGTGTGCCTGTGCTAAAAAAAAAAAAAAAAGAAAAAAAAACTGACTCCCAATTACAATTGTATAATAATCTAAAACGAAATATTTTTGTCAGGAAAAAAAAGAGAGAAAATTCTCATGGTTTCACAGTAATTATACTGGAATGTTCTGTTAAATGTTCTAAATGTTCTTCATGCTTCATCCCTTTTTTTTTAATTCGAACAGAAACACAAAAAATCAATGTAATTAGAATTTTATATTAAAATAAATTTCATTTCATTATAAGAAAATTCATATTAAAAAAAGAAACTAATATAATGTGATTCAATTAATTATGGAGAGAACACAATTCTCATCGATAGTGTTAATAAAGTTTGTTCAAATTTTCAAAGAATATGATTTTTTTTCGGATTAATTAATGATTTTTTTGAGGGGGTAATCACTCCTGAAATCTGTTCTTTGTACACTAAATTTTAAATTGTAAAAATTCAAAGATTCTCGAATTCTCAGCAGACTTCATGAAAATTGAATGGATTTCTGAAGAGTTCGTAGATTTCTATGAGAATTCAAGAGATTTCAGGAAATTCTAAGAAATTCCAAGATTTCATGGCAGAAACAAAGATGTATAAAAAATCAGATAATAACAATTTGATTGAAATAATGTTCAACAAAATTTTCTTTATACCCATTAATATCTCCGAAGTGTATTTTTATGTATTGCCATGTAAATATCTCAAAATCTTCTATCTTTTCTCAAATTCTCAAATCGATTTTTAACACATTGTCACTATTTATTTTAGATGAAATTTCAAAAATTTCACAGATTTCATGAAATTTCCATCGGATTTCTCTAGTTTGTGAGTGATTTCAAGACTTTTTTCCAGACATTATGAGATTTCAAAAATTTCAAAATTTCATAAATCTTTGAAAGAATTCTGAAATTTTCCTAAAAATTTTTCATTTTAATGTACACTAGATTTCCCAAGTACTTACCTCCTCGTAATTTTCTGAAATCGAAGTAGTAAAGAATTTTTTTTTGGTTTTTTCTATAAAACTCAGTTTCTTGCAGAGAAAGGCTCTTGATAGTTTCCCCTAAACCCAATAATTTTCGAGAATCTCCCTAAGAACAGATATTAACACTTCAACAGCGTAGTGGCGAAAGAGAATAAGTCTATTTTTTCTTCACTACATCCTCCATCTAAAAGGATCTCGGAAACTAAGCGAGATAGAGCGATTTTGCCTCAATCCTTTTTTGTAACTCTCAAAATTCTCTGCAAAAAAGTATTCCTGCAAAATCGCGCTATCTCCGTTAGTTTTCGAGATATTCTCCAAAAGCAATTATCAACAAAAAAATCCCCAAATTTCACCTCATCAAGGCATTTTTTTTTATTTCAAAGGATATCTCGGAGAATAAGCGAGATAGGGCTACTTCACCCTAATCCATTTTTCTAACTCTGAAAATTCTCTACAAAAATAAAATGATTCCTGCAAAGCTGCCCTATCTCGCTTAATTTCCAAGATATTGTTAAAAAAAAATTTACCTAATCAATTCATTAAAAAAAAAAAAAATTCATTCTCATTTCAACAATATCCCGGAAACTAAGCGAGATAAGGCAATTAAATCCGAGTTCACTTTCGTAACTCTTCAAATTTCTTTACAAAAATAGAATTTCTGCAAAATCACATTATCTCCCTTAGTCTCCAAGATATTTTCCACGTAAAATAAAAAATAAATCGACTCATTCTCTTTCACTTTTTTTTCGATTCATCAGGAACAATTGGAGACTGGAAAATTGAAGAAAAAAAAAAAAACCATTAATGTATGAAGAGTAAAATAACTTTTCATTAATACGCATATGGTTTCTTGTATAATAAACATGTTTTTATCGCTATTCAATAAATCTAAGCCACCTGTACAATTTTTCTTCTTTAATATCAATTAGCAATATTAATAAACATCATCAAAGAATTGTTGTTTTTTTTTTTCTTTTTCAAAAAAAAAAAAAAAAAAAGAAGAAAATGAAATCCATCCTGGGAACGTCTGTGTAAAATTCGTTATTATTTTCGGATTGACCACAATGGATCGAGTTGACTCAATGGATCCACTGGTTTAACTCTATCAGTCTTATCCTCATTATCCGAATTTATTTTTGCTTTAATTTGCAATTGATTAGGTGTTTCATTACTCTGTTGTCGAACAATTCCACCAACTCCTAAATTATGAAGAAAATCATCAGATGGATGGCATTGTTTAACACTTTTTCCTTTACCCTTTAAACTGTCAAATCCATCGAATGTTGAACGTGTTGATGACAATATTCCTCCTGTCAGCGTTTAAACAGAAAAAAAAAAAAAATGAATTTTTTTAGATTAAATACATTATTTTAATTACGTAAAAGAAATCAATGTTAATGACGACTCATTGCAAATGCAAAAAATAAAAATAAATACCTCGAAAAATCCATTGTTCTGTTGAGTAATTTTATAAATAAGATAAAATCAAGACAATATAACACTTCTAGATTAATTCAAAATAATCTTCTGAGCCATTAGATTTATCGGAATTCATTAAGAATAACTTTTTTTAGATAATTAAATTGCCTAGAAAAAAAGACTCTTCAGTAATTCCCCTAAATCCACTAGTTTCTGAGATATCTTCAAATGTACCTCTACTGATTTCATAAAAATTTTATAAAAATTTCGAAGGTGGCCGGATTTAAATTTGAGAAATTATAAGGTAAGAATTCGTAAAAAAAAAAATTCATAAAAATTTTATAAAAATTTCGAAAATCTGAAAAATCCCAAATATTAGAAACTTTTTTTTTTCTAAAATCAAAACGTAAAAATAAACGAAGAAAATTTATTCTTCGTTCTCAAATAATAAAGGACAAAATACCGCCGAAAAATAATTAAAATCAAAATATTCTTTCCAATAATTATTAATGATAAAATATTATTAAAAATAATAATTCACGAAAAAATACCAATATAAATAAAAATATATCAAAAAACTCACGTTTCATGAGGCTGTCCTGTGCATAGTAAAGTACCATACGATATCCAAACAGTAGTGAGTCCCTGTCAATGAGGCACTTACGATACTTGGCAAGAGTTGAAAAAACAAGTGGTACATCAATGATTCCATGTCCAGCACGTACATGACAGACAGCAGAAGCAGCAAGTAAAAACAATCCACTGAGTGTTCCCCCATTGACATCATGAGCAACAATAGGCCTTGGACAATGTCTTAACGCCTGTTCCGACATGATATCGGTAGCAAAAGACAGCAAAGCACCTGGACTGCTTGGAACTCCAGTTGTTGGCCAGGCCAGATACTGCATGTGTACAATAATTTTTTCAAATTTCTCAGAATTATGATTGATCCCAATGATGCGCCTGACGTAAGTCGTATGATTGGTTGTTGTTTTCAGCTTGAGCCTGAAATTCCCAATCACTAGATCATCATTGCCCGGCCAATAGACTTCCTGAGGAGTTAACTGTTCGTCTGTGCATAGGCAGGCAATGACCTCACTTCCCTGCTCCCATATCATCGTCCAAAAGGCCTCAATCGTATGGACCATTGGTGCTTGGGTCACAATAAAAATTGGCGTCCACTGTGTCAGGTCCTTAACATGAGATGCATTGATATAGTCTGAGGATTTATCAGCACTTAATTTAACCCGTGTAGCATCATACGGTATCCAATCACCAGTTCTATTGTCCTCCACGTGCTTCAAAGCACAGGTAAAAGTCTGTTTCAATCCCTCACGTATCTCAAACTCTCGAATTTCCTTCCACTTGATCTCCAGATTCGTTGAACCGCTCAGTGTCTTGACAATCAGGCTATCCACAAATTTCTCGTACTTCTCGATGTCATTGATGAACTTTTTCAGGACAATTGGATCACCGAGAGGATCACGTTTTGGTTGAACATCATTGTACCATGTGTCCCAGACAATTTGTAGATTTTCATGTTTTTCATCCAATTGAAAATTTCCATCGTCCTTTGGATCTATTTTAATTTCCTCGTTTTTTACAAATTCCAATTCATTGTCTTTTGGAATTTTCGTGGGATCCGGTTGAATATCAGGTACTAGGGGTGCATGATTGATTGTAATATCAAGATCAGCTAGTAGATCTAAATTTGATTTTTTTTCAGGATCAGGTTTGTTTGTTGGTGGTTTTGGTTCGGAATTTATCATTGTTACGGTTGATGGCTGGGTGTAGGTTTGTTGAGGAATACTTTGAGGTACCTGATTAGGTAGAATATTTTGGGGTACCTGATTAGGCGGGTAATTTTGGGGGACTTGATTTGACGGTGTTTGGCTCTGTAATGTACCTGGTGGAACTTGATTATTTATAGTTATACTGTGGTGCACCTGATTAGGGATATTAAGTTGCGGTGCCTGATTGGGTAAGCTCTGTGGCTGTATCGAGTTGTTCATGGCTACGCTCTGCATTGCTTGCCCTCGTCCACTCGTCTGGAAGACCTGATTAGTTCCGACCTGATATGATACCTGATTAGGATCGATTGCATGTGCCTGCTCGAGTCCTGGCTGCTGAATGGTTTGATCCTGCGCAGAACCTAAATGGGCCTGATTAGGCACACCATTGTGGTAAACCTGATTAGGTTCACTGCCTGGAGCCCCATACTGTCCATTACCATAATAATCTTTATCACCGTAACTTGACTGAGGAACTCCACCATTAGGATAAGGTGATGGTGTTGAATTAGTTGTTGCACCATTATTAGCACTAGTGTAGTATGAATTAGCTGGATTTTGCGAGCCATTAGTACCAATAATTTGTGATTGTTGATCCTGCGACTGTGATTGATTTTGCTGTTGATAACCGGAACTGTACTGATAAGTACCACCAACTGGATCATATGAATAACCAGGATGACCTTGATACGAATCACTCTGATTTTGCCAAGTACCTGAATTATTATAAGCTTGTGAATAACTTGGATAAATTGGAACACCTGCATTCTGATGTCCCTGAATTGAGTATTGATAATTTTGATTTGGTTGCATGTATGCACCTGATTTCGCATGACTTTGAATTATATTATCAGGTTCTTTTGTGTAATTTACTGGTATACCTGATGGTGGCAATTGATTATAAACTTGTCCATAATTGGCGTAATTAGTATCTGGCTGAGTTGCTGATGGCAATTGACTTGTTGGTGGTATCATTTGTTGGTAATACATCTGCTGATCATTACTCACTGGAATACCTGATTGACCTGAATTGTTAATGGTATAATTTTGACTGGGATAATTACTCGAGGGTACTGACTGTGTTGCAGCCACTGGATAAGTGTAATTTTCACGATTATCAGGCACAGGTACCTGTTGTACCTGAGCCTGAGGAGTGACAGAAACATCAGGCCTAGTGGAACCTGGTAAAACATGAGCTGGTGACTGACTCATTGGAATCACTGTTTTCTGTTCAACGCTACTCGTTGCAGGTACAGATACTTGTGGTGCCTGAGGCACTTGTTGTACCTGATAATAGTTGGCATAATCCTGGCCTTTCTGAAGGGAATAATCAGAATAGGAATAATTCTGAGTAGCCTGCGATGAAGAAGGATAGACCTGATTACCTGAATAATCAGGTTCACCCTTGAAATTAGAATAGCCAGCGTAATTATTACTGTCACTCGCCGTTTCAGTTGGTGTTGTACCAGCCTGATGATACATATTATCCGAATTCGTTGTTATTGACCTGGGTAATCCCGTCATTTCATTTTTATTATAACCTGAGCCTGAATCATAATTGGCTGGATACTGTGCAATGTAGGGATTACTGACCTGCTGCGGATAGTAATTCTGATTCCGGTAATAATAGCCATATGCGGCTGGATCCTGATACTGACCCATCGAATCAGCCACCTGAGCTGTGCCTGAACTCGGAAGTACCTGATTAGGCTGAACAACGGATGCTTGCTTATTATCACTGTACTGATAGTAATTTCCGGGATTCTTCAGACGATTCATCAAGTGATCACGCAGTTTCATACCTGAACCTGATTTTTTCTCACCAACACTAATAGAAACAGTGTTATCACTACTCTCATAAGCACTAGTCTTTTCATTCTTCGCTATTATCTGTTCACGCTCCTCCTCCTGAACTCTGCACGTACTTTTAACTCGTTGCAGCAATTTCGTAACACTGACCTCCAATTTACGATAAAATTCCAAACCCTTGGAGGATTTCGCCAGGAGATCCTCATAAGCATCGTATGATGTTATCAACGTAGTTATCATAATCTCTCGTTTTTTCAGGATTTCTTCAACCGACTTGCGTGTTTCTGCTGTTCGTGCATACGCGTCAGTTAGTGCTGTGAGGATATTGTCCTGTGCTGCTAAATTCTGCTCGATCAGGTTCACCAACGACTGATGTTTTTCTAGTTGCTCAGAGAATAATGCATCAAGAGGGACTGATTCAGCTGTTGCCGTTACCAACAGTCTCGTCAGATTATCCTGCGCAATCGAGTCACGCAGTTTGGCGTGCAGATCACTTCTCTGCTTCTGCATCTCCTCAACTTTCCCAAGAATTCTCTTTAATTCTCGCACATTCAGCTTATCATCATTGGTCACTCCGTGCTCCTTGTCCGAAGACTTCACCGATGGTATCGTCGACAACAAATCACTCAACGGTTGCGAGAGTATCTGTAGATTATTCAGGTGCAGCTTCATTGCTCGATTCAGTGCCTGATTACTCTCTGACGCCTTTGCGTGTGCCTCCTCGTATTTCTTAGCTTCTCTCGTTAGATCCGTAGCGACAATCGATGGCGGCCGTTTGCCCATCGCCTCCTGATAGATCCTCTCCTTCTGCTCCTCCTCCTTCAATAACTTATCAATATCCTTGAGCATCGTCTCAACATCACCATAAGTTATCGATAATTTGTTCATAATCTCCTCCAAATCCTTGATCGCACTCTGTTTAGCATTCAGCGCAGCACAACGTTCGACCAGTTCCTCCGGCAGCGACAAGTAATCGTCTTTCATCGGTATATCAGGATCCCAAAGGTTCAAGTGCTGGAGCTTCAGGCTCGACAGGTACGTTTCAAGTACCTGATCCTTTTCCTCGATTTTAGAACCAACAGATCTCAGGATTTTTGCTTTCTCCTCCGAGTAGAGGGAGCTAGCTTCGTGCACCTTCATTGGTACCAATCGAGCGAAAATATCAGGTCCAGAGATCTCAGGGTCGTTAACGTTGAACGTTATGCCTTTTACTAAAGACGCACCGCTTACGGTTGGCAGCGAGTCTTTATCAGGCACTTCCTCGTGATAGATGAACTCGTTCTCGTTCTTTGCAGCTTTTCGCTTGCCCTCTATCACGTCGTTCGTGAAGATCAACGCTTCTTCGATTGCGTCTCGCTCAGAGGAATTGCCCGTTATACCTCCAGATCCTTTTGCACCACTGTGCAGCTGACGGGAGGTGTTTAGGGACGTTAGTGCCGCATTGTAGAAGGCTACACGCTCTCCCATTTTCTGTTGCTCTTCAGCTGCCAAGCCCTGGTACAAGTACGTCACTGCCATGTAATAAGATCGCTTGAACTTTATGTAGTTGTTCCAGTTTTTGTAGGTCTTTGAGCCGACTGTCTCTGATATGACGTTGTCATCGCTGTTCGGTGGCTCCAGAGTACGGTGCGCAAGGCTGTAATAGTCAACTATTTGTTTCGCCACTTTGGCGACAGTAGTAGGCTTCCTGTTGTCCAACATGCTCTTCTCCAGAATGCACTCTTGTGCCTGAGCAGATGACAGCTGGTGCATGAATTTCATCAGCTCGGGGATCATGTCGACTCCTGGAGCCTGCGGGTAACTGTTCTGTAAATGCTCAAATGCCCACGCTGCGCATTGGAAGTGGGAACACGCCATTTTCATGCCCTCGGCTGAAGTCCTTTCTGTCTTTGAGCCAAGCTGACTGTGGATCGCACCGATGTTGTAGAGAATTGAGATTATCTCGAAGCGGATGTTGGAGAGAGTGAAGACCATGTTTGCGTAGGTGTCTTTCCTGGAAGAGGAGGAATCTTGAGAGTTTGGGGTTTTTCAAATTTATTTGCTTTTGTGACAGGTTTTTTGATGTAATCTTGGTATCCAAGCGAAATAGGGCGATTTTGCTTGAAGATTTTTTTTTGTTAAGAATTATAAGAGCTTCGAGAAGAGATTGAAGTGAAAGCGCTCTGTCTCGTCTAGTTTCTGAGATGTTTGAGAAAATTTTATGATTAAATGAAATCGATTTGACTGACAATTTCATAGTCCTGGATTTTTTTTTGTTTTTGAGGATTATCGAGGAAACTAAGGGAGATAGGGTTTTTTTGTGGAGACCTTATTGAGAGCTCTTGGAATTCTCTCTTCAGGTTTCTCCTGATGAATTTCTTTGAATTCAGTTGGTGCTGAGTTACGATATTTCTTTGATTTCAAGAGTAAAGAAGGAAAAAATGATCAATTTTTCCTGTTCATAGTTTCTCGACAATAACTCGGAAACTAAGTGAGAGAGAACGATTTTTGAAGAATTCCTTGTTGTACATGACTTCAAGAGCCAAATACAGGGACCAAAGAGAACAACTACCAAGAGAACTCAATCATTCCAACCAGCAACAATTATCTACCGAAAACATCTTATCAAAGTTAGATACTAGAGAAATTAAAGCTATAACAAAATTTCTAAAATCGTGTAACTCAAACATATGAATATAAACAAGTACCAAATTGGTGTAAAATAATTCTTAGAGAGAAACCCACTATGTATGAACTTCCAAAAGTTTAGTATGTATTTTTATACTGAATAAGCTCACTGCAGGGCTTGGAAGCTAATAAAAAAAAAAAACAAAAACTTCAAAAGCTTTAAAAAGGACTTGGGAGAAATAACTTTATCTTATTTGGTTTCCGAGATATTTTTAAAAAACTGATGATGAAATAAAATCAATTTGTTTGAAAATTTTGTAGTCCTGAAATTTTCAGTTTCCTCGATGTTTTTGGAAGAATATCTCAGAAACTGAGGGAGATAGGAGGATTTTTGTAGAGATTTTTTTTATAAATCTTGAAATTCTTCACAAAAAAGGTTTCTTCATTAATTTCTCTAGACCTACTCATTTTAGATTTCCGATTCTTCTTCAATTTGAACTTGAAAAAAATTTCTCCTAGAATTAAATCTTCAAGTTTCTTCAATGTTTTCGAGAGAATATCTCAGAAACTAGGGGAAATAGAGAAATTTTTATAGAAATCATTTTTATAACTCTTGAAATTTTCACCAAAAAAGATCTTCTCATAAATTCCTCTAGACCTCCTCATTGAAGAGTTGTGTTTCTTTTTCTACTTGGAGTTCAAAAAAATTTACCATGAGAATGGTACTGCAGCCGGTTCATCAGTGCCCATGGGAAATCTTGACTGTACAAAGTGTAATTGACAGTAATACTTTTTCAATAATGAGCAGCCAGTTACTGCTATTGGTGGTCGTACTGCCATTGCACGTAAATTCTCCAATTGATGTATTTCATTTGTGTAGGATTCTGGATCTTCATTATAAAAATCTCGTATATACTGAAAAATAAAAGGAAAGATTAACTCAATTGACTATTAATCATCATTAATTGATTCTACCTCAATAATTTTACTAATAAATCAGCATAAATCAATTTTTTATTGAATTCGAAAAACGAGTTTTTAACTTGAGATTCTAGTTTTTCAAAAGTAACTCGGAAAATAAGAAAAATAGAGCCATTTCATAAAAACCTTTTTTGTAGAGAATTTGAAGAGCTACAAAAAAGATTTCTTCAAAAATTGCTTTATCTCGCTTAGTTTCTGGGATAATTTGAAAAAACTGAGTTCCAAAATGCTCCACTGCTCAGTTTTTTTTCCAATATCTTCAATATCCCGGAAACTAAGCGAGATAGAGGAATTTTTGTGAATACCTTTTTTGTAGCTCTTCAAATTCTCTACAAAAAAGGTCTCGGCACAATTTTCCCTATCTCGCTTAGTTTCCGAGATATTCCGAAAAAAACACGGAAATTTCAAGTGTTAATGAAATTTCTAGGTTTTTCAATTATTGAATTTTAATAATTAATTAATTAATTAATAATTCACCTGTTTCAATTTTCCAAAGGATGTTGGTTCAGGACTGACTTTCAGTTGGAATGAGACCATTGGCAGCCTCGGGACGGCTTCCATCTTTTTCTTCTTATTCGTAAAAAATGCAAAACACTCAATTTATTGAAAAAATAAAACACAAAAATTCAATTAATAAAATACAAAATCACTGCACTTCAATTTCTTTTTTCCTTCTCCAGTAAAATTACATTACATGTGAACTTGACAAAAAAAAATAATAATTTAAATTACATAGTTAATTTAATTTGATCATTAATAATTTAATAGTTGATTAAAATATTCCATTTGATTATCGTGTAAATTTTTTTTGTTATTCATTTGAATAAAGTACAATTAACTGCAGAATTTACGAAATTTTTCAATTATTAAACGTCTAAATTACGGAACAAACTGCCAAAACTTCATCATCAAGTGACTCCAGTAGTCTGAATTTATCGGCAATTGTGGAAAAAAAGGATTTTAACACGAGAAATACCAACGTTTTGAAGACACTAGTTATTTCTAGGGATTTTTTTCTGATTGCGCTATTTTTATGTGAACAAACTTCAGATGTAACGATAAATTGCGGGAAGTTTTGGTCATTTTGGCAGAAAATTCCTGCATGGAAAAAAAATAGAAAGTAAGGCTGAGTTTTTCATGGGATGGGTGCAACTGACCAGAAAAAACTGACCAGGGGAGAGATTCCGCGCGTTATAAGGTACTGCGTTATAACGTAAAAGCGTTAGCTTTGTGTTATATTTTATTTAATTACAATTAACCAATTAACTCTTAAACGATTTTAACAGCACTACAATCACTCGCGAACGAAATACTAACGTTTTAGTAAGTGCAATTATAAATAATTCAAAATTTAAAAAAAAAAAGGCTAATTGGATACTGCTTATAACGCGCGGAATCTCTCCCCTGGGTATATACACGGAAAGAAATTATCAGTAAAAAGTCCCAAAAGGTCTCGCTAAAAATTACCGAACTCTCCGGAATTGCGGGACATTTCGTGATGTGTACAAAATATTGAAAAAATTCCATGGCAATTTTTCACAGGAGTACATCAAAAAGTCACATCTGAACATGGAAAATGGCGCTGTTACCACGTCAAAAATTAACGAACATGGTTCAGGTCCAGTTCGCCGGAGTAAAGTTAGCGCTAACTCCGGTTTAGCTTAAACCGAGTTTAGCTTAAACCCGGTTTAACGTAACTCTGGTTTAAATTCAAAAATGGCGGATCTGCCGTACCAAAAATATTTGAACATCGACTCGGCCAAACCCACTCCATTCTTGGCGTCTACCGGTACAAATGAGGAAAGGGCTGGTCAATTAATCTCACTTGGATGATTGACAAGCGATTTTTTCAATTTTTTTATTGACAATTATGTTGATTCAAAATTTTCTAAGTCCCCCATTGGCAGCTCGTTGTGGTGCCACTGTTGTCCCGCCATTTTTGAATTTAAACGAGAGCTACGTTAAACCGGGTTTAAGCTAAACTCGGTTTAAGCTAAACCGGAGTTAGCGCTAACTTTACTCCGGCGAACTAGCCCTCAGTAATTTTTGACGCGCTAACAGCGCCATTTTTGATGTTCAGATGTGACTTTTTGATGTACTCCTGTGAAAAATTGCCATAGAATGTTTTCAATATTTTGTACACATCACGAAATGTCCCGCGATTCCGGAATGGTTCGGTACTTTTTACTCAGATCTTTCATTATATTTTCGTCAGAATTTCTCTCCGTGTAGTAACCTTGGTTATAACGCGCGGAATCTATCCCCAGAAAACGCCTGTGCTCCAACAATTGGACGCCGGAAAATGACGACAGCTTTATTACCCTCCGAGATTCCGATTGAAAGTACAATCCATTTCGGAGAGATGGCGTTTACTCACCATTAATATCGGAAAATGAGCAAAAAGACTGTTCTGGATTCTGAATTGTAGCTAGTCGGGAACATTTGGGAACAGTTATGGGGAAGTAAAGGGGAAACGTCGGTTAAATCGACATGTAGAACTAATCTTGAATAAATTCACAGATATTGTCAGATCAATTTTAGGATTAGCTGCAGAGTTTTGAGTGAATTCATCCTGCCAGTACTGAATGATTAATTAACAAAATTTTCTATTTAACATGCGCTCTTATGTATCACCATTCATGCGTAGATTCCTCACAATTTCAAAATGCGAAATTCGTATTAGATGTTCGATATCTATATCACTTGATTCGAAGACAATCGATGTGTAAAATTTGATGAACCTTCATCAAGCCAGTTATTAATAATTGAAAAGAAAGGAGGGAAAAGTCTTGACGGATATTTGTCTAACACCGACAATATCAGAGGCTAGCTCTCTCATGCACTTCGTTCGTGTTAGTCTCCTCCTTGCGCCCCATTTCGTCCTTCACCGCACCCCCCGAATGAAAACTTTTTTATGCCCAGATGTTTATTAACAATCGATAGGGTATTTCATGAATCAGATATTCTTAAGATTTCGTATTTTTCGATCAATAATCACTCAACGAATGAAAAATGTTGTTTTAGCAACACGAATATCAATCGATTGCAAATTCAATTATTCGAATAAATCAATTATGGTGTGGAGAAGAGTTCAAAAAAAAAATTTTCCATGAATTGTAAGATAAAAAATTCAGATAAATTTGTTATTTATTAAGAATTATCCATTCGTCTGATTCATAAAATTCCGCTTAATTAATTGTTCATAAACGATCACTTCACAAATAGGAAGGGATCAGTCTAGAAATATAGATATCAGTCAACTAGAAATTTTATGAATGTAATGGATAGCTTATCGTGTAGAGAATGAGTTCAAAAAATTAAACTCCATGTTCATAAACAATGAATTGAAGAACAAAGAATATTATTAGCCCTGCAGTGATATCACTTGACTGAGAATTCTATGAATCGAACAGATGAATAATTGATAATGAATTAATAATTTTTCGAATTTGTCATTTTAGTATTACTAAAGGAAATGGTCCTTTAAAAATTTGAGAATCAGTCCCTCTGAAAATGAGGAGGAACATCAGACCATATCGAAGAGTGTAATTAATGATCTCTACTAGATCCCCTACTAATTTACATTAGCAGTTTGAACCATATTCACCAAAATATGGGCATATGAATATGAATAATGGGGTCTCGATTGTAGAAATCGAGCAATTTCCTTTTAACAGTCGATTGAATTTGTCGGCTCGTATTTTTCAAGTATATTTAGAGTTTTCCAGCATCTTGATGATCTCTACTAGATCCCCTACTGATTTACATTAGCTGTTTGAACCATATTTACCGGAATACGAGCAAATGAATATAAATAATGGGGTCTCGATTGTAGAAATCGAGCAATTTCCTTTTAACAGTCGATTGAATTTTTCGGCTCGTATTTTTCAAGTATATTTAGAGTTTTTCAGCATCTCGATGATCTCTACTAGATCCCCTACTAATTTACATTAGCCGTTTGAACCATATTTACCGAAATATGAGCAAATGAATATAAATAATGGGGTCTCGATTGAAAAAATCGAGTAAGTTCCTTTTAACAGTCAATTAAATCTTTCGGCTTGTATTTTTCAAGTATATTTAGAGTTTTCCAGCATCTCGATGATCTCTACTAGATCCCCTACTAAGTTACATTAGCTGTTTGAACCTTATTTACCGAAATATGAGCAAATGAATATAAATAATGGGGTCTCGATTGTAGAAATCGAGCAATTTCCATTCAACAGTCAATTAAATTTTTCGGCTC